>CP139508.1:115593415-116312975 GCA_021014915.2 Artemisia tridentata subsp. tridentata | reverse complement strand
AAAAATTAAAAATAGTAGAAATAGCATATTTACCTACTCTTTTGTTGTTAAAAGACTTGACATTGATCAATAATTCTTCAAAGGGAATATAAAATGGACCTCCATTATCTTAGCTTATCCCCTATCTTTGATCCATAGTGTCTTGTTGGTAAAGATTATCAAACAGGATATTGTGTTTTTTTGTTTTTAGTTACATGTCACATATCAAATCTAACTAACTAAATACACATTTTGGGATTGTTGATACAAAAGTTGAGCGTTCCTTGTTTGGGTTCCTGTTCTCGTATCAATTAGATGATAATGCTTGGGGACCTGCGCACTAAGAAAGCAACAAACACCGTTAGGCTTATCGAGGGATTGTCTCCCCCGATTATCCTCCGGCGTGAGAGTAAGTAATCGAATTTAGGGTTTAGTGAAGAGGTAGGGTTTGTAAGTCGTACCTTTACCGAGGGCATGGGTGCCCTTTATATATACATGAAACCCTAGTAGGTTTCGTGTTCCCTACTCCTCGGCCTATTCGCCGATATCGGATATTTGGTATATATCTCCTTTATTTAGGAGATATCCCGTATCCGATCCCATAATAACTTTGGGCTTGGGCCTTGTAGGCCCAAACCGTACAACTGGTAGTCCAGTTATTGCCATGGCGGCCCACACGTGGTGGGCTCAAGTATTAGTATTGTTTACTAATCGGGTCCACGACCCGGGTGTAGACTGTACGTCATCATGTCCCCCCAGTCTAGTGTGCGCAGGGTAAAACCTACGGATGCTAGACTAAAGTCGTGTAGAAATTACTCCCCACGCGTACGCGGGAAGATTTCAAAAATATACCGCCAAAACACACGTATGATGTATCTAGTCCAAAAAAGTGTAATTCGGGTACCTCGGGAAGTGGAGAGGCTATCCACGTGTCCTGTACCATTATATCTCCCAGCCACACGATGTTAGTTAGTGGGATACACGTGTCAGTCATCTGTGGTGGGTGGGAAAACTATATAACTACCGCCTCCATTCACTGTGTTATTCACAGTTAAAAAAAACATATTTCCACCATTTTTACATCTTCAAATCTGCTAAAAGAAAACCAATAATTTAAAGGTAATAGCGCGTGCGCCCATTCTGAAACACGAAATGGTGTTGCAACTTCAGGATTTCACTGCTGACATAACCCAAGATGAACTGAATCAGTTCACTTCGGACTACTATATTCCTTTGGACCTGCGCCCAGAGGTACCAGGTCCAAATCACACTATCGCGGACTTCCCCGTAGGGAAGGTGGGATTATATACGCGTTTTTTCGAGTGGGCGAATCATCGCGTACCCATATCCGTACTGTTGAGTGATATACTCAATTATTACGAGCTCCACATCTCCCAGTTGCATTGTATTGGCGCTGGGAAGATTGCCAATTTTGAGGTGAATTGTCGCTTGTTAGCGATTCCCCCGACCCTCCACTTATTTCGCGCGTTCTATCACGCGACGTGGTCAAATGGGTGGGTTACCTTCTCAAAGCGCATAGGCAAGTTGCAATGCTACGTGAAGAAGGTAGATAAACTCAAGGAGTGGAGGGAGAAGTTCTTTTGGGTTGACGCCGCCGTTTTTCCTTCCAATTTTCCCTTTCACACCCGTGCCACTCTGCCCAAGGATGAGCGCCCCCCCGAGTCGTGGTATATCGCGGGTCATGCGGCGATTATTGATGAGAATCGTCTTCCCATCAAACCATATCCGGAAGAGTTCCTGGTGCATATGGGCATCAGTCGCAACTACTTCGAGCCTGAGACAGAGGTTCCCACATTCGTGGATGCGGATGGAACGGGTGGGTGCTCCTTCTGTCGTTATTAGCGTAAGTATTTCTTCGTTTTCCGTATTTTATGTAACCTGTTTCTTTGTTTTCTTTATGCGCAGAGATGGATCTTTTCGATGTTGTCAATCTGGAGGTGCCGCGGTCCGTGACTATTGGGGTGCGTCCTCTGAGGGAGGGTGAGACGCCCATTCTGGAGGCGACGGCAGGGCGCGTTGTGGATCTGGTTGTTCCAGAGCCTGAGGGCTCCCCTGCTGTGGCGGTAGCTGCGTCATTGCAGGAGGTGGCTCCTCCTTTGCAGCAGGGATCTGACACTGCGCGGCCTCTTCCTAAGATAGCGGTGGTAAACTTGGAAGAGTCTGACGAAGAGATGGAGGAGCGCTCCAATCTGACTCGCAAGAGGGCGCTTGGAGGTGATGGTGAAGGATCTTCCAAGAGGCCGCGATCTGAGGTTGAGGAAAGTCCACCTGTTACTGAGACGCGGATGAGGTAAGTACGTCATTCATTAGTATATGAACTTTTGTCAAGTTATATTTTATTCTAACTTTGTGTCTTCGTGTCCACAGTGTGGATGCTGAGAAGTCTGGTGGAGATGCGTCCATGGCGGAGATTGAGAAGGACGTGTCCTCGTCTCCTCCCCCCATGTAAGTATTTTTTAGCAATCCCTTAGGATTTTGTGTATACTTGACTGTTTTCGTGCGCTAAGCTTGTTGCTTGATCTTTCGTGCAGTGAACAGCATGTGGAGGACGCTGGCGCACTAGGTGAAAGTGCGTCACCCAAGGTGAGTCCCTTTCTTGATGAGGCGAACTCACCAAGGGATATTGGAGGGGAGTCTAGCTCGTTTGACTCTGCGATGGAGGAGCTGGCCTCCATCGCTGCGCGCCAGTCCGAGCTGGTTGCGCAAGCCAGGGCGAGCTACTCTGTTGAGTGTAGGCGCTCCCACTATGAGGAGGAAGTCTCCAGACTGCAGGCGCAGCTAGCGTCTGTGCAGGCTGAATTAGCAAGCTCTAAGGCTGAGCAGCTGAGCTCCCAGGCTAAACAGGAGCGCGCAGAGTCGTCTGCGCAAAGACTGGCGGAGGGGAAGCTCTCGGTGATGGCTGAGCTGGAGCAGGAGCGTGATGCTGCGGACCGTCAGAGGCGCAACTCTTTGTGGGCGCTGAAGTACTTGCAACAGAATAGGAGCAAGCACTTTGCCAACCTTGAGGAGTTCCGTAGCAAGGTGGAGCTTGCGCTGAAGAGGCAAGAGGAGAAGCTCCGTAAGCTCAGCATCGAATATGATGAGGAGCTATACCCTCATATGGTTCAGTCCGTGGCTGAGCGCAGGTACATGTTGATTTATTTCTTTATAATCTTGTATGTATTTAGACCTTCTGTCCTACTAACACTTGTGTTATTTCGTAGGTGGTTGATCAGTCATGGTCTTCACCTGGCAGCCATGTGTACGCTGGAGCATCCTGAGGTCACCACGTCCTTTGGAAAGGTTGTGGAGTGCGCTATTGCGCACGGTAAGACCTTGGCCGCGCACAAGCTTGATGAGGCCAAGTTGCTGACTGTGCCGCTTACCGAGGTCCCTGAGTATAAGGCAGATGCCCCCGCTGAGCTTGTTGCTGCCATGGAGAAGCTAAAAGGGCTTGAGTTGCCGCATATCGCTCGTTTGGAGCGTGATCAGGATCAGCCTATCAGCGTGATCATGGCGGGGCTCACTCTTCCAAGGCATCTGCGGGATGACGCAGATCAGCAATCGAACTTCTACCTGAAGCCTGACGTGGCGCAGTTGAAGGTACCCATTTTTGCTCAGCCTCGTGATATTTTGAATCCTTTCCGTATTGAGAAAGAGATTTCTTTGCAAAGGTCTCTAAATGCTCATGTGTCCAGGGTCGCAAGAAAGAAAGGCGTGACAGGGAAGGCCATTCTGTGTGGCATAGGCGCTGCGCATCTGCCTAGATCTGATGGTGTACCTGTCTCCGTGGCCACCGTTTCCCTTGATGATGCAGAGTTGTTGAAGAAACTCGAGGATGCAAAGGATACGGCTTTGAGTGGGGGCCCCAGCCAGCTAAGGCGTACATATAGCATTTAGATTTTTTGTACAAGTCTTTTTGTAGAAACGTGTTCTATATATAAAAAGATTGCTTTTGCACTTAGTGTTTTTACCACTTCCAAATACTTATGCTTTTGAACGCGTAGTTCTGATATGACTTGTGTATCTTTGCGTGAAGATATCGTACTTAGAAAAGAAGAATCATAGTTATGTATGAATTTCCTTAAGTAAGGACCGTAGTCGTGTATGGATTTTTTCCAAGAAATCATAGTCGTCTATGTATTTTTGTAAGTTTACTTGTCGTATTTTACTTTTAAGGAATCAATTGTCTTGAATTCCTGAGTTGTTAAACGCGTACAGTGTGCCCTATTGCGCATCCGTCGTGGGGTGCGTAAGGAACTTGCGCCAACGTCTTGAGCGCAAGGTGTTTAACAAGGATTCGTGATCCAAAGTTGATGGGTTTGCAACCCTCTTACTCAACGAGTTGTTTAGTAGGTTAACTCATCCTTTCTGCCAACGTGGGTATTCATTAGTGCATGCACGCCATGTAGGCTAAAGGTAATGTAACCAACACATTGAAATATAAACAGTGTTTAAATAACAATGTAAAGAAGTTTTGTCGCGGAGTTAGCTAGAAACCGCGAACGTTTTATTAATACTTGCAAGTTTTTAAAAGGAAATACTTATCTAGATAAGACTTAAAAGATAAAATTACATGGATCTTTATTGGGGGCACTTTCTAAAGTGCATGAGTGTCCATGTTGGGCCGTAGCCTGCTTTAAAGATAGCACCGCTTAAGGTTGCGGACGTTCCACGTACGCTGTAGCTCATGTCCGTCCTTGTCGCGTAGTTTGTACGCTCCCTTGCCAAGTGCTTCAATGACCTCGTAAGGCCCTTCCCACTTTGGTCCTAGCTTACCAGTGTCTTCTGCGCGGCTTGAGTCGTTTTCGCGGTATACGAAGTCACCTGGTCTAAATGAAGTGCTGCGTACTTTAGCATCATAGTATCCTTTCATTCTTGACTTGGCTTTCTCTTCGCGTATTGCTGCGCGTTCACGTCGCTCTTCCAATAGATCTAAGTCTATGCGCCGCTCGTCATCATTGGTTGCAGTGTTAACTTCCGCAGTACGGATAGTTGGCATTCCAATTTCAGCTGGTATTACAGCTTATGTCCCATAGACCAAAGAGAAGGGAGTGTCCCCGTTGCTAACCTTGATGGTTGTTCGGTGCGCCCAGAGAACATGTGATAGTTCTTCTACCCATCTTCCTTTGTGTCTGTCCAGGCGCGCTTTGATTCCTTCACCCAGGCTTCTATTCGCGCGTTCAACCAGACCATTGGTTTGTGGGTGAGTTACTGATGCAAAGTGTTGCGTGATGTTCAGCTGTTCGCACCAATCTTTGAACGGGTTATCACGGAATTGTTTTCCGTTATCTGAGATAATTTCACAAGGTAATCCAAAGCGACATACTATGTTGTCCCACACGAATCGTTTTACCTGGTTACCTGTTATGGTCGCTACTGCCTTTGCTTCTATCCACTTAGTAAAGTAGTCTATTGCCACAATAAGGAATTTCAATCCTCCTGCGGCTACAGGGAAAGGTCCAGCGATGTCAATACCCCATTTGTAGAATGTCCATGGCGATGTAATGGGCGTAAGTTCATGCTGTGGTCGGCGCGGAATGGGTCTGTGAATTTGGCAATCACTGCACTTCCGTACTAAATCTCGCGCGTCCCGGTGCATAGTTGGCCAATAGTATCCAGATCTTAGGGCGCGCGCTACAATGGACCGTGGTCCTGAGTGCATGCTGCATGAGCCTGCGTGGATTTCTCGAAGTACATAGTCTGCCTGGAGAGGTCCAACGCACCTGAGCCATGGTTGTAGGAATGAGCGTTTATATAAGACGTCATCTCTAAGCTCGAATCGCTGCGCTGTGCGCCTGATTCTTCGAGCTTCCTTCTGTTCTTGGGGGAGTATGCCCTTGCTAATGAAGTCCATGATTGGTGTCATCCACGTAGGGCCTTCTTCCTCTATCACTGTGGATACTTCCATCTCAGAGATCGACTTGTCTTTCAGGATTTCTACCAATACTTGTTTTGACAGATGTGCGAAGCTTGTAGACGCAATTTTGCTTAATGCGTCTGCTTTTTTGTTTTCCCCTCTAGGGACTTGTGTGATTGTGAATCTGTCGAATCCTTGGATTAAGGATTTTGTTTTTTCAAGGTATTGGATCATGTTTTCCTCCTTAGCCTCGTATTCTCCTGATACTTGGTTGGCCACTAATCGGGAATCTACGTTTGCCTCTAGGTTGCGTACACCCATTCGTGTTGCGATACGTATTCCAGCGATTAGGGCTTCGTATTCTGCCTCGTTGTTCGTGGCGGTGAATTCAAAGCGTAAGGCATATGTAAATTCCATTCCTTCTGGATTGGTAAGAATAAGGCCCGCGCCTGAACCATCTATGCATGAAGATCCGTCCGTAAACAGGATCCATGGTTCTTGCAGTTCCACATTGGGTGGTTGAGTTACATCCTCGCTTTCTGGTCTTTTCGATGATGAAATCCGCGAGTATTTGCCCTTTGACCGCGGTGCGCGGTCTATAGGAGATGTTATGTTCTCCTAGTAGTACACTCCACTTCTGCAATCGTCCTGACGCTTCTGGTTTGGAGATGACTTGCTTGATTGGTTGGTCCGTGACCACCACTATGGGGTGCGCCTGAAAGTATCTGCGCAGCCTTTTGGCTGCGAATACCAGCGCTAGTACTAGCTTTTCCATCGGGCTGTAGTTGATCTCCGTCTTCTTAAGCGCCTTGCTGACGAAGTATACCGGTGTTTGTACTGAATTCCTATCCGTCAATAGTACTGCGCTTACTGCCCCCTGAGTCGCGGATAAGTACATTATCAACTCCTCCCCTGGTCGGGGTGCGACTAACTTGGGAAGCGCTGCTATTGTCTGCTTGAGTTGCTGAAACGCTTCCTCTGCTTCGGTAGTCCAGCGAAAGTCTCCCTTTTTCGTACACTTCTTGAGTGTTTTAAATAGTGGCAGTGACTTATCCGCTGATTTGGATAGAAATCTGTTTAAACCGGCCAATTTTCCATTCAAGGATTGGACTTCCTTCAGCGTGCGGGTGAAGGGAGTTGTATAACCGCTTCAGTTTTTTCAGGGCATGGCTTGATGCCATCTGGTTCTATTAAGTATCCTAAGAACATGCCTTCTGTAGCGCCAAAAGTGCACTTCTTAGGGTTTAGCTTCATGTTGATTTTCCGTAGTGTTTTGAATGTTTCTTCAATATCGCGCACTACTTCATCTTCAGTATGGCTCTTTATAACCAGATCATCAACATAAACCTCCAGGTTGCGGCCTATTTGTTTTTCGAACGCATTATCTACCAAGCGCTGGTAGGTGGCTCCCGCATTCTTTAATCCAAAAGGCATCTTTGTGTAGCAATAGACGCCTTGGCTCGTATGGAAGGCTGTTTTCTCCTCATCTCCCTTGGCCATTTGGATTTGGTGATATCCTTTGTATGCGTCTAAGAAGCATTTGAAAGGATATCCACATAAGGAATCCACCTTCCAGTCTATTTCTGGCAGTGGATAGCAGTCTTGCGGGCATGCTTTGTTGAGGTCCGTGAAGTCTACACACATTCGCCAGCTGCCATCGCTCTTTTTTACCATAACTGGATTAGACACCAATCATGGTAGTAGACTTCTCGCATAATGCCTGCGTCCACAAGCTTGTGTACTTCCTCCAGGATGGCTTTCGCGCGCTCTGGAGCTTGGCCGCGTTTCTTTTGCCTTATTGGCGGATATCCTTGTCGGATTTGTAGCTTATGCTCTGAGATTGATCGAGGTACGCCAGTCATATGTTTTGGTTCCCATGCGAAGATGTCCAGGTTTTTCTGTAAGAGTGCGCACACTGCTGTTTTCCCTTTATCTGACAGCGAGCCCCCGAGCGATACCTGTTGTTCAGGATAATCGGGGTGTATTGCTACCTTTATGTTAGGTTTCTTGGATGCGCCCTGTTCTGGACTAGTGTCGTATGTAACTGTGTTACATTCTTCAGGAGGCACAGCGTTGTTATAGAGGGTAACTACACCGCCCTCTACTGGGAATTTTAGCATTCCATGTGCTGTGGATGGCACTGCTCGGATGGCTGATATTCCTGATCGTCCAATGATGCCATTGTATGGTGATGGAGATCTAATGACCATGAAGTTCATCCATGCTTCGGTGGAATAATCCTTGTTGCCAATTGATACGAGCATGCGTAGTTGTCCTATTGGCCATATCTTTTCTCCTGTGAATCCTGTTAAGGATGTCGCGACTGGAACTAGCTGGCTTTGTATCTCAGGTCTTAACCTCTTGAAACAATGTTCGTACATTATTTCTGCGGATGCTCCTCCATCCACATACATACGGTGGATATCGTGACCCCCCGCATGTATTTCAATGGTGAGTGGTTCCGCAACTGCGTTGTCCGCAGTCAACTTAGGAAAGGAAATTTCATCGCTAGCAGAGAACTTTTGGCTGACCTTTTGTTTGACCTTGCGTTGCCATGATTGTATCATGTAAATTGTGTCCGCCTTGTCTTTAGGTGCTTCTTTTTTATCTGCGGTTTTCTGTCTATCCTTCCCTTCCTTGATATTCTTGACTAAGTGATCTAGCCTGCCTTCTTTGACTAACTTGTCGATTAGTTGGCGTAGCTGGACACAATCATTTGTTGTATGGCCCTTCTGTCCGTGGTAGTCGCAGTACCCTGTTCCTGTGCGCTTTCCTTCTGGCGTGCGCATTGGAGGGGGCTTAGGAAAATTCGCTCCTTCTGTTGCGAATATTTCTCGTGGAGTTTTTGTCAACGGGGTATACTTGTCGTTCCCCCGCGCATGTCCCTCTTTGCGATAGCTTTTGTTATGATTGCCGCCTTGGTCATTGGATTGTCTCCTTGAATGTTCTTGCGGTCTATAACGCGAGTATCCTCTCTTGCTATCCGCGACGGCAGCTTCCCCTTGGATGAAGGACCTCGTGCGCTTCATCAGCTCATCAAAGGTTTGGGGGACTTTGTCATTTAATTTCTTGATAAGGTCCTGGTTATTAATCCCGTTCATGAATCCTGAAATTTTTAGTACTTCAGGGCATGCTTTGATGTTGATGCATTCGTCTTTGAAGCGCTCCATGTAGGCGCTCGTTGACTCTCCTTGGCGCTGTTTCACTCTGGCCAATTCCGTTGGGTCTTTAGCGCACTTCTTCCGTTGAGTGAAGTTCACGCGGAATGCTTTCCGCAACTCTTCATACCCTTTTATGCTTCTCCGTGGAAGCTTACTAAACCAATTTCGCGCATTCCCTACCAATGTGGAGTTAAACATATGGCACCACACATGTTGTGGCCAATTTTCGATAGCAGCAGCAGCTTCGAAAATTTTCAGGTGATCGTCGGGATCACCTGTTCCATCATATGTTTTGATATTAGAAGGCATGCGCCTTCTCTTGTTGTCAGAGTAGTCGCTGATGCGTTTTGTAAACGCGTCGACCTTTTGGCGACGCCACGGGAGGGATATGTCATCGTCCTCTTTCTCGTGACGTCTTCCTCCGGACTTCCAATGTCCTGTCTCGCTATCCTCGTTGTCCGAGGAGTTGTCTGAGAAAGAATCGTTTCTTCTGCGGCGTTTGCGCCGCTTTTCCTCAGAATCCGAGACTGAGATGCTTTCGTTTGGGGAGACTCGTTTACCCAATCTGTCGCGAATTCTTCTGGTTCCAGATCTAGAAGAATTCTCACTTGGTGAGCGCCGTCGTTCCAATCTATCGTGGACTCTGCGACCACCAATCCTAGTGTGAACGCTGGAGCGTCTCCCACTGTCTCCATATTGCTCTGAATACTGTGAGTTGGATGGCGTACCAAGCCTAGCGCGGACATCGGTACGTCTTCCATTGTTATTGCGCTCTTCATAGCGCGGTGGGGAGGTTCCATTGAAGCCAAGTCTGGCGTGCAAGTTATGACTCAACCTCCTTCTCGACTCCTCTTGCAGGAGATTATTCAATGTATCAAAATTTCGTGATACGAAATTTTTTAACACTGCTTCTTGAGTATCTTCTTCCAGCGCAATAATGTTTTCTTCTAAATTCGTCCTCCTCTCTCTGTTAGGTGCGTCTGGCGGTGCTGTGTTGTCCACAGCAGTTACCGCCTGATGAGGAGTGGTGAAGAGAGTGCGCTGGAGATCCTCATTGTTTGGGACCACCGTATGGGTTTGAGTAGTTGCAGCGGGCAACTCCACTGCTGGAAGAATTGGGACTGGTTCCAATTCTTGTTGACCAGGCACACTGGTTGTCCCAATGGTTTGCCTAGAGGTCAGATCTGGGTAGTTCTTCCTTGGAGGGTCACTACGCCCCTTATCCATCTGCGGAGTCCGCTGACTTGCGTTTTTGTGTTTCGTCATCCTAGTTCTTAGTGTAGGGTCCCACGGATGGCGCCACTTGTTGATACAAAAGTTGGGCGTTCCTTGTTTGGGTTCCTGTTCTCGTATCAATTAGATGATAATGCTTGGGGACCTGCGCACTAAGAAAGCAACAAACACCGTTAGGCTTATCGAGGGATTGTCTCCCCCGATTATCCTCCGGCGTGAGAGTAAGTAATCGAATTTAGGGTTTAGTGAAGAGGTAGGGTTTGTAAGTCGTACCTTTACCGAGGGCATGGGTGCCCTTTATATATACATGAAACCCTAGTAGGTTTCGTGTTCCCTACTCCTCGGCCTATTCGCCGATATCGGATATTTGGTATATATCTCCTTTATTTAGGAGATATCCCGTATCCGATCCCATAATAACTTTGGGCTTGGGCCTTGTAGGCCCAAACCGTACAACTGGTAGTCCAGTTATTGCCATGGCGGCCCACACGTGGTGGGCTCAAGTATTAGTATTGTTTACTAATCGGGTCCACGACCCGGGTGTAGACTATACGTCATCAGGGATGATTGGGGTAACAGTCTGGAAACGGTTATAAGGATATATCAAGTGCGTGTGAGTCAAAGACTTGCCTCCTCGGGTAGCCATTTATCCGCTTACTCACCAAGACATACATATTAGCTGTAACATAAGAGTATGTCGAGTTTATGCTTGATGTACTTGATACAAAACTTGAGAACATGTTTCGACCATTTAAAAATGGAACCAATATGGTTAACTAAGTTAAACCACAGCGAGTAGCTACAGAGAAATAGCTGTTGACGTATGTGTCCGAACGGCCTGTCTCGACCGGCCGTCCGGACGACATCGATCCGTCCGGACATACCGGAAGGCACACGACTCATTCGGCCAATATCACTGTGAGTAATAGGACAGTGGCGTTTACCTTTTGACAGATGGCAGCTGCAGACACCGCCGCCGCCGCCCCAGGATTTACGGGATTATGTCGGGGACATGTCTCCTGGAAATCCGCCGCCGCCATTCCAGGTATCGAGGTCGAGTACTATAAATACTCGACTCATTTACTGCTCTCAACTAACACTTTTACCTGCATTAATTCCTCACTACAGTTGATAGTCCTTTCGGAACATAAGATACTTACTCTCACACCGGAGGTGGGTCCTGGGATTACACCCGGGGCGAGCCTAACGTGTGCTGTTGTGTGCAGATACCCGGAAGACCCCAGATAGCCGAAGGGATCAGCACCCAAGCCTACCGGAAGAACCCTAGTTGAGTTCAACCGGAAGGCCCTCTTTATTTGTCTGAAGTGGTTGCAAGAAATTGCTTCAACAAATTGGCGCCATCCGTGGGACCTTTCGCTCGATCTACCTGTGATTCAGAATGACAGGTCCTCCACCAACGTTTGAAACATTCGAAACGACAAATACAACACCCTTCACCCCTGTCCGGAATACAAGTGAGCCCGGAGGATCCGGAGGAAACCAAGAGCCCCCGGATGCCCAAGCACTAATTGCAAGCCATCTTTCGGCGTTGAAAGAACTGTTCAAACAACCGGGCAATCGCAACCTGATAAGCCCCAGAATGCTGAGGCTCGACGGTGAGTCTGAAGATTCAGAGGAAGAAGATGTCGAAGGGTCGCCCTTCGGGAAAGGAAAAAAGGCGGATGATAATTCGAGCTACGGAAAAGGAAAAAAGGCAGATGACGACTTGAGTAAACCGTTCAAGGAAATGATCAAGTGCCCGTTCACAAAAAGAATAATAGAATTCTCGTCTCCCAAACACAAGATCCCAACAAACTTGAAACTATACCAAGGGACCACTGATCCGGACGACCACATCAATCGTTTCACTGGAGCAGGAAATCATGAAGAGTGGCCCATGCCAGTGTGGTGTCGAATGTTCCAACAGACGCTGGACGGAAAAGCCAGAGGATGGTTTGACAAACTCCTGACGGGGAGCATTGACAGCTGGGATGAACTTCAGAAGAGGTTTTTGAACAGATTCAGTATGCTGAGGATAAGCACCAAGGACCTTACAGAGATCAATAAAATCCACCGAAAGGCGAACGAAAGCCTTTCGGACTTTAAGGAAAGATGGATTTGCGAGGCCAACAACTTCCCGGACGCCCCGGAAATTATGCAAATCGGATCGTTTTTGAATGGCCATCACTGCCCAGAACTGGCCAAGAAATTCTCAGACAAGATTCCTAAGACCGTTGATGAGATGTTGGAAAGGGTCGATGATTTTGTTCGGTCCGAGGAGGCTTTCCGGACGACAGAATTGCCGAAAGGAGAGAGAACGGAGTCTCGGCCTAACCCTTACCAAAGCAAGGGCGACTACCAGTCAAGACCCCCTACTGGAGATTACCGTCGGAACAGCCCCAGGGTCGGGTATAAAGGACGAAGGAACGATTACTATGCACCTTACATCGCTCCAAGGTACGGGAACGCAGGGAGGTTCGACCCTCGCCGAAATGATGTCCGCCGAAGTGATACAAGGCCAATCGACTTGGACACCCTCACCAAAACACCGAAGGAAATATTGGCGACAGAGCACCAGCTGAGATTACCGCAGCCCCCTCCTACGAAGGGAAAGCCACAGAAGGATTGTGAGGACAGATACTGTGACTACCATGGGGAGAAAGGACATTTCACGGACGATTGCTGGGTACTCAAGGAGGAGTTGAAAACCGCATTGAATACAGGGAAGCTGGATCATTTGGTAAAAGACCTCAGGAGGGGAAAGAAAACTAATCAAGGAGGTAACCACCAAGGGAATAGAGGGAAAGTAATCAACATGATTCGAAGCCTTACAACCTCCCGAAAACGGAAGAAGTGGGAAAGGAAAAATGGATGGACGCTCCAATAAGTTTTCCGTCCATTCCTTTGGAGAGGATGTCGGACGAACCGCTAATAATCAAAGTTGAAATTGAAGGAAGAGAAATCCGCGAGATCTATGTTGACCCTGGTGCATCAATGGAAGTAATGTATGGGCATCAATTCGAGCGCCTGGATCATGCGGTTAAAGCACGGTTGAAGAAGGTTGACACAACCTTGACAGGATTCGCTGGAAAATCCGTTAGGCCAAGGGGGGTGATTGACTTAGAGATCCGCTTCGGAAGCCGGGATCTGTCCCGAAAAATTAGTTTGGAGTTCGCCGTGATCGACTCACCTTCCCCCTACAATGCCATACTGGGACGCACCGGTTTGAGGAAGTTGCGGGCAGTACCCTCAACCATTCATTCAATGGTTAAGTTTCCAACACCGGGCGGCGTAGCGACATTGGTCACTCAGCCAAAGACGCGAGGGCATCACAATGCGAGGAAGGAGCCCATCACAGAAACAAAAGAAGCCAAGGAGAGAAATCATCCGTTGGGAGGAATAAGATGGGACAAGCCGTATGAACAAAAGAAAAAACCCAGGATAGGAAGAAAGGACGGGAGAAAGCTGAATCGGTATGATGACCAAGGAAGCCCCCACATACCAGCCAAAATACAAGTAATGGCTCAGGTAATCGTCAATACGAAATAACCACTGAAATGTCTTGCTATTTTATTCTATTACTGTAACAATGTGCGAACTAACGGAAGGAATGCAAATACCTTCGTAACTTAAGACAGGTAATTTTACATATCGGGAAAGCGAGGCTTATGGGAAAGCGGTCCGGCAGAAGTATCGGAGCCTTGCCGAACGAGGAAACACAAGTCGAGCAGAGATAGGCAGGAGGACGCCACAAGCATGACGGGCAATTGATTGTAAAAAGCGTCCGTGTAAATAAGGCTTAACATATCTTGTGTAACACCCGAAAGGGTTTGATATTAGTGATTTAATGAAACATAGCTACCCTACCGGGGAAGGGGGCGATTTTCTCACAATATATCTTTGAAATGTTTGTGGATATCCCAAAAAAGGCTCGATATTGACTATTTTTAATGACAAATGCAGTTACCCCACCATTGGAGGGAGGCAATGTCCCTGCGAAACATCACATGTGTAGCGATTACAAAATAGCCCGAACATAAGTTTAGGGTGACTCGTCCGGATGACTCGCGACATCCGGGCGTAGTCAGTGTTCGAGTTTGGAGTTGGGAACACAAGTTCAAAGTGACTCGTTCGGGTGACTCGCGACATCCGGGCGTAGTCAGTGTTCAAGGTTGATTTTCTGGACATAATTAGAAAATGGCCCCCCCGAGAGGTTCACGCCCTCCGGGGAGTGTGTGGTCAATGTCCAAAGATGGTTGATACCCAGAAAGGGGTTGCCATAATCCTGGCGGAAAGGCTGAACCACCTGTAATATCTCGAACATAAGTAGAAAGTGATCCCTCCGAGAGGTTCGTGCCCTCCGGAGATTAGTGATCAATGTTCATTATTTTCTGGACATAATTAGAAAGTGCCCCCCCCCCCCCCGAGGTTCGCGCCCTCCGGGGAGTTTGTGGTCAATGTCCAAAGATGGTTGATACCCAAAAAAGGAAGGGGTTGCCATAATTCTGGCGGAAAGGCTGAGTCATTTGTCACATTTTAAACATAAGTGGAAAACGATCCCTCCGGGAGGCTGGCCCCCTCCGGAGACTTTTGTGGTCAATATTCATAAGGGTACCATACAACCCTACAAAATGTATAAACTTACACTAACGGAGCTATACAAACAGTAAAAATAATAGCAAGCGAATGTCACACGTTCGTAACCAAAAGAATGTGGCGCCGATACAAATATACTTTCTGATTGCGTGGTTTTGTAACCTTACAACAGGTTTTACCTCTCGAGGGATCTCAAGAGGCTTACAACCCCACCAGGCAGTGTACCTGACCGATGTAGTATAGTGTAGTGGTAAGTACGGGGGATTGATCGTTCTCCACAGGGAATAGTGTTCGTTAGGTGTGAAAGGCTACTCTAATTAGGTCTAAGGGTTGAGGAAGATTCTTTTTATGTTTTTATAATTTTATGAAAGCAAGTAAAATCTCGGGTTTTGAAGGAGTGGGCGGAATTAGTTGCTAGTCAACTAACCCAAATGACTACGAATGCAAATAAAATAAAATAACAAAAATGAAATGTGGTGAGAAACTTATGTGTAGAGAAATGTGTTTACTTAGATTTCCTTACTCCCTAACTATCTTTTACCGGTTAATTAGTGTGTATTAGTCGCGTGGATGACGGGTGTATTCCTTAATACCATTCGTGGGGTGGCGTACTTACTTCCCCAACTCTACAAGCTCCTACTTCACTCCTATGTCGAGCCGGCTAGGAAGCTCCTAACATGGGATCACTAGAATTCGCTTGTGCATTAAATACAACCATAAAAACCTTTAGTACGCGTTTGGTTCATGTTTCTTAAGACGTTCAAGCAAGTTACCGAATAGGAAGTTAGCCAGTTTTCTTAAGCCTAACATAGATAAACAATCATCCAATACAACTAACAACACACTAACAACCAATAATCAATAGCTAGGTTTCATTAGATCTAAGCAAACACAAGATAAAATTAGCCTAACATGTTAAACAAAAGACAAGCATAAGATAGAATCGAACAACACATAGACATATTGAATGATTAATTGATAACTTATCTTTCAATGAAACATGGAAGATCTCAAGGCAAAAAGCCCTGAAAAAGTAGCTAAAATCGTCTTAGGGTTTTATCCCAAAATTCCACACACTAAGCTCTCTCTTAATGACAAAAAATTAGAAAACTATATATAGATTTTTGGATCTGACGGCGTCACCTTATGCATTGTGACGCCGTCACCTCGCCGCTTTTAGGGTTCCCGGGTGACCTTCTTGACGCCGTCCCTCTTTAGCTCTTCAAAAATCCATTCTGGCCTATCAAGGCTTGACGCCGTCGGATCATGAACGTGACGCCGTCCCCTTATGATTTAAGCCGTGACGCCCTTGATTTAGTTAAAGCGTGACGCCGTCAGAATTCTCATGCTAACTCACTGGCCCGTCATGAGTAAATTTCACATCCAACTTTTCTTGCCAAGGCATGACGCCGTCCCATGTTAATTGTGACGCCGTCAAGAGTAACTTTTTGCCGATTCTTGAGACTTTGCCGTTTTCTTCACTTTAATGCTCCAAAAACGTCCAAAATGCCTCCT
Source organism: Artemisia tridentata subsp. tridentata (assembly GCA_021014915.2). Taxonomy (NCBI): domain Eukaryota; kingdom Viridiplantae; phylum Streptophyta; class Magnoliopsida; order Asterales; family Asteraceae; genus Artemisia; species Artemisia tridentata. Next base: position 116,296,631 of record CP139508.1, on the reverse strand, counting down.
TTTCCAGATTTCTCCTCAAAAGTACCTAAAATGACAAAAGGAACGATTTAGGGCAATATTTGATCAAATAAATACGATTTCGGGCTTAAATGACCCCTTAAAAGCGGTACACTTTTCGCCTCATCAAATACCCTTACACTTGAGATTTGCTTGTCCTCAAGCAAATGCGCTTTTATTCTAATCAAAATACAAGTTAGGGGTCATTTAATGCAAACATAAAAGTAATTACAACAAATAATCGTTCCACTTCAATCATAATAAGCACGGAGATTACATACTAGCACCTCACAAGTAGTGTTTAGATACTCACATCTCTCAAGTGTCATCAAAATAAATCTCATAAATGAAAACGGAAAATATCTCTCACTACCTGTCATAGCAAATAGATTACCATAGGCTTGGGAAAGGATCGAAAACCTCCTCCACTAGGCGTAAGCACCTAAGATAAACTATCAAAGAGGGCTTTTGAATGGGTTATAACGTTAGGTGTAGGGAAAAGGAAAACACGGTTTTGTTGGATAAAGGATATTTTACTGGTGGCGAGTTAAAGATCTTGATCAATTACATGTACTATACAATGTTGCTAAGCCAAGACTAGACTCAATTTTTAAGCTAGAAACAAAATAACAAAATAACAAAAACATAAAGATAAACATAAAATGAAACGGGATGGTAGTCCGTATGTTTTTTCTATTTTTCATTTTCTCATTTTTTTGTATTTTTCTTGATTTTTTTTTTTTTTTTTTTTTTTTTTTTTTTTTTTTTGCATACACTCTTGCCCTACCATCCAAAATAATACATCATAGGGGCATTGCATTCCCCTTACACTTGAATTTTTACATAACTTTACAAATACTAATCTAATGACTCGAATTAAGATAATTGAAACACTTGGAGTACTTTTAAAATATTTAGCACATATGGGGGTAATAAATGATGTTCTTCCCCGTTACTCCATTACACTAGTACTTTACCCATGAGTCCCAATCGTCCCAAAACAATATGTACAAGGATATGACTCGACTTAGCAACCATGTAATCAACTAGATCATTAACTTGGGTTTAAACAAATGTTGTAACAATAATGCACTAAAGATGAGTGCATACAAGGTAGGCTAAGGCGATTTGGGTGTACATTTTAGTGGGGTGTAACAAATTCTTCCTTTAAGTAAAATGCTTAAAGGTCGAAACGAAAAGATAGGCTCTGAGGGGTGTACTAGGGGTATCGTGTACTAAAAATGAGTACAACGCAAAGGGTGTGGGAGAATTACTTGACCAATGTAGCCAATGTAATTATAACAAAAACACAGGTGTAAAACAATGGGTTAATCCTAATGCCTCTTATCATGTAGTAAATCTAACTACACGAATGTAGTCTCACTTGTGGCCTCGGAATGGTCCTAACGCAAGTTCTAGAATCTAAGTGCTAACGGTACACACATCATAGCATAAATGCTTTTCCTACCAATTCTAGGGGCGAACCTCACATATTTGGGGGTGGAAAAATTTTTTAGTGGTACGGTTTTTGTGCTAGTCATATAACTCCTATCCGTGAGACGCTCATTAGAACTAAAGTTTCACTCCTATATGTTGTAAAAAATTTTAAATTTGGCACTAAAATTACCTTAACAAGTATTCCTCTCAGTTTTATTACACATCTACTATTAAACAAACAAAAATCAAGCGCAATTGTATTCTCTAAAATCGTACTTTTACCCTCCCCCTTACACTTAAGATGAACATTGTCCCCAATGTTCAAATAACAAGATGTAAAAGCAAAAAGTAAAAGAATGAAATCAAATACTCCCCTGATTCGCTCGTTGGATAGTGAAATCACACGGTTAAATCTTCCTCCAAAGAGAATGTTGAAGCTCCATGACTAATGCATCGCCATAAGCTTGATTCCATAAACATTTCCTTGTCCAAAATAACCTGTTAACCTGAGAAAACAAACACGAAAACCTGCATAACATCGGCGGGATAAAATCTATATATAAGGATATAATGCTTGTGGAATGATAATTTTGCAGATTCCTGGAGATTATAAGTTGGAGATTTAATAAAAACGTTTTATGAAAACAAAACTTTCAAAAATTTCTGGAAATTAAATCTGACGCCGTCAGGTTATAACCCCTGACGCCGTCAGAAATGACCTGACAAAAATTTTCATTTTAAGTTTCCGGAAAATTTCTGGAAAAACCTTTACCTTACTTCCTGGAAATCCTGCAAAACATCACTATGACTCGATACAAGCATTTGACTCAACAAACACTAATATGTATGCTAATTTATTATTATTACGATTCATGTTCATATGTGTTCTAATAAACCGATTTAGATTTCCCTTACACTTATCTTTTGCAAAATACCTTTATATGTAGTTAAGACGAAGTTAAAAACAAAATAAAGCATTTTCACAATTTAGTTTTGAACATGAATCAATAAGAATAAAAATTAAACATACATACGGAAACAAATAAAATCAAACAAACAAATAAATAAACACATAAAGCAAATAAAACAAATAAAGCTTGGGTTGCCTCCCAAGAAGCGCTTTTCTTTATTAACGAGTCTTGTAGCTAGACTCAAAGTCACGGGGTCTACGTTTTTCCGTTTTGCTTCTCAATTGCCCCTCTAATCATCCTAACAACCTCCATATCAATTTTGTATTTAGGTCCAAGGTTTAAGCAATCTTTATAATAAAGGCTTCTCCTATTCCAAACATGGTCCATGCCTTTTTCTTTATCCTCTTCATTGATGTCCTCAATCGCACCAATGTTGTCCATGTCAAATCGAGGCACAAAACGAAACTCATTAACCCGATAAGGCATCCTATATGTGATCCTATCTATGTGATTAGAAAACTGAACCGTGCCTTTCAAACGGTCACACCTTAAATTGGATGCCTCGATAAATGGCTTACCTAACACAACGCGAGATAGGCGGCAGTCAACAACACTTGCCATATCTTCTAAAATCATGAAGTTGGTGACAAAGGTAAAGCTCCCAACAAGGATATGTATATCCTTAATTCTTCCAACGAAGTTACAAACTCCGCCTGGACACTTGGGGTCCATCCTAGGCTCAAGTGGTGTGTTTATGATTTGGCTATAGAGGCCTGAGGACATAACGTTGATTGGGGATTCACAGTCAATGTAAGCATGCTCAACGTATTGGTACCCAATCATACATGGTATCTTCACATTCCCGGGATCACCTCTCTTAATCTTTGGGTCAATTCTAACAAAAGGTGGTCGAGGGTTATCAACTAGGTTGTTATAGTAAGCAATCTCCTTCTTAGTGGGGTATTCATTGAAACAATCATCCAACCTAGGATCTACCTTTACTTCCTCAATTTTCTCAATCAACTTATCAACCGTAAGATTATTACGTTCTAAGTAATTATCTGAGTATATGGCGGTCCCTAAGTTGTTCAAGGCATAATCAAGCTCTATATCAATCATTCTACTGAGCTCCCTGAGCTCACTAATCTCATTCTCAAGTTGGCTACGCAACAAAGCCACTTCGCCAGGTGTAAGGGGTGGATTCGCGTTTTCCATAATGGCAAACTGAATAGTTAATGAAAATCTGTTACGAACAAAAGCACAAAGAAAATAGATAGACTAAAGAAAACCTAGAAAAATAAAATAAAAATCTCACTAGAAAGGAATCTAGTGAGTAGACCTAATAGAAATAAAAATTCAACCTAAACAATAACTATTCCCCGGCAGCGGCGCCAAAAACTTGATTGCGTGGTTTTGTAACCTTACAACAGGTTTTACCTCTCGAGGGATCTCAAGAGGCTTACAACCCCACCAGGCAGTGTACCTGACCGATGTAGTATAGTGTAGTGGTAAGTACGGGGGATTGATCGTTCTCCACAGGGAATAGTGTTCGTTAGGTGTGAAAGGCTACTCTAATTAGGTCTAAGGGTTGAGGAAGATTCTTTTTATGTTTTTATAATTTTATGAAAGCAAGTAAAATCTCGGGTTTGAAGGAGTGGGCGGAATTAGTTGCTAGTCAACTAACCCAAATGACTACGAATGCAAATAAAATAAAATAACAAAAATAAAATGTGGTGAGAAACTTATGTGTAGAGAAATGTGTTTACTTAGATTTCCTTACTCCCTAACTATCTTTTACCGGTTAATTAGTGTGTATTAGTCGCGTGGATGACGGGTGTATTCCTTAATACCATTCGTGGGGTGGCGTACTTACTTCCCCAACTCTACAAGCTCCTACTTCACTCCTATGTCGAGCCGGCTAGGAAGCTCCTAACATGGGATCACTAGAATTCGCTTGTGCATTAAATACAACCATAAAAACCTTTAGTACGCGTTTGGTTCATGTTTCTTAAGACGTTCAAGCAAGTTACCGAATAGGAAGTTAGCCAGTTTTCTTAAGCCTAACATAGATAAACAATCATCCAATACAACTAACAACACACTAACAACCAATAATCAATAGCTAGGTTTCATTAGATCTAAGCAAACACAAGATAAAATTAGCCTAACATGTTAAACAAAAGACAAGCATAAGATAGAATCAAACAACACATAGACATATTGAATGATTAATTGATAACTTATCTTTCAATGAAACATGGAAGATCTCAAGGCAAAAAGCCCTGAAAAAGTAGCTAAAATCGTCTTAGGGTTTTATCCCAAAATTCCACACACTAAGCTCTCTCTTAATGACAAAAAATTAGAAAACTATATATAGATTTTTGGATCTGACGGCGTCACCTTATGCATTGTGACGCCGTCACCTCGCCGCTTTTAGGGTTCCCCGGGTGACCTTCTTTACGCCGTCCCTCTTTAGCTCTTCAAAAATCCATTCTGGCCTATCAAGGCTTGACGCCGTCGGATCATGAACGTGACGCCGTCCCCTTATGATTTAAGCCGTGACGCCCTTGATTTAGTTAAAGCGTGACGCCGTCAGAATTCTCATGCTAACTCACTAGCCCGTCATGAGTAAATTTCACATCCAACTTTTCTTGCCAAGGCATGACGCCGTCCCATGTTAATTGTGACGCCGTCAAGAGTAACTTTTAGCCGATTCTTGAGACTTTGCCGTTTTCTTCACTTTAATGCTCCAAAAACGTCCAAAATGCCTCCTTTTCCAGATTTCTCCTCAAAAGTACCTAAAATGACAAAAGGAACGATTTAGGGCAATATTTGATCAAATAAATACGATTTCGGGCTTAAATGACCCCTTAAAAGCGGTACACTTTTCGCCTCATCACTTTCGGTACCATGCGAGTAACAGAGATAATAACGAACAAGCGGTACAACTCATAACACCGATGAATACCGAAGAGCAACAACTGTTCGACGGCATCCCATTCGAAGACCCAAATTGTCCCACTCCACTCCACACATGCAGTTCCACGTATAAAAAAAAAGAAGAGGATTTGGAGTAAGGAAGGGAAAAAAGGGGAAAAAGGATAAGGCAAGCGTTAACAAATCACAAGTTAGTAGAATCCGGCAGGATCGTTCAAAGGTCCAACAGGGTATCCCACCATATCAACCGAAAGGCCAATTCCAATAAACCTAAATGAGAAAATCACTTCGAAAATAAACAAAAAACAATAGCGCGAAACATGAAACATGGAGCATGCGGAATACAGAACAGTCATAAATATATACAAATGAATAAATCACACGAATTATTTAAAATTATTACAGTCATCCGGATATATATATAAAAAAAAAGAGAATTGTTCTTGGCTCGAAGGCCTTACGACACTAAGATAAACCGAATCATTCGAAGACTTAGGGAGCCGACTCGTTCCCTCCAGCAGTTGAACTCTCGACGTTGGTAGCACCGGAAGTTGATCCCTCGGCGGCATTGGCAGTCTGAACCCGGGGAGAAGAAGCCGGGTCGGGATCAGGGAAGATTTTCAGGATTTCATCAAGAGACTTAAGATAGGAGCCGCTGATCTTCTTGATATAAGGATACTCTGCGGTAAACAACCCATCAAATGCCGGGTCGAGTTTCTTCGCAGCATCCACATCCAGATCTTCCGTCTTGGCCAAAATGGCGGCCACTTCTTCCGGCTCGCGACCCTGAACCACACCCTCCATAAACCCGGACTGCGAGGACAAGCTGAAGGGCCCAGCTAAATGGTTCTTGTACTCATAGCTGCCCAACAAACGACGAACAACTTCCGGGAGGACCTCTTTAACAACCCTGAACCTTTCCCCTTCGGTGCGGCCCACCCGGGCAATTAGATCTTTCTTTTCTTCCCGAAGGTCCAAGTTGTCCTTCACCTCCTCACTCAGGTTAACCTTAGCTTTTTCCAAATCAGCTTCCAAGGCGCTGATTCGTTCCGCTGCGGCCAACCTCTCATCCTCCACCAGCTTCTCCAACTCTTTCACCTGCCCCATCAACTCCGACTCTCTCACCAGGCAAGCGGAATGCTCAATCTTCAGTTGTTTGAGCTCTCCCCCATTCTTTTCGGGGTTTCCACAATGCTGGTGGATTTGGTAAAGCTCGCTGTGATCCTGAAGAAGCTTCTCGAACCGAAGCAGCAAGTCCGACTGAGCAACGGACCCCATACCCAAAAATTTCCAGGCTCTCTGAACAGCCTCGGCATCCCCCAAATTTTCCAAAAATGACTCTTCTTTCGGAGTCGGTAAGTGCAACAACAGTTCTCGGCAGACCTTCCAGTTATCCAAACGGTCATCCTTGCTCACCTTCCACGTCGGCACGTGCAAAGAGGCCGACTCACTTTCACCGGCTTCTTTATCCTTTCCACGGTTAGGAGCAGCAGCGGAAGAACCCCCTACATTTTCAGAAGAAGAAGAAAAATAAATCAATAAGTCAAGTAACAATTGCGGAACAAATGCAAAGTTCGGGGATCAACGTCTCATAAAATAAAAGAAAGAAAAGACTTGCCAGCACCAGTGGCCTCCGACGTGAAGCCCACGCCGATACCTCCTTGGGTATCCGGCTGTTTTCTTCCGGCCGAAGCATCGGGCCCCTCCGGCTGTTTTCTGGCGCCCGACGCACTCTCGCTTTCATTTGGCCCTCGGAAAGTACCCCCTCCGGACGCATCACGATGAAGGCGGACTCTGGTCCCCTGTGTTTGGGACTGAGAGATGGGCCGGACGACATCCTGGTCCGGTTTCCTCTTTCTGGAGCCCGAAGCCTTTGGGTCAGACTTTTCGACTCTGGTCATTTCGACCGTCTGCTCGGGGATAGCAGCTTGAGGAGCGACGGCAGCATGCGTTCCATGGGATTGACTCTCTTGATGTTTATCCCCCTGGGTCACCGGCACATCCTTTCTAACTTTGGGCTTCTTCAAGTATTGAGACATTATGATGGCTGCAAAAAACGAGTGCATATAATGGTCAGAGCATTGCACAGACACGACGGCCGGAACACAACTAAAGTAACAAAAGGAGACAGACAAAGGCTGTAAGGGCGACCCCCCCCCTCAAAGCCGCACGACTAGTTGGGATACCCCCAATCGGACGAGAGTCCTATGACATATGGGAAACTCAAGCGACGAGAGGTCTATCGCATCCTAGGCCGTCCTATCGACGTCCGGAGTAAGAGAGCCGCAGGGTTTATATACAAGCTACGATGATAAACCTCGAAAAAGGTTACATGGCGCCTGCCTTTTACTAGTTATACTTCTCTACGACATTTCGCAATCCCTGATAATCCCATGCACAGCCCTTTCACCCCATCGAAAGACACGCTTCTCTACGACAAACTTTGGGAGGAATCATTGGACCCCTGGAAAATTCTCACAAGTAGAAGTGGGCAAAACCGACGTGGTTTTGCTGGGGGAAAGAGGGATACAGCCAAACAACAAAGTAAAATTAAGGCAGGGATGGTTCGGAACGCACCTTCGAAAGACGAAAGACTATTATGAAAATCACGGACAGATTTTGGTATGTGCTTAAACACATACCATTTCTAGACCAAAACCGGACCCAAAATGACCAAAAACCCGACCAAAATGCCAAATATATTGTGTTTTTGTGTTTTTATATATGCAGGCACGGATATCGAAGAAAAGGACAAAATCAAGCCAAGAACCGGGAAACCGAGCACGAGATATGGAAGTGTTATTTGTAGCCGATGCCGAGAAGAAATTATAGTCAAAGTCAACCCGAGGTCCTTCATATTTTCAGAAATTGTCAATTTCATCACTTGGATCTACTTTGGAAAATATGGCAAGATTGGTCCCTGAGATTTCAAGATATATTCATTTGGTCCTCATGATTTTAAAATACCAAACCCTTAAAACCTCTAACACAAAACCGGATTTAACAAAACAACTCACTCAAAACATAACACCACCCTAACCCATCTAATCTAAATAACCCAAGCCCACAAAGCCCACCAGTCGCCGGCCCAACCTTAACACCACCCAACCTTGACCCGATCCAACAACTCTTAAACCCGGTATAAGCTTTTTTAGCTAAAAATGCTCGGTCAAAAAAAGAAAGAAATAATCACACACCCTTATCCCTTTCTCACACCCGCTCCCAAAATCACCCAACCGATGAACCCTAATTACCTAACCCGAAAAATTACCACAATTAAGGGTAATTCAGTCATTGCACGAACTTCGAGGATGCTACTGACGATAAGAATGACGCGTGGCAGCATGTGATTGGCCAAGACACGCACCACTTTTGATCGTACGGAGGAAATTGAAGCTTGAAGATGAAGGAAAGATCCAAGGGTGATAGATGGCTGTGGACTCACGCGGATCGCCAACGTGGACTCTCCAGAAGGATCGGCCAAGTCCTATAAATAGCGGGATCAATTTTCGTTCGAGGCTAGTTTTTTTTTTAGTAGTTAGTTTTTAGTTTTTTTTAGATAGATTTAATTTACTTTCAATTGTTTTATTTTTATTTTAATTTTTCAGTCGATTAAAAGTTGTAACGAGAGTGGTTGTAATTTTGATTTTAACGTTTGAGTTTAATTGTTTAATTGTAAGGTTGGTTTGAAATCAATATTAAGTTCATCCTAAACTCACTTTGTTAGTTTATTTCATTGTTTTTTTTAATATCCGAATTTAATTTTGTAATCTTACTTTGGTTCAATGAAATTTTCGTTCTCAGTGTTATAAAAGTTGTTCTTGAATTAAATTTTTATTCAGTATTGTTTTTGTATTAGTAATACTTCAGTAAAAAAAAAAAAAAAAAAAAAAAAAAAAAAAAAAAAAAAAAAAAAAAAAAATCTAAGCTTATTGATTAAGCTGTTCATCTGAATTTTTTTTTAAGCTTATGTTAAGCTTTAGTTTAAATCCATATTGTTTGTTTCTCATAAAATAAAAGTCAGAGAGAAGTTGAAATGATAAGTTGGTTATGCTGATGGGGTCGAGAGAAGCAGGAAATTGGGTTCGATAGTAGCTGGATATGGGTTATTGTTAGTGGCTTAAGCCTGGGTAGGTTTGGGTTAAAGTTCTGAGTTCACTTCATGTGCTGCAGGACCAACTAGTGAGTAGTGTTATATTTTTCCTTGTGATTTGCTGATCTTGTTTAGTTTTGTTACTTTTAATTAATTTTAAGTAATATAGTTTTAGAGGTTAAAAGATTAGTATTAGTTTAGAGTAAATTGCATAGGTCTATAAGTTGATTGATTTTTAAGGGATATTGTTTTATTGAATGGCAGCGGAGCTTATCTGAATTTGATTTTAGCATTATTGAGGTACTTTTAGTTGTCATAAGAAATTTGCAAAATTTGTTTTAGTTTAGAGTAATATTTTTACACCTTTGCTGCTCTTTTCATTTTTTTCTGCTATAAAAAATGCTGCAGCAGACTTGTTTTTCACTGCTGAATCTAGGCCAATTTTAACCCAGCATTTGAGTATTTGTGATAAGTCTTTTCGGATATTAATAATCTTTGCTTGCTCAGCTTTCCAAAACAGTTTTCGGCTTCAAAATTGGTTAAGTTTCGAGCGATTTACGAGCGTTTGAAAAGTGCTAGTTGAAAATACAATCTGTGTTAAAACTTTGTTCTTAAGTTTCTGAGTTTGTCATTTTTGGTCCTTGTAATTTCTGTCTAAGTTTAAGTAGGGGCTGGTAATTTTTAGCAATAAAATAGTTTGTTGTTTTGGCAAATTTAGTCCCTGCCTTTTATTAAGTTATTTTTATATTTTTAGGTTTTAAATTTCACAAAATCATTTTTAGTTACGTTTTATAATACGTTGCATAACGTTTTTAATTTCAAATTTTTTCATTTTTAAAATTAATATGCTTAGTTTAATTGTTGCATTAGATTAATTAATGGTTTACTTTTATTATTTTAATTGTTCGTAGCATAAAATCACAATCAATCACTCTTTTTCATCACATTCACTACACGTATTCGACACCGGAACAAAGACTCGATATTCGACCTTCGTTGGGAAACGACCCGGGGAAAACGCATACGTCGCCTTTTCCTTCGGAAAATAAAAAGTACTACAAAAGAAACGAATCAAAAAAATGGCGCCGCTGCCGGGGAAGGCTTGAAAAGAGTTGGAGTTTCGCCATAAGAATTGTGTTTTGAAGAACCTTCCTTGGAAGTTAATTGTTTTTGAAAAATAAAAAAAAAATACAAAAATATAATAATTAAAAAACACTTTTTTTAAAGTGTTTTCACCATTAATAATAAATCCTCGGTCTTCCGTTGAAGGAGGGCGGTTGTAAACCATTCCAAAATAACAACAAAAGAGATCGGAAAATTAAACGTTTCTTGGATTATTTCTTTACTACAACCTAATTACGGGGTTTAAGGAGGTCTTGACATTAAATTGCAGACCGAAGAGAGATCCATTCTTCTCTCCCGCCACGCTGCGCGTAGTTTTGAAAGAAACGAGTACGGTTGATTAACGATCACCAAAAAAAAATAATAAATCTAATTTTTTTTTTTATAAAAACCCAAAAATATTTTCTTTTTCAAATTGATTTTTGTTTTCATGAAAATCCCAAAAATACTCTTCGTCTTCTCTTATATGTTTAATTCTTAACTTCTAATCCTCTAAACCGATAATTCTTTCTCTTCACCCTCTTATGTTTAATTCTTATGGATCCGACTTGTTTTAATTGTGGAGAACCGTTCTTCGAAGGTTCATGTGTTTGGTGTACGTGTGAACAATGTGGTAGTGATATTCATGATGGCGTTTGTTTGAATTGTAATTCTCCCGAATATATTTACAATTCGTTTAACAATTTTTCAAACGTTCCCGATTATTATCCGACACCACCACCACCACCTTCGTACACTTGTTTTAGTTGTGGAAACCCATCCAATGAAGGATCACCGTGCGGACAATGTTTTTGTAATCAATGTGGATACACGAATTGTATATGCTACGTCCCGAGTGCTGAAACGTCTTATGCTTGTGATACGAGTTTTGATAATTATCCTCAAAACGATTTCAATCTTCCTTTTCAAAACTCGTATGAGCAAGTATCATATTATAATGGTGATTCATTTCAAAGTTCGTCAAATTTTGAAAATTGTGGGGGATCGTTTGATAATTCTTATTTTGAGCCAAATTTGTGTTACAATTCTCATGGTTTTGACCAACCCCCACAAAATCCCGGCAATTGTCCAAATCAAGATAGAATGAGCGAAATTGAAAAAATTTGGGAAGACTTCCAAGAAGTTAAGAGATTAGTGATTAAACATTATACTTCTACTCCCAATCATCATGAGAAGTCTATAGAAGAATTACTTGCCGAGGAAAGAGCATCCAATTATCAAAAGTCTTTTATTTACGACGATTATAATGAGAAAATTACGATCAACCTTTTCCCTCAAAGAGTATCTACCTATGACGATGATTCCGATGATGACGAGGAGAGATTTGTTCCGGTAACCTTCCCTCAAATAGCACCCGTCGTTCCTACCAAAGAACCCGAGGACTCTCTAAAAATGGGGGACGAGCATCTCGACACTATTCCAGCAACGGAATCAGACGATGTTGAGAACTTCGTCCCAATCCCAAGTGAGTCTAAGGAAATATTTGACGGTGAATTTGATTCACAATCTTATGGAGATTCCCTTGACGTTTCCGAGATTACTTCCGGAATTTTCTCTAACCCTCTTTTTGAATATAATAAAGAGTACACTTTCAGTGTTATTAATCCTCTTTTTGATGAGGGGTTAGAGAACGTCGAGGACGAGGACTCTACAAGTAATGAGTCAGATACTGAGACAATAATGGACGAGGTGCAAACTTCTAGCATACAAAGTACAGCACATGTCCCACCTCCGTATATCCTTTCAGAGCTCAAGCTCAAAGACGAACTTCATAAGAATCATATCATATCTCCTCCAGAGTATGATTTCTATGATTTTGAGGAAGATCATGACCCGGGGGGAGATGTACTCTATCCTAAGAGTTTGACTATCAATGATTTCACCCCGACCCTCCCTCCCGAGGTGTTCAAGAGCTTTGATGACGAAGAATGGGTCCCCATTCTGATAATGATCTTTCTTCCTTTCTTCACCTACCCGGTGACTTCTCCTCTCATTCACTCCTTAGGGAGTGAAGACACCGTCTTTGACCCCGGCATCTCCGTTCTTTCATGCCGGGTGTCCGTTACTTGCTCCCCCAAGGACAAATAAATTCGGGGTCGAGTCAAGCTCATGTGACTCGGTTAACAAAAACAAGCGCTTCGTGGGAGGCACCCCATGCTTATCCATCTATCTTCTTTCTATTTTCTTAATAAAGAGGAGGGGATCCTCCTCCATATCTTGTGCTTCGTTGTTTTTCTGTGATGTGTCCAGGAATGCCCGATGATGAAGACTCTCGTGCTCGTAGTTTCCTTCACGCTACTCGAGTTTCATCATCCGCTGCTTATCCAATATCCAAAATCTTATCGTTTTACATCTATCTTTTGGCATAATTAATAAACGGCCTTAGATTTTTGTAGGGAGAACCCGTACCTTTAAGACATTGAGGACAATGTCTCATTCTAGTCTGGGGGGTAATCTTGCGATTTGATTTTTGCCTTGCATTTTTGCTATTTTCTCATGCAACCCCGTTTTTCCTCCAAATTGAAAAAATCAAAAAAAAAAAAAAAAAAATGAGAAAAATTTAAAAATTTTTGCAAAAATATAATAATTTTTGACATTTTTGTTGATTTTCCGCTGGAGAGAGTAGGAATAAAATTCTGACTTGATCGGGCGTGTTGAGCCCTAGCTTGTCTCCTTAACCGTTTATAATCTATAAGCTCGTGCTAGTCTTTTACACAAGGAGCTAGAAAACGCGAATTCTTTTTAAGAGTTTGCAAGTTCCCGTTTTTGACTTTATATATGCATGGCTTGATTATTAGGCTAAGCATTCGCGGATCTTATTATTTAAGATTTTAAATTTGCGAAGAACGAGAAATGATAGAGTTGTTTATAAGTTAGATTGCTAAACGTGGAGTAGTTGGATCTCTTTAGAGCTCATCGAAGTTATTTGTGGCTTTTTGTTCCCATAAGCTTGTTTCACTCAAAAATAGAAATTTAGGAATAATTAAAGCTATTTTAGTTTTGGCGATGATTAGTTTTTATTTCTTCCTTAGAGAATCCTTGCTTATAGGAGTTGGGTACACATCAAGGTACTGTCAGTGTTACGGTGTAATAGACTATTCCATCTTGCCGGCTCACAACCGATGTTGGGATTGTTATAAAAGCCGTAGGACTCGGGATTTGGCAAAATATATAATGAATAATAAATAATAATAATAATCCAAAGCCATAAAAAGTTTTCTGCATCTTGCCGGTTCGCAGCCGATGTTGTAGACTTCTAATAAAGGCAGAGGAAAAATTCCAAGGTCATAATAGACTATCACATCTTGCCGGTTCGCAGCCGATGTTGTGATTGTTATAAAGGGCCAAGGATCAATAATAATATGTGCTTAATAATGTTAAAAATGCCAAATTTCGACTCCGAGGTATCCTAATAAAGGCTTCCGTCTCTGGACTCGTAGATGAGTTGTTTCGGTCGCAAATAAAAGGGATATTCTCAAAATCATGTTAAATCAGAGACCTTGATGTGGACCTTATTTTTGTATGCAACGGTTTTCGAGGGAAGGTTTGAAAACTACTTAGCGTCTAAACTAGGTATCTTTATCGGATTAAAAATTATCGAAACGAGAATTTGGAGAAATTCATTTCTCACCAAAAATAAAATAAATAGAGGAAAAATAGGAATTTGGGAACAAGGAGTCCACAATTAGCTTTCTGAGTAGTGTTGGCAGTCTAACTTGTATATGACAATGATTTCGTTTTTAAGCTTAGTTTGGGGACTTGTGAAAAATCAGGGACGACGAATTTTATCCGTATGGTCACTTCTTTATGAGTCGTGTTTCCTGCTCCGTGATCCTAAAAGTTATCGTTAAATAATGATTGTCGACAAAAGCTGTCACTTGAATAAATATAAAAATACAAAAATAGAATAAAAGGAAAAATGGGGAGTTTTTATAACATTGCATGAGGACATTGCAATAGCTTAGTCTGGGGGAATTTTGGTATGTGCTTAAACACATACCATTTCTAGACCAAAACCGGACCCAAAATGACCAAAAACCCGACCAAAATGCCAAATATATTGTGTTTTTGTGTTTTTATATATGCAGGCACGGATATCGAAGAAAAGGACAAAATCAAGCCAAGAACCGGGAAACCGAGCACGAGATATGGAAGTGTTATTTGTAGCCGATGCCGAGAAGAAATTATAGTCAAAGTCAACCCGAGGTCCTTCATATTTTCAGAAATTGTCAATTTCATCACTTGGATCTACTTTGGAAAATATGGCAAGATTGGTCCCTGAGATTTCAAGATATATTCATTTGGTCCTCATGATTTTAAAATACCAAACCCTTAAAACCTCTAACACAAAACCGGATTTAACAAAACAACTCACTCAAAACATAACACCACCCTAACCCATCTAATCTAAATAACCCAAGCCCACAAAGCCCACCAGTCGCCGGCCCAACCTTAACACCACCCAACCTTGACCCGATCCAACAACTCTTAAACCCGGTATAAGCTTTTTTAGCTAAAAATGCTCGGTCAAAAAAAGAAAGAAATAATCACACACCCTTATCCCTTTCTCACACCCGCTCCCAAAATCACCCAACCGATGAACCCTAATTACCTAACCCGAAAAATTACCACAATTAAGGGTAATTCAGTCATTGCACGAACTTCGAGGATGCTACTGACGATAAGAATGACGCGTGGCAGCATGTGATTGGCCAAGACACGCACCACTTTTGATCGTACGGAGGAAATTGAAGCTTGAAGATGAAGGAAAGATCCAAGGGTGATAGATGGCTGTGGACTCACGCGGATCGCCAACGTGGACTCTCCAGAAGGATCGGCCAAGTCCTATAAATAGCGGGATCAATTTTCGTTCGAGGCTAGTTTTTTTTTTAGTAGTTAGTTTTTAGTTTTTTTTAGATAGATTTAATTTACTTTCAATTGTTTTATTTTTATTTTAATTTTTCAGTCGATTAAAAGTTGTAACGAGAGTGGTTGTAATTTTGATTTTAACGTTTGAGTTTAATTGTTTAATTGTAAGGTTGGTTTGAAATCAATATTAAGTTCATCCTAAACTCACTTTGTTAGTTTATTTCATTGTTTTTTTTTAATATCCGAATTTAATTTTGTAATCTTACTTTGGTTCAATGAAATTTTCGTTCTCAGTGTTATAAAAGTTGTTCTTGAATTAAATTTTTATTCAGTATTGTTTTTGTATTAGTAATACTTCAGTAAAAAAAAAAAAAAAAAAAAAAAAAAAAAAAAAAAAAAAATATTTCTAAGCTTATTGATTAAGCTGTTCATCTGAATTTTTTTTAAGCTTATGTTAAGCTTTAGTTTAAATCCATATTGTTTGTTTCTCATAAAATAAAAGTCAGAGAGAAGTTGAAATGATAAGTTGGTTATGCTGATGGGGTCGAGAGAAGCAGGAAATTGGGTTCGATAGTAGCTGGATATGGGTTATTGTTAGTGGCTTAAGCCTGGGTAGGTTTGGGTTAAAGTTCTGAGTTCACTTCATGTGCTGCAGGACCAACTAGTGAGTAGTGTTATATTTTTCCTTGTGATTTGCTGATCTTGTTTAGTTTTGTTACTTTTAATTAATTTTAAGTAATATAGTTTTAGAGGTTAAAAGATTAGTATTAGTTTAGAGTAAATTGCATAGGTCTATAAGTTGATTGATTTTTAAGGGATATTGTTTTATTGAATGGCAGCGGAGCTTATCTGAATTTGATTTTAGCATTATTGAGGTACTTTTAGTTTTCATAAGAAATTTGCAAAATTTGTTTTAGTTTAGAGTAATATTTTTACACCTTTGCTGCTCTTTTCATTTTTTTCTGCTATAAAAAATGCTGCAGCAGACTTGTTTTTCACTGCTGAATCTAGGCCAATTTTAACCCAGCATTTGAGTATTTGTGATAAGTCTTTTCGGATATTAATAATCTTTGCTTGCTCAGCTTTCCAAAACAGTTTTCGGCTTCAAAATTGGTTAAGTTTCGAGCGATTTACGAGCGTTTGAAAAGTGCTAGTTGAAAATACAATCTGTGTTAAAACTTTGTTCTTAAGTTTCTGAGTTTGTCATTTTTGGTCCTTGTAATTTCTGTCTAAGTTTAAGTAGGGGCTGGTAATTTTTAGCAATAAAATAGTTTGTTATTTTGGCAAATTTAGTCCCTGCCTTTTATTAAGTTATTTTTATATTTTTAGGTTTTAAATTTCACAAAATCATTTTTAGTTACGTTTTATAATACGTTGCATAACGTTTTTAATTTCAAATTTTTTCATTTTTAAAATTAATATGCTTAGTTTAATTGTTGCATTAGATTAATTAATGGTTTACTTTTATTATTTTAATTGTTCGTAGCATAAAATCACAATCAATCACTCTTTTTCATCACATTCACTACACGTATTCGACACCGGAACAAAGACTCGATATTCGACCTTCGTTGGGAAACGACCCGGGGAAAACGCATACGTCGCCTTTTCCTTCGGAAAATAAAAAGTACTACAAAAGAAACGAATCAGATTTGCAAGAATCGTTCGGAAAATAATACCGGAAGGCGTCTCAGTTAAGAATATGGAGTTACGGTAGTAGAAAACACACACCAGTGTCGCTATTTATAAGAAGAACTCAGGATGTGGAATGTCACATTTAGCGAGACGCTGACGTGGCTGCACCTCAGCCCGCGTGCTAAGTACGCGCATGCGTGTCAGTTCATTAATGATGACCTACATGGAACAACCATAAAGTAACAGAATATTAAATAATAAAAAGAGAGGTGCACTCATAGGAGCACCAGGGGAACACTTGGTAGAATCAGTATGACGTAAGACATGTTAGAATCTAACGGCATAATCACAGCGCCTACGCATAGAAGGGCAAGGCCCTCCAGAGAAGTTGAAAAAGGCACCCTGACCCATCGGATGTACGCAATAATCATTCACCGGAAGAAATAAAGACATATAATGTACATTGTAAGCCGTGAGAGGATCGGGAGCGATGCAATAATAGCTTCCACCCATCAAAGCCATGACATGTCAAAACCAACTCTTTAAGGCACTACACCATCGACCGAACTAAAAAGCAAATGCAACAGTGATCCTAAAGACTTAGGACGAAAGACCATAAGGTAATCTTTGATGTGTTACGTCAATACTTTACTAGCAATGCAATACCGATGGTACATGTATGTATCGGAAAGCACAGGCTAAAATATGAAGCAGCTGTAAGGCATTATCTCAGTCTTATGGGTGTATATGTTCGAACGGAATGTGCCGAAAGGCACCAAGGGTATTACCTATATATTGCAGGTACCAAAAGGCGCACAGATATTATATAAGTATTACATCATCGGCCTTCAACCGATAATGCAATACTGGGGGGGACATGTTGACGTATGTGTCCGAACGGCCTGTCTCGACCGGCCGTCCGGACGACATCGATCCGTCCGGACATACCGGAAGGCACACGACTCATTCGGCCAATATCACTGTGAGTAATAGGACAGGTGGCGTTTACCTTTTGATAGATGGCAGCTGCAGACACCGCCGCCGCCGCCCCAGGATTTACGGGATTATGTCGGGGACATGTCTCCTGGAAATCCGCCGCCGCCATTCCAGGTATCGAGGTCGAGTACTATAAATACTCGACTCATTTACTGCTCTCAACTAACACTTTTACCTGCATTAATTCCTCACTACAGTTGATAGTCCTTTCGGAACATAAGATACTTACTCTCACACCGGAGGTGGGTCCTGGGATTACACCCGGGGCGAGCCTAACGTGTGCTGTTGTGTGCAGATACCCGGAAGACCCCAGATAGCCGAAGGGATCAGCACCCAAGCCTACCGGAAGAACCTTAGTTGAGTTCAACCGGCAGGCCCTCTTTATTTTTCTGAAGTGGTTGCAAGAAATTGCTTCAACATAAGTCTCTTGATCAAGAAGATCAGCGGCTCCTATCTTAAGTCTCTTGATGAAATCCTGAAAATCTTCCCTGATCCCGACCCGGCTTCTTCTCCCCGGGTTCAGACTGCCAATGCCGCCGAGGGATCAACTTCCGGTGCTACCAACGTCGAGAGTTCAACTGCTGGAGGGAACGAGTCGGCTCCCTAAGTCTTCGAATGATTCGGTTTATCTTAGTGTCGTAAGGCCTTCGAGCCAAGAACAATTTCTCTTTTTTTTTTATATATATATCCGGATGACTGTAATAATTTTAAATAATTCGTGTGATTTATTCATTTGTATATATTTATGACTGTTCTGTATTCCGCATGCTCCATGTTTCATGTTTCGCGCTATTGTTTTTGTTTATTTTCGAAGTGATTTTCTCATTTAGGTTTATTGGAATTGGCCTTTCGGTTGATATGGTGGGATACCCTGTTGGACCTTTGAACGATCCTGCCGGATTCTACTAACTTGTGATTTGTTAACGCTTGCCTTATCCTTTTTCCCCTTTTTTCCCTTCCTTACTCCAAATCCTCTTCTTTTTTTTTATACGTGGAACTGCATGTGTGGAGTGGAGTGGGACAATTTGGGTCTTCGAATGGGATGCCGTCGAACAGTTGTTGCTCTTCGGTATTCATCGGTGTTATGAGTTGTACCGCTTGTTCGTTATTATCTCTGTTACTCGCATGGTACCGAAAGTATATTTGTATCGGCGCCACATTCTTTTGGTTACGAACGTGTGACATTCGCTTGTTATTATTTTTACTGTTTGTATAGCTCCGTTAGTGTAAGTTTATACATTTTGTAGGGTTGTATGGTACCCTTATGAATATTGACCACAAAAGTCTCCGGAGGGGGCCAGCCTCCCGGAGGGATCGTTTTCCACTTATGTTTAAAATGTGACAAATGACTCAGCCTTTCCGCCAGAATTATGGCAACCCCTTCCTTTTTTGGGTATCAACCATCTTTGGACATTGACCACAAACTCCCCGGAGGGCGCGAACCTCGGGGGGGGGGGGGGGCACTTTCTAATTATGTCCAGAAAATAATGAACATTGATCACTAATCTCCGGAGGGCACGAACCTCTCGGAGGGATCACTTTCTACTTATGTTCGAGATATTACAGGTGGTTCAGCCTTTCCGCCAGGATTATGGCAACCCCTTTCTGGGTATCAACCATCTTTGGACATTGACCACACACTCCCCGGAGGGCGTGAACCTCTCGGGGGGGCCATTTTCTAATTATGTCCAGAAAATCAACCTTGAACACTGACTACGCCCGGATGTCGCGAGTCACCCGAACGAGTCACTTTGAACTTGTGTTCCCAACTCCAAACTCGAACACTGACTACGCCCGGATGTCGCGAGTCATCCGGACGAGTCACCCTAAACTTATGTTCGGGCTATTTTGTAATCGCTACACATGTGATGTTTCGCAGGGACATTGCCTCCCTCCAATAGTGGGGTAACTGCATTTGTCATTAAAAATAGTCAATATCGAGCCTTTTTTGGGATATCCACAAACATTTCAAAGATATATTGTGAGAAAATCGCCCCCTTCCCCGGTAGGGTAGCTATGTTTCATTAAATCACTAATATCAAACCCTTTCGGGTGTTACACAAGATATGTTAAGCCTTATTTACACGGACGCTTTTTACAATCAATTGCCCGTCATGCTTGTGGCGTCCTCCTGCCTATCTCTGCTCGACTTGTGTTTCCTCGTTCGGCAAGGCTCCGATACTTCTGCCGGACCGCTTTCCCATAAGCCTCGCTTTCCCGATATGTAAAATTACCTGTCTTAAGTTACGAAGGTATTTGCATTCCTTCCGTTAGTTCGCACATTGTTACAGTAATAGAATAAAATAGCAAGACATTTCAGTGGTTATTTCGTATTGACGATTACCTGAGCCATTACTTGTATTTTGGCTGGTATGTGGGGGCTTCCTTGGTCATCATACCGATTCAGCTTTCTCCCGTCCTTTCTTCCTATCCTGGGTTTTTTCTTTTGTTCATACGGCTTGTCCCATCTTATTCCTCCCAACGGATGATTTCTCTCCTTGGCTTCTTTTGTTTCTGTGATGGGCTCCTTCCTCGCATTGTGATGCCCTCGCGTCTTTGGCTGAGTGACCAATGTCGCTATGCCGCCCGGTGTTGGAAACTTAACCATTGAATGAATGGTTGAGGGTACTGCCCGCAACTTCCTCAAACCGGTGCGTCCCAGTATGGCATTGTAGGGGGAAGGTGAGTCGATCACGGCGAACTCCAAACTAATTTTTCGGGACAGATCCCGGCTTCCGAAGCGGATCTCTAAGTCAATCACCCCCCTTGGCCTAACGGATTTTCCAGCGAATCCTGTCAAGGTTGTGTCAACCTTCTTCAACCGTGCTTTAACCGCATGATCCAGGCGCTCGAATTGATGCCCATACATTACTTCCATTGATGCACCAGGGTCAACATAGATCTCGCGGATTTCTCTTCCTTCAATTTCAACTTTGATTATTAGCGGTTCGTCCGACATCCTCTCCAAAGGAATGGACGGAAAACTTATTGGAGCGTCCATCCATTTTTCCTTTCCCACTTCTTCCGTTTTTCGGGAGGTTGTAAGGCTTCGAATCATGTTGATTACTTTCCCTCTATTCCCTTGGTGGTTACCTCCTTGATTAGTTTTCTTTCCCCTCCTGAGGTCTTTTACCAAATGATCCAGCTTCCCTGTATTCAATGCGGTTTTCAACTCCTTCTTGAGTACCCAGCAATCGTCCGTGAAATGTCCTTTCTCCCCATGGTAGTCACAGTATCTGTCCTCACAATCCTTCTGTGGCTTTCCCTTCGTAGGAGGGGGCTGCGGTAATCTCAGCTGGTGCTCTGTCGCCAATATTTCCTTCGGTGTTTTGGTGAGGGTGTCCAAGTCGATTGGCCTTGTATCACTTCGGCGGACATCATTTCGGCGAGGGTCGAACCTCCCTGCGTTCCCGTACCTTGGAGCGATGTAAGGTGCATAGTAATCGTTCCTTCGTCCTTTATACCCGACCCTGGGGCTGTTCCGACGGTAATCTCCAGTAGGGGGTCTTGACTGGTAGTCGCCCTTGCTTTGGTAAGGGTTAGGCCGAGACTCCGTTCTCTCTCCTTTCGGCAATTCTGTCGTCCGGAAAGCCTCCTCGGACCGAACAAAATCATCGACCCTTTCCAACATCTCATCAACGGTCTTAGGAATCTTGTCTGAGAATTTCTTGGCCAGTTCTGGGCAGTGATGGCCATTCAAAAACGATCCGATTTGCATAATTTCCGGGGCGTCCGGGAAGTTGTTGGCCTCGCAAATCCATCTTTCCTTAAAGTCCGGAAGGCTTTCGTTCGCCTTTCGGTGGATTTTATTGATCTCTGTAAGGTCCTTGGTGCTTATCCTCAGCATACTGAATCTGTTCAAAAACCTCTTCTGAAGTTCATCCCAGCTGTCAATGCTCCCCGTCGGGAGTTTGTCAAACCATCCTCTGGCCTTTCCGTCCAGCGTCTGTTGGAACATTCGACACCACACTGGCATGGGCCACTCTTCATGATTTCTTGCTCCAGTGAAACGATTGATGTGGTCGTCCGGATCAGTGGTCCCTTGGTATAGTTTCAAGTTTGTTGGGATCTTGTGTTTGGGAGACGAGAATTCTATTATTCTTTTTGTGAACGGGCACTTGATCATTTCCTTGAACGGTTTACTCAAGTCGTCATCTGCCTTTTTTCCTTTTCCGTAGCTCGAATTATCATCCGCCTTTTTTCCTTTCCCGAAGGGCGACCCTTCGACATCTTCTTCCTCTGAATCTTCAGACTCACCGTCGAGCCTCAGCATTCTGGGGCTTATCAGGTTGCGATTGCCCGGTTGTTTGAACAGTTCTTTCAACGCCGAAAGATGGCTTGCAATTAGTGCTTGGGCATCCGGGGGCTCTTGGTTTCCTCCGGATCCTCCGGGCTCACTTGTATTCCGGACAGGGGTGAAGGGTGTTGTATTTGTCGTTTCGAATGTTTCAAACGTTGGTGGAGGACCTGTCATTCTGAATCACAGGTAGATCGAGCGAAAGGTCCCACGGATGGCGCCAATTTGTTGAAGCAATTTCTTGCAACCACTTCAGACAAATAAAGAGGGCCTTCCGGTTGAACTCAACTAGGGTTCTTCCGGTAGGCTTGGGTGCTGATCCCTTCGGCTATCTGGGGTCTTCCGGGTATCTGCACACAACAGCACACGTTAGGCTCGCCCCGGGTGTAATCCCAGGACCCACCTCCGGTGTGAGAGTAAGTATCTTATGTTCCGAAAGGAGTATCAACTGTAGTGAGGAATTAATGCAGGTAAAAGTGTTAGTTGAGAGCAGTAAATGAGTCGAGTATTTATAGTACTCGACCTCGATACCTGGAATGGCGGCGGCGGATTTCCAGGAGACATGTCCCCGACATAATCCCGTAAATCCTGGGGCGGCGGCGGCGGTGTCTGCAGCTGCCATCTGTCAAAAGGTAAACGCCACCTGTCCTATTACTCACAGTGATATTGGCCGAATGAGTCGTGTGCCTTCCGGTATGTCCGGACGGATCGATGTCGTCCGAACGGCCGGTCGAGACAGGCCGTTCGGACACATACGTCAACACACTACACGCAACTACAATCTTCCCATCTTTGGAGTTATCCAAAATTCAAGAAGCCTCTAGTAACTTATATCCATTTTTGTTTTTGTAACAAATTTGTTGTTAATAATTGACCTAAAGTTTTTTTGATACCAGACAAACCAGTAAGGCCACTTGGCAAGGTGGTGAAGAGATCACCTAGCAAGCCATATTCACGCGCTATACTCCTTGCACAGCTGCCATATTCACGCATGAACACAGATTCCAAAACAAGAACTAGGTGATGTGATCACCTTAAGTATTAGTGGATATTTATTATTTTTTATTTTGAGTGTGAGTGTGTGTGGGGTATTTAGTGGGATATATTTATATAAAGTGGGTATTTTAATGAAAGGTGAAGATGTGTTTGCCTTGACTAGTAAATGGTGAAGTGAGGTGAAGGGGAGTGAGAGGAGAGAGAAAGCTGACGTGGCGCTGATGTGTAAGGTGAAAAAAAACTGGCTCTTGCCATCCAGCCAAACCAGTAATAGTCACTCATCCTATTTATTTTTTTGTAAGCTTTGTGACTTTTATGGCCCATTAAAGTTGATTGTTACTTGTCAAGACAAAAAAGATTAATTATCTATCTACTTTGCTTAAATGGTTCTTGATTTAATCTTATCACCACCAACTTTGTGTGGTAATATGTCATTATTTAAGAATCTTAACTACCTAGTACTGATCTATAATCAAACCTGGTAGATCTTTTGCGGTCAAAGACGAGATCTTTTGCTTATTCGAAGGAGCGCTTGACAACTTGGGTAGTTTGAAACAGCAATACGGGCTTTCCAAGTCGGCTAACGAGGTTGTTTTGGTCATTGAGGCCTACAAGACTCTTCGTGATCGCGCACCTTATCCTATGAACCAAGTTGTGGGTCATCTTGATGGAAATTTTGCCTTTGTTGTCTTTGACAAATCAACCTCTACTTTATTTGTGGCCACAGTAAGTCATATTTCCATAATTAGTTACCTAAGTTTTACTCTAATGACTATATTACTTAAAGACGTCGATTAATCTTTATGATTTGTTTAATAAAAAGTGGTTTTGGTGATGATAATGACAGGATCAACATGGTAAGGTTCCTTTGTATTGGGGAATCACAGCCGATGTGCGCGTTGCATTTGCCAACGATGCTGATTTGCTTAAAGGTGCTTGTGGCAAGTCACTTGCTTCGTTCCCTCAAGGTTCGCCTCCATCCATTTTTGTCTCGGCTTTTCATATGCGGGTTGGGTTGACGTGAAAATTTTCATTTATAACTTAAATTATTTTGTGAATAATCATTATGTTACATAGTTTATAAATAACCCGACTTATTAGGTTCTATGCACATTTGGATGATTTTCAACCCGTTTGACCATTTTCCTTTTAGCTTAGTTTTTTTATATCCAATTTGAGTCGTTAGTGATTAAAACATAACTAGATAGATCAACAAATTCATGAGTATATTGTCACCATATTTTTTCATGATTTATAAAACGTGCTCGATGATATGCAGGATGCTTCTACTCCACGGCAGTTGGCGGGCTAAGATACGAAAATCCTAAGAACAAGATCACAGCCGTTCTTGCAACTGAGGAAGAGTTATGGGGAGCAAAATTCATGGTAACATATAAAAAAATCTCATCCACTAAAAATGCTTGATTTTTTCTTATTCGTGGTCGTTTTCGTGACTATTTTAGTGGTTTCTAGCGTATATCCTATGGTCCCAAATATTAAACTCCATTATTCAATAGCTTAGGTATATGTTACCATCAAGTGTCGAGCACAATGTGACATTTTTGATGATATTTTTGTCAGATCGAAGGCCCATCGGTTATTGTGGGATAAATCCAAACACAATTGTTAATGTTAAAAATCACTTTCACAAGTTTATACCTTTTTATAAATTGTAATGGTTGTTTCCACTTTTTATATCCAATCGTTTTGCTAAAGTTAAAAAGCAAGTTCCAATAATGTATGGGTGGTTGTTTTCAGATGCGAAGGATATATGGTCTTTGATAGTTACGGCCTTTTATAATCTTTTATATAATAAAACAAAACCCCTAGTGGGTACTTTCGTATTTCGGATAAAAGAATATTTCCTTATTAGGTAATATTTTAATTATTATTTTTTAATTTAAAAATTTGTTTTGTTGATATACTAGAAGATAAATACAAAAAAATATAGATAAGATGAAACTAACAATAGGATTAAAATTTTTAAATAATTATCTTTAATAATAAACAAATATAATTAAAAATCATAAATCAAACAAAACAAAAATTAAATTATTTGTTTTTTAATAAATAAAAATATATCATTCAAAAAATTTAATAAAAAAAAAAACCCGCGCGTGCGCGGGTATTATAACTAGTTATTGATGATGATAAGAACTTTATAATTGTTATGTGATGGATATTTATGTAGATATAAAGGTCACCATCACTCTTTTTTTATCATCAAATACCAATGGGGACTATTTTCAAGGCAAATTTAGAAAAATAAATATGTAATAAATCAAGTCTTGGGTACTAGTAGTCCTTAGAGAGAGAGACAAAAAAAAAAAAAAAAAAAAAACTCTCTTGAAGTCTTAACAAAAAATGTGTCAAACTGTCAATATGGGATGGTGGGTCAAACTTTGATGGACCATACATAATCTTAATGGGCTTAATATAGCCTATGTATTTAGGGACTATTTCAGCCCACCACAGCAAGTCAAAAAATTAATTCAGTAGACTGTTATCTATATATATATGAGATAAGTTTCATTTCCCATCTCATAACCCTAAAATCGCCGTTTCACTCTAAACAATAACAAAACCTAATTCCCTCTGATGGCGCCTATACCAGGGTTAAAACTCGATCCAACGGACGTCGATTACGTCAACATGTATGAAATAAAAGCTTCTGGACAAAGAATCGATGGTGTCGGAGAAGTAAACGTTTATTCTGCTAAACCATCTACTTTATTTGGTAAGAACTCCTTATTTATTTTAATAGTTGATGTAGATCTGTTTTTGTGTATGAAATAGTTGATATAATCTGTTTTTGTGTATGAAATAGTTGATATAATCTGTTTTTGTTAAGAAATAGTTGATAATCTGTTTTTGTTAAGAAATAGTTGATATAATCTGTTTTTGTGTATGAAATAGTTGATAATCTGTTTTTGTGTATGAAATAGTTGATAATCTGTTTTTGTGTATGAAATAGTTGATAATCTGTTTTTGTTAAGAAATAGTTGATATAATCTGTTTTTGTGTATGAAATAGTTGATAATCTGTTTTTGTTAAGAAATAGTTGATATAATCTGTTTTGTGTATGAAAGTTGATAATCTGTTTTTGTGTATGAAATAGTTGATAAATCTGTTTTTGTGTATGAAATAGTTGATATCTGTTTGTTAAGAATAGTTGTGTATAGTTGATAATCTGTTTTTGTGTATGAAATAGTTGATGTATATTGATAATCTGTTTTTGTTGATAGTGAAAACTGTTTGTGTATGAATAGTTGATAACTGTTTTTGTTAAGAAATAGTTGATATAATCTGTTTTTGTGTATGAAATAGTTGATAATCTGTTTTTGTTAGAAATAGTTGATATGAAATCTGTTTTTGTGTATGAAATAGTTGATGTATAGTTGAAATCGTTTGTGTGATATTGAATCTGTTTTTGTGTATGAATAGTTGATGTTATATTATTCTGTTTTTGTTAGAAATATGAAATTTTAGTTGATATCTGTTTTGTTAGAAAAGTTGATAATCTGTTTGTTAGAAATAGTTGATAACTGTTTTGTTAAGAAATAGTTGATATATCTGTTTTTGTGTATGAAATAGTTGATAATCTGTTTTGTTAAAGAATAAGTTGAATTGTACTAGTTGATAATCTGTTTTTGTGTATGAAATAGTTGATATAGATCTGTTTTTGTGTATGAATAGTTGATAATCTGTTTTTGTTAAATAGTTGATATAATCTGTTTTTGTTATGAAATAGTTGATAATCTGTTTTTGTGTATGAAATAGTTGATAATCTGTTTTTGTGTATGAAATAGTTGATAATCTGTTTTTGTTAAGAAATAGTTGATATAATCTGTTTTGTGTATGAAATAGTTGATAATCTGTTTTGTTAAGAAATAGTTGATATAATCTGTTTTTGTGTAGTAAATTGTTTTAAAATAGTATATTTTTTTGTGTATGAAAATAGTTGATAATCTGTTTTTGTGTATGAAATAGTTGATAATCTGTTTTTGTGTAATGAAATAGTTGATATAATCTGTTTTGTTAGAAATAGTTGATAATCTGTTTTTGTTAAGAAATAGTTGAATAATCTGTTTTTGTGTAATGAATAGTTGATAATCTGTTTTTGTTGAATAGAAATTGTTTGTTTAAATATAATCTGTTTTTGTGTATGAAATAGTTGATAATCTGTTTTTGTTAAGAAATAGTTGAATTTTTATAGTTTGATAATCTGTTTTTGTGTATGAAATAGTTGATAATCTGTTTTTGTTAGAAATAGTTGATATAATCTGTT
This sequence comes from Artemisia tridentata subsp. tridentata, assembly GCA_021014915.2. NCBI lineage: Eukaryota > Viridiplantae > Streptophyta > Magnoliopsida > Asterales > Asteraceae > Artemisia > Artemisia tridentata. The sequence goes on along the minus strand of CP139508.1, from coordinate 116,269,053 downwards.
TTTGTTAAGAAATAGTTGATATAATCTGTTTTTGTGTATGAAATAGTTGATAATCTGTTTTTGTTAAGAAATAGTTGATATAATCTGTTTTTGTGTATGAAATAGTTGATAATCTGTTTTTGTTAAGAAATAGTTGATATAATCTGTTTTTGTGTATGAAATAGTTGATAATCTGTTTTGTTAAAAATTGATATAATCTGTTTTGTTAAAGTTGATAATCTGTTTTGTTATAGAAATAGTTGATATAACTGTTTTTGTGTATGAAATAGTTGATATAATCTGTTTTTGTTAAGAAATAGTTGATATAATCTGTTTTTGTGTATGAAATAGTTGATAATCTGTTTTTGTTAAGAAATAGTTGATATAATCTGTTTTTGGGTATGAAATAGTTGATAATCTGTTTTTGTGTATGAAATAGTTGATATAATCTGTTTTTGTGTATGAAATAGTTGATAATCTGTTTTTGTGATATGAAATTGTTGAATATAATCTGTTTTTTTGTTGAATTTTATGATAATCTTTTGTTATAGTTGATATATCTGTTTTTGTGTATGAAATAGTTGATAAATCTGTTTTTGTTGAAATAGTTGATATAATCTGTTTTTGTGTATGAAATAGTTGATAGATCTGTTTTTGTTAAGAAATAGTTGATATAATCTGTTTTTGTGTAGAAATAGTTGATAATCTTTTTTGTTTGTGTAAGAAATAGTTGATATAATCTGTTTTTGTGTATGAAATAGTTGATAATCTGTTTTTGTTAAGAAATAGTTGATATAATCTGTTTTTGTGTATGAAATAGTTGATAATCTGTTTTTGTGTATGAAATAGTTGATATGATCTTTTTTTGTGTATGAAATAGTTGATAATCTGTTTTTGTTAAGAAATAGTTGATTAATCTGTTTTGTGTATAAAATAGTTGATGTAGATCTGTTTTTGTGTATGAAATAGTTGATGAATCTGTTTTTGTTAGAATAGTTGATGTAAATAGTTGATGTAATCTGTTTTATTGTGTGTTGAAATAGTTGATGAGATCTGTTTTGTGTATAGAAATAGTTGTGTATGTAGTTAATCTGTTTTTAGAATGTGATATGTGATAATTGAGAATTGATAATCTGTTTTTGTTAGAATAGTTGATGTAGATCTGTTTTTGTGTATGAAATAGTGATGTAGATCTGTTTTGTGTATGAATAGTTGATGTAGATCGTTTTGCGTATAATAGGGAGTTATTCTTTTGAGGTGCTATATCTTCTTTCTTTTCTTTGCAGGAAATTGTTCGCCTGATGTTGAGTCAATTCGAGCTTTTCTGGTATGGAGCCCTGTTTATTTTGACCAAGAGGTCATAAGAACAGTTGGAGGTGACCCAAATGTCATTTGGGTACAGGATGATAAACCAGAACTTGTATCTGAACAAGGAAATTATATAGGATTTTCCAAGTTGTTCTCTCTTAACATTGATGGTGTCACGACTGCGTGGAAATTGCGTGAGTATAAGTCATTAAACAAGGATTATAGTGCATGTCAGTGTGCCATATACGTAGTCTCCTATGAATCTGCTGCTTACTTGCGAGCCAAAAAACAGATCTCAAAAGGTAAAAGTGCTCTTAAAAAAGCAACTTCCCCTGACAAGCTTTCAGGGGAAGTTGCTTTTTTAAGAGCACTTTTACCTTTTGAGATCTGTTTTTTGGCTCGCAAGTAAGCAGCAGAGTTTTCGAAAAGTTTCACCACTGATTTTCTTTAGTTGGTTCTTCAGGTTATTTTTACGAATAACAGCTTCTTCAAAATCATTATCAATTAAACTACCACAATCTTTTGGCTTGCTCCTGCTCTGGCAGAGTGTAGCATAAGTTCCGGCCCTCGTAGGTAGTTTTTTTGCTGTGGCGGAAAGCTTGTCAGGGGAAGTTGCTTTTTTAAGAGCACTTTTACCTTTTGAGATCTGTTTTTTGGCTCGCAAGTAAGCAGCAGATTCATAGGAGACTACGTATATGGCACACTGACATGCACTATAATCCTTGTTTAATGACTTATACTCACGCAATTTCCACGCAGTCGTGACACCATCAATGTTAAGGGCAGTCTAAGTGATACTGATTTTGAGGAGGAAGAGGAGTGTCCTAATGATGAGAGTGATCATGAGTCAGATGATGAATGGGTTGCTGATGAAGAGAACGATGTTGATTCTGAGTATGAGTGTACTAATGTTGACACTGAAGATGTGGAGTGTGTTGCTGAGCAGGGATAGGTTGCTGGTGTATCAGAAGCTGTACGTTTGCCAGTGAGGGCGGCGAGGGCTGTTGCTGCTGCTAGCCACAATCCTTATGAAACACGCAGCAAGAGTAAAAAGAATGCTGCAAAATCACGCGAAGTGAGGGCTGTTTCTCCATTGAGGGCTGTTAATCCTTACTACACACGCAGCAAGAGTAGTAAGGATACTGCAAAATCACCTGTGTGTAATGTTCGGCCAAAGAAAGTTTTTTCCCTTGCTCGTAAAAAGAAGCTCAACACAGGTTTGAAGATGGGGGATACTTTTGAAAAACTTGGTGACCATATCATTAATCTTGATTCTGATGAGGAAGAGTTGAGGAAAGAGAATCAGAGGTTTGTTAATTGACTATTTAAATCTTTAATTCTTTAGGTTCACCATTTATCTTAAGGTTTGTCTATTTGCTTTTCAGTACTGAAAGTGATATGATTAAAAGTCTGTTGAATGATCTCTTGTCTGAGAGAGAAAAGAAAGCTTTCTTTATCTATGCAGTTACGAATAATCCAGCCAAAAAGTAATAGGAATTAGACCTAACACGATTCCAAATAGAAAAACTTCAAGCATTTCGATTTATTTGAAAGGGGAAAAATATATAGGTTCCAAACCTAAATAAACATCCGAATGATCTCTTGTCTGAGAGAGAAAAGAATGCCTTGCTGGAAAAAAAGGTTCAAGAGGCAGAGGAAAAGATTAAAAAGCTTGATGAAGACCACGAAGCCCTTGTTGAAATTTTTACTGATGAAAGAAACCGGCAGTTAGATATGGAACAGAATTTGAGGAAAAAGTGGCAGGTTAGGACACAAATAAATATGATATATTGTGTTTAACAAATACTTGTATGAGTTTTATTTAATTATGTCTTTGTTTTTTGCAGGATGCCGAGGAAACTGCTGAAAAGTTACGTAGCGAGATAAAAAAGATTGAGGACAGGAAACTCTCAAGTTGAAGTGTGTTTTCGTGTATTGAGAGCAGCCGCTGCCCTCTTTTGGATCTGATTCTATCCCCCCCACTGCAAAAGCAAAAAACTCTTACACGTCTTGTGTTCATTTAGACTGGATCACAGTTCTATGCGTTGAGATTACTCTTTAGACACTCTACTAGTATTTGGTTTGTGTTTGGAAGTGCAGTTATTGCTCTTCTGGTTCTTATGATGTGTTTTTTTATGACCTATGAAGTTTCTATTAGTTGTATGCCTTTGGTACATGGCTGTTATTTATGAGCTTTGTTCTAGTTATCCTATGAGCAATGTTTATATATTAGATACTACGAGACCAAGTAGATAACAATATAAGGCAAAGTAGATAACAACTGGTAGCCACTGCTACTGATATATTCCTCCCAATAAAACAAAGGAATAAGTTTTCATCCATAGCAACAGTTATTGCTCTTCTGGTTCTTATGATGTGTTTTTTTATGACCTATGAAGTTTCTATTAGTTGTATGCCTTTGGTACATGGCTGTTATTTATGAGCTTTGTTCTAGTTATCCTATGAGCAATGTTTATATATTAGATACTACGAGACAAGTAGATAACAATAGAAGGCAAAGTAGATAACAACTGGTAGCCACTGCTACTGATATATTCCTCCCAATAAAACAAAGGAATAAGTTTTCATCCATAGCAAACTAGTCACATGTCACAGGGAAAATATATAAGAACAAGATTGTAAACATAAATGAAATTATAGAATAAGAATGTGCGACAAAAAAAAAAAGTGAATGTTACCATACTAATTTCTTACACAGATTATAAATGTATCAAATTAAACCATAGCTTACAAGATAGAAAGAAAAGGGATTTCAAGTAACCGTGACAATGATTTTCGAGAAAACATAGCATATTGAGATATTAAACAAAGATTATTTGTACAAATATATGTTACGTGAATGAATGGTGAGTGAAGAGAAACAGTGTTGGTGACGAAGAATATAAAGATTGAGATTTATAGGGTATATTGGTCATTTTCACTTTTGTTAGGTGGCCTTTTGTTTCTTTCCCTCCTAATCAACCCAAAATTGGGCGGAAGTTTATGGAGTCAAAATTGCAAAAATTCCCTCCACACTTCTCTTCCTTTTCTTTTCTCTTTCTTTCTAAATTTAACTTGAGAACACAATTATTTTTCAAGATCTTTCCACTTCTTTTCTTTTCTTTAAGAAAAAAGACTTGAGAACATAATGTAAAAGTTAATTCGAATATGATATGAAATATAAACAGCTACTTTTCGGCTTATAAATAAGCAATCCCAAACACCCAATATATAGTGAAACATTTAACACCAATCAACCATTCTACCCAAATTCATATAAAACCACATCTCACTCCAATAAAAATCATTCAAAAACAGTCTAAACAAAAACCTGGATAAAACAGTAAACATTATTAATAAAGTCAACCATACCTTATACCCACCTTTTTTCATCTTTTTCAGATTCACAAACAAACCCCGTTTCTTCTCGCTCATTATCCATTGCCACAACTTCTTGGTGACATGAACCTTGCAACATCCACAAACCAAAGCAAGAAAAAACACACATCATAACTTTAACCAATCAATTACCTTTTTTTCATGTTTAGAAAACAATCTTTATATAAAAAAAAACCACCAAGATCATACATTTATATAAGAATAAAAAAAATTATACCTTGTTATCATTGACAAACACCAAGAACTTGAATTGGGTTAATTTATAACACCTTCAACCAAAAATGCCTTGAATAATAACAACTTTTCTTATCAAGGATAGACTTTTAAAACACAATACCAAACACCCCCACATATTATCAGAACAACAAAAAGATCTAAAAACAAACAATAATTGGATATACTCAAACTTAAACCTAAAGCAGCACAGGACCAGAGACTCTAACATACATCAAACTTAAACCTTAAAGCAGCACGAGATCATGTTCATATAAGATAAAAAAACATCAAAAACAACAATCACACACACATTTGAGTATTTCATCAAACACTTAACATACATCATCAAACTCAAAAACCCATTATGAAATTAAGAATGGTCAAACTAATTTTCTTCATCCACAAGATTCTATCATATTAAGCGGAAAAAAATTGTAACATTTCGTATTTTTAGATTACTATTCATCCTCGTATTTTTACTATTCATCTCGTGAATATTTTACGAGTCACATTTTTGTTTTCCATTTCTATGGAAACATTGTACGATTAATATTCCACGTAATTCCGAACATACAAGTTTAGGTTTTAACAACGTCTACGAGTTCAACTAAATTACTAAGTTATAATATATTGACAAGTTTCGATATTTTCAAGAATCCTATATTTTTACCTCGACCGGTTTTCAATTCCATAATTTAATTACTAAACGACAATAATTCCCGAAGTCAAAATTACACTTAAAACACTAGACAAGAAAACATTTAGTTTTTTTAGTTTCCACCTCATCATTTCCCTCCCCCTCCTCCTCTTGTTGGACGTGTAAAATGAAGAGATCACTAAGTTACTAGATAATTATCTCTTACAAAGAGATAATTACAACACATATGTTCTAACCTTAGTCACTAAGTTAAACACATGTTCTTCTTACCTTCCATCCTTAGTAACTAAGTTACTAGATAATTATCTCTTACAAAGAGGAGGTAACCAAGTTTGCTTCCTCTTACACCATTATGACTCATTAGGCCAAATGGCTTTAATAGACTCGATCTAACCTAAGATCCTTACACATGGTCAAACTTAGATAATAAGTAATGTGACTCATGCCTTCCTAACCTACTCAAATTGCTATAAAAGCCTCCCCTAGTCTTCTCATATTGACACCAAACTCAACACACACAAACACTCTCATAATTTGCTCTCTACTTCAAGTATTCAAGCTACAAGTAAACTACATCAAATCCTTGCAAGTTTAGGTGATCCTCTTAAGTTTAACTCCACTCAAGTCACCTAAGGTCTCATCACAAGTCCTTCAAGAATACAAGAAGTGTAGAAGGTTGCTAAGGTGTGGGAGATTGCTCAAAAGATCTAAATCCTAGTCCTTGTCTATCCTTTCTTTGAAAGCCAAAAGTTGTAAGCCCTAGCTTATACTTATGAACATCATCACTTATTATTTCTCATACTTATGCTATGTTATATATGGTCATTATATTGATATCATGATGTAAAAAGTCCTAAAATTCAAGTTTACACGTATATGTTAACTTATGTAAAGTAAAACAAGTAAACTAGTAACTTATGCTATGAAAAACGACCAAACTAAATATCCATGACTTTTGGAAAGTTACTTACTGTTAAAGAGGATTTTACAAGGAAAACGTAGCAATTTGAATCACCCAAAACGAGTACACGAGTCAAAAGATACGGCCAAATGAAGTTACCAAAACAAAACCCGAAAACTGTTAAAACTTTCTGTGACAGAAAGTTAGAACACGCATTTCGAGGCATTTCTGGTCCGATTCGTCAAAAAGTTAAAACACGAAAGTTGTCCGGAACGATGTTTTATTCAAAAGCTCAGGAGCATGGGTCCGGAAAACGCAAAACGATACCCCTTTTCTGTCCATATTTTATCAGCTTTCATATAAGTCGCACAGCTATATATTTGGACGTACGACTAGGTAAACCAAGCGGCCTAAAGGCCTTAGGCCGAGACCACAGCCGCAGCTAAGGCCAAGGCTGAGGTCTCAAGGCCATGGTAGCCGAGACCAAAGCCACGGCAAGGCCACGGCTAAGGTCTCAAGGCTTCCTAAGCCGGGACCATTAGCCAAGGCCTTAGCCTTAGCAAACCGACACAAACACAAAACGACTTCACAAAAGAACCAAACTATTTTTGTTAAAACATCTAAACCAACTCAAACCCGCCTATAGAACATGACCAAACTTACTTTGTAAACCATGTAACCACTTAAACTATATGTCACATAATCAAACGACCAAAAATATATATTTTCCATATCTAGTGCTACAACACTAGGGAACTTCTGTTGGAAAATTTAGTGCACTGATGGATATGATCATACTTGGAAATGAGTCTGGAGGTACGGAGTGTACACCCATTAAGTCCCTGATCAACCTGACTCAGATAGTGGTAAAGTATGATTCAGTGATTGATGAAGTTCAGTGAGTATGCTCCTCAGGGAGTGTGACACTGAATGGTATTCATCAGGCTGATGAATTCAGCTAAGGCTGAAGGAACTCATCAGGGAGTTGTTTCATCAGAGAGTTCATATCCTCAGGGAATGAATCTCTTAGTGAGCATACTCATGGAGTAATAGCTCATCAGTGAGTTATACTCACTGGAATGAATCAAACTTAACTTGTAATGGCTTTGACCTATTCAAGTGGCAGTTATAACTGCATTTAATGACCACGTTTAATTGGTCGTGTAACCACTATTAGCTATAATGGGGATAATTATGAGGCGATTAATGGGCCGATTAATCCTCATAATTCCATTTGACTAGCTATGAGTATTTTCTTATAAATAGGAAGATCGAATCATGCATGAGATATGTAAAACAGAAAACATGTAACACTTATACGGAAAGGGTTATTGATTCGTGCCAAAATCACTAAGATACATTTGGTCTTATCCCAAGTAGATATTCGTGATACCTAGGCATTAGGGTCGAATAGTTTACTTTGGAAAGTGATAACACGATTCCAAGTGATATCCGGTAACCTTAATTGGTAAGTAGTTAGGCTATTGATTATCTTCACCCAGTTCTGGGCTCATAACCACCAACAATCAAAGTAAACTATTTTGTGATAATCAATGGCTGCTGCTGCTATGAAACACATGGCTTCAAACTTTGCCAAGCTTGACAAGTTTGAAGGGGTGGACTTTAGAAGATGGCAGAAGAAGATGCACTTCTTGCTTTCAAGCATAAGTGTGGTGTATGTTCTGACCACACCTATTCCTGATGATGGGGATGATGTTACTGTGGAACAAATGAGGAAGAAGAGCAAATGGGAGAATGATGATTACATTTGCAGAGGTTTAATCCTCAATGGTATGTCTGATTATCTCTTTGATATTTATCAGAATGTTGAATCTTCAAAGAACTATGGGATTCCTTGGATGCCAAATATATGGCTGAGGATGCATCAAGTAAGAAGTTTCTTGTAAGTAATTTCATAAATTACAAAATGACTGATTCAAGACCAGTCATGGAACAATACAATGAACTTCTTGGTATACTTGGAAGGTTTACACAACATAAAATGAACATGGATGAGGCTATTTCAGTCTCTTGTATCATTGACAAACTACCTTCTTCTTGGAAAGATTTCAAGCATACCTTGAAACACAAGAAGGAAGAACTGACTCTTGTTCAGTTGGGCAGTCATCTGCGTATTGAGGAATCCCTCAGGGTGCAGGAGAATGACAAGCCAAAGAGTAGCAATGCTACTGGTGCATCTCTTGTCAATATGGTGGAACATAACAATTCCACCAGGTACAGTGACAACAAGGGCAAACGTAAACATCATGATAACACAAGGGCTGACCCTAACAAGAAGGCATCACCTACTTGTTGGAAATGTGGCAAATTTGGTCACATTAAAAGGGATTGCAAAGGTGTTAAGGTTGGTGGTAAAGCCAATGGTTCAGGCACTAGTGGTTCAGGGAGTGGTGGTTCTGCTAACTCACTGAAAGGTCAGAATATGTTTAATAAATCTTTTCAGGTTTATTATGTTACATATGTATCTGAATCTAACTATGAGCAGGACGATGATGTTGCGTGGTGGGTTGACTCTGGTGCAACTGTTAATGTGTGCAAATATAGAAGATGGTTCAAGACTTACGAGTCACTGAATGATGGTCTATTCTTCACATGGGAAATGAGTCAACAGCCTTGGTGCATGGTCGTGGTTGTGTAGATCTTAGCTTTAGTTCTGGAAAGATTGTAACTTTGTTTAATGTTATTCATGTTCCTGATATAAGGAAGAACTTGGTTTCAAGTCGTGTTTTGAATAATCATGAATATAAACAAGTTATTGAATCTGATAAATTTGTGTTATCTAAACATGGTGTGTTTATTGGTTTTGGCTATTTGTGTAATCAAATGTTCAGGCTTAATATTGTCACTGATATTGTTAATTCAGCCTTTATGTCAACCTCTAAACTGAATGACTCTACCCTTTGGCATGCTAGACTTGACCATGTACATTATAAAAGAATGCAAGATATGTCTAAGGATGGGTTAATCCCAGCATTTGACATGGACACTGAAAAGTGTAAGACTTGCATGTTGACCAAAATTACTAACAAACCTTTTCAGGGTGTAAAACGTGAGACTGAGCTCTTGGAGCTTATACACAGTGACCTGTGTGACTTGCATGCCACTCCCTCATTGGGGAACAAAAAGTACTTTGTAACATTTATTGATGATGCTTCTAGGTTTGGTTACGTCTATCTGTTACATACTAAGGATGAAGCATTAGAAAAATTCAAGGTATTTAAAACTGAAGTTGAGTTGCAACTTGGGTCCCTGATCAAAAGATTCAGGACTGATAGGGGAGGTGAGTACATGGATACTCTGTATTTTCAGTCTGTTGGTATAATTCATGAAACGACTGCTCCCTATACTCCTCAGCAAAATGGTATCTCTGAAAGGAAAAACAGGGTACTGAAGGAGATGGTTAATTCCATGTTGTCCTATTCAGGGCTGAGTCAAGGGTTCTGGGGTGAAGCTATGTTAACAACTTGCTATTTATTAAATAGGGTTCCCAATAAAAGGAACAAGGTTACCCCTTATGAACTCTGGACTAAAAAGAAACCCAACTTGAATTATCTCAGGGTATGGGGTTGTAGGGCTGTTGTAAGACTCCCTGATCCAAAATTGAAAACTTTGGGTGAAAGAGGCATTGAATGCATCTTTGTTGGATATGCTGAGCACTCCAAGGCATACAGGTTCTATGTTATTGAACCTAATGAATATGTTTCAATTAACTCAATAATTGAATCAAGGGATGCACTCTTTGATGAGAATAGATTCACATCAGTCCCTAGACCAAGTTAGAGGATTCCAAATGGAACTGATGACATTGGTGTATCAGAGGTCTCTGATGAGGTCCCTGATGAGGTTGTGGTTCAACAACCTGAACCTGAGCTTAGAAAGAGCAAAAGGATCAGGACTCCAAAGTCATTTGGACCCGAGTTTCAATTATATTTAATTGAAGGTACAAGGGATGAGGTATCTGACCAATACTCCTATTGCTTTAATGTTGAGGATGATCCCAAAACATTTGATGAAGCAATGAAGTCTTAGGATGTTGCTTTCTGGAAAGAAGCAATTAATGATGAGATGGACTCTATCATGGGCAACAACACTTGGGTGTTGGCTGATCTACCACCTGGTTGCAAACCTTTGGGTTGCAAATGGATTTTCAAAAAGAAAATGAAGGTAGATGGAACTATTGAAAAGTTCAAGGCTAGATTAGTCATTCAGGGATTTAAACAAAAGTCAGGAATAGACTAGTTTGATACTTATGCCCCCGTGGCACGTATCAGTACCATAAGATTGTTGATTGCTTTGGCTTCAATTCACAATCTGATTATTCATCAGATGGATGTGAAGACAGCTTTCTTGAATGGTGAATTGGATGAAGAGGTTTATATGAACCAACCTCAGGGCTTCATCTTGCCTGGCAATGAAAACAAGGTGTGTAAACTGATCAAGTCCCTATATGGACTCAAGCAGGCACCTAAGCAATGGCATCAAAAATTTGATGAAGTGGTTTTGTCTAGTGGTTATTTACTTAACCAGTATGACAAATGTGTATATAGCAAATTTGATGAATCTGGTAAAGGAGTCATCATTTGCCTATATGTTGATGACATGTTGATCTTTGGCACTGACCAAAATCAAGTTGACCTGAAAAAAGAATTTTTTTCATCAAGGTTCTCCATGAAGGACATGGGGGAGGCTGATGTTATCCTTGGTATAAGGATTAAACATGAAAGTAACAAAATTTCAATCTCTCAGTCTCATTACATTGAGAAGGTGTTGAGGAAATTTAATTACTTTGATTGTACTCCAGTGAGTAGTCCTATGGATACAACTAAGAAGCTGATGCCCAATACTGGCAAAGCTGTATCTCAACTTGAGTATTCTAGGGTGATTGGCTGCTTGATGTATGTCATGACTTGTACCAGGCCTGATATTGCATTTGCAGTGGGAAAACTGAGCAGGTATACTAGTAATCCTAGTGCTCATCACTGGCAAGCAATTCAGAGGGTACTTAAGTATTTGAAGAGAACTATGGATTATAGTCTCTCATATACTGGTTATCCTTCAGTGTTGGAAGGCTACACTGATGCAAGTTGGATCAGTAACACTGAAGACAATTCATCTACCAGTGGTTGGGTATTCCTACTTGGTGGAGGTGCAATTTCTTGGGCATCCAAGAAGCAAACTTGCATCACCAGTTCACCAATGGAATCTGAATTTGTGGCTTTAGCAGCTGCTGGTAAAGAAGCTGAATGGTTGAGAAACTTGCTTCTTGAGATTCCATTGTGGCCTAAACCTATAACACATATTTCTATCCGTTGTGATAGTGCTGCTACATTAGCAAAGGCTTATAGCCAGATGTACAATGGGAAGTCTAGACACTTATGTGTCAGGCATAGCATGATTCGTGAGCTTATCATGAATGGGGTGATATCTATAGAGTTTGTTAGATCTCAACAAAATTTAGCTGATCACTTGACGAAGGGTTTAGCTAGAGACTTGTTTATAAAGTCTGCTAAAGGGATGGGTTTAAGTCCAACTTAGTCACTGAATGCTAAGATACCCAACTCCCTCATGAGGAAACTTGGGAGCTGAGTTCAATGTGGAAAGCTGAATATTCAGTCTACTGGAGCACATGGTTTACAATCATCCCAAGGTTGTGCTCGGAACCTGCTGGAAAGGAGGATGAAGTCATTACTTCTTAATGGTTAATTTCTTGGAAAAGTGCTTGGCAGGAGCATGTATAAAGAGGAACCACCTATGTGAATGTTGAAGTTTTGCCGCTTCAGGGAGCTTTGGACTTTTGGCTCTTACAACATTTATAAATTGGATATGGATACATGGCTTGTAAAGTGTCAGGAGCGTTTAAGTGCTTGAAAATGTATGTGTATTTTATCTTTAGGTATTCAAATGGGTTGAAGGGTTCAATTCTTTGGAACACCCTGATTCTCGAATATTTGAACGTGTAATGTACTAAGATGGAAATTCAATCCTCAGGATATTTTCGTTTATGCATATGTTTTGTTTAATGTTTAATTTTTCATGCAAAGGAAGTGAACTAAATTTGGGGAGGATTGTTGGAAAATTTAGTGCACTGAGGGATATGATCATACTTGGAAATGGGTCTGTAGGTACGGAGTGTACACCTATTAAGTCCCTGATCACCCTGACTCAGATAGTGGTAAAGTATGATTCAGTGATTGATGAAGTTCAATGAGTATGCTCCTCAGGGAGTGTGATACTGAATGGTATTCATCAGGCTGATGAATTCAGCTAAGGCTGAAGGAACTCATCAGGGATTTGTTTCATCAGGGAGTTCATATCCTCAGGGAATGAATCTCTTAGTGAGCATACTCATGGAGTAATAGCTCATCAGTGAGTATAACTCACTGGAATGAATCAAACTTAACTTGTAACGGCTTTGACCTATTCAAGTGGCAGTTATAACTGCATTTAATGACCACGTTTAATTGGTTGTGTAACCACTATTAGCTATAATGGGGATAATTATGAGGCGATTAATGGGCCGATTAATCCTCATAATTCCATTTGACTAGCTATGAGTATTTTCCTATAAATAGGAAGATCGAATCATGCATGAGATATGTAAAACAGAAAACACATAACACTTATACGCAAAGGGTTATTGATTTGTGCCAAAATCACTAACATACATTTGGTCTTATCCCAAGTAGATATTCGTGATACCTAGGCATTAGGGTCGAATAGTTTACTTTGGAATGTGATAACACGATTCCAAGTGATATCCGGTAACCTTAATTGGTAAGTAGTTAGGCTATTGATTATCTTCACCCTGTTCTAGGCTCACAACCACCAACAACTTCATGTGAGGGGTTCATTTGGGTAAACGGATCGACGAGTTTCTGGATTAACGATTTAAAGTGTCCTAGCTCCTCGAACGTTTACTACATAACCTCTGGATTGTGATGGCCCGAACGGTAGTACAAGATATATAAACTAAACATGTTTCATAAACCGTTTCTATAAACGACATACACAACCTACCAAGTACTACATCATGATCAATATAAAGACATATATAGGCTCGTTTATGTTTTCTTAGACATTATTCCAAACCTAAGTCGCAACATTCTATTTTAGGTTGCACTTAGAGGTTTCCCGGCTTATCCATCAAATTCGTTAAGCACTAAACCATCATCCAACTCACGATGAGTTCATAGCCCCACTTTCTATTACTTACTTGTTTTACAAACCCTTGGGGGGGATACATGCTATTTTTAAACTGAACACATTGCTTTGAAACTGTATGCTATATCTGAATGTATTATTTGCACTAAGTACCACTATTTCCAAACTTAAGTCCTTATTATCATGAGCCATTAATCACGAGTGAAGTGAACTCGAATAATGTGGATAGGCCTATCGGGATTGACAAATCCCGTTTGTTTAACCAAGTACGGTAAACAAATGCACTCTATTTGAAGAACCATAGGTTTAATGGCAAATTACCTATTAGGGCGACTGTTACTATTATATCAATTTCTATTGACAAGCTGTTAACGTTTTCGGTATCATGAGCTTAGTGCAATAATAACTGTTTTGTTTCTAACTATGAGTGTGAGTCTATAGCTCACACTACGAATAATTGTGTTCAACTACTTGACTATAAACTCTATGAATTCACCAACCTTTGTGTTGACTATTTTAAGCATGTATCTCAGGTCTATAATGAACGAGGTTGGCACGGAGGAGCATGGATACTCAAGAGGGCTATAAATTTTATTATCATTCGAAACTCATTTAATGTAATTTGTAAACCTTGAAACTACTGGGACCTCATTTTGTAAAATCTGATGTTTATATAATTCGAATGGTAAATCTTTTAAAACAACTTCATTAGAGATCGTTTTCTATTGTTATAACTGTTATACCGTTGAGTAACACCCAGTTTGAATTTCGATGCGTTCACGAAATTGGGGGTGTTACAGATTGGTATCAGAGCTATAGTTATAGAGAAACGGGTCAAATTGAGACCTAAACTATAACTGCTTTTTCACAAAAATATTTTTATAGCCTTTCACTCTCCTTGCCTTCCATCCTCCAAACGATTATGTGACTTTTAGACATGTTATGCTACACAAAACTACTAGTATATTGATATATACACACTTGACATACTTTCGATCATTCTATATAAACGATGGACTAAACATATCTTCGTATGCCTATTCTAAGGCATTATGACACAACCAGATTTTCCCGATCATGTATCTACTCGTGCATTTTAGGATTACAAAACTTCCTCCAAGACATTTTGTAACTGATTACAATGGTTTTTCCTATTTCCCAGACATTGTAATTTATACAATGGTCTCATTTATTTTTCAAGACACTGTATGTCCTACAGTAGTATCTATTACATCCTCAGACACTGTAAGTCCTATAGTGGTCTTAGTTACATCCCCATACACTGTAAATGAAACAGTGGACTCATTTATTTCTCAAGACATTGTGAAGTTACACAATGATCTCTCTATCATTTCTCAAACATTTTGAGTTTCACAATGGTCTACTTAACTTCCCGTGAGTTGCACAATCGTCTCTCCTATTTTCCAGACATTTTAAGTTATACAACGGTTTCTAAAACTATTTCATTGCCTTATACAATATCATTTCATATGATATCGAAACCTGTCACAGTTTTGTTATATAGAATTATATATGAATCTAAGTATTACAAGTCTTGTATGGGCGGGACTTGTAATAGGAGGATTGATATGATAATTGCTATGTTAACTAGCTTATAAAGATTCTCATCCTATTTACGTTAACCATGTACTCACCAACTATTTTGAACACTATGTCAATATCCCCCGATTATCTTACTCTCCATATCCAAAGATGAGTGTGAATATTCATTCCGTACTTTTGGAACACCAGTATCGTCTCATGTTACACTACCTTGTAACTCACCAGATAAGTATGAGTGTTGTGTCGGGAATTCTTATGTAGGATGATTTATAATGTCCTTATTTGAATGGATTGGGACGCCTTTTCATTTAAATAAAGAAATTGTAAATCACCGAACCATAAGTTTATATTCCTTTATTTACATTGTTTGGGATGCCTCTCTATGTAAATAAAGAACTAGCAGGGTACCCGCGCGTTGCAGCAGCGGGTACCCTGAAAGAAATTTTTTTGATGAATAATGTATTTTAGTTTATTATGTTCTTTTTGACAATAAATTTACGGATATCAAGAATTTCGTATAGCCCGTGCCCGTTCGGGCTCGAACCCGTTGGCCCGTGCCTGTTCGGGCTCGAGCCCGTTTGGTCCGCGCCCGTTCGGGCTCAAGCCCATTTGGCCCGTTGCCCATTCAGGCTTGAATATTTGTATAATGTGCTTTATTATTTGTAGTAGTGAAATTTAATGCAGGAATTGTGTTTAATTTGGTTGTACAATACACTTGATAATTTGTATTTCTTATGTAAGGGGTGTTTTAATAATTGTATTAATTGTATTTATTGACCAGTTAAATAATTGACTACATTAAATAGCATTAATGTGGTGTTTTGTTGTACACTATGCTTCTTGTCTTGTACGTCTGAAAATTATGTGCATTAAAGTGTTGTACACTATGTTTCTTTTCTTGTAAATAGTAGTCATTATAGTCATTAATAACATTGACCACTTTAATAGCATTAATGTTGTAAGTCTAAAAATAAGTCTGAAAATCATGCTTATTTTGTTGTACACTATGCTTATTTTGTTGTAAATCTGAAAATTGATTGAAGCTATTGTACATTGTGCTTAAATGGTTGTAATTTTTGGTGAAGGGATGTTTTTAATATCATTAATGTTGTTTGATAGAATTTTGGTCTTAAAATGACACCACGCTTTATTTTGTTGTACAATGTGCTTACTTTGTTGTAATTCTGAAAATTAGGTGCATTAAAGTGTTGTAAACCATGCTTAATTTCTTGTAAGTCTTAAAATTTTGGAGAGAGATTCATTCATGCTTTATATGTAGTATAGATTATAAATAAGTGGGCTTATTTGTATCCGAAAGGACATGAGTATGAACTTGAATCCGATAATCACCATAATTCGTTAAAAAGATCTAGAGACACGATAGTGTCTTACCACTCAACGAGATCTTAAGATCTTATTTATACTACCTAATTTCATTCTTGAAATTTTCATACATAAGATAATCCAAACTACTATCTTGGGATAGTCATCAATTCTTCTCTTTACTCTACTGGCCTGTTTAGGTCCTTAGAATATTATTCCGCCATAATCCTTTAAAATCTCTTAAGATTTTTAAAGAAAACTTGACATCTCTACCTAAAAATAATGATAAGCGTACGCTACACTCTTCTGATCATTCATATATCACATCATTATCTGAACCCCATTATAAGTCAGTATGTAAAAACTTCACAGTATCACATTTCTTTCAAACACTAGTTGACTTAGACCCTATACGATATGGCCTTCATCCCGAAACTACCTAAGACATGATCTATTTTGGAAATGGTTTTGGATAACCACTTGCCACTAGCTAGGCTTCCTACAACAACAATTATCACGTCATTACAACCCTTTCACATCAACAATACCTCACACTCCTGTTTTAAACGACAGTTGTCATACAACAAGAATGTTTCGTTTAGGGAACTATATGGACGAAAGTATTAGTCACCCACCTGTTGGACTAAGATTACAAATAGCCAAACTTACTAGTCCAAAGATCACCCATAAAAAGACTAAAGAAAGCATACAGATACAAATAAGGTTGCATGCCGAACACTATCACTAGAAAAGTTACCCAGATTTAAGGCATTAACTTTCAAAATTCCATGTTAAGAATTAAGGTTTTGGTTGAAAGCCTCGATACGATAGGGTATGATTAGCTTTAATAAACAAGAAAAGCCAAACTTAAGGTATATTGGACTTTATAAGATCGTAGCAAAGAACTAACTCGTTAGCATATCAACTTAAGCCACCACCGAAAGCTCATTAGAATACATAACCCATTCTATGACTAGAAACTTGAATTATCAATCAAAACATTCAATAGTCCACCAAAAGAAATTCACAATTACATTTCGCCAAACAACTAGTAAAAACTTCGGAGTAGAAAATTAAACTGTTGACATAGAATGATATTCCTATCGTTAAGCTATAATGATGTCTCATAAGCAATTCTGATTTCACCTGGGACGTGAAGATCAAAATTCGCCACATATACCCACAACTTTTCATAGACTCCTCACCACCAGATAACACATACTGAATTCCGGGACGGAATTCCCGTTAAGAAGGTAAGACTGTAACATTTCGTATTTTTAGGTTACTATTCATCCTCGTATTTTTACTATCCACTTTTACTATTTATCTCGTAAATATTTTAGGAGTCACATTTTTGTTTTCCATTTCTATGGAAACATTGTACGATTAATATTCCACGTAATTCCGAACATACAAGTTTAGGTTTTAACAACGTCTACGAGTTCAACTAAATTACTAAGTTATAATATATTGACAAGTTTCGACATTTTCAAGAATCCTATATTTTTACCTCGACCGGTTTTCAATTTCATAATTTAATTACTTAACGACAATAATTCCCGAAGTCAAAATTACACTCAAAACACTAGACAAGAAAACATTTAGTTTTCTTAGTTTCCACCTCATCATTTCCCTCCCCCTCCTCCTCTTGTTGAACGCGTAAAAGGAAGAGATCTCTAAGTTACTAAATAATTATCTCTTACAAAGAGATAATTACAACACATATGTTATAACCTTAGTCACTAAGTTAAACACATGTTCTTCTTACCTTCCATCCTTAATAACTAAGTTACTAGATAATTATCTCTTACAAAGAGGAGGTAACCAAGTTTGCTTCCTCTTACACCATTATGACTCATTAGGCCAAATGGCTTCACTAGACTCGATCTAACCTAAGATCCTTACACATGCTCAAACTTAGATAATAAGTAATGTGACTCATGCCTTCCTAACCTCCTCAAATTTCTATAAAAGCCTCCCCTAGTCTTCTCATATTGACACCAAACTCAACACACACAAACACTCTCATAATTTGCTCTCTACTTCAAGTATTCAAGCTACAAGTAAACTACATCAAATCCTTTCAAGTTTAGGTGATCCTCTTGAGTTTAAATCCACTCAAGTCACCTAAGGTCTCATCACAAGCCCTTCAAGAATACAAGAAGTGTAGAAGGTTGCTAAGGTGTGGGAGATTGCTCAAAAGATCTAAATCCTAGTCCTTGTCTATCCTTTCTTTGAAAGCCAAAAGTTGTAAGCCCTAGCTTATACTTATGAACATCATCACTTATTATTTCTCAAACTTTTGCTATGCTATATGTAAAACCCAAAAAAAAATCCGTAGCCGTATTTGTTTGATAATTGGAATTTTAACCTAAGACTTTGACATTTAAAACTTTAGATTTTACACAATAAATTAAAAAAAAAATACTTAAACCATACCTTATAAAATAAATATACAAACTAAACCTATCCTAGATTTACATTTAAAAAAAATAGAATGTGTACATCCTTTTTGTCTTAGCCTCACACGTTTTTATCTCCAAAATTGTGAACCGAAATCTTTGTATTCCTTTCCAAAATTTTCGTACGACTTCAACACAGAATATTGACCAAATAAGTTGATAAAAATGAGATAGGAAAATCCCTGATTTGTAGCTAAATGATCGGTAATTCCCCTTATATCTACCACCTCTCATCCTCATTATTCTACAACCGTGTACACCTTTCCATCTCACACTCAAACCCTAAAACAAAACTAAGATTGGCAGCCTTCATTCTCCAAGGAAAACCAGGTAGACGAAGGTAGTTGTTGACGTTCAAACCCTGGTGGTGATCATTGGTGATTGTTATTGGTTCTGATTCGTGGGCTCTAGTGGTCCTAATCGCGAGTTTGGCTCGAGTGTAGTTCTGATGCTGGTATTATGTGTTCGTCTCTTTTTAATCCGACTTAAGGTATTTCATTCTTTTTCGTTTAATACCTGAGCATGCGACTTATATTTATAGCTATATGCGTATGATATATGGTAACTAAATCTCTTGACTCGTTAAATATAACTATTCAAATGAACAAATACGAGTGACATAAGAGTTTGGTCACATGAAATAACGATATATATAACATGGTCGATCTCTATTTGGTTTTGCTGTTCGAAGATGTTTAATATACGTATTTTGAATCTGGTCATTGGAGCATTTTTATGGCGTCTAAGAATACGTTTAAAACCTGGAATAAACCTAAATAAATAAAAGATGGGGGCGTGCATGTGTATTCCGTATATAAGGCTTGGTCATGTATGATTTTATGTGATGAGTTGTGCTCGTTAAGTTGTGTTTGTGTGTGTGTTGTGAGGTGATTTGATAAGGTTGTGAACATGTGTTATGATGTATCTAACTCATAAGAAGTGTGTGTATGATCAGATTTGTAAAGGTCAAGTGTGGGAATTGTTTTGGTCTCGTATTGCATGTATGTGTCGCGTTAACTAGGGCTGTAAAAGGGTGGCTGTCGTGAGTCTTGGTGAGTAAAATGAGGCATGAAAAACCTGAAAACCGAAGCATGTTAAATAGTGGGCGAATGGGAATAGTAACCTATGTTTCATGTGGAGTATTTGGACGTGTTTTGGCTCGTTAAATCCAGGTTGGTATGGCCGAGATTTATGTGTCGTGTGTGTGTCTAAAACCTGTCTAAAACATGCATGCTGAATGTTATTCAAACATATAAAAAAAAGAGAGTGTGTTATTAGAGTTGGATATGGTCAAGTATAAGTTTGTTTTGACTTCGTCATTTTATGATTTTGTCTCGTTAAGTTGCTGTTGTATTGTGTTTTGCATGTGAGTTATGGGGTGGACAAGAAGTGTTTAAAAGTGTATATAAACTGATTTTAAAAAAAAGGTCAAGGGTCGTGGTTTTGGTTGGTAAATGATTATTTATTTTTGGTTTTGTTTTGTCTCGTTAAGTATGTCAAGAAGGTGTAGAGTAAATGGTGTCTCGACAAGGGTGCGGATATAAGTGTACCGAGAGGGTGATATATGAAGTGTGTGGGTTACGGATTGAATTGTGTCTCGTTAATACTTGTTTTGGTCTCGCGGGATAAGATATAAGAGGGTATGGTTTGTTTAGGGTGGTTCGATCATGTTTCCTTGGTTTGAGTTCGTTAAGAAATATATACATGAGTCGAGGTTCGTTTTAATTAACTAATACGGTAAAATAAATATTAAAAACCCGGATTTACACATTTAACCCTAAACTTTGGTAATTGTCACATTTAAACCATATACTTTGCTAAAATGACATATAAAACCCTAAGCTATGGTATTTGTCATTATTAACCTTCAATTGTCATTTTTAACCCTAATTTATCAGAGTTACTTAATTCGAAAAGTTACTAATTTGGGAAACTTACTAAAACGGGAAACTTACTTAAAGTGGAAAGTTACTATTTTTGGAAAGTTGCTATAAATGGAAAGTTACTAAAAATGGAAAGCCGACTAAAATGAGTAATCTGATTTAAAATAAGTTATTAATAATAAGCCGATCATTAATTCGTGTAGATTCGCTGAAGAAGGAGTGACTTCCTATTCTTATGTTACGATATGGTTTCATTGGCGGGTTAAGGTACAGATATTCTACCCTTTTTCAGTAAGGGTGCTTTTTCTCTCATGACTTGATCTTGATTATTGATTCGTTATCTTGATATGATTCCTTTAAGCCATTGCTATGATCCCTTGTACTTTAATTCATTCGTTTGATATACTTCGTTGATATGATCCTTTGATATGATTCGTTTGATAATACTTCGTTGATATGATTCTTTGACATGATATTTGAATTTGGATATGATATGATGATTATGATATGATATGTTTCGTTTCGTTTCGTTCTTATGCCCGAGTTTATTAGCCAGTCATGGGGAGTCCATGGCCGTGTCATTGATGGCACCAATGGCATGACGCTGTCAGTGGAGGCGGGTTTTTGTCCACTGCGTCCCCCTTCGTTTCGATATGATATGAGTACTCCTTTGGATGTATGTGTATACCTGTCGTGTGAGCAGGGTGCATATATGATTTTGTTTGGCGGGGGCGTATGGATGCATCCTAGTATTTTGTTTCGATATGATATGATATGATTTCGGCGGGTGACTGGTGGTACGTGCCTTGTACCCTCACTCCTTTGGTACAATGGGGTCTGCAGCTCCTTGTACAACTTATGATTTGACGGATATGTGATTATGTGATTCGAGACCTATTCGAGTGACTCTGGTAGGTCGGCTCGTGGCTTTCCTATATTTCTATGTGTCTATTCGAGTGACTCTGGTAGACACGCCTTTGTTCATACGTGCTCATTATTCTCTTATGATTATGCTTACGTCGATATCTCTATGATCCTTCATTTGTTAGACTTATGATATTGTTCGACTGTTTGTTGATCTCTTATGCATTTGACAGATGATATTTCGTTCAGCAGAAACTTATGATTTCCTTTTCTTATACTCATATACGTTTCGTTTATCCGTTTGCTTTGTTATATATCTGTTCACTGGGCTTTTTAAGCTCAGCCGCATTTCTTTTCCTGCGGCAGGTTTTAGGTTGGAAGCTGGGTTTGGGTGAACAGTGCATAGGAGCGTTAGAGGACTATCCCGATGATTAGAAGCCCATTCACATTTGGATTAGATTTTGTTTGGATTTGTATTCTCATTTTTGTATAGAGTTAGTATCTCCTTTGTAACCTTAGAATACCTTTGTAACTTTATGATTATAAGTCTTCCGTTTGCGTTTGTATTTCTGATTCGGCACCATAATGTGACATTTTGACCCTTGTCGGGTTGGGGTGTTACAATTATGGTATCAGAGAAACAGGCTGCGACTTGTAGTACCTAAGTTATGGCCTGTGAGTTTTGGACCCTTAGGTTTGCACCTTAGAAGCTTTAGGAATAACTTTGGAAGGTTTTGCCTTAAGTTCCTCCCCTTAAGAGCTTTAGTATGACCGGTGAGGATTGGGTAGATATATGATCAGACATTGGTTTTCTTGCTTCCGTTTTACTCTGATTTATGCCTTTGCTTTTCGTTAAGCTCTTACAAGATCAATCGTTTCGGATACTTAGAAGACTTATCAGGATTTGCGACATGTGTTTAGGATGCCTTTAGACTTCGTAGTATGCCTTATAGGTTCTTTCTCTGGAGTTATCCTTTTGAACTTCGATTCTTGATTCGTTTGACATTCGTTTAGATGCCTTTCATTCGTTCGGAGATTCGCGTATGTATGAATCCTACGTGTTCGACACATTCTATGACTTCTCCTTGCTTTTAATTCCTTCTTCATTGTTGATTTTTGACCTTACCTATTCTACCCCTATGAATGTTTTGTGACTTTTCTTCGTGTATATTCGATTTGTCCGATGCGTTCTGGAGATATTTGGAGACGATTTTGTTGTGCTAATCTGTTTACGTTGGAGATGTTCGATTTGATGTTATTCTGGATTTTGATTTGTTGCCTGAGTATTATGATGATGACAACTGTCATTTTATGTTTGCCACCTTTGACGTTTCGTGAAGTTCATATTCTACACCATGATTCTTAACCTGATAATCGTTTATGACCACCTTGTTCTGAAACTCGTGCGTTGATTTCCCCACTGCTATGAAGATACTTCTCTGATGAAACTCGCCTCGAGAGTTATTCGATTTGTTTGGAACGTTCGTTGTGTATCTTTGTGTGTTTTTGTTTTATTCGTGGAGGAGAATGATGATGGTATTTATTGTTAGAAGCTGAATCGTGTCTTATTTTGTGAAAGGAACGGGACACTCTTAGTATTTCCTTTCGTATTTGTGTGTGTAATGCCAATTGTATTGGTTACCTCTCCGACTATTCCTATGGATTTGATAAATCGTGCCTTTCATGAATACTTAGACAAATTGTCATAGTATGACATATTAATATGTTCAGAAACGAAAGGGAAACACGAGGATCACCTTCGTTTTTAGAGTTGACATTTCTACGTCTGAAGAAGCCTCTGTGAGATTTTCGAAGAATAACTGTTGTGGGATGAAGAACGAGAGAAGAAGTTGGAAAGAGATTTGTTTCTACTATGGAAAGAGACCTAGATATGTTCTTATGCAACACAGAATGATTTCTGGTTATGCACCTATACATGTAGAACCGTAGGAGGTGAACGATCCGACGCATGAATTGTGGCAGACATGAAGAAGCTCAGGAGCAAGACGGTGGAAGATTAGCTATGTTAGAAGATGGAAGGAAGCAGCTTGAAGTGAAGCACACGATTCTATCAACTCTATTCATCTTAGTTGTACTAATATGTATAGAGTCTTGAAGCAGGAGCTGGACGGGATGGTATGAAGACGGTGGTGACTACATCGGAGATTTCCACGCACAGGAAGAAGGACAACACGAGTGGAGTTGCAGTGGAGCATTGACTAAGACTGCTTGCTTGGAAGATAGGTAGAGAATTCCTTCGACACAAGACTATTCACGCTACATGGCGCACTTGCAATGATCATGGCAGAGAATCGCATTTTGGTTCACACTTCTAGAAGAGGTATAGGAGAGTTAGACGTCTTGGCATTTGAAGAATTTTTGGTTCGCGATGCGTTAGATCTTGGATTCGTTCTTATCCGCCCGATTATTCTACCTATTCTGTTATGCCTTCTGATATGTTTTGATACTCTGATTCGTGATTTGGAACGTCAGTATGAATATGTTATCCACCTCTTTATGAGACTCTTGATACGTTTGATGATTTGATTTGTGCCCATCCGACTTTGACAAGTTCCCTTGTTCGTTCAGAATTCAGTATAAGTTGATGAAGATTTATCGTTTAGTACTATCGCTATGCTTGCTTCGTAGGTTTATATGTTTAGTGTATCTCCTGGTAGGATTCCATCTATCATTTATCATCTGTCATCTGTCATCTGCTACGTATTAGTTTCACATTCGTTGGATCAGATTGGTTACTATTTGTGTTCTGTGGAGAGCCTGGGGCTATCCAAGTTTGTCAGGATCGAGTCATGAGAAATTATTTCGTTGTGAAAATTCTTTTGGAAGAACCTCCCCGAGCGTGAGGTTATTTGTGACGATCTTCTGGGATTTGCAACGACTTCGTCTAACTTTTGCGACTTCAATTTTCGAGGACGAAAATTTTCTTTTTAGAGGGGAAGAATTGTAAAACCAAAAAAAAAAATCCGTAGCCGTATTTGTTTGATAATTGGAATTTTAACCTAAGACTTTGACATTTAAAACTTTAGATTTTACACAATAAATTAAAAAAAAAAAAAAAATACTTAAACCATACCTTATAAAATAAATATACAAACTAAACCTATCCTAGATTTACATTAAAAAAAAATAGAATGTGTACATCCTTTTTGTCTTAGCCTCACACGTTTTTATCTCCAAAATTGTGAACCGAAATCTTTGTATTCCTTTCCAAAATTTTCGTACGACTTCAACACAGAATATTGACCAAATAAGTTGATAAAAATGAGATAGGAAAATCCCTGATTTGTAGCTAAATGATCGGTAATTCCCCTTATATCTCCCACCTCTCATCCTCATTATTCTACAACCGTGTACACCTTTCCATCTCACACTCAAACCCTAAAACAAAACTAAGATTGGCAGCCTTCATTCTCCAAGGAAAACCAGGTAGACGAAGGTAGTTGTTGACGTTCAAACCCTGGTGGTGATCATTGGTGATTGTTATTGGTTCTGATTCGTGGGCTCTAGTGGTCCTAATCGCGAGTTTGGCTCGAGTGTAGTTCTGATGCTGGTATTATGTGTTCGTCTCTTTTTAATCCGACTTAAGGTATTTCATTCTTTTTCGTTTAATACCTGAGCATGCGACTTATATTTATAGCTATATGCGTATGATATATGGTAACTAAATCTCTTGACTCGTTAAATATAACTATTCGAATGAACAAATACGAGTGACATAAGAGTTTGGTCACATGAAATAACGATATATATAACATGGTCGATCTCTATTTGGTTTTGCTGTTCGAAGATGTTTAATATACGTATTTTGAATCTGGTTATTGGAGCATTTTTATGGCGTCTAAGAATACGTTTAAAACCTGGAATAAACCTAAATAAATAAACGATGGGGGCGTGCATGTGTATTCCGTATATAAGGCTTGGTCATGTATGATTTTATGTGATGAGTTGTGCTCGTTAAGTTGTGTTTGTGTGTGTGTTATGAGGTGATTTGATAAGGCTGTGAACATGTGTTATGATGTATCTAACTCATAAGAAGTGTGTGTATGATCAGATTTGTAAGGGTCAAGTGTGGGAATTGTTTTGGTCTCGTATTACATGTATGTGTCGCGTTAACTAGGGCTGTAAAAGGGTGGCTGTGCGTGAGTCTTGGTGAGTAAAATGAGGCATGAAAAACCTGAAAACCGAAGCATGTTAAATAGTGGGCGAATGGGAATAGTAACCTATGTTTCATGTGGAGTATTTGGACGTGTTTTGGCTCGTTAAATCCAGGTTGGTATGGCCGAGATTTATGTGTCGTGTGTGTGTCTAAAACCTGTCTAAAACATGCATGCTGAATGTTATTCAAACATATAAAAAAAAGAGAGTGTGTTATTAGAGTTGGATATGGTCAAGTATAAGTTTGTTTTGACTTCGTCATTTTATGATTTTGTCTCGTTAAGTTGCTGTTGTATTGTGTTTTGCATGTGAGTTATGGGGTGGACAAGAAGTGTTTAAAAGTGTATATAAACTGATTTTAAAAAAAAGGTCAAGGGTCGTGGTTTTGGTTGGTAAATGATTATTTATTTTTGGTTTTGTTTTGTCTCGTTAAGTATGTCAAGAAGGTGTAGAGTAAATGGTGTCTCGACAAGGGTGCGGATATAAGTGTACCGAGAGGGTGATATATGAAGTGTGTGGGTTACGGATTGAATTGTGTCTCGTTAATACTTGTTTTGGTCTCGCGGGATAAGATATAAGAGGGTATGGTTTGTTTAGGGTGGTTCGATCATGTTTCCTTGGTTTGAGTTCGTTAAGAAATATATACATGAGTCGAGGTTCGTTTTAATTAACTAATACGGTAAAATAAATATTAAAAACCCGGATTTACACATTTAACCCTAAACTTTGGTAATTGTCACATTTAAACCATATACTTTGCTAAAATGACATATAAAACCCTAAGCTATGGTATTTGTCATTATTAACCTTCAATTGTCATTTTTAACCCTAATTTATCAGAGTTACTTAATTCGAAAAGTTACTAATTTGGGAAACTTACTAAAACGGGAAACTTACTTAAAGTGGAAAGTTACTATTTTTGGAAAGTTGCTATAAATGGAAAGTTACTAAAAATGGAAAGCCGACTAAAATGAGTAATCTGATTTAAAATAAGTTATAATAATAAGCCGATCATTAATTCGTGTAGATTCGCTGAAGAAGGAGTGACTTCCTATTCTTATGTTACGATATGGTTTCATTGGCGGGTTAAGGTACAGATATTCTACCCTTTTTCAGTAAGGGTGCTTTTTCTCTCATGACTTGATCTTGATTATTGATTCGTTATCTTGATATGATTCCTTTAAGCCATTGCTATGATCCCTTGTACTTTAATTCATTCGTTTGATATACTTCGTTGATATGATCCTTTGATATGATTCGTTTGATAATACTTCGTTGATATGATTCTTTGACATGATATTTGAATTTGGATATGATATGATGATTATGATATGATATGTTTCGTTTCGTTTCGTTCTTATGCCCGAGTTTATTAGCCAGTCATGGGGAGTCCATGGCCGTGTCATTGATGGCACCAATGGCATGACGCTGTCAGTGGAGGCGGGTTTTTGTCCACTGCGTCCCCCTTCGTTTCGATATGATATGAGTACTCCTTTGGATGTATGTGTATACCTGTCGTGTGAGCAGGGTGCATATATGATTTTGTTTGGCGGGGGCGTATGGATGCATCCTAGTATTTTGCTTCGATATGATATGATATGATTTCGGCGGGTGACTGGTGGTACGTGCCTTGTACCCTCACTCCTTTGGTACAATGGGGTCTGCAGCTCCTTGTACAACTTATGATTTGACGGATATGTGATTATGTGATTCGAGACCTATTCGAGTGACTCTGGTAGGTCGGCTCGTGGCTTTCCTATATTTCTATGTGTCTATTCGAGTGACTCTGGTAGACACGCCTTTGTTCATACGTGCTCATTATTCTCTTATGATTATGCTTACGTCGATATCTCTATGATCCTTCATTTGTTAGACTTATGATATTGTTCGACTGTTTGTTGATCTCTTATGCATTTGACAGATGATATTTCGTTCAGCAGAAACTTATGATTTCCTTTTCTTATACTCATATACGTTTCGTTTATCCGTTTGCTTTGTTATATATCTGTTCACTGGGCTTTTTAAGCTCAGCCGCATTTCTTTTCCTGCGGCAGGTTTTAGGTTGGAAGCTGGGTTTGGGTGAACAGTGCATAGGAGCGTTAGAGGACTATCCCGATGATTAGAAGCCCATTCACATTTGGATTAGATTTTGTTTGGATTTGTATTCTCATTTTTGTATAGAGTTAGTATCTCCTTTGTAACCTTAGAATACCTTTGTAACTTTATGATTATAAGTCTTCCGTTTGCGTTTGTATGTTCTGATTCGGCACCATAATGTGACATTTTGACCCTTGTCGGGTTGGGGTGTTACAATTATGGTATCAGAGAAACAGGCTGCGACTTGTAGTACCTAAGTTATGGCCTGTGAGTTTTGGACCCTTAGGTTTGCACCTTAGAAGCTTTAGGAATAACTTTGGAAGGTTTTGCCTTAAGTTCCTCCCCTTAAGAGCTTTAGTATGACCGGTGAGGATTGGGTAGATATATGATCAGACATTGGTTTTCTTGCTTCCGTTTTACTCTGATTTATGCCTTTGCTTTTCGTTAAGCTCTTACAAGATCAATCGTTTCGGAGACTTAGAAGACTTATCAGGATTTGCGACATGTGTTTAGGATGCCTTTAGACTTCGTAGTATGCCTTATAGGTTCTTTCTCTGGAGTTATCCTTTTGAACTTCGATTCTTGATTCGTTTGACATTCGTTTAGATGCCTTTCATTCGTTCGGAGATTCGCGTATGTATGAATCCTACGTGTTCGACACATTCTATGACTTCTCCTTGCTTTTAATTCCTTCTTCATTGTTGATTTTTGACCTTACCTATTCTACCCCTATGAATGTTTTGTGACTTTTCTTCGTGTATATTCGATTTGTCCGATGCGTTCTGGAGATATTTGGAGACGATTTTGTTGTGCTAATCTGTTTACGTTGGAGATGTTCGATTTGATGTTATTCTGGATTTTGATTTGTTGCCTGAGTATTATGATGATGACGACTGTCATTTTATGTTTGCCACCTTTGACGTTTCGTGAAGTTCATATTCTACACCATGATTCTTAACCTGATAATCGTTTATGACCACCTTGTTCTGAAACTCGTGCGTTGATTTCCCCACTGCTATGAAGATACTTCTCTGATGAAACTCGCCTTGAGAGTTATTCGATTTGTTTGGAACGTTCGTTGTGTATCTTTGTGTGTTTTTGTTTTATTCGTGGAGGAGAATGATGATGGTATTTATTGTTAGAAGCTGAATCGTGTCTTATTTTGTGAAAGGAACGGGACACTCTTAGTATTTCCTTTCGTATTTGTGTGTGTAATGCCAATTGTATTGGTTACCTTTCCGACTATTCCTATGGATTTGATAAATCGTGCCTTTCATGAATACTTAGACAAATTGTCATAGTATGACATATTAATATGTTCAGAAACGAAAGGGAAACACGAGGATCACCTTCGTTTTTAGAGTTGACATTTCTACGTCTGAAGAAGCCTCTGTGAGATTTTCGAAGAATAACTGTTGTGGGATGAAGAACGAGAGAAGAAGTTGGAAAGAGATTTGTTTCTACTATGGAAAGAGACCTAGATATGTTCTTATGCAACACAGAATGATTTCTGGTTATGCACCTATACATGTAGAACCGTAGGAGGTGAACGATCCGACGCATGAATTGTGGCAGACATGAAGAAGCTCAGGAGCAAGACGGTGGAAGATTAGCTATGTTAGAAGATGGAAGGAAGCAGCTTGAAGTGAAGCACACGATTCTATCAACTCTATTCATCTTAGTTGTACTAATATGTATAGAGTCTTGAAGCAGGAGCTGGACGGGATGGTATGAAGACGGTGGTGACTACATCGGAGATTTCCACGCACAGGAAGAAGGACAACACGAGTGGAGTTGCAGTGGAGCATTGACTAAGACTGCTTGCTTGGAAGATAGGTAGAGAATTCCTTCGACACAAGACTATTCAAGCTACATGGCGCACTTGCAATGATCATGGCAGAGAATCGCATTTTGGTTCACACTTCTAGAAGAGGTATAGGAGAGTTAGACGTCTTGGCATTTGAAGAATTTTTGGTTCGCGATGCGTTAGATCTTGGATTCGTTCTTATCCGCCCGATTATTCTACCTATTCTGTTATGCCTTCTGATATGTTTTGATACTCTGATTCGTGATTTGGAACGTCAGTATGAATATGTTATCCACCTCTTTATGAGACTCTTGATACGTTTGATGATTTGATTTGTGCCCATCCGACTTTGACAAAGTTCCCTTGTTCGTTCAGAATTCAGTATAAGTTGATGAAGATTTATCGTTTAGTACTATCGCTATGCTTGCTTCGTAGGTTTATATGTTTAGTGTATCTCCTGGTAGGATTCCATCTATCATTTATCATCTGTCATCTGTCATCTGCTACGTATTAGTTTCACATTCGTTGGATCAGATTGGTTACTATTTGTGTTCTGTGGAGAGCCTGGGGCTATCCAAGTTTGTCAGGATCGAGTCATGAGAAATTATTTCGTTGTGAAAATTCTTTTGGAAGAACCTCCCCGAGCGTGAGGTTATTTGTGACGATCTTCTGGGATTTGCAACGACTTCGTCTAACTTTTGCGACTTCAATTTTCGAGGACGAAAATTTTCTTTTTAGAGGGGAAGAATTGTAAAACCCAAAAAAAAATCCGTAGCCGTATTTGTTTGATAATTGGAATTTTAACCTAAGACTTTGACATTTAAAACTTTAGATTTTACACAATAAATTAAAAAAAAAAAATACTTAAACCATACCTTATAAAATAAATATACAAACTAAACCTATCCTAGATTTACATTTAAAAAAAATAGAATGTGTACATCCTTTTTGTCTTAGCCTCACACGTTTTTATCTCCAAAATTGTGAACCGAAATCTTTGTATTCCTTTCCAAAATTTTCGTACGACTTCAACACAGAATATTGACCAAATAAGTTGATAAAAATGAGATAGGAAAATCCCTGATTTGTAGCTAAATGATCGGTAATTCCCCTTATATCTCCCACCTCTCATCCTCATTATTCTACAACCGTGTACACCTTTCCATCTCACACTCAAACCCTAAAACAAAACTAAGATTGGCAGCCTTCATTCTCCAAGGAAAACCAGGTAGACGAAGGTAGTTGTTGACGTTCAAACCCTGGTGGTGATCATTGGTGATTGTTATTGGTTCTGATTCGTGGGCTCTAGTGGTCCTAATCGCGAGTTTGGCTCGAGTGTAGTTCTGATGCTGGTATTATGTGTTCGTCTCTTTTTAATCCGACTTAAGGTATTTCATTCTTTTTCGTTTAATACCTGAGCATGCGACTTATATTTATAGCTATATGCGTATGATATATGGTAACTAAATCTCTTGACTCGTTAAATATAACTATTCGAATGAACAAATACGAGTGACATAAGAGTTTGGTCACATGAAATAACGATATATATAACATGGTCGATCTCTATTTGGTTTTGCTGTTCGAAGATGTTTAATATACGTATTTTGAATCTGGTCATTGGAGCATTTTTATGGCGTCTAAGAATACGTTTAAAACCTGGAATAAACCTAAATAAATAAAAGATGGGGGCGTGCATGTGTATTCCGTATATAAGGCTTGGTCATGTATGATTTTATGTGATGAGTTGTGCTCGTTAAGTTGTGTTTGTGTGTGTGTTGTGAAGTGATTTGATAAGGCTGTGAACATGTGTTATGATGTATCTAACTCATAAGAAGTGTGTGTATGATCAGATTTGTAAAGGTCAAGTGTGGGAATTGTTTTGGTCTCGTATTGCATGTATGTGTCGCGTTAACTAGGGCTGTAAAAGGGTGGTTGTGCGTGAGTCTTGGTGAGTAAAATGAGGCATGAAAAACCTGAAAACCGAAGCATGTTAAATAGTGGTCGAATGGGAATAGTAACCTATGTTTCATGTGGAGTATTTGGACGTGTTTTGGCTCGTTAAATCCAGGTTGGTATGGCCGAGATTTATGTGTCGTGTGTGTGTCTAAAACCTGTCTAAAACATGCATGCTGAATGTTATTCAAACATATAAAAAAAAGAGAGTGTGTTATTAGAGTTGGATATGGTCAAGTATAAGTTTGTTTTGACTTCGTCATTTTATGATTTTGTCTCGTTAAGTTGCTGTTGTATTGTGTTTTGCATGTGAGTTATGGGGTGGACAAGAAGTGTTTAAAAGTGTATATAAACTGATTTTAAAAAAAAGGTCAAGGGTCGTGGTTTTGGTTGGTAAATGATTATTTATTTTTGGTTTTGTTTTGTCTCGTTAAGTATGTCAAGAAGGTGTAGAGTAAATGGTGTCTCGACAAGGGTGCGGATATAAGTGTACCGATAGGGTGATATATGAAGTGTGTGGGTTACGGATTGAATTGTGTCTCGTTAATACTTGTTTTGGTCTCGTGGGATAAGATATAAGAGGGTATGGTTTGTTTAGGGTGGTTCGATCATGTTTCCTTGGTTTGAGTTCGTTAAGAAATATATACAGGAGTCGAGGTTCGTTTTAATTAACTAATACGGTAAAATAAATATTAAAAACCCGGATTTACACATTTAACCCTAAACTTTGGTAATTGTCACATTTAAACCCTATACTTTGCTAAAATGACATATAAAACCCTAAGCTATGGTATTTGTCATTATTAACCTTCAATTGTCATTTTTAACCCTAATTTATCAGAGTTACTTAATTCGAAAAGTTACTAATTTGGGAAACTTACTAAAACGGGAAACTTACTTAAAGTGGAAAGTTACTATTTTTGGAAAGTTGCTATAAATGGAAAGTTACTAAAAATGGAAAGCCGACTAAAATGAGTAATCTGATTTAAAATAAGTTATTAATAATAAGCCGATCATTAATTCGTGTAGATTCGCTGAAGAAGGAGTGACTTCCTATTCTTATGTTACGATATGGTTTCATTGGCGGGTTAAGGTACATATATTCTACCCTTTTTCAGTAAGGGTGCTTTTTCTCTCATGACTTGATCTTGATTATTGATTCGTTATCTTGATATGATTCCTTTAAGCCATTGCTATGATCCCTTGTACTTTAATTCATTCGTTTGATATACTTCGTTGATATGATCCTTTGATATGATTCGTTTGATAATACTTCGTTGATATGATTCTTTGACATGATATTTGAATTTGGATATTATATGATGATTATGATATGATATGTTTCGTTTCGTTTCGTTCTTATGCCCGAGTTTATTAGCCAGTCATGGGGAGTCCATGGCCGTGTCATTGATGGCACCAATGGCATGACGCTGTCAGTGGAGGCGGGTTTTTGTCCATTGCGTCCCCCTTCGTTTCGATATGATATGAGTACTCCTTTGGATGTATGTGTATACCTGTCGTGTGAGCAGGGTGCATATATGATTTTGTTTGGCGGGGGCGTATGGATGCATCCTAGTATTTTGTTTCGATATGATATGATATGATTTCGGCGGGTGACTGGTGGTACGTGCCTTGTACCCTCACTCCTTTGGTACAATGGGGTCTGCAGCTCCTTGTACAACTTATGATTTGACGGATATGTGATTATGTGATTCGAGACCTATTCGAGTGACTCTGGTAGGTCGGCTCGTGGCTTTCCTATATTTCTATGTGTCTATTCGAGTGACTCTGGTAGACACGCCTTTGTTCATACGTGCTCATTTTTCACTTATGATTATGCTTACGTCGATATCTCTATGATCCTTCATTTGTTAGACTTATGATATTGTTCGACTGTTTGTTGATCTCTTATGCATTTGACAGATGATATTTTGTTCAGCAAAAACTTATGATTTCCTTTTCTTATACTTATATACGTTTCGTTTATCCGTTTGCTTTGTTATATATCTGTTCACTGGGCTTTTTAAGCTCAGCCGCATTTCTTTTCCTGCGGCAGGTTTTAGGTTGGAAGCTGGGTTTGGGTGAACAGTGCATAGGAGCGTTAGTGGACTATCCCGTTGATTAGAAGCCCATTCACATTTGGATTAGATTTTGTTTGGATTTGTATTCTCATTTTTGTATAGAGTTAGTATCTCCTTTGTAACCTTAGAATACCTTTGTAACTTTATGATTATAAGTCTTCCGTTTGCGTTTGTATGTTCTGATTCGGCACCATAATGTGACATTTTGACCCTTGTCGGGTTGGGGTGTTACACTATATATGGTCATTATATTGATATCATGATGTACAAAGTCTTAAAATTCAAGTTTACACATATATGTTAACTTATGTAAAGTAAAACAAGTAAACTAGTAACTTATGCTATGAAAAACGACCAAACTAAATATCCATGACTTTGAGAAAGTTACTTACTGTTAAAGAGGATTTTACAAGGAAAACGTAGCAATTTGAATCACCCAAAACGAGTACACGAGTCAAAAGATACGGCCAAATGAAGTTACCAAAACAAAACCCGAAAACTGTTAAAACTTTCTGTGACAGAAAGTTAGAACACGCATTTCGAGGCATTTCTGGTCCGATTCGTCAAAAAGTTAAAACACGAAAGTTGTCCGGAACGACGTTTTCTTCAAAAGCTCAGGAGCACGGGTCCGGAAAACGCAAAACGATACCCCTTTTCTGTCCATATTTTATCAGCTTTCATATAAGTCGCACGGCTATATATTTGGACGTACGACTAGGTAAACCAAGCGGCCTAAAGGCCTTAGGCCGAGACCACAGCCGTGGCTAAGGCCAAGGCTGAGGTCTCAAGGCCATGTTAGCCGAGACTAAAGCCACGGCAAGGCCACGGCTAATGTCTCAAGGCTTCCTAAGCCGGGACCATTAGCCAAGGCCTTAGCCTTAGCAAACCAACACAAACACAAAACGACTTCACAAAAGAACCAAACTATTTTTGTTAAAACATCTAAACCAACTCAAACCCGCCTACAGAACATGACCAAACTTACTTTGTAAACCATGTAACCACTTAAACTATATGTCACATAATCAAACGACCAAAAATATATATTTTCCATATCTAGTGCTACAACACTAGGGAACTTCATGTGAGGGGTTCATTTGGATAAACGGATCGACGAGTTGCTGGATTTATGATTTAAAGTGTCCTAGCTCCTCGAACGTTTATGTAGCAACCCGTAAATTTTCATAAGACAAAATGACTATTTTGCCCTTTGACTTTGACTTTTGACTATTTGACTTTTACCGTAACGTAAAAGCAATTACTGTAATCGGTAGTTAACCGGTAAACTTCCCAAGTTAAATAATTCCCTCTACTTCGAATTATTACTCTCTGAACGTTTTCGTTCACTTCTGTCTATAATTAACTATTTAATGTTAATTATAACTACTTTTATATTAAATAATGTTACTTTTATTATTTAATATTATTACTTCTATGAAAGTTTAATCGTGTAAAATTTCCTCGTGGCCAACACAAGACTATGATACTATGATAAGTCTATGTGTTCAAAATACCCATATTTCACCAATAGTCATATTTTATATGAACTATTGTCATTTTGTCAATTTTACGTGAGTATTTTATTTCTTACGTAATACGCGTGCTTAAACCTATGTTATTAGGTTTTAACAACATAAGCGCACTCCGATAGACTTATCACATTTTTAATATACCTAGTTGGGGTATATTGATAAGTTTTAACATTTTAGTAAGTATTACATTTTTACGTTGCCCGGTTTTAAGTTTTAAGATTTAAGGGCTTAACGTTAGTAATTATCGGGACTAAACTATACCTCGTAAAGTAAAATTCTTCACAATGAAGTAACTATAACCACCTCATATGTATGAGGTGGCGTTCATATGTTACTCACCAAGGTCACATGGCTCTTAATGAGCTTACTTGCTATTAAGAAAAGCCACGTAGTCACCAATTTGAGATATAACCTTTCACATATATCTTCATTTAGAAGATAGCACACAAATATACCTCCTTGTCTCCCTCTCCCACCGTACTCCCTCACCATCAATATTCATCATCATCAGTCTTGATTCAAGACACAAGTAGTACTACAAAGATGAAGATGTTAATGATCTCTACCAGTTCTTAAGCTTGGTTGATGATTACTTAGATGAAATAAGAGATACACAAGGGTCTCGTTTGGTTCGAGTGAACCACCACAGCCGCACCCCCTTCACAGCTCCCTCCTCCTCTCGTTATCCTTTGTAAGTCGACACACACAAAGATCTATATTAACTTTTTATTCAAATCGTATAAAAAGTCGATTTAATAGTTTTCGTGGAATTAAAATCTGATTAATAATGTTTTTGATTATCATATTCGTGTGGTGTGAATGGATTAAAAAGAGTGGTTGCTTGATTTGGTTATGTACCGGGTCGAGACCCATGTAAGTTGGAGTGAAATTGTTTATTTTGCTTGTAGTGAAGTTGTTTGGGGTTTGTTTGATTCGGTCTAAATATATATACCTGTAAGATGTAGTTTGTTTCAGCCTATATGTGTCGACTCAGTTTGTTTCAGCCTATATGTGTCGACTCACATATTTTTGTGACTTGCTATGCTTACTTGGGATTGCTTATGAGATATGCTTATCTTGCTTGTTGATTTGAATCGCGGTTCACCACAAGCCCAGGAGAGTTGTGGTTATTTCGGTTCAGTCCAACACCCAAGAGGGTGTTTAGTTTGTTGAAACGCATCCCAACTAGGGTGCGTTTGTTGGCTGCAAAACAACTCAACTAGGGTACGTTTATTTTCTGCAAAACAGCCCCTAAAGGGTATGTTTTGTTTGTTATTTTTCTGCACAAGGGTGCGTTTAGACCTGCTCATTTCAGCACCAATAAGGTGCATTTGGTTCTGCTTATTTTATGCTCATCAGGGGCGTCTAGATATGCTTATTTCAGCCCCAAAAGGGGTGTGTTTCATTGCTGATTTTATGCACCATAGGGGTGTGTTTCTTTGCTGAATTTGCTGCACAAAAAGGGCACGTTTGCTACTGAGTTTTCAGCACAAAAAGCATACGTTTGCTACTGATTTTTCTGCACCAAAGGGGTGCGTTTTGCTACTGAAAATCTGCACTTGAATGGGTCGTTACATGCTTAATTTTCTCCA
The DNA here is from genome assembly GCA_021014915.2 of Artemisia tridentata subsp. tridentata. Taxonomy (NCBI): domain Eukaryota; kingdom Viridiplantae; phylum Streptophyta; class Magnoliopsida; order Asterales; family Asteraceae; genus Artemisia; species Artemisia tridentata. The sequence continues at coordinate 116,232,074 of CP139508.1, read as the reverse complement.
AATAGCTTGCTGATCTGGAATTAAAACCCAATTTTCACCCTTTTCTGGTTTGAACCACTGAAAGTGTAAAACACGAAAGTTGCTCAGAATGATGTTTTATACAAAAACACGCGAGACGTAAGCTGGAAATGAAAAACGAAGATTGTAAACTATAAAAACCAACTGGACCCGTTTTGACCCAAAGGTAGCCATGACATAAAAATCCTTATAGCATTTTGACCTCTTGAGGCCGAGACATAGCCAGGGCTATTGACTCAAGGCCTTTTAGTCGAGACATAACCATGGCTATGGCCTTGGTTGTTGTCTCAAAGTGTGAGTCTAGCCGCACGGCTAGTTTGGGTTCGATAACCCGAAACTTATTATTGAGAATTGACCACTTATTTGACATCGTTGGACTTTAATAAACTTAACCATCCTCATATCTTTTGCCTAGTTGCTTAATTGATTCTTACATGTTTATTTACCCTGTATGCATGTGCTATATGTTTTATGCTTTGGCGTGCGTTAGTCCAAGTCTATGACTCTGTACCACCACACGAATGGGATACTAAACTTTTACAAACATTGATTCAAATATTCCACGAAAACTACAACACTCTACCTTTTGAAACTCATACGTATCAATTACTTTCTGCGTATTATGTTTTGAGACAAGCTTATATCCATTAGGTTATGCCGATTCTGTAACGTTGTGCTATACACATTATACTGTTGTGCCATACTTCTTGGCACCGTTGTATTACTCACGTCACTATATTCCAAGGTGAGTTCATAGCCCCTACTTTTGTTTAACTGGTTTATAAACTACATGGGGGAGATACATGCTACTGTTTTTATTATGGACAATTACTTGTAAACTGAATACTTGCCCTGATTGTATTATTGCATGCATGTCTAAGTTGTTTATGCCAAAAGTCCCCCACATCATGGACCATTAATCACTTGTTGTCGCGAGTGAGCGCAAATATTGTGGATAGGCCTATCGGATTGACGAATCCCGTTTGTGTTAGCCGGATAGGTAACCAAACATACTATATTTGAAACACTAGGTATATGACAATTACCTACACGGGGCCATTATTATTCTATATATATCACGTATTGATATATATACAGTCAGTTTTGAGTACCATGAGCTTAGAGCAATAATAACTATCAGGATGATGATTGCGCACATTGCAATTATACTATTAACTTTATTGTCCACTACTATTTACAAACCTATGAATTCACTCAACCTTTGTGTTGACTTTTTAGCATGTTTATCTCAGGTACAAAATGAATTAACTGGCATGTGAAGGCGCACGGAAAAACATTTTGAAGACGATGCATATATTATCATTCGAAAAACTTTACAACTTTAATGTTGTACATTTTGTAAACTTGTGGGACCTCTTTGTAACTGATATTTGTATCGAATGATAATTTATTTTAAAACGTCTCATTTAGAGTCGTTTTCTGTAATTTGTGCTTTGTGCTATGAAGTAATACCCCAGTGACACAATCTTCCGCTGCGATAATTTTGGGGGTGTTACAGATTGGTATCAGAGCTACAGTTATAGAGAACCAGGTTGCATTTGAACCTAGACTATAACTACTCTTTACGTTAAGACTCGTGTTACTCATTATCGTCTTCAACATTCCGTGCGCCATGCTTACTCCTTTACACAATACTGTATTGTTTATATACAGACTGTTTATATGAACGATTGACTAAATATGACTGCGTATGCCTATTCCAGGGCATTACGGCACAACTAGATTTCCCCGATCATGCATATTTTTGGATGATCTACGAAATTACTTGAGACATTGTAATTGATATAATCACCACTCATATTTCTCAAACATTGTGAGATACACAAGGGTCTTAAATATTTCTCAGACATTAAGAGATATACAATAGTTTTATCTATTTCTCAGACATTGAGAGACACACAATAGTCTTATCTATTTCTCATACATTGAGAAACACACAACAGTCTTATCTATTTCTCAGACATTGGGAGACACACAATAGTCTTATATATTTCTCAGACATTGAGATATACACAATGGTTTTTATCTAATTTTCCAACATTAGTTTTCCGACATTGTGAGTTGCACAATGATCTCTCTTGTATTTCTCAAATACTGTGAGAAAACTATTTCATAACTATGAACTTACCAACTCTTTTGAACGCCATGTCGATTTTCACTAATTATTTTATTCCTAATATTCGAGGATGAGTGTGAACATTCATTCCATACTTTCGGAACACTTATAACGTCTCGTAACACACCGCCTTGTAACTCATCGGTTAAGTATGAGTGTTTTGTCGGGAATTTTTAAGTAGGATGATTTATAATATCCTTATTTAAATGGATTGGGACGCCTTTTTATTTAAATAAAAAAATTGTGAATCGCCGAACCATAAGTTTATATTTCTTTATTTACATTGTTTGGGACGCCTCTCTATGTAAATAATGAATTATAAATAAGTGGGCTTGTTTGTATCCGATGAGACATGAGTATGAACTCGAACTTCAGAATCACCAGTATTCTACCACTCAGCAAAAATCTTAAGATCTCATTTGAACTGTCTGAGTTCATTCTTAAGTTATCACTTTTGCCGTTACAAATTCTTACAATCATGAGCTATTTATTGAGTTAACAGACTTGTTACACTCTTGATTTGGTTCAATCTTAAATTAACAGACTGAGTACGATATTCCACTTACTTACTTGGGTACGTAAGATGCCTACTTTATTTAAGTGTGTGGACACCTACATATAAGCTATCCCACGAGCTCCTCTCACTTGTTGGCCCATGTTCTGGGAACAGCACCTCTTGAAATATCCTCACATCCAAGGTAAGTTACCACTGGTTGAGCATTACCACCATTAACAGGATTCTTACCCTTATAATCTTTGGTCATATGGCCTACCTTCTAGCAACTTCTGCACCTAACAGTGCAAGAACCAATATGATGCAACTTGCATAGATGACATAATGGTTTATTCTTGACATAACCTCTTCTTTCAGTTGAGGCAACGATATCATAGGCTCTGGCATTCTCTTGCCTTCTGTTTTGCTATTATTGGATTTTTGAGCAGACGGAGCTCGTACAACATGATCCACTAGGTTACGAGACATCTGAATTGTTTCATCCAGTGTGAGTGATCAAACGAAGTTGCATTTCCTTGAATATTGAGTGGAAGTTCTCAAATGTACTTTTCCCTTAACTCCTCATTGGTTGAAACCATCATTAGGCACAATACTGCCAACTCTTGAAAGCGACGGATATAAGTCGTGATATCAACACCTCTGACAGCAAGGTTCCATAATTTCACCTCAATTTCTTGCACCTCATTCCGAGGGCAGTACTTCTTGATTAATGACTTCTTCAATTTATTCCAAGCAATCTTGTAAGCACCCTCAATACCAATAGATTGTGTAACAGCATTCCACCATGACAAAGCATCGTCCAGAAGTATGCTGGCATATTTGACTTTGCAGCCTTTACCACAGTTGCCGATCAGCAATACAAACCCTGTCCTCTCAAACAAACGAGTCAAACCAACCGCTTTTCCATGACTTTGGAATTGTTGAGCTTGTAGCTCCCGAACTCCTTGAAAGAGCAACCTCTAACCACTGGTACAACATTCACTCCTACGACGCTTCCAAATGGCCCTGCAATATTAGGCCTTTCATTTGAGCCCTAATATTAATCTTGCTCACCTATCAAAACTTTAAATGAGTTCCTGATCTCACCTGAGAGCGTGATATCATAATTCACCACAAATACACATTTTTCCTAGACAGCTCAACATCAGACTATTCAAGATCCTGATTAGGATTGGGGTTCGGTAGCTTGCACACTTAAGCTACCACAAGAACTTAGCAGTGTATACAACATCTTTCATGTGAGCAATATGAAGAAGTGTCATACTGTTGAGACACTCACTATTCGTCTAGAAGAGATCAAGATTGACGAATGTCTGAACTTTACTAAAGCACCTATCGAAATCATAGACCGTAAGGTCAAACGACTTAAGCAAAGTCGCACTTCTATTGTTAAAATCGTTGAAATTCTCGCCGAAATTTGAATATACTTGGGAACGAGAAGACCAAATGCGACATAAGTACCCCCACCTCTTTTGAGACACATCATCAACTCATAACACAAATTAAATCACGAGGACATGATTCCCGTAACTGGTGGAGGCTGTAGCAACCCGTAAATTTTCATAAGGCAAAATGACTATTTTGCCCTTTGACTTTGACTTTTGACTATTTGACTTTTACCTTAACGTAAAAGCAATTACTGTAATTGGTAGTTAACCGGTAAACTTCCCAAGTTAAATAATTCCCTCTACTTCGAATTATTACTCTCTGAACGTTTTCGTTCACTTCTGTCTATAATTAACTATTTAATGTTAATTATAACTACTTTTATATTAAATAATGTTACTTTTATTATTTAATATTATTACTTCTATGAAAGTTTAATCGTGTAAAATTTCCTCGTGGCCAACACAAGACTATGATACTATGATAAGTCTGTGTTCAAAATACCCATATTTCACCAATAGTCATATTTTATATGAACTATTGTCATTTTGTCAATTTTACGTGAGTATTTTATTTCTTACGTAATACGCGTGCTTAAACCTATGTTATTAGGTTTTAACAACATAAGCGCACTCCGATAGACTTATCACATTTTTAATATACCTAGTTGGGGTATATTGATAAGTTTTAACATTTTAGTAAGTATTACATTTTTACGTTGCCCGGTTTTAAGTTTTAAGATTTAAGGGCTTAACGTTAGTAATTATCGGGACTAAACTATACCCCGTAAAGTAAAATTCTTCACAATGAAGTAACTATAACCACCTCATATGTATGAGGTGGCGTTCATATGTTACTCACCAAGGTCACATGGCTCTTAATGAGCTTACTTGCTATTAAGAAAAGCCACGTAGTCACCAATTTGAGATATAACCTTTCACATATATCTTCATTTAGAAGATAGCACACAAATATACCTCCTTGTCTCCCTCTCCCACCGTACTCCCTCACCATCAATATTCATCATCATCAGTCTTGATTCAAGACACAAGTAGTACTACAAAGATGAAGATGTTAATGATCTCTACCAGTTCTTAAGCTTGGTTGATGATTACTTAGATGAAATAAGAGATACACAAGGGTCTCGTTTGGTTCGAGTGAACCACCACAGCCGCACCCCCTTCACACCTCCCTCCTCCTCTCGTTATCCTTTGTAAGTCGACACACACAAAGATCTATATTAACTTTTTATTCAAATCGTATAAAAAGTCGATTTAATAGTTTTCGTGGAATTAAAATCTGATTAATAATGTTTTTGATTATCATATTCGTGTGGTGTGAATGGATTAAAAAGAGTGGTTGCTTGATTTGGTTATGTACCGGGTCGAGACCCATGTAAGTTGGAGTGAAATTGTTTATTTTGCTTGTAGTGAAGTTGTTTGGGGTTTGTTTGATTCGGTCTAAATATATATACCTGTAAGGATGTAGTTTGTTTCAGCCTATATGTGTCGACTCACATATTTTTGTGACTTGCTATGCTTACTTGGGATTGCTTATGAGATATGCTTATCTTGCTTGTTGATTTGAATCGCGGTTCACCACAAGCCCAGGAGAGTTGTGGTTGTTTCGGTTCAGTCCAACACCCAAGAGGGTGTTTAGTTTGTTGAAACGCAGCCCAACTAGGGTGCGTTTGTTGGCTGCAAAACAACTCAACTAGGGTACGTTTATTTGCTGCAAAACAGCCCCTAAAGGGTATGTTTTGTTTGTTATTTTTCTGCACAAGGGTGCGTTTAGACCTGCTCATTTCAGCACCAATAAGGTGCATTTGGTTCTGCTTATTTTCTGCTCATCAGGGGCGTCTAGATTTGCTTATTTCAGCCCCAAAAGGGGTGTGTTTCATTGCTGATTTTATGCACCATATGGGTGTGTTTCTTTGCTGAATTTGCTGCACAAAAAGGGCACGTTTGCTACTGAGTTTTCAGCACAAAAAGCATACGTTTGCTACTGATTTTTCTGCACCAAAGGGGTGCGTTTTGCTACTGAAAATCTGCACTTAAATGGGTCGTTACATGCTTAATTTTCTGCAAATAGCTTGCTGATCTGGAATTAAAACCCAATTTTCACCCTTTTCTGGTTTGAACCACTGAAAGTGTAAAACACGAAAGTTGCTCAGAATGATGTTTTATACAAAAACACGCGAGACGTAAGCTGGAAATGAAAAACGAAGACTGTAAACTATAAAAACCAACTGGACCCGTTTTGACCCAAAGGTAGCCATGACAAAAAAATCCTTATAGCATTTTGACCTCTTGAGGCCGAGACATAGCCAGGGCTATTGACTCAAGGCCTTTTAGTCGAGACATAACCATGGCTATGGCCTTGGTTGTTGTCTCAAAGTGTGAGTCTAGCCGCACGGCTAGTTTGGGTTCGATAACCCGAAACTTATTATTGAGAATTGACCACTTATTTGACATCGTTGGACTTTAATAAACTTAACCATCCTCATATCTTTTGCCTAGTTGCTTAATTGATTCTTACATGTTTATTTACCCTGTATGCATGTGCTATATGTTTTATGCTTTGGCGTGCGTTAGTCCGAGTCTATGACTCTGTACCACCACACGAATGGGATACTAAACTTTTACAAACATTGATTCAAATATTCCACGAAAACTACAACACTCTACCTTTTGAAACTCATACGTATCAATTACTTTCTGCGTATTATGTTTTGAGACAAGCTTATATCCATTAGGTTATGCCGATTCTGTAACGTTATGCTATACACATTATACTGTTCTGCCATACTTCTTGGCACCGTTGTATTACTCACGTCACTACATTCCAAGGTGAGTTCATAGCCCCTACTTTTGTTTAACTGGTTTATAAACTACATGGGGGAGATACATGCTATTGTTTTTATTATGGACAATTACTTGTAAACTGAATGCTTGCCCTGATTGTATTATTGCATGCATGGCTAAGTTGTTTATGCCAAAAGTCCCCCACATAATGGACCATTAATCACTTGTTGTCGCGAGTGAGCGCAAATATTGTGGATAGGCCTATCGGGATTGACGAATCCCGTTTGTGTTAGCCGGATAGGTAACCAAACGCACTATATTTGAAACACTAGGTATATGGCAATTACCTACACGGGGCCATTAATATTCTATATATATATATCACGTATTGATATATATATATATACAGTCAGTTTTGAGTACCATGAGCTTAGAGCAATAATAACTATCAGGATGATGATTGCGCACATTGCAATTATACTATGAACTTTATTGTCCACTACTATTTACAAACCTATGAATTCACTCAACCTTTGTGTTGACTTTTTAGCATGTTTATCTCAGGTACAAAATGAATTAACTGGCATGTGAAGGCGCACGGAAAAACATTTTGAAGACGATGCATATATTATCATTCGAAAAACTTTACAACTTTAATGTTGTACATTTTGTAAACTTGTGGGACCTCTTTGTAACTCTGATATTTGTATCGAATGATAATTTATTTCAAAACGTCTCATTTAGAGTCGTTTTCTGTAATTTGTACTTTGTGCTATGAAGTAATACCCCAGTGACACAATCTTCCGCTGCGATAATTTTGGGGGTGTTACAGTTTACTACATAACATCTGGATTGTGATAGCCCGAACGGTAGTACAAGATATATAAACTAAACATGTTTCATAAACCGTTTCTATAAACGACATACACAACCTACCAAGTACTACATCATGATCAATATAAAGACATATATAGGCTCGTTTATGTTTTCTTAGACATTATTCCAAATCTAAGTCGCAGCATTCTATTTTAGGTTGCACTTAGAGGTTTCCCGGCATATCCATCAAATTCGTTAAGCACTAAACCATCATCCAACTCACGGTGAGTTCGTAGCCCCACTTTCTATTACTTACTTGTTTTACAAACCCTTGGAGGGGGGGGGGATACATGCTATTTTTAAACTGAATACATTGATTTGAAACTGTATGCTATATCTGAATGTATTATTTGCACTAAGTACCACTATTGCCAAACTTAAGTCCCTATTATCATGAGCCATTAATCACGAGTGAAGTGAACGCGAATAATGTGGATAGGCCTATCGGGATTGACAAATCCCGTTTGTTTAACCAAGTCCGGTAAACAAATGCACTATATTTGAAGAACCATAGGTTTAATGGCAAATTACCTATTAGGGCCACTGTTACTATTATATCAATTTCTATTGACAAGCTGTTAATGTTTTCGGTATCATGAGCTTAGTGCAATAATAACTGTTTTGTTTTCAACTATGAGTGTGAGTCTATAACTCACACTATGAATAATTGTGTTCAACTACTTGACTATAAACTCTATGAATTCACCAATCTTTGTGTTGACTGTTTTAAGCATGTATCTCAGGTCTATAATGAACGAGGTTGGCACGGAGGAGAATGGATACTCAAGAGGGCTATAAATTTTATTATCATTCGAAACTCATTTAATGTAATTTGTAAACCTTGAAACTACTGGGACCTCATTTTGTAAACTCTGATGTTTATATAATTCGAATGGTAAATCTTTTAAAACGACTTCATTAGAGATCGTTTTCTATTGTTATAACTGTTATACCGTCGAGTAACACCCGGTTTGAATTCCGCTGCGTTCACGAAATTGGGGGTGTTACAAAAATAATAAAAACCTGATTTGATAAAATATATAAACATTCCCAAAACAGTAAAACACTCTGAGGTTATAAAACCTTCTTATCCCAAAAAGATCATTACCAATCAAAAACAGTTTCATACAATAAATAATCAATAACTCATAATCAACCAATTGGAGTACGATATGATTTCTGAGATGAAATCCTAATTTCAATCACATATAATATCATCAAGGCACAATAAATTTTTTTTTTGGGTAAACGGGCTTACCTCGGTAAAATATATATATAATCACAAAAAGGCACAATAAAAATTAAAGCTTTTCTTAAAAACAAATTAAAAATCAAATCTTAAAACTGTGTTCTCGAGTTATTTCTGTAACACCCCCAAATTACCGCAGCGGAACAGTAGAGTCAAGGGGGTATTACTTCATAATATAGATCAAGGTATAGAAAACGACCTCTAAATGAGACGTTTTGAAATACTATCATTCGAATTATTAAAATCAGAGTTAAACAAGAGGTTCAAAGTATAAAGTTACATAGGTGTTTTCAAAGTATTTCGAATGATAAAGATAAGATATGAGTCTTCAAGTATGCAAATGACTCTAGAATCCATGCATCCACTATCGCCTTAATAACCTGAGATAAACATGCTAAAAAGTGTCAACCAAAGGTTGGTGAGTTCATAGAGTTTAGTTTAAAATGTAAAGCATTTGAATAAAGATTTCCCCCGCAAAGGCATTGTAAATCCACTCAGTCCCAAGTCCCGCCCATACAAGACTTGCAACCTGTGTGTCTACAATCCACTGCTAACATAGAATGAATATGATAAATGTCTTGCATACCAATGCACAATATAATAGATGACTTGCATACCAATGCACAATGTATTAGATGACTTGCATAACAATGCACAATATAATAGATGACTTGCATACCAATGCATAATGTATTAGATGACTTGCATACCAATGCACAATATAATAGATGACTTGCATATCAATGCAAAACGTATTTGATAAACGAGAAAAGTATTTAAGCATGTATCTCCCCCAAATAGTATAAAACAAGTATTAAAATAGGGGCTATGAAACTCACCTTAGCTGTAAGGTCAAAATATTGTGATGTTATGTCAATAGTATCACGGGAACGGCTCCAACACACGACCTGAATAATAGGGAAGTCTGAGATTTCGATGGTTTAAGTTTGACTAGATGTGAATAGTGATCGTGAAAGAATATCGGATAACGAATCGGATGGTGATGTGAATGAATGATATGCTTAAAATGCTTAAAGTTCAAAAATAATATTATATATAATATTATCTTGTTTTTATGTCTTTGATTTCACAATTATCGTTTCCTCGAAAGTCGTTGAATTAATACGTTAAGTTATTTGTTTAAAAGTTCGCTATATAAATATAATCGTAACGAAAAATAAATATATTGGGACGAATGACAAAATGCATATGAAATAAGTAAAACATGAAATAGAAATGATTTATAAATAATGTTACTGTTTAGTCCTTGGTCTTTTACATAATTTACACTTTTTACCCTTATGGAGTTAGCGTTGCACCATTAGTCCTTGGCTAGTATATAATTACTTTTTAAGTCCGTAAAGGTTCCAATTTGCCATTTTATGGCCTCTAATTAATGTCTTAACTTTTTCTACCCAATATTTACAGAAATGACAGTTTTGAACTTTATTTCCCGAAAGTTACCCTTTTGCCCCCTAATAGTAAAATACGTTGCATTTTTAGTCCAAAATGTACAAAGGATAAAAATGATGCTCTGTTAATATGAATATGTAAACATCAAATAAAAGTAGTACTCGTTATTCTAGCCATCCATGAAGGAGGTCAATGTATAATACGTAAAATTAAATGATAAGAAAGCGTAAAATGAAATAAAAAATGATATGCGATTGAAATAAATAAAAATGAATGCGAGTATGTAAGTGTCGAATATAGAATAAACGCAAGTTCTTAGCCATCCATTGGGGAGGTCATTGCATGAAGCGTAAAATAAATAAAATGAAAAGCGTATAAATGTAACAAAAATGATATACGATATAAAATAAATAGAAGTACGATGCATGATATAAAATAAAAAATGTTATACGTTATAAAATAAATAGAAGTATGATGCATGATATATTAAGATTGATGTATAAATATGAGTAGGAAATGAATTTGAAGGACTTACGACACCTAAAATGATGGAGTTTATACGTTCGAAACGATGTAGAAAATTGATCAAGCGGTACTTCTTTCGTTAGAATAATCGACAAGTGATCGAATGAGAGAGTAACCAACTCGGACTTGGTTCAAAAATGCTTCTATTCTATTAACACTTCTCGGCAGTGAGGAGACTAGAGAAGTGTCTTGAAATGTTTAAGTGTATTTGCGTTTTTATGTTTGTGTATTAACGTACATAATAAAAGGGATGCATGCATGATACTCGTACTATATATAATAGGAGAAAGCAAGTTGGATAGATGTTGTCAGGGATAATATTCGAATGAGATTGTGATATAATATGATATTGCAATTTGCCATTGCATGTGCATGTATCTATCGTTTCTGTGTTTGAAATTTTGTGTAACAATGTTGACGTTAATTGTTCCTGCAAATGGTAGGTATTTGTAAATGATATATGTACTGTTATGTGTAATTATTTTATATAATTGTCTATGTATGTTGATAATATGTACAATACTGTTTTGTAAATTAAACCTTTGTGTTAGTAGTGTATTGTAATCATAATTGAAGATATACTTAAATATCATAATGGTGTGCTTGTATTTCGAAATTAGATTTGAAAGAGGCCAAGTGAATGAGTGGTGTCAAATTGTATAAAAGGAGAAATTGAAACTTATTAATATTGGGTTGGGCTTATGAATAGTAATTGGATCCGTTTAGTGTTTAATGAGTATGTTTGATCCGTCGTGGTCCGCGTGTGAGCTCGTTCCAATGTTTTGTTAACAACGTAACAATGTTTAAATAGAAATGTAATAAACAAAAAGTTTAAATTTTCCCGTAAAAATGGTTAAGTGGACAGTAACGATGTGTTAATACTAGATTAACGTTCACTAATGACTAGGAAATTCTACGGGTTGCTACAGTATCCACCACTCATTTTTGAATCTCGTCCCGAGATTCAGTCTGCGTTATCTCTTAAAAGATGTTAACGAATATTTGATGTGTAAAGTCTAGAGAAATTATGTTAAAGCTTACGTATCTAGGGTAGAATATGACTTGTCTAAGGAAAACGTACCCATTATTTGTTTGCTGCATCCAAGTCACCCAAATAGTATGCTCTACCACGAGCTGGACCAATAGGGACTCCAGGGGTTGGGTTATTTCCTTCAATTGCTAGAGCTAGATTTCCTTGTGCTTGCCCAGGTGTTCCATTCAACCATGGACACGCATGCCTGAGATGATTCGGGCTGTTACATTCATAGCACGTCCTTTGATTATTTCTCGTGTTTCCTGCATTTCGTGGTGCTTTACAATGATTCGTATAATGACCCAACTGTTTGCAGTTCTTACACTCACGGCAGGGCACAGCTCCCGGGTGATGGTAAGCACATTTAGTACACTTAGGATGTGGACCTGTATATCCTTTCTGACCAGACCCAGTGGCCATAAAACTTCTTGTTCTCTTGTTGTCCATCATGGGGACCATCTGCTTGTCTGACTCTGTTGTCCCTTTCCTCTTGTCACTGTTTCTCAAAATACCATTTCTAACCATCTCGTCTGTTAGAGTTCCAGCTCTCAGTATTGCACTCTGAATTGTAGACGGCTCAGTTGCTTTTACTGTTCCACGAATTTCGGGAACAAGACCATAGATGTACCTCTCAATCCTCTTTGATTCAGGGGTAACCAGATGAGGAACTAGTTTTGCTAATTCATGAAATCGATCCGTGTAGGCTGCATGGCCAGCCCCTATCATAGCATGATTCCAGAGTTCACCTTCCAGCTTCTGCATTTCATTGTCCGGACAGTATTCATCTTTCAGTAGTGCCTTGAAGTCATCCCATGTCATTCCCACAGCGGCTTCTCTTCCTCTAGCTTGAACCTGCGTGTTCCACCATGTTAACGCCTTTCCTGACAGCGAGCACGCCGAATACTTCACCTTTTGATGGGTTCCACAGCTACTGATGTCGATCACTGACTCCATCTTTTCAATCCAGCGGGTATACTCCAACGCACCTCCTTTACCGTTAAACTCCATTGGCTTGCATGCTGTAAATTCCTTATACGTGCATCCAGTTGCGCGGTTATTAGTCTCATTCACACCTACACCATTGGTGTCGTCATTTCGGCTTTCGTGGTTTCCCGAGTTGTTGATGTGATTGCCGATTTGGGTGATAATAGTAGGTAGCAAGGTTTGTAGTTGTTGAGCGATGATGGCGGCAAAATCAGGGTTTCCACCGTCGTTGCTGTCGTTGTTACTAATGCCTCGACCACCTCCTCTACCTCCACGTTCACCAGTCCTTCCACCTCTTTGTGTGGCATTTCCTTGGTTAGCGTTGCGAGCTGATCTCCTTGTTGCCATTGCCTCTCTGCAATGAAGGACATTTAGCGAACGTCAGAGATGAAGTAAAAGTCGTTGATTTATCGATTTATACTTAACGTTCTTACAAAGACCCCATTACTAGCTGTTATCCTAAAGGGGTCAATGCCGATTCACGTACACCTGATTACATATGTCCACGTGTGTCGTGATGCACTTATAATTATGTTGGCCACCATAATTATACTTGCCTCCTTTCATACGTGTACATATCACCAAGCACACATATCTCGACATTACATAAAAGAGTAGGGTGTTCAAATCTCAGAAAATCCTCGAGTGAACTCATCAAATTTCTGCGGCTAAGTGATAACCTTTATTTAACTTAATCCCATGTCTCATCAAACAAGAACTGTCACAAGATCAAGTTAAATAGCCAGTTATCACTGAGCTCCACTCTTTTGATGTCTCGAACAAGTTCTGAGATTTCCCTATCGGTGAAGATACTATAACATTTAACAGTGCACACATAAATGGAAAAACTTCTTCGTAAGTAAGGCGATAGGGATGAGAGTCTCAGTGTGCATAGTAGTTATAGTCTAGGCTCCTAAATGCAACCTAGTTCTCTATAACCAAGTCTCTGATACCATTCTGTAACACCCCCAAATTACCGCAGCGGAACAGTAGAGTCAAGGGGGTATTACTTCATAATATAGATCAAGGTATAGAAAACGACCTCTAAATGAGACGTTTTGAAATACTATCATTCGAATTATTAAAATCAGAGTTAAACAAGAGGTTCAAAGTATAAAGTTACATAGGTGTTTTCAAAGTATTTCGAATGATAAAGATAAGATATGAGTCTTCAAGTATGCAAATGACTCTAGAATCCATGCATCCACTATCGCCTTAATAACCTGAGATAAACATGCTAAAAAGTGTCAACCAAAGGTTGGTGAGTTCATAGAGTTTAGTTTAAAATGTAAAGCATTTGAATAAAGATTTCCCCCGCAAAGGCATTGTAAATCCACTCAGTCCCAAGTCCCGCCCATACAAGACTTGCAACCTGTGTGTCTACAATCCACTGCTAACATAGAATGAATATGATAAATGTCTTGCATACCAATGCACAATATAATAGATGACTTGCATACCAATGCACAATGTATTAGATGACTTGCATAACAATGCACAATATAATAAATGACTTGCATACCAATGCATAATGTATTAGATGACTTGCATACCAATGCACAATATAATAGATGACTTGCATATCAATGCAAAACGTATTTGATAAACGAGAAAAGTATTTAAGCATGTATCTCCCCCAAATAGTATAAAACAAGTATTAAAATAGGGGCTATGAAACTCACCTTAGCTGTAAGGTCAAAATATTGTGATGTTATGTCAATAGTATCACGGGAACGGCTCCAACACACGACCTGAATAATAGGGAAGTCTGAGATTTCGATGGTTTAAGTTTGACTAGATGTGAATAGTGATCGTGAAAGAATATCGGATAACGAATCGGATGGTGATGTGAATGAATGATATGCTTAAAATGCTTAAAGTTCAAAAATAATATTATATATAATATTATCTTGTTTTTATGTCTTTGATTTCACAATTATCGTTTCCTCGAAAGTCGTTGAATTAATACGTTAAGTTATTTGTTTAAAAGTTCGCTATATAAATATAATCGTAACGAAAAATAAATATATTGGGACGAATGACAAAATGCATATGAAATAAGTAAAACATGAAATAGAAATGATTTATAAATAATGTTACTGTTTAGTCCTTGGTCTTTTACATAATTTACACTTTTTACCCTTATGGAGTTAGCGTTGCACCATTAGTCCTTGGCTAGTATATAATTACTTTTTAAGTCCGTAAAGGTTCCAATTTGCCATTTTATGGCCTCTAATTAATGTCTTAACTTTTTCTACCCAATATTTACAGAAATGACAGTTTTGAACTTTATTTCCCGAAAGTTACCCTTTTGCCCCCTAATAGTAAAATACGTTGCATTTTTAGTCCAAAATGTACAAAGGATAAAAATGATGCTCTGTTAATATGAATATGTAAACATCAAATAAAAGTAGTACTCGTTATTCTAGCCATCCATGAAGGAGGTCAATGTATAATACGTAAAATTAAATGATAAGAAAGCGTAAAATGAAATAAAAAATGATATGCGATTGAAATAAATAAAAATGAATGCGAGTATGTAAGTGTCGAATATAGAATAAACGCAAGTTCTTAGCCATCCATTGGGGAGGTCATTGCATGAAGCGTAAAATAAATAAAATGAAAAGCGTATAAATGTAACAAAAATGATATACGATATAAAATAAATAGAAGTACGATGCATGATATAAAATAAAAAATGTTATACGTTATAAAATAAATAGAAGTATGATGCATGATATATTAAGATTGATGTATAAATATGAGTAGGAAATGAATTTGAAGGACTTACGACACCTAAAATGATGGAGTTTATACGTTCGAAACGATGTAGAAAATTGATCAAGCGGTACTTCTTTCGTTAGAATAATCGACAAGTGATCGAATGAGAGAGTAACCAACTCGGACTTGGTTCAAAAATGCTTCTATTCTATTAACACTTCTCGGCAGTGAGGAGACTAGAGAAGTGTCTTGAAATGTTTAAGTGTATTTGCGTTTTTATGTTTGTGTATTAACGTACATAATAAAAGGGATGCATGCATGATACTCGTACTATATATAATAGGAGAAAGCAAGTTGGATAGATGTTGTCAGGGATAATATTCGAATGAGATTGTGATATAATATGATATTGCAATTTGCCATTGCATGTGCATGTATCTATCGTTTCTGTGTTTGAAATTTTGTGTAACAATGTTGACGTTAATTGTTCCTGCAAATGGTAGGTATTTGTAAATGATATATGTACTGTTATGTGTAATTATTTTATATAATTGTCTATGTATGTTGATAATATGTACAATACTATTTTGTAAATTAAACCTTTGTGTTAGTAGTGTATTGTAATCATAATTGAAGATATACTTAAATATCATAATGGTGTGCTTGTATTTCGAAATTAGATTTGAAAGAGGCCAAGTGAATGAGTGGTGTCAAATTGTATAAAAGGAGAAATTGAAACTTATTAATATTGGGTTGGGCTTATGAATAGTAATTGGATCCGTTTAGTGTTTAATAAGTATGTTTGATCCGTCGTGGTCCGCGTGTGAGCTCGTTCCAATGTTTTGTTAACAACGTAACAATGTTTAAATAGAAATGTAATAAACAAAAAGTTTAAATTTTCCCGTAAAAATGGTTAAGTGGACAGTAACGATGTGTTAATACTAGATTAACGTTCACTAATGACTAGGAAATTCTACGGGTTGCGAGTTATTTCATTAAAGAAAAGTAAAGGAAACACTTTCCTTCCAAAAATGGGAGGAAACACTTTCCTTCCAAAATCATCAAAATAACACTAAGTTTTCTTCAATTTCCTTTTCTTTTCTTTCTTAAGTAATACTCGAGAACACACCATCTTATGTTTCATTTTCATTTTCTTTCTTAACCCAAACTCGAGAACACAGCGTAAGAATCACAATTTCCTAATTCATCTATTTTATCTAACTAGGCGAGTACCCGTGCATAGCAACGGAAATTCCTAGCGGCAGACAATTAACGATATATGATATTGTAGTAAGTGTTTTGTGTAACGTTCAAAATAGAACGTGAAAAGATAAAAATGTAATTGCAAACGGTTGTAACATGCGATAATTCATCTCAAGCAAAAATTCTTAACATGTATCGAAGAACATATAAAAACATTTAGTGAAACTTAAAATAAACATTACATCAATTATGAGATAATAACTAACAATGCACGTTACTCGTCGCGTAAAACTTCTTGGTACACGATATTTGAGATGTAGACTCCTCCTTGACCGAACTCTTTGACTGGCTTCACTAATGCATTTGTAGTTCGACGTGATATCCCCTCTAGACAAAGCAACATAAAGCTGGCCATGCGAGAAAACAGAGTCGGGCATATAGACACCCACATTTGGAATTGTTTGGCTTGAGCTTTATTGATAGTCATTGCAAAGCTAAGGCGCACAGGAAATTGTGTTCTCTTTAGTTTGAAAGGGAACATGTCTTCTTCAGATGTAGCAAAAGGAATTCTTAGCAAGAGCACTATAACTCCAGCGTGCTGTCCGACAGCAATCTCAGCATTGATGACATTAGGATCAAAACGTTTACATATCAACCTTGTGCCATTACATAATCCATTTGCCGGATCGAGATTTTTTAAAAGAATTTTATAGTAGCATATAGTAGGGCTGTAAACGAACTGAACGTTCAATGAACATTTCATGAACCGTTCGGTAAAAAGTTCGTTTATGTTCATTTATTTATTAAATAAACGAACATGAACAATATTTTACGTTCGTTTAGTTAAATGAACGAACATGAACAAAAGCCGCGTCCGTTCATTTATGTTCGTGAACATCCGATTATGTGTTCGTTTATTTATTTATGTTCGTATATCATATATTTTAATTGTATAATTATAAAATTTGTTTGTTTACACAATACAACACTTATAAAACAATATATTTTGCATAATTAAATAAAGTTTATGTTTGTTTGTCTATTTTCATTTATGTTCGATCGTTTATGTTCGTTTAGCGTTTGTTTAGTGTCTTAATGAACGAACATAAACGAACATGAACAACTCATTTTCTTAATAAACGAACATGAACAAGAAAATTCATCTATTTAAACGTTCGTGTCCGTTTATTTGTCCGGCTAAAATTAAATGAACGAACATGAACAAAGCTCCGTTCGTGTTCGTTCGGTTCGTTTACAGCCCTAGCATATAGTTATAATGATATTTTGGTTAAATGTATTGTGTAACGTTTTGTGTACCCAAAATAGATAGCTATATGGCGCTATAAAATCTCGTTGCTATGCACATATAATTATCTAGTAAATACATAAACGCTAAGAGAGAACTAAAATTCTTTGCTTATACATGAAGAAAATGAAACAAACTATATAATCAAACAAAAGGATCCAACACGAATACGAAGAACATGAAGACACTGATGATACATCTAGTATCGTTTTAGCATTCAAATCCGGAAATGGCAAACAACAATAATGTACGCAATATTAAGGTAGCGGATAACTTTTATTGACATTTTTTAAGCACCCCGATAAACACCCATTATACACTACTCTAATAAGGCTATATTTGGCGCCGAGCTTTTTGGAGCAATGAGCGTTGAGCAATGAGCTTTTTCATTTTTATTGTTCGTTTGCCAAAGGAGTGGTGAGCTTTGCTATTTTTTAGGAATGCTCATTTTTCAAATGCTTCTTTAAGAAGCTGTGAGCGGTGAGCTGTGGATTGCTCACAGCTCACTGCTACTTTTAACAAACACACCCGAGTTAAGCCCGAAATTTCAAACAATGGAGTTGCATTGTTGGTGGGAAATAATTATTGTTCAGTAATTCACTTTGGCCCGAGTTAAGCCCGATTGAAGCCCGACACTTCAATGACTTAATTATTCCCTTCAACATATTTGTGCTATATTGACATATTGAGTTGTTAATGACTTCATTATATATTTTTTATGTCCATTTTTTATATTTCAGTATATTGAAATGACTTCATTAGTTCATTTTTTATGTTCAACACAGTAGCACAAATTTATTGAGTTGGAATTGCATTATATATTGCTACTGTGACTAAATGATTTGTGCATGATTTAACTAAGCAACATCATATTTGTGCATTTTGAGCATGCATGCAGATGCACAGGAAGTCAGGAACATACAGGACCAAAGAGCCAAGAAACCGACCCAGCTCGAAATTTTTCATCGTTTATGTTTTGTTGCTCACAAACAAGTGAAACAACCGTTAAGTCAACTTGGTAGTTAGACATCTGATATCTTTATAAAATGTCTCCTTTTCAAGAACAACTGCACACAAGAAAAACTGCAGTACTGCACACAAGAAAAATACTACAGCAACCAAAATTAAAGAACTGAACACAAGAAAAATATGGCAAGAAGCCAAGAATATACACAGTGGCCATTACAAAAGAATTCAATTGCAAAGTGCAACTAAAGTACTAAACAACTATTACCGTACAGTGGCCATTACAAAGCATAAGTTCAAAAAAATTCCAAGATATGTAAACAGTTACAGTAGCGACATTCCATAACTTTCATTCCAATCTTGCTGCATCATTTTTCCTTTTTCCATGAGTTTGTTCTCCCTTTTCAATAAATTTCATTACACTTGAAAATCCTCCGTGTGGATAAAGTGTTTCTCTAATTTCATATTACAGAATGTAAATCTATAATAAAAGATATTATAAAATAGGTAAAACTAACAATGTCTTATGAAGCATCCAAATGAAACTAAAATTCGATGACTATCCAAAATAAAAATAGGCTCAGATCATGTTAAGCAATATTTTTTGTTTAAAGATGGCAGTCATAGCAAAGTTTTTTGTTGGGTTGCGATTTGGTAAAAAAAAAACCAAAATCACCATCCTGTAAAAAATGGCAGTCATATGCTTTCAACCTAAAAATAAATGAAAGATTAGAACCAACCTAAAAATAAAAGATTAGAACCAACCTAAAAATGAAAGATTAGAAGTACAAAAACATACTTGAATGAAAGATTAGTTTTGCGTATATCATTTAAAAAAAACAAATGAAAGATTAGAACCAACCTCAAAATCATCATCAATATTCTTTTGATTTGTGTTTATACAATCGGTTGTTTTATATAGGCAAGAAACACCCTTTCATTGCCATATATAATTTCAGAAATTTGCACATATACGAATTCATTTTCCCGCCTAGCATTGATGTGGTTTACCATGCAATATTGAAACTCTTTTATGTATATATGGTATGACAGTGTGTGGTTTAACATGTATATTGAAACTCTTTTATGTACATTTAATACTTTCCTTAAACATTATAAGCCATTTCATACGTATTGCCATTTCATGTTTCAAATTAGTTTGACCATTTCATAAACTCTTTATACGTATTGCCATTCAATACTCTTTTATGTAAATTTGAAAGAAGGGCAAGGGTAGAATAGGCAAAGCATATTTTCAACAATCTTGACTTTTCCACATTCCCCTTTGACCATACACCCATTATCTATTTTATCTAATAAACGATGGTTTTGGACAAGTGCTTTAAGCGCGAAGCATTAAAATTCCGTTTAATGTTCTGACGTGTTCTTCCTAATTTAGATCGGATGTACAAGAGGTTCATGCAATAGTTTTTCACAATCAATTGGAGAAAGTCAGTATAATTTGTTAATCTAAGATGGGAAAGTAGTAAAGCTCTCTCCACGCTTTGATTCAGTTACATCATTGTGAAAACGCTCCTCACCAATCATCAATCATATCCTAAAATAATTCCACCAATTGTATTTTATTCAAACCATGGATACTTATGTGCGTGTTCAACAAGTAATGGACAAAGGAAATCTGCAAAACGCATTTTGGGAACCAATCTACATTCTAAAATAGGTAATGATCTGCTCCATTCCCATACTTATTTTTTACAATAATATTTCTGAAGTTATTTTTTTCACTGAATTGATTATAATTTTATAAAAGTGAAATTGGTTTGTTGCATGTTTTTTGTATTGATTTAGGATATGCTATTAGAATAGATTAGTGAACCCCTTATTAGAACATGAATTAGATTGATTTTTTTAATGAAACCCTAATAATATTAGTATTTGGGGAAAATGGTTATAATGTTGTAAAAGTAAAAATGGTTTGTTGCATATTTTTTTTAAATGGTTATTAGATTAATTTTTGTATTGAAATCCTAATAATATTTGTATTTCGAGATAATGGTTTGTAGTCACCCAGAACATGCAAGGAGAATACTTTCCTAATTGTGTGTGTTAAACCTATTCTAAAATTATTGGTGCTTATTGTTAGTAACTTTCATTCTATATAATGTGTTTAGGAGCTGCTTTTCCTTTACTACATCAACCTTTTCTCTTATCACTTTCAATAAGCACAACAACCATGGCTACATATGTTTCAGGCTATATCAACGACTTATCGGCAGTTAAAGACAACATCAAACTGTGAGTGCGAATAGTAAGAAGTTGAATGCAGGACGTCTATGGCAAACCAGGAATAAAAAATATGGAATTAGTGATTATGGATGAACAAGTAAGTTTGATATTATAATTAAAAGTTAGTGTTAATGCTACAACTCAGTTAATAATTTATTTGTTTGTTATATTCAATTTCAACAGAGCACTAAGATGCAGGCTACTATGCGTATGGCATTGGTGAATGGGTTTAAGCACAAGCTTGAAGAGGGTAGTGCTGTTACACTTTCTCGGTACAGTCTTGGGGAGATTCAACCCAAGTATCGCATGGTCAACAAGCCACTTCGCCTTAGTTTTTTGTCCAACACAATAATTGAACCGTGTACTGATTTTACCGGTTCGGTTTATGGGTTTGATTTTAGAGCATTTAAAACAATAACCGATCTGCAGCAGGAAGAAGATGGGCAGTTTGGTATGTAATATTTACGCCTTTTTGCTTTATACATGCTTTATCTGTATAAATCACATCATAATATAAAATGTTACACATTTCTTGGTATTTTAAATTCTATAGATGTTATTGGACATGTGGTTGCTTGAAACGATCTCGACAATTACGACAAAAATGGGAGATCGGGGAAGAAAAAGCCACTAACCCTTGCTGATGCCGAGTGCGTATCCTAAACTTTTTCATGTTTGTCTGTACCATAATAAACTTTATATTTGTATTTTGTTCTGTTTCTTATATTTTAAATATTTGCAGTGGTAACGAGATGAGGTGCACTTTGTGGGGTGCTTTTGCACAGCAGTTTAGTGATTTTGTCGAGAATTGCCCGAACCGTGGTAAAATAATGTTAATCATGCAGTTGGGCATGATGAAGATTTGGGACGGTATACCTAATTCATTTAAAATATAATACTTCCCTAAAAGTTGTTGTAATCCGTTAATCTTATTCAAAATTGCTGATAAATAGGCAAAATGGGAGTTCAGAATGGCTATAATGGGACTAAGCTTTTCCTTTTCAATGGCAACGAAAGTATTCCAAAGGAAGAATTTATGGACGTCGAGTTCATAAGGCTAAGGTCATCTCACAGTTTATGTTGTATAACTTTCTACTTCGAATGCCATACATCTTTTGAATAGTTACTTCTTGGTATTATTTTCAGGCTGTTCGCTGACAAAGATCAAGCAAAATCTGAAAATACGGCATCCCGTATTTCAACTAACTCCAAACATTCAACTAGAGATGAATTTCTAAATAAGTTGCAGGTCAAAAACATTGTGGAGCTTCTTGATGTTGATCAGGTTAAAGAATAACCTCTACACAAATTTATAAAATATAGGAAATGAAATGCTTTAATAACCTAAATATGAAATAACATCTTTTTCAGGGTAAGGCAAGCGTTATTGTTGGAACAGTAATTGCTATTCATGAGGAGGAGGGTTGGTGGTACCTCGGTTGCAGGAAGTGCAATAAAAAAGTTGTGAAAGAAAGTCATTTGTTGATCTCGAGACCGAAACCAAAAACAAGCTTGGATATCAACAACCTAATGAGTGGAGATGCACCAAATGCGCTATGATTGTTACCGGCATCAAAACTGAGTAAGTAGTTGTATCATTGTCTCTTTAAAACAATAGTATATATTAATACATCAGTTAGTTTCAACTGTCACCTTACCAATTTTATGCATTTGGTGGTTGTGTTTAGATTCCATCTTCAGATTAGAGTTCACGATGAATCATGGACAATATCGTTGTCTCTCTTTAATGATGAGGTGCAGGCAATGGTTGGTAGATCTGCTTACCAGCTTTGTGATAAGTATGGATGCAAGGTAATCTAAATATTATAACATTTATAAATAGTCACCTTATTTGGTTAATATCCAATGATGATGACCGTAAATCATTTTATTTTTGCCATGTAGAATGCTGAAGACCAAAACTTCCCAACAGAGATTACTAACTTGGTTGGTAAGAAGTACGCTTTCAAAGTGGCTATTGACGAGGTCAACGCCAAAAAGCGCTTGCCTGTCTTCACTGTTCTTCGTCTCACCGACGATGCTGAGATTCTGAACTCTATCGTTGTCACGGCAACTCCTGTTAAGGTAATGATGTCTCAACATTTTTTCTATAACGCATACTCTCATGTTGAACAACCTGTTTATGCTTTAACAATTTACTTTTAAATAGGAGACTGAGGCGACAAGTTCAGCATTGCCTCTTATAACTCCATTGGTAAGTTCAAATCAAATAGTTATACAAATTCACGTTACTTTTATGAAACTGGTCGTACTTAATACGGTTTACTATACAGGATCTGGAATCTCAAACTGACGAAAATAATACACCAGTTGAGAAACAAAAGAGTGCAAAACGTGCATCCGATGTGGAGCCTGAAAGTGATGGTTCAAGCATTAAAAGACAGATTATCGATGTTAACATGGACAAAGCCGCTAAGTGAAGATTGATAAATCACAATAAATAAGTGCAACAATTTTGCATTTACAGACATTTCTTTCAAACTGTTTACATGTTGAATATGCATTTTGACATTTTGTTTCATTGGTTGTGATTTGGGAGTCCAAGTCAGTTTTAGACAATATCTTTTATTAAGACCTGATATGGTTTGAGGACATTCTGACACTTTATCTTTATGGATTCCTAAATCTATGGTACTTGGTCATGTGGTGTGTAACGTTTTATGTGCGGCTTATACTTCTCTTTTTATCTATACAGTCCATGTTTGCATTTGTGCTTTTCATTGTGCAGATTTTTAAAGCACGTCATTTGTGGTACAAGCAGACGGAGGTCAAATGAAGGACTGCAGCTATATGATCAAGTGTGACTGCATAGCTTATACATTTACAATAAGTTTTTTTTTTTGTATAAAGGTTGTTTGCACAACAACAATGTTTACTTTTGCAACTTTGCAAGTATATTAAACACATTATACAATAGTTTTTGTATTGAAGTTATACTAATCTGAAAGTATATTAAAGTTATAAGATGTAATTATTTTAGTTGTGTTTCGACCAATAATACAATTAATTTTACCTTTAAAAAGGTGACACCAAATTAGTATACATGTAAAACTAATCCGAAATTATATTTGTATAAAGGTTGTTTGCACAACAACAATGTTTATAAAGAATTAAAGTTTATGATTTAAGATCATTTGAGGACCAAACTTTTTTTACATACCAAGGGACTAATCTCCACCCTCCATCTTTATTTGATCTAATGGATGAGATTAATCCCAACAATTTAAAAAACCCACTTTCATCATTTTTTTTCAAATATTAATATCTTTCAAACCGTTAATCGTTAAGCGAAAAAAAATATGCCGTTACGACGAGCATTTAATTATCTTTCTATAGATAGGCAATTTGATATA
Organism: Artemisia tridentata subsp. tridentata; assembly: GCA_021014915.2. NCBI lineage: Eukaryota > Viridiplantae > Streptophyta > Magnoliopsida > Asterales > Asteraceae > Artemisia > Artemisia tridentata. Next base: position 116,207,318 of record CP139508.1, on the reverse strand, counting down.
TTTTCGACAATTTTTTTTTCTTCATTTTTTTACGTTTTTTTTCGTGGCCGAAAAAATCATATATGATATATCATATATGATATATATGATATATCATATATGATATTACATATCATATATGATATATATGATATATCATATATATCATATATGATATATCATATATGATATTACATATCATATATGATATTATATGTAATATCATATATGATATATCATATATATCATATATGATATGTAATATCATATATGATATATCATATATGATTTTTTCGGCTACGAAAAAAAACGTGAAAAAAATGATTTTTTTTTTTTTGTCGAAAGTATATCAAAATGCCCGTCTATAGAAAGATAATTAAATGCTTGTCGCGATGGTGTAATTATTTTCGCTTAACGATTAACGGTTTAAGAGATATTTAAATTATAAAAAATGGGTGAAATATTAAATGCTTTTAATCTCAACCATTGATTTCTTTTTAGATGGATGGTGGGGATGAGTCCCTTGGTATGTGAGGAATGTTTGGTTTCTAAAATAACTCGAATTAAAGTTTATAAATGATAATTTGTTGGCCAAATTTCCAGGAAACTACATGTTGAAGAATTAAAGTTTGAAATAAATCTATTAAATGCTAATGAGCCTTTCAAAGTTCCCTCCTATAATTTCGAATTCACATGTACATTTTGGAAACAATAATCCTTTCCTTCATTAAACATGAGACTTTTTGGTTTCCAGAATCCCTTTTTTATACTCATTTCTATCATTCACAATTCACAAATCGTTTTTCTCAAATCTTATAACAAAAACCTCCAACAATATTTCATTGACAATGTCTGCAAACAGCAAGAGATCCAGAAGTGTTGCACAGTTGGTTACCGATCAGCCAAAACAATGAAAGTATGTTCTATGTGATAGATTTAAACATTCAAATCACAACCTGTTTCAAATAGTTCTATATATGATTTATCTAATGTGTCTTTCAATGCAGGAAAAAACGTATTCAAGGAGAAGGTTCAAGGAAAAAAGGTATATATAAACCACTTATAAATTTCTTTCATATACTGCTGCAAGCTTGATTTCATCGTTCAATTCTTAATCTGATATATATATTTTCAATATTTTATGTTTAATAATCGTGTATTATGTACAGGTAAACAAGTGAAATGGGATGCTAATGCTTGGTATGATTGGTGGACGGTTGCTAAAAAGAAAAAAGCAACCAAACAAGCTTTGATTCAACTTGCTCAAGATGAAAAGGAATATGGTGCTCAGTCTAAGGCGTACGTTTGTTTACATGATGATGATGATCAAAAGGAGGATGCTTTTGATGGCCTTGATTACGAAGATCCACATTTGGAATTTGACCTGGAGAAATCTCCAAAGCCACATATTTAGCTTTTAAGAATGTTAAATTTTGTATTCCCATACTTTTTCAGGGCTTATTTTATATGTTAATGAAATTTTTTACTTTAAATTCCCGTGCGTCTTCATTGATCAATTGTCTCATTATTTGATTTAAAATGTTAGAATAGGTTTGTTCATTAACAAAAATTTGGGATATATTTTGTAGTATGTTAATGCATTATTTTGCATTAGTATAGGTGTCATATTATATTGTTTATAATATGGTATAGATTGTATTGAACAATGGCCGGTATGGTTTATGAATTTCTTGACAATCAAAAAATCGTCTAATTTTCAATCTAAACTTCTTTATATAAACATTGCTCAACCTTTTACTTTGAAATCTAAAGGGAAGACATATCGACGGTTCGATCATTTTGTTGTAACTATAAACCACAAGTTATCCTTCCTTTTACCACAAATTATGAATCAAAAACTACTTTATTTACAATTAGTATACATTTGAAACTTCAAATATACGACATTTTAACGAATCATTTCAAAGATTATAAACAATCAAATCATTTTTCCCAAAATATGGACCCTTTAATTGTTATAAGTCATTTCTAAAATTATAATAGTAGGTGTATGCTATAAATTATGTTCAACTTCACATCTTCACAAAACATTATACACTACAATGCCTCTACGATTCAACAATGGTAATCGTAGGATTAGGGCTTACAAGTAAGTTATAGACTTTATAATCTTAAGCGTTTGTCATATCATCCACTGTTATCTAATCGTTTAATTGTTCTTTAAAACAGTGAATGGGGTGTCGCTCCTCCTACTATTGATATATGCATTCATCATGGTGGTAGAGTTGTAACTACAAATGTGATTTACGATTATTGGGGCGGTGATGAACTTATGATATGGAATGTGTCAACACACAATATAACGTTAACCACCATTAGACAGTTAGTTGCTCAACATTTAAGTCAATACACTGATGTATTTGCTTACTACTTGCGTGTTCCGACAGTCCAAATGGAAGAAGAAGATAGTCTCCGTAAGATAGAACATGAATGGTATATTGACGCATGGCTATCACAAATTCAAGTTGGTCATGCATTGGACATCTACTTGGCTCATCGTCGCTATCCGACGCTTATTGACCCAAATCGTCAAAGTTGGCTGGAACGAAGATGGGAAAGAAACGAATGGATAAGTGGACATGTCGAGGCTAATCGAAAGGCTGCTTGGAAATGAATCCGATGAATATAGTCATAATTTTTTGCTATAAAAATGCATGTCAACTTACATCTTTTTTTCTTTTGGTTTCATACAAATTAGTCAATTAATCGAATTACCTACTTTTGCACATTTACTTCTAAAATACATTATTTGCTACAAATCATGACTAATATCTTTACTTTGAAACTTCAAGTATAGGAAATCGGATAAAAGTCAAACTTTATATCTATCAATCGTGTACTAAAATATGTATAACCAAATCATTAATTTTGATTGATATGTTTCAAAAAAATTAAAAATATATCAACATAATAATCATTTCCTTTAAAAAAAAATCATCCTACTCTATATATATAGATGACAACATTTTTGATAAACGCATAAACCTCAAACTATTGATTTCTTCTTGAAAGCATAAGCGATGGTTCCTCCTAAATCATCAAATGTAAGAATACTATATTCTTAAGTATATATATCCGTTTTTCAGTGACATTCTTACATAAGCGTTGTATATTCATAGGATACTTTGTTCATTTTGGGGTAATACCTTTATGTTGATATGTCGTATAGGTTACCAACAAAGAAGAACATTCAAAGACTCCAACGAATGCAGGCTAAAAACATGAACCGGTTACCGTTGTATTTGACGATGAATTTGTATATGTTCAAATATATTACAATATAGAATGAAGTATTTGTTGTATTATATAATCATTTTTTATTACTATACATACAGGATTTGCCTCAATACGACAAACGCAAAAGAGTTACAAAGCAATATGCTACTGTTGGGAAGACAAATGACATTCATATTATTTTGTCTGATGATGAGGAAGTTTTAAATTTATCAAATAACAAAAAAATCCATAACCATCTTCCAAAGAAGGAAAAGTTGTTGGTATGAAAGCTTTTCAATATTTAAATTTGATATGAATTTTTGTTTTAATCAACTTGATCAATGTGTTTGCCGATTGATTGACTATTAACTTTTATGTATGTTATGCCAAATTTAACTTAGGAATTCGATGATGGAAGCCCGATTAGGTTTAAACGCAGCAAGAAGGCTATAGAAGCTTCCATTTAAAAGAAACATTATTTTAGTGTTATTGATGAAGCCACTGACGACACCATTGATGAATCCAAAAAGGTTGATCAAGACGATCAGCAATTCATTCAAGAATCTACTGATCATGTTCAACATTTGGATGACTTTGTTGATAACGTAGGTTTTCTTCAACCACTACACAGTTCCGTAGCCAACAAAGACAAGTATAAGCTCATTGATGAAGAGAGTGATGAAGATCTTGATACCACAAGTTATGATGGCGTGTGGGTTAACATCAATGATCTTTGATTGCGAAGATGTTGACTCAACATGATTTGCATGATAATGTCTTTTGTTATTTTATTTATGTATTTGCCAATGAAAACTTAAATAAATTACTTTGATTTAATGAAATTCCTTTGCAAAGTCTAACAAAGACACGTTTTGAATAAAACTTATTTCGAATAAATGAAGAAACTTATAATTACAAGCAGTTCTAATTAAATAAGCCCACACCATCAGTAAAGTAAGCCCATATCCAGCCATCCCTTAAAACCTTAAATTATAATGGGCCAAAAGAATGTATAATGTTAAATAAGAACATGTTCACCAACATGAAAATAAACACATTCAAAATATTCTTACAAACCATATCCAGTTACCATTACTGCATTTATCGTTAATAATATATCATATACTTAAGCATCTATTGTTCATTGCCATCTAAGGATAGGCATTGGCACAGTTTTCTGCTGGTATGCAACACATAACACAAAACACAAAACATAAAGTCAACATTCCAAGTACATATAGTTAACGATGTCTAACCATAACAGCTTAAAACATGAACAAAGACACAAACTTTGGTGCATCACGAGGTAGAGTCTTAACACATGTGAAATATTGGGATTAGAACTGGCTTACGGGAAGGTATTGAAGCTCGGACATCTGGGATTTCATCAACAAGCTTGTACCTAACCATTTTGTTAGGTTCCCACTGACAAAACAGAACAATGTGTGAGGATCTAAACACACGCCTTGTGTTAGATAGATACTTTGAGTATATGCTATGTAGCACGCGGAATTTACTACAAAGCACTTAGAAGATGTTGTATGTATTGTGTATATGAATGTATGAGTAATGAACAAAGTGTATATGAACAAACAGCTTCAACATTATTAATAATAATAATACGAGTGATCTTCTTATCACTAGGGTTACACCTTGAAGGTTTCACAATGATACGTATAGGTATGAGGTTCTCTTTTTTTAACCTAACTTAGGATCTCCTTTTATAGACACAAGGAGTCCTTTACAAGTAAACTATATTCGTATCAATCTAATACTATAAGATATTCACAATATCTTTTCTATAATTATCACATTACACATTATCCTATTCTGCCAAAAACATAAGCAGTACAAACTACTTCATAAGAGCAGTACTAACTGAGTTAGTACTGATAGTGTTATTTGCATCAGTTGTAACTTAGTTTGTACTGATAAGGATAATTCCCAATAATCCTCCCCCAAACTTATGATTTCTCCTAAATCACTAAGTTTGGTGGATTATCCCTTATCTCTTCAGCAGTGGAGATTCTTTCAAACAATTACTTCTTCCTTAAAGCAGCTGTTTCCTTTCTACATTGATCATGGATCCTTTGAAGCAAATTATCAATCACTTCAGTCCTTTCTTCACATCTGAGTCTTGAAGATATCATAGTAGTAAGAATTCCAGCTCTCAAAGGATACTCCTTTTCTGTCAACATAAACACATCAACTCCTTCTTGTGTTGAAACATGATGCACATCACTTGAGCTGTAATACTTCCATAAAGTAGTTTGAATGTGTGCTTCAAATTTCCAATGCCTATCACTTGGGTCGGGTTCATAAAGTCTTTTGAAATGAACCCATAACTCCTTAGCTTTAACACTTGTGGGCTCTCCTTCTTTGATCTTGTCTTGAACCAATCTCCATAGTGTATCCAGATCTTCTCTATCACAAGATCTTACAATGTCTTCAAAATCTCTGTAAACCCCTGTGATACCTCCTACTCTGATGATCTTCCAAGCTTCTCAAAATTTATCATTATAAATCTCCCAGCTAATTATTGGATGTCTTGCTTGGAGTGGCTCAATGTAGAGTGTTTCAAAATCAATCATAAGCATTTCATCAACCTGTTCCTTAGTCAACTTCTCACCTTGATCTTTAGGTTGAACTTCTTCAGGCTCAGTCTTTTGTTTATTTGAAAACCTTGGAAATCTTATTCTCTCTTCTTCTAAACCCATAGGAACAAACAATTTATTCTTTTTGTAGGCTGTGTAGTAGAGAATCTCAATTTCTTCTTAGTCCTTCCTTTGAGCTGAGACATCTTCCAGTTGTCCTGATTGCATAAAAATTTCTTCATACCTGCAACCACTTGAGCTTTAGAAGGCTTTCTTGGTCTCTTTTGGCCTTTCTTAATTGAGCTTATCATAACATCCAGAGCTTGACCATTCTTCATGGAGATGAAGTCAGCTAATTTTGCTGATCTTTGTTCAAATGTGAGGGTTTGATCTGCAAGAAGCTCTATGGCTCTAACTTTTACTTCTGGATTAGTGTTGATCATCTGCTCAATTTCTTCTTCACTTGGCTGATAAGCAAACTTTGGATCAGACACCATTTGCACATTCTGAATCCTTTGTTGATCCATGAAACTTGCAACTTCCTCTTCTTCAGCTTTTCTTTCTACTTCTGCATCATAGGCTATTTGATCTGCATGTCTAGCTTGAGCAGCAGCAATCCTAGCCTTTTCTATCCATTGTTGCTCAGTTTCACCTTCTTCAGTAGCTTCTTCTACAGTCATTGGAGCTTTTCCTTTTTTCCTTTCTCTTTTGCTCATAACCAACAGTACCTTCTTGTTGTACACTAGCAGTACCTTCTTTAGTTAGAACTGCTTGAGTAGTTGTTGCAGCAGTACCTTGTTGTTGTTGTTGTTGAGACTCTTTTGTTTGTTGCACATCTTCCATGTCAACATCAGCTTCTTCAAAATCTAATTTTCTCCCCTCAGTTTGTGAATCTGTCTTCCTCCCCTGTTTGGAAGAATCTTCACTTGAAGCATCATCATCTGAGTCTTTGGGATCTGTGGATGAAGAAGATTCCACTATGTTTGCTTTTCTTTTGGCTTTAAGCTTCTTCACCTCATCTTTAAGCTTCATAATTTCAGCAAGGAGAACTTTGTTGTCTTTGGCATGCTTCTTCTTAGTCTGTGCCAAGTCTTTCTCCAATTGAGCTACCTGCTTTGTCAACTTTGTACAAGTGTCCATCAATTCATTAAGTTGCAAACTACCCTCAGCACTTCCAGATGTGTGACCTTCTGGGAGAGGTGCATCATGGGGCACATGCTCAGTTTCTTCTCTAGTTGGACTAGAGAGTAGTCCAGAACCACCATGTATAGTAGTCATAGGAGGAGCTGGCTGTTTATGCCTCCTCCTATAGGTGTGGGTGATAGTAGGGGTGTGGGAGGTAGATAAAACAACTGTGGGTGTGTGATGGTGTTCAGTTGGGTTTACTGACTGTAGCGAACTGCAAAAATCCTTATAATTAACAACGGTTAATTATATATTAATCTCCGTCATTATTTTTAATCACCATTTTTACGGGAAAATTTAAAATTTTCTTTATTATGTTATTTTAACATAAGAACATTATTGCATAATTTACCAAATAACGGAACGAGCTCGTACGCGAACCACGGATAAAACATTACATATAATACATTCACTAATAATCCAACGTGGGCCAAAGTTAATTTCAGCCCATCCTATCCTTCGTTCACTGTTCATCAGACAAAGCCCAACTTCCTTATTCTTATTTCTAGTTCTAGTCGATTAGACCACCTCTAAAACGTCTCATTATCTTTCGATACTTGAAAGTGACATGTCCATATTTTTGCGCCACCTATTTGTCCTCCCACCAAGGAAATAGGGTGCAAAATATCAGCTCATAATACGAACGTTTGATACGTTTAAATGAGCCAAAGTGTTTGTCCCATTTACATAAATCGATCCATATTATTTTTCACGAAACTTAACCATTTTGATCCGGGTTTGTTTTAAACCCATTCAAGTGATTGTATTTGATTATTTGAAAGTTACTAGGAGTGTTTATCGTCAAATATATCAAGGTTTCACGCTAGTTCCATTTGGTATACACGAAATCTATACTAGTCAACTTGTAATATATACATGTCGACATTCAAATTCAATTTCCCTTCCTCCCCTTGGTTCACAAAGTCCACAAAGTCAGTAAAAACTCCCTCAAACCCAACATATCTATGACATGAATAGAAGAAGCATGTGAGGATGGTTAGAGACTTTATATAATTCATACGTATTACATATATACTCGTATAACTCATTACTCTATCACCACCCTTCACCCTCAACTCCTTGATACACTTTTTCGACCCATCTTGATCAGTAGAAAGGTCACTAGGAGCAGAAGCCACCCTCTTTCACCTTTTCAAATTCATTCGAAGTATATAAGTTTATATATACAATCTTATATATTTGTTGTAGTGAGTTATGAATCTTCCTTGTGTTCTAGCTCTTTCTCCTCGACTCTCTACCCACCCTAGAGGTGTTGTAAGTCCTCCTTGATCATCTCTAATTCATATCTCACGTTTTTACATATCCATGCAACGTATATAAATCATATACGAACGTATATATATATTTTTTGTTTATTTTTACGTACCACATATATATAGAACACGAGAAGTGGTTAGCCTCCCTTGTGGAAGGCCTAGGAACCACAAAACATTCTCACTTCACGTTATTATTATTGTTACACTTAAAATCGAACCCCATTTGTACCCTTGATCACACGCATGAAAACTCAAAATATTTAAAATTTTCACCAAGTCTTTCTCCAATAAAATCTTTCCCAAGCGACCCCTAAAATGGCCATGTAAGACTCAATATAACTTAACGACACCCCATTATTTTTACACAACCTGTTTCTCCATGCTACAAACTAAAAGTTTCACGTTTATACTTTATAATGATAAGCTAGTTTAACCCCTTTAAATCGTTCCAAGTAAACTCGATCACATGCATGAACACGCAAAATCTGGAAATTTTTCGAAGTCTTTTATACCCAGAAAATTGTTCCATTCGACCCACAAAACGACCTTGTATAATAAAATCTAGATTAACGACCACCCAATGTTTTTACACAATCTAATAGACCACGTTACTAGCTACATGTTTCGTATTTATACTTTGTAATAATGAGCACGTTTAACCCCTTAAAAATTGCCCAAGTGAATCGACAAACACATATTTCAAAACTGGTTATAAAACCTTAATGGACTGAAAAGCCCAATAAGCTCTTTTTAAGCAATTCATATAAGCTGGACCAAAAATATCTTTTGATATGAAAATAGGACATTAAAAATGAGCCTAAGGATAAGCCCAACTCGTCTCAACGCTCACGGTTTTTAAAATGTTAACGGGCCTTTAATTAGCTCGTTAAAAGCCCATTTAGTGAAAAATAAGCTATTTTTGCAAATAAGAAGTTGAAATAAGTTTTAATAAGCTTCATTAAGCTACAAAAAATCTCTCATAATTTTTCCCATAATTTTTGTACGAAAAGGACTAAAAATGTAACGCAAAGTCACTTAGGAGGACCAAAACTGTCAACTTCTGAAAATAGGGACTGAAACTGTAAAAACAGAATCATTAAGGTATAAAATGTTATATTATTTAGTTTCAAGCTCAGATTGTAATATTGGACAAGTAGTGGACTATAAATGTAATTTATATTTAATAAAGGACTAACGGTGTAACGCTAACGCCGTTAGGGTATAAAGTGTAAAAACAGTAAAAATGCAAGTACCAACAGAACATGATTAATATTTTCATTTCTATATTTTATTTTACGAATCCCCATCACGTCACGTGCATTTTTCCATATTTCAGTTACTTAATAATTAACGTTCGTTATATTTATATATAAAACGTTTTAAACAATTCAACTTAACGAATCGTTTCCCCACTTTCGAAGAAACGATATAATTTGTTTCAAAGACATAAAAACAAGATAATATTATGAATTATATTATTTTTGAACTTCAAGCATTTTAAGCATATTACATTCTCACTCTAACGATCAAATCGTTATTCGTTCTCATTATCATTTCCACCATTCGTATTAAGTCAGAATCTCAGACCTTTCTTATATTAAGGTCCCATATTGAAGACATTTCCGTAATCGTTCCCATAATCTTACTTGATTTCATAATTCCATCTTGTCAGATACGCTCGAGGTGAGTCATAGCCCCGTTTTTATACTTGTGTTATAAATACTTTTTGGGGGAGATACATGCTCAAATATACATTGATACTTTTATAAGTATATTAATAACTTACATGATTCAAAACAAAATCCTAATTAATACTTACCTGATATGGTTTATTCCTTAAGATGTGATATATACCTTACTTGCAAGTTGTTTAACTTGAATACTGAACTCAGATGATAACGTTTCCAAACTGCTTATTGTAACCTGATACTTGGCTATACTGTAACATCTTGAATGTTCCCCTTATCTTTATATGATATTTCCACGTTTCAACGGAAATACATGCTAGGAAGAGCATAAATACTTTAGTTTCATAGATACTTTGATATTGCCTAAGTTACCCTTACCCCTATAAAGTCCCTTATTCATGAGCCATTAATCATGCTAGGAAGAGCATAAATACTTTAGTTTCATCGATACTTTGATATTGCCTAAGTTACCATTACCCCTATAAAGTCCCTTATTCATGATCCATTAATCACTTGTAAGTGAACGCGAATATAGTGGACAGCTTCGAAACCTGTTTGAGGTTGACTACCTATCCCACTAATTACTTGACGGAATGCCCCAGTGGCTAGTCGTATTAGTCGTGATGCACTATATTCGAGTAAAAATAGGAATCACCTATTCTCGAGGGCAATTATCTTCCGTCATTGATTTGATATTGATCACCCGCCGTTTTTACGGTACTGTTAACGTTTTGCGTGTCATGAGGCTTGGGGCAATATCCATAAGAAAATATATGTCTTCAACATATATCTAGATACAACTGTATAGGTATTTCATCAGACCTTGAATTATAGATCTCAGACATAACATCATGAGTTTCATCTCATGCTAGGATTATGATCCAGTACTTGAACTTGATTGAATACATATATGATTTACTTGTGGTTATACTCAATACCATTCATTACTTGTTTCATCACTGTTAGTATTTATTATAGTTATTACTTCGTTCTTAAAATCATTGAAAGGAACCATTTATCAGTACTTGGAACTTATATCGGATAATCATTTTACCTCTGAACTTATTAAAAACTGATTATTTAATCATACTTGAATTTATATCAAATATTACTATATACTCCTGAATTCATTGAAATAAATGGTTTTCCATTAAACTCTATGAACTCACCAACCTTTGTGTTGACACTTTTAAGCATGTGTATCTCAGGAAATTAACGGAGCAGGACAAGACACGGAGCGGGCATTATTACTCTGATAAATTAAAATGGTGTAAAAAAATCAAATATGTCATTCTTTCAAGCCTTTATACTTTTTATGGGGTTTTTAAATCAAATGTTTCATCTTTGTATTAAAAGTATTATTTGAATGACAAATAACTTTCAAAACGCCTCTTTCAAGCTGTTTTTTATGATTATGACTTCGATCCTCACCGTAACACCCTAATTACTTTTCCGCTGCTATATCACAAATTAGGGGGTGTTACACTGACCCTTCACCCTGTACCTGTGAAATTAAAGCAAGCATAGAAGCAGATAAAGATTTTACTTCACCATTACATCCTTGAGTTTTCATAGCCATATTTTGAAAAACCTTTTGTTGTAAACAAGGAGTGGGAATAATAGTAAAGTGAGGTTTTAGTTGGCTTTGCTTTGCTTTTAAAATATGTTGTATAAACCTTGGGTACATTAAAAATTTAGTTGGAGAGTTCACATTCTTCTTCATGTTTTCAAAAATCATGTTAGAAAAATTATACTTTTCATTCCTAGAGATACACACAAGAGCAGTAGCAATGTTACTACTGAACTGCTCCCATGAGGATCTTTTGGGACTCAAGCAATGAAGAATTGTGTGAATGAGAAACCTCCATTGAGGTGAGAAACATCCTTTATTAAAAGTTAAACGTTGGTTGGATGTATCATACCCTAGTTCAGAAATTCCAGCCAAAATGTCTCCTCAAGGACTTCTCAGTTACATAGATGGTTTGGCCACCCACAGTTGCACTTAGTGCAGATATGGGTATATCCTCATCATCTTCATCATCAAGTGTTATGACAGATGAAGTCTGCCAAAACTAGTTGATTTGAGAGGAATAGAGAGTGGGACTTATAGTCAATGCATACCTTATGTAGGAGTGGTTGAGAAAGTCAACAATCTCATGAAACTTGGGTCCATCCTTCTCATCTGATTTCACCAGATAAGCCACCATATTATGTTGATCAGCAAAAGGTAATCCAGCCATTTCAAAACTCTTTAGTAAACAGAATATAGATCGTAAATGAATGAATTGAATGAATGTTAAGCCAATTGGGATTCGATGTTTGTACTGCTAGGGTTTGAGAGTTTAACGCAAGAGAGAAATTATCTTTAGAATGATTTTATCTTTGGTAAAAGAATAAAGTGAATATATAAAGAGATAATTCCCATTAATTCAACCCTATAAGTATGGTAACAAAACGGTTTTACCCAACGGCTATAATCAAAAATTTGTTACTGACACAATAGTTGCAACGGCTAGTTCATCAATACAAACTTTGCACTAGTAGTACAAACTTTGAACTAGCAGTACAAACTTTTTCACAAAATTTTTCAAGAGCAATAGAAACATGAAGTAAGTTTAAAATAGACTGCTCATTCATAGTTTTTAGCAAACTACCAACTATCAACGGATTTGATGAGTCTTTACCAATAGCCGTTTGCTTTGGACTAGCCAACTCTTCACTGTGATATATGGTGAGTTGATAACCATATAGTTTTTGGTAAACTATCAACCATAAACGGATTTGATTAGTCTTTACCAGAAACCGTTTGCTCTGGACTAGTTGGTTCTTATGTGGGTAAGACATGGTGAACCAATAACCATTTGTTGTGTGCACAACAACACACTTTTCAAATCCAAAGCACACCATATCCAATGCTAGATAAAGCATTCCTTCTAGCCTGCAAACGTTAGTCTAAAACCAAGAAAAACACAAAACAAAGTATTTTCCATAAATAACAATTATGCATAAGACTAACAAAATATATTGACAAAAGTAACTAAGCTTTGGGAACCCAGGCCATTATAGACTTGATTCTTCCCCTTTTATCAATATAAGTGTGTTTCTTTAATACCATAGATGCTTTGTCACCTGATATTGGTCTCCAAACCCATTGAGCTGTTGCTTTCACAGCATTTCCCAAGTTAATAGCTTGATTTTGCCTACCAGTATTAACTTTTGGTCTAGCAATAGGAACTGCTGGCTTAGCAGTTGAAACCTTAGGCACCCATTTTTGACTTGGTCCAGCTGTTTGTTTGTAAAAGGGCCTTTTAATTGTTTGTGCTTGATTTGAAAACCTTGGTTTTGCACATTGAACAGTTTGCTTAATATAAACATTCTTGTTGGGTCTAGCAGTATAAAGAGGTTTGGTGCCATACTTTAACATGACTGCTCTGGGTAAAATATTAACATTAGAGTGTGCTTGTTTAACAAAGTTTTTATGATACACTCTTGGTTGTGAGTACCCTGAAACCCTTGTATCCATTGGAATCACCTTTTTCCATGGGTTATTTTCACAATATGCAATAAAGTGGTCAAAACTACGACATACAAAACATGTTCTGTTTTGCATAACAAAATCATTACCTAGTTGTTGAGATTTCAAATTATTTCAGTTTCTTTGATTTCCCCTAGGTTTTGGTCTATACATCTCTGCATATTTTACTGTATTCCTAACTGATTTGACTATTTCTTGTTTAACCACCTTAGGAACAGTTTTAACTTCTACCTTAACTTCAGGCTTACTTTTAGGAACAAATTATTTGAAAGGAATGTCCTTTTCAATCTTAACTGGTTCATCATCCTGATTTCACTAACATTCTCTTTGACCTTAGGACCATATTCAAGAACAGGATCTTGAAATTCTTCTAATCCTGTATGTGCTAAGTCAATGCCTGGGGGTGCATGTATTCCTCTATGAGGAGGTGGGACAGCATTATATCCTGGGCCAGATTTAGCTTTGTTTACAATTTGGGCTTCTATTATCTTTTGAACACCTTTTGAAGAATATTCAAGTGTATCAACACTTAACTGAATGTTCTCCTTTTGTTCTCTAAGCTTCTATAAATCATATTTAAGCATACTGATTTGAGCATCCCTGTATTGTAAATCTCTTTTTAAGACAGCTATATAATCAGTGAAATTAGACTCATTCTGCCTATAAAAAGTAAGTTGTTCCTCTAAAACAGCTAGTCCTCTTTTATGATTAACCAAATTATAATTAACTTTATTAAACTCAATTGTTTGATTATCATATTTAACCTTAAGGGACTCTAACTCTTTTAAAGAAGCACAAGATTGAGAACAACCATTAGTATATACCTCAGAATCAGAGTATGCCATCAATGCAATCTCAGGACTGGCTTCTTCCTCTTCCATGAAGCTCCAATCAAAAGTAGCTCCATTAATGGCTAACATAGCTTTGGTGGAAGATTCCTTTATAGACATATCCTTGTAGTTACCCTTCTTGTAATCATCCCTGTTTTGCTGTCTTGGGCTCCTACACTCTCTAGCAAAGTGCCCTCTCTTCCTGCAGTTGTAGCACTCCACCTTGGACTTGTCATAACCAGCAACATCACTTGGATTGATGGTGATCTTCTTGCCAGTTCTCTGATAGTACTTCTTGGCTCTTATGCTTATCAAAGCTAAGTGCCACTTCGGATCCATTGCTTCCAAATCATCATCAGATATTTGAAGCAAGTCTTCATTGTATAGTGAGGCATCTTCATCTTTGCTAGCCAAGAAAGCATAGATGGTATCATCACTTAAACCAACATTACAAGTCTTAATACTAGCAGTATCAACTTTAGGACTTGCAGTACTAACTTTAGGGTTAGCAGTACAAACATAAGTGAGATCATCTTCTTCATCAGAGTAATCATCCATATCATGTGACATGATTGCCATGTTTCCTGAGTTTGTATGTGGACCTCCTGACTTCTTTACCTTTGGCTCAGCAATTTTGAGATTGTTATAAAGCTCATTGAGGGTCATCTTCTCTAGATCTGGCTTGTGTTGATAGACAACAACATAGGTATGCCATTCAGCAGGCAAACTATTTAGAAACTTCATGTTGAGGTCTTCTTGAGGATTAATGACCTTCAACACAGCCAGTTGGCTTACAAGCCTTTGCAACCTGCTAAACACATGGTCAAGAGTTTCATTGCTTGTAGCAGTGAAATTCTCATAGTTTTGCTTCAACAGGTTCTTTTGTGACTTTTTGGTGGCTTCATTACCACCAAATCTTTCAACAATGGCTTCAAAAAGTTCCTTAGTATTCTCATAACTGCTGAAGTTTAGAACTTGATCATTAGGCATAGCCATAAGCAAGAGATGCTTGGCTTTAAGATCATTCCTCCTTTTTGCTTTTTCATCATTTGTGACTGGTTCAGTATTGAGCTTGGAGGTCTTGGATCCATCAGCATTAGTGACTTCAGATGTATATTCTTTCCAAGAATCACCATTCTTGATGATATCCCATAGTGCATAGTCCTGCACCATGAAGTATTGCTCAATTCTGAGCCTCCAGATATCATACTCATTCTGCTTGAGTATGGGTAGCTTGGCAGTTGTTGAGGATGACTGAGTAGTTTCCATGTCCATCTTCTTGAGAGAAACAAGAGCTTTAATCTTCTGGATTTTCTAAATTAAAGTATTAGAAACATGTATCTGAAACCACTTGTGAGGATCTAAACACACGCCTTGTGTTAGATAGATACTTTGAGTATATGCTATGTAGCACGCGGAATTTACTACAAAGCACTTAGAAGATGTTGTATGTATTGTGTATATGAATGTATGATTAATGAACAAAGTGTATATGAGCAAACAGCTTCAATATTATTAATAATAATAATACGAGTGATCTTCTTATCACTAGGGTTATACCTTGAAGCTTTCACAATGATACGTATAGGTATGAGGTTCTTCTCTTTTTTAACCTAACCTAGGATCTCCTTTTATAGACACAAGGAGTCCTTTACAAGTAAACTATATTCATATCAATCTAATACTACACAATATCTTTTCTATACTTATCACATTACACATTATCCTATTCTGCCAAAAACATAAGCAATACAAACTACTTCATAAGAGCAGTACTAACTGAGTTAGTACTCATAGTGTTATTTGCATCAGTTGTAACTTAGTTTGTACTGATAAGGATAATTCACAACACAATGTCCCTCCATCTGCAATTTATTGTCACGTGGTTCTTGCTGTCAGGCCTATAACTGTGGGGTTCCAGATCAACATCCACATAAAACTCCCGATCTCCAATGTATCTCAGAAGTGCGTTATGGTACTTCCACATCTTATGTGGCTTGACAAACTCATGAGGTATGTTCTGCATTTATATTCAAAGTTTTATAAGCATTCTATAAGACAATATAGTCAACATATTAAGTATGTCCATGTATTCAAAGTAAAATAGTACAACATGTCATCTTAGTAAATATACAAACGAAAAATACAATATGTGAACACTCACCATAAATGTAAAAAGGATAATATTACCAATATTACATACTAAATTGTGAAAACTAAAATTAGCCCTATTGTGAGCCCATAGGAAAAACTGAATCAGCGCTAACTTCCTCGGCAAAAAACAATCAATATTGTATATTTGAGCCCATAGGAGAAACTGAATTAACACGTTGTTTGTCCACTATCAAATTTCTGTTTTATCTTATTAATGCATATAGGTGTCAATGACACTTTTCCCCTAAACTGATACACTCTGTGGTATATTAATTGTTTGCACTTGCAGATATTTTTTGCTACAATGCGAGCTATACATGGTGCGCTTATAGTAGCATCGAGTGTGCATATTATCTTGGGGTATAGTCAGCTGTGAGCTATTTGTTCAAGGTAAGCGGTGTATACTCAACGTATAGGTACGACAATAATCTCAACATAATAAATCAATTTCATAATGACTCAAATGAAAATCTCAATGGACTACTTACCAAACGACTTCTGTCGGTCACGTACGCCAGCAATGGAGCGTAAAAGCAATCCACCTCATTGTCATGCTCTGTGTGGCCCTCCTACTGGCGCATGTGTTCCATTCTTTTATCTACATTTAAAGTAAACAAATAGAAAATTTAAATTATCATATCTAATGGTTTTTATTTTTCTTGAATAACTACATATATTATTCCTACATTTTCATTAACATACCTTTTTCTATCAGACATTTCACGAATGGCTTTCTACAGTTCAGTTCCATACGTTCTACCCTATCATGACGCATCTCCAAACCATTGCCACCAAATGGCATCAGTGAAACAGAATTGTTTAGCAAGTTTGTGAAAACCACTATTCTTCCAACAACAAGGTTTTCACCTTGAACTAACATATTCCATCCGTGACCTCCGAACACATGGACATGTCTCTCTTCATCTAGTATCTCAATCTCACGGTGAGTCACGGTTGCTACTAGCACTCCACTCACATAAACGCGGAATTGAGGATTCTGGGTGTTCGTCAGGAAACCGCAAGGAATGGGCTACGTAACATTGGTATTTTGAAGAAAAAATAAGTCAGTTAAGGGAAACAACTATTCCTCACATTCTCAAAAAAGTTATACAATTTAATGATTACAAGTAGTGAAATTACCGGTGATTCATGAAGCTGTTCCAGAGTAGCCAAGAATCTACGCTGTCTGTAACCTACCAGAGTGAGGTTGTATCCACTCAGTTCATGTCCATCATTGTTATATGTTGTTACGTAGTACATGTCCTCTTCTTGGCGAATAAAATGGAATGTGCCGACGTCAGTGTATTTGTTGTCATCTAAAAAACCCCGCCACTCAGCTTCATACAACTTCAAACAATTCCCCCCAGCCATCTTTACGAACACCTTATGCTTCGTTCCCCGATTGTGGATTAAGTAAACCCATCCATTCTTAGGGTACAGTGTTTCTGTAAAGAAAGTAGGAAGAAGCTGAAATTAACAAACGTTCCACGTGTATTAATTTTAACAATCTTTACTATACTGTTAATTTATATATATATATATATATTTCAAATAAAAACTACCTGTAGTGTTCGGATGTTTCTGCGGTTTGCCTCCACCAGAAATTGCATGTTCATTCTATTTAATAAAACCAAAAATGTGTAATTCGTCAATAAGTTTTTCACATCTATTCTTATATATGGACATTCTTATACATATGGATATTCTTAGATCATCAACACACATTATGTATAAGTGTAATCCGAAAATGAATATTATGTTACCACATACAAAAGTGTTTGACACATCTATAATCATATAGTCGTTGAATCAGTACTTATACGTATACCTTACTGTTCACCATATAAATACCATATTACGCGTTTTTCAATAATTAATAACTAATATACAATCTACCTTACCTACGTTCCCGCCATACTAACATACAATGTGGATACCTATACTCAGATGCATCACGCGATCTTCCTTAACTACTGAAACAAGTCGTATCAAATCGCAACTAATAATGTCTTTAAAACTACTAAGTTCACTTTAGGATATCTTTGATCTCTCCCAGACCAGTCTTCTTTATCAGTCAACCACTTGCGAATGGTCAACAGGATAAATGCCTTCCCAGCCTGGGAGAAAATGCAAGTTTACCAAGGAGTACAAAATTATATCCTCGGGTCATTATGTCCTGTTGAGGTGTGACATTCTGGTACAATGACTGTGATCTGTTGAAATTATTTAATATGGAAAACTAGGAATCTGATTGACTAACACTGGAATGTGAATAAGAATAGCTCTGTCACAGCTAATTCATTAAGAAACGTACAATCAGAAACCTAAAAATGTAAAAGGATTTACAAACGTATGTTTAAAATAAACGTAAACGTATAAAACAAAATGGATATAATTACAGTAGGAATTTGCATGCCTAAGGGGCTTAAATGCAAATTAAATAAAAATAAAATAAATAACTATATTTACAAACTAATATAAAAGTTAAGAAAATCTAAAAACCTAAAACGCGTACGTTTATATAACATTTACGTAAACGTATCAAAATAAAAAGTGAATTCAGTCCAATATAACTCCCACAAATGTGAAAATTATATTTTTGGAATCCTAAAAGGATAAGAAAATAATTAGAAATTTAAAAATATTTATTATACCATTTACATAATTATAAATGAATTAAATATATTTATAAATGAATTAAATAATAAGAAAATCTAAAATTAACCTAAATAGATGAAATAATAAATCTGAAAAATCTAAAATATTATAAAATGAATTTTAAAACTAAGTATGTATTTATTTTACAAGTATAGTATTTATTATTAATTATTTACTATATTATAATAACCTAAAAATAAGAAAAATAGAAAATAAGCCTAAATAAATAAAATAAAAACTTAGAAAAGTCTAAACTAATATAAAAGAATTTCTGAAAATGAAAATATATTTATTATACAATTATTCTATTTATTACTAATTATTAACTATTAAAAAGTATTAAAAACTATTACTGATTTACTATAAATATTAAACAGTAAAAGAAAAATCTGAAACTTTTTACATAATTCTAAAATAAATCTAAGAAGCTAGGAAAATTATAAAAATGATAAGCTATGTACAAAAATAAGCTAATAAGCAATAAGCTTCTAAATAGAAGCTATCACTTATTGGTAAAAGTGTTTCTTTTTGGTATTTTCCGTTTCTGGATCATACTACTACTAATATTAAACAAGTTTGATGAAAATAGAACTTTACAAATTTAGAAATAAGCAAATCCGTGGCTTATTGACTTATTCAGTTGAGCTTAAAAGCTCACAGTCAAGCATAAGCCCACAATAAGCTAGAAAAAGCTGTACAAAGGAAAAATAAGAAAGAGAAAAGTTTAAACAAGTTTTATGGACAAGGTTGAACAAGCATATGCACTGGAAATGGCCAATAAGCTTGAATAAGCAAATAAGCATTTTCAGTGACATGCAGTTCCAAACACCCCTGCAGCTTCTAATAGTGGCCATTTAAGCTTAGTAAACAAGCTTCAAAAGCCAAGATATGAATTGGAGTAGCAAGCAGGGTTGGTTGTGATTTCAAAAAGCCAAATTTCATGGGCTGGGGCCCACAAATAAGCTCTCTAGAAGTTCATGAAAAAAGATAGAAATATATTGAATTACTCAGTGTACTCAGGAAATAGACAAGTTAAAAGCTACTTGCAGCCCTAGCAGATGGGCTGCAAGATGAGATTAGGGCTTAGGATCAATAAGTTTGGTAGTAATGCTTCACAAGGAGCTAAATTACACAGGCTCTTGATCACAAATGAGCTTTTTTATGAGCTTATGAATTAAGGCTCAACTTCACTGTGTACACAGTGAAGTGAGAATTTTATGCAAACAAGAAGCTCAAAAATACCTGTCAAATAAGCTCTAAAAGCTTCAACAAGCACTGAGCCCTTGAGTTGGGTTGCTTGACTTTGTGAAAAACCAAAGCTCACCATCTCAGGCTCAGTGAGGAGCTTTTAGAAAGCTTATAAAATTCACTCAACCACACAGTTTGCTACTGTGTGATGAGAAGTTTTTATCAAAAAGGTGGTGAGATAAGCTATTTAAATTAAGCTACAATGAAAATAAAGCACACAATTTAAACACTAAGCCACAAGGGCAACTTAAATAAGCCAAATACACAAGATTGGGCCAAGTCCATAAGCTTTTGCAAGCTTATGAACTTGACTGCAACCTTGTGATGCAGGGCAAAAACAGGCTATAACAAGTACTCAAATAAGCACTTAAATCAGCAGAATAAAAATTAACAAAAATACAATAAGGCAGAAGAGCAACACAACTAAATAACCCTAAAAAGAATTATCAAGAAACCAAATAACAAAGGCACAGTAAAATAAACTATTTATTCAAAAACCAGAAAATCTAAAATATTGACTTTACTAAGAACACAAAAGTTTGACTAAAGTTAAATTTCAATCTAAATTACTGACATAATATGGAATATAAAACATCAAAGACAAGAATTTAACAAAGATAAACAAGAATTGAATAAGTATGCAAGGTTCTAGGGATTGACAGTCTTATAGTACTCATGTTAGAGGATCAAATTGTCAAGTTTGACTTCTACATGCCATACCACTTAACTGAAGTTATCACTGAGTCTAATAGGTTACATCAAGCATACATCAAACAAGAACAACACTTAATTCAGACCAAAACTCAGTTCAACCATCAAAACCAAACAACCCTTTAATGGTACCTAATTGAGATTTTCATTACACAAGACTGCATACACTTATCATATCCAATCCAGAGGTTTTTATTTGTCAAATAGAACCTTTTTTAGCTTAAACTTGCAGTCAAACAAGTTAAACCTATGATTGACCAAAATTTTGCATATTGACAGTCTAGTATCAATTCAAAACCACAATTAAATCCAAAACATAATAACCTAAAATTACACTAAATAAACATTAACTAATAACAAATAAACAGGAAAAACATGAAATCTAAGCATTTAAATGACTGAACAGTAAAAATGCAGAAATAATGAAAATAAGCTTACAAGTGGTATTTAGCTGAGACTTTGAACCAAGGATAGTACCATACTCCTATAGCCTCCCAAGAGACTCTACAACCCATGGCAATCCAAAATGGCCATGCTCCAAGCAGATTACACCATTAACACACAACTTTTTATTTTATTTTCTATTTTCTCCATTTTTTAGTGATTTTTGTATTTAAAAGACTGAAACTGTTTTGAGACTTCTAAAAGCTTGCAAAAGCTTACTAGAGCTATGTAGTGTTGATAGAGTCCAAGAAACAACCAGAGTTAACAAGAAATTTAAAGATTTGAAAATTAAATGACATTTTAAGTAAATCAAGTAATTTAAAGTTAGAATCCATAAAAACTGTAAATAAAGTTATATTGAGCTTGTTTAAGGTTCATTACAACTTCGAAAGCAATAAATTGACATTAAATTAAAGATAAGCAATAAAACTATTCTAAGTGACAATGGCCGAAGCCAAGGTGCCTTTATTCTTCTCCTTCTTCTCTCTTTTATATCTTACTGAGTTCCACTTGAGTTGATAGTCAAATCCCACTTTAAATCTTGATCATTGGATAACTGCAACACATCCTAGCCGTTTAAATATTTTTGGCGCCAAAAGTCCTTGTAACTGTTCTAGGTTGCGTGTGAGGGATTTGAGGGCAATTAAGGGTGATTGGATGTTTGTATAGGTGGAGGGGACATGGTGGAAGAGTGGGTGGAGGCAATACTGTGGACTGGTTTGTGGTATGGTGACTCAGTGGTAAAACGGGAAGGATGAGAGGGAGAGTAAATAGTATTGGTGGTTTAGGCGGGGTTGACTGGGTTTGACCCGTCTTTTATATAAAAAAAGTTGGGCCAGGTGTAGTGGGCTGGTATATAAAAGGTGGGTTGGGTTTATTTGTTTGTTGGGTTTATTTTGGATTAAATGGGATAATAAAGGGCCGGTTTGGTTTGTAGTTATGTTAAGCCCAAGGACCTAGTTTGTAAATTCTGAAATCTTGAGGGACTAAACCTGAAACATTTCAAAGTTATCACAAGGACTAATATTGTCAAGTTATATAAACCAAAGGACCTAAAATTCATTTATTACAATTTTAAAACACCCGGGGACCTTTTATGTAATTTTCCAAAGTTGAGGGGGTGAAATTGTAATTTCCCAAAAGTTATCAAAAAGGTTCCAAATTGTATATTCATGAATAGTACAAGGGTATTTTGTGAAATTTCAAGTTTTATAACACCCAGGGACCATTTTTGCCAATTTTGATACTTGAGGGGTAAAAGTTGCCAAGTTGTGAAAACTTTTATCCAGGGATTATTAGTAAACATTTTTGATTTCCCAAGGACTAAAGTTGACTTTTTACTCATTTTGAACATTCAGGGACTAGTTTTGACAATTTGTGAAACTTCAGGGACTGAAAATCATAATTTTGTGAACTTGATCAGTTTTCACCTGCTTTTCAATCTTTTTGTACCTGAATCACATAAAAACACATTTTAATGATTTTGTAACAATTTGAAAGTCATTTGTGTGTTTTTGGTCGTTTTTGTGGGTTTAAATAGTATAAAAGATATGTGTAATTAGGCACATATCAATCTTTCATTAGGATTAACTACTATTACACCTTTCATGAAACCTGTTTTTTTTTGCAAAGAATCCTAACATCAACTAAAATTTCATTTACTTTTATAACTAAAAGCAGCATACATGTACATTAAACACAAAATATCAAAACTAATCTATTGATCGGTGTCATTAATACTAAAAACCATGCTTTCTTATGATCAGAGGATGCAATATACAAGTTAACTTCTTTAACTTTACAATACTACTACACATGCATTTTGAATCGTTGATCTGATGGTAACTGGAAGGTTTTTGGGGGTTATCTTTGTTCTAACAATAAACATTATCATACAAATAATGAACATGCATTTGCAATAGGTAGATTAACCAAGATAATTAAAAAAAAAAAATCAAAGTACCTGGCTTTGATGATTAAGTTGGGCAGGTAGAGAGTGTTTGAGAAGATGAGATTAATGCGTGTAAGAATGGATATGCAGGTGAGATCAACTCAATTAAGAGTTAGCCGTATTTTTCACACATCACAAGGTTAAAATAAACTCATACAATGATTATATGCAAGAAGATATTAATTGTTATTAAATATACTATTGATATTATTTAGACATGTTGTAAAAACAAACGTAACTTTATTTTCACAAAAGTTATATATCTTTAACAAAAAGTAACTAAATCGTTAAATCGTTAAATCGTTAACTATTATTTTGACAATGTTTTGTAAAATATTTTAAGTAATTACATTTTACTTAACAACATTGACAGAGAAATTTCATATAATCAACTCTCAAATAATGTGTAATCTACAAATAAATTAAAAGGTGTTACAAATAAATTCCTAATATATTTTCACCTTCATTTTCTAAAAAAAGTAAACTATCTTCATTCACAAATCATTCAAACAAATTTCTTAACATCACATTATGGTGAACAATAAATCATCAAAGGTACACATGTATCTTTATAAATTTCAATACATCATCAAACTTATCTTTACTTTTGAATTAATTTGTAATACGAATGTTTATACTTTACTTTTCAATTGTTATGTTTTTTTCAATGTAGACAAGCAAACAAGAAGAAGATGCTAAAGCATCAAATTCTACTGATGTGCCTGGTAAAGGTATACAGGTTATCGATATATCGGATGATGACGTGGTAAGAATTACAACTATATATTGCACCCAACACTTTCCATCACATTGAAACTTAGATAAAATAATGCACAATTTATTATAGATTTATCTTATTTTTTTAAATCTGTAGGCTGTTCCCGTCCCGCGCAAACGTGGAAGATTGATAAAAAATGGTGATGTTGTTAGAAACAATGTTGTTGATATTTCATCTTCTGACGACGAAGTTGTACAAGCATTATCGCCAAATAAAATGGACAATGATGACATTGAAAATAATGCAAAAGTGGTATTAATTTAGCAAAATTAGATATTATTTTTTAAAGTGTTATATTTATAATATATATATTTAAAACATACTATTTAATGTCATATTACTGTACTCTTTGACATAGGAACTTGATGAAGATGCACCTATTAGTTTTAGTTGTTCGAACAAGAAACGAAAGACGTCGTCATCCAATCCATTTGGCCTTATTGACGAAGACACCGGTGATGATCTTGATGACATTATTGAAGATAATGCCATTCATTTTAGCGATACCGTTGAAGAAGGTACGGATGAGGAAGATGGAATTGGCTTAAGTGATCTTGGAAGTAATAGTGAGGAATCTAAGGAAGAGGTAGACTATGGATCTGACTTAGCCAATTTCATTGACGATAAAGATGCACCTTCCAGTGATACGGATGATGAAACCGACGATGATGATTTTTGATATTCAAAACATCATAATTGCACGTGGTCAGCCTTTTCTAAATAATTACATTATTTGGTTTTATTTTATTTATATTTTACTATGTTTTTTATAAACTTTATTTATGTGTTGCCTTTTTATTGTTAGACATTTTATGCATTATTTTATCTTAATTTTTAGTGAGATGATTTGCATTACTACATTTATTAGTGTGATACACTATGTATATATACTTTCTTTAGCGATTTTATAGTAAACCATACATGTAAAACCATACTTAACATCTTTGTAATAATCAAGGAGCACATGTGTAAATATTGTAACACAAACTAACCCTAAACCATGAAAGATCACCAAGACCTACGTATATATATACTCCTCATCCTAATTGATGTATGTCTCCTTATACCTACATCTAAATACGTTTGTTCCATGGCATCATCAAGCCCTAAAATCATTGAAGGTACAAAATCATCCGTTCCTGACAACAACTCCAAATTGAAAGACTCAACTTTTTATGATGACAAACCATCAATCCAACCAAACACTCGGCATGAGATAAAATCAAATCAAACTACTCAACGTGATTCTAAAGTTGACGAAGCATTGAGGTTTCTTGCATCAATTTTGAAGAAGGTGATTCTTCTGGGAATAAAAAGGTATCGAATATACTTTGTTCTCTAAAGTTAAATACATATGTCTTCTGATACTAACTATATATTTATCCATGTCGTTTTTATGTCACAGATGACCTTGATGAATCCATTCTTCTTGACTGGCTTAAACTCAATGTAGGTGATCATGATGAGTGTCAAAAGGTTCTAAACGGTGTAAAGTCAAAGATTCTAAAGGCAGATGGATTGATCAACCAATTACGCGCAATGGGTCATGAGTTAACTGATGACTATGTTGTGGATTTAAACTTCTTCACTGAAGATTGAACTTTTAACATCTCATTATCTTTCAAGTTAATTATGTGCTTTCACTTTTGTTAAAGAATATATTTTGATTTTAAGATGTCCATGGAGTTGTTTGATGTAATACCTTTGAATAAAACGTGATTATTGTTGGAGCAATATGGAGATATTATTCAATTACGTTTAGAATATTTTGTTTAATTTCAATTAATGTCAATCAAGGTCATTAATACAAATACGTTTCAGTTACAAATATTTGATATGCCTAATTAATACTGAATGGGTACTTTAGAAAAATAGTCCTAATCACTTTAACAAAAAAATCATATGTATCCTTTTATTCAAGGCTCATTTATGTTCCAATTAAATGATATCAAAATTTCGAATTTACGAAAAATCATTGCCCTTTTTAATCAAAATTGTGGTTACATAAGACCTAATGACACAAGTGTAAAATTCTATGGTCTTCTGTTAGACGAACCTTCAACCTTCAAAGCAGCAAAGTTTAAACAACCATAACCATGGATAAAAACAAACAACCCGATTTAAGAAAACGTAAACAACCAGTGTTTTCCGGTCAAAACCATCAACCTTCAAATCAGCAAAGTGTTCCTTTAACACAAATACCGACGCCTCAAGTTTCAAACCGAAGAGTTCCGTTGTCAGATCTACTCACACCACCTTCAAGCAATAGAGTTTCTTTGGCACAGCTTCTCACATGTAAGTTTCTTTATATATAGAAAACAACATGATATAACTTGCTTTTATGCTGTATAACTTAGTATGTTTGTATGCATTAGATGATCCACTAAAGGAAAATTTGCCTGCATTTTCGTTATCAAATACATCTTCAACGCAACCATCAAAGCATGCATGTGTTCCAACATAACTCTTAATACATTTATTCTGTTTGTCGTAGATTTTGTTTATGTTATTCCATATATTTTGGGTAATCATATTTTTGTTTCAAATTATAGGTTCATCTACGCATTCTACACACCAGCAACCAAGAACTTATAATAGACTACCTCTTGCAGACATTACTAACCGTGAGTTACTTCTTAACTACCAACATACAAAGCTATCTATTGTTCATATTTTTATCTGTTATATTGCTTACAAAACCAATTAAAATTCTCATAAAGTATTTATATGCTTTCAGGATCATTTTTTCAAACAACAAACAACATATTGCCCTTAAATAGTCATGTCCCGCTTGCAACTCAGTTATCACCGTTTACTCCACCTGCGGCTACACATGTTAGGCGAACTACAACTTCAACTTTTCAATCACAATTAGGTGACATATGTATCCTTTGTAGTATCGTCCATGTAGTTTTTAAAGATACATTTCTAATTGCCTTTTTAATAAATACACTTTTGTAACATGGTGTTTCTTTGTTATATTATATCAAGAGTAAATCATATAGCTAATCAAAATGCACACCAAGGAACAAATGTTTCCACAAAATCTAAAGATCGTGTGTCACAAACGCCACTCCCACAAACGAATTTTCCCACAAGTTCTTCATCATTAGGTGTTCTAAGAACTCCAACTTCAGGAAATTCAATTGGTGAGAAACATGTATATCTTTATTATACCTCTCATATATGTAACATGTGTAGTTTTTCCAAACTCCAATATGTTATTCGTGTTTAGATTCTCAAAGATCTGTTGTTTGCAACACAGTTGGCAATGCTAATCTTAGAGGAGTTTCGTCTATTTGTATTGTAAAAACCGTGGTTTTAGCAGGTGAGTCAAACCGATAGTGTTGACCCGATTAATTTTTGTTTGGTGGGTTAGGTGTTTTCATGTGTTTTATGTGTGAAGTTTGGTGATTCGTGTGTTCAAGGTTCGAAAGTTTTAGGTATGTATTAAATCCTTTTTGATTAAACCTTCACTAAGAATTCATGTAACAATTTTAATGATGGATTAGGGTTTATTTGAGATCTGTAAAATATGGGTTTTGATCATTTAAAATCGTTTTTTAGGTAATTAGTGGTGTTATGTATGCGTAATTAGGGTTTTAGGGTTTGTAAATTCGGAATTTAAAAGCTGGCAGATTTTGGGTCTGTTTTGTGTCGACGATTCCTTACTGATGGTAATGAGTTAATTGATGATTCTTGAGTCTAAATTGTAGTTCAGAGAGCCTACTTTCCAAAAAGTCCGGCTTCGATCGATTTCGAGATTGGGAAGTCAGTCTAATGATTTTTACAAGTAAAGGTGTCAAAGCTGTTAATCCGGGACAGATTTAGGCCAGAATTAAAGAGATAAAACGTGGGTCTAAAAGTGTAATAAAGGGTTTTCCTTCTGGGGAAGTTGAGTTCTATGTGTCCTTTGACTTCCACGCGAAAATTAGCCGTTAATGAGTTGTGTAAGTATGATTTTTAGGTCAAAACATTTTGGTGTGCATGCAATTCCGAATCTGGATAGTTTTAGTGTTTGATTTTCTAAAGGGTACTTGTGTGTGTTTTTAGTTCATGGCCTTCTGGGAGTAGCTTGTATACTCATGAGGGACCATGGTAAATTTTTGGTATGAGTTTTGGAGTTCATTGGTCGTGATTTTATGTGGGTAGAAGTACCTCAAAAATCTGTGTTTTCTGATAAAATGTATACAAGGGATTTAGTGAGTGTAAGTGATTAGTAGCGTTGGGTATGGAGTCGAGGTGACTCATGGTGGTTAATATAACCCTTAGACATCCATCATATGCGTGTTACATGGACCTAAGCTTTTGGCTTGGTCGCGTGTAACGTGGTTCTATTTTTGCTTGTTTAGATTTGTGTTAGATTTTTGTGGAAGCTGCGGAGTTTTCAGGTGAGTTTCATAGTCCCATTTTTCTTTGTTTTACACTTGGGATGGGAATGATGCTTGTGTTGAAATAAGTTTTAAGTTACTGTGATTATGTGGTTTAATGAGTGCATGGACTTGTAAGTGGTTATTGTATGTTTGCTGCATGTGTGATATTTCTTCGTGGTCCAATTGGAGGGTAGCTATGCTCCCATTGTTCGTTTGTGCGATCCAATTGGAGGGTAGTAACTTTACCCACTATCTTTCTGTGTGGTCCGATCGGAAGGTAATGATTACCTATTAATGTGAACTTGGATCGTGGGCACGTTTCGTCCCGTTTGTTGGTTGGCTGGTTATGATTACATGCTAGTTTGTATGATAACTAACTTTACTGTCCTGCTATGTTTTATAATCACAGTGAACTAATATGAATGAGCTAAATTTTGTGTCTTAAACCTATGAACCTCACCAACTTTATGTTGACGTTTTTAAGCATCATTTTCAGGTGAGCGTCATAAGGATAAGATAGAAGGAAGCAATTAGGCGAGGCCATAGTTGCATTTGAAGTTGATTACTTATTATGTTTTGGATTAAGTTCTCATTTTGAAGTTCCAGATTGTAATACTTGATTTATTTTTATTTTACTGGTACTTATGTCTTAATAAAGACACGTTTGGAGTTTTACTTTGTTATTTTCTTTTGGGTATTGTTATGACACTTTGTGTCTATGCTTTGCTCTATTTTATTGCATGTAGAAATTCTCTATATAGACACCATGTGTTGTGATGATATCCATGATGTTGCACTCGCGTTTCCGCCTTGGTGAGGTGTGACAGAATGGTACCAGAGCCTTGGTTATAGAGAAGTGGGTGGTTGAACCTAGACTATAACCTAAGAGTCCCTCATATATATGCATTTAGGGTCTATGTATAAGTATGGTAACTTATATGATTATTTTCCCTAAATTCATGATTTGTTTCTGTCGATTTTTGGGTGTCTATTTTGTCCCCTATACTTAGTATTGTATATGTCAATTTTAGTATGTCACCTCCCTCACGTAAGAAGTTTCGTTGGGCTATCATTTTTGCTACCGGTTGCAAGAGAAGTGGTAGGATGAAGCGGACTAACCGTAGAGTCCGAGTTCCCGATAGCATGTATCCATGTTCGGACAAGGAGAGGATGTTTATGGAAAACGTTGGTGGAGAAGAAGTGGAGAGGTTTGTAACCACAGCGACTGCTGGAGATGGAGCCGTTACCAAGTACCCTGGGAAGTGTCCTCACTTCTCAGATGAAGGAGAGATGGTTCAGTCTAAACCTCATGATTTGTATGCACTTGCGGATCATGCGGAATTGGAAGAAAGAAACCGGAATGGTTTTGGCACGTTGTCGAGTACCTCAACGTGTAGGAAAAGGGAATGGGTGGTTGAGTAAAGATGAAGGGGAGCTAGGATGGAATGATGTGGATTCGGATCTGGAGTCCGCAGCAAGTAGTAAGTTTCACCGATCTGAGTGGGAGGCAAGTGCGAGAGTGGAGCTTGAGCCATTGTGCGACGTCTTTTGTTTTGTGTAATGTTTTGGAATTCTTATATTGTCTTTTGCCGTCTGGAGCCATGTTGGAGCACGATTACTCCTGAATATTTGATCGATCTTATCCAAGTGATTTTGATTATAGGGTTTAAGTGATCGTTGGAATTTTTCCATGTGAGATGATTGTTTGCATGAAGTGTGGTCATAGGAGGGAGTACACTTGTGAAAAGGGGCATAGATAATTATGGTGGCCAACATAATTATACATGCGTGACAACACAAATGGACTTGCAAGTATGATAACATGGATTGTGTTGTGTATTAGGTGCTATGTGGTATATGTGCATTATCATTGAGATGTGTGGTTTTGGAAGTAAGCATGCGTGTGGAATAGGCCTTATAACTATGGTCGCGAACATAATTATAAGGGTATCACACACGTGGACTTGTGACCATGATTACATTGATTGATGCTTCTTGTTATATGTTGTGGTAGATGTTATGTGATATCATGTTGATGATGGCTGTATGGTTAGAGAAGTATTCTCTTAACCGTTTGGGAAATCGTTATATGTTGGAGTGTGTAGGTGGTCAGATTCCATTCTACCTATCATATGCTGATACCTCGATTATCTGTTGGTACTAATGTTGTGATATTTAAGTTGGTTCGTTTGCTAGACACTCCGTTCGCATACCTAATTCTCTGGTTAGCATCCCTGTTCGTACCATGTTGGCACGGATGCCCTATCTTTCCTATTCGTCGTCGTGATCGGTGTTGGTCATCCGGATTCGTTTCTATTGGATACTGGTTCGTTTCTTTGGTTATTCCTTGCATTCATTCCTCGAATGAATATTATATTATTCTTCGAGTATTGTTGGTTTGTGACAAGTTGGTGCGGATATTTAATCCCTCATTTACACACCAATTGGATTTCGTGACATGTTTTGCGACCTGTTAGTATTGATGTTTTTCTATGATCTTAATTTGATCGTTGTACGAATGAGTCTTTACGTTCTTCGCTTGGTTTGCAATGTATTTGCATGAGTGTTCACTGGTATGAGTTCGTTTGATGATTATTTTGATTATGTGATTCTTTTATGTCTTTCGTATTCGATTAAAAGGTTGTGTTAGAGTCCTTATAGTAGTTTACAACTTGTTTTGGGTATTTCAAGGTCATTTGTTGGAAACTATTATTTTTATGATGAAAATGAAGTGTGAAAAAAAAAATCTTTTATGAAATAATTTTGAAGACATTTAGGAAGATTGTTTTGGTAAGTTTATGACGATATTATTCTAAAAACTGTCTCTTCAAAACAGTGGTTATAATGATGTCATAATTCAAGGTTATCAGTCTATTGTCAAAACTAATTATAACATAACCATTAACTCTTGATGTCATAAAAACTATGTCTATTTATTTTACTATCTTAATAAGCACGATTTAAATATCCTAAACAAGTAAGGTGAGATATTATATTTATATAATTAACTCTTGATGTCATAAAAACTATGTCTAATATGGAATTTAAGAAAATTATACTTAAAGTGACTTAACATATCTGAAATGATTTTCTTACATAAAATGATTTTTATTTTTTAAAAAAAAAAAAAAAAAAAAAAAAAAAAAAAAAAAAAAAAAGTATAAGTTTAAGGTATGTCTTGTGAAAACGATATTCATTTTTTTTTTGAGTAAGGTCGAGTACTGGAATAAGAACTATATATGGTTCTCATTTACCAAACTTGATATGTATTTGGTTCATCAAGTGTTTTTTTTTCATTGTGGTACGCTTGTGGATTTTCTATGGGTACGTGTATTATATCTTTTCTTTGTATGGGTTTTCATGAACATTTGATCTGTGTCTACTTTTATTGGTGAAATTCCTCATTGTGTTTTCTAGTTTTGATTCGATATTCATTTACTACACTAGTCGATAATTCGTAACCCTCTGAGTTCGTTTGATATACGTTTTGGTTCGACCGGTTACATGGTTCGCGTCGTTTCCTTAGGATAGATTGTCGATTTGGTTATCATTGTGTTTGTTGAAGAAGAGGATGTTTGCCAAGTTGTCCAAGTGAGAGGTTCAGCTTCAAGATGTAAGTTCTTCAGGCATGTGGTCAACAATAGCGAGTTTTCGTGGACACTAGTAAGATAAAAGTAGTGAAGAGTGGAAAGTACCTAAGACACTATCTAAGATACGATTGTCCTTAGGATTGGCAGGTACTATTGACGATTCATTTTGAACTTTCCAAAGATTGCATAGGCATCGCAAAAGTGAAAGATCCATAAGAAGAACTATGTGATACACGACTTAGAGTTGGGAGTAGGACTTGGAGACAATACTTGTATAGAGCAAAGAGTGTTATCTACACAGAATATAAGAATATTTAGCATATATTTGACAAGAAGTTAATATATGTCGAAGAGAAGTTGGGTGTGGAATTTCTCAGTGACTACGATTGTCAGATTCGCTACCGTCAAGGAAGAGCGAACATTGTGGTAAGAGCGCTAAGCAGGAATGAACGAGTGAAACCTAGATGTCTGCGAGCAATGATTATGACCATTCAGTCTGGAGTAGAAGGATGATGCAACAGCCAGAAATATTTGAAGATTTTGATATAGGGAAGTTAGCAAGACTTTACATTCGATGAGTTGGTAGAGAGACGTGGAGTGTCGCGTCGATCATCTCATATCATGATGAAATACTTACTTCGCGATTGTGGTAAACGTTTTATAGAGCCTTGAGAACGCGTTTGTAGCTGAGTACGGCTTATCATCCTTAAATGAATGGACTAAGTGAGCGTACAAATTAGACGTTGGATGTTTCTTTTTGTTCAAGATTGTGGTGCTGCTATTTGCACTCTTGCGTGGGTGAGCAGATCATTTGTAGTTGGATTTAGATCGTGGAAGTTAGATGCTGGGTATTCATAAATGTTTTAATTAATGTTTGTGCTATGTGTAACTATTATATGTGTGTGCTACTTGCGATTACCATTTGGATTTTCATTTGAATCGGGGGTAACGTGCCTACCTGTGAGAAATTGTTTGGATCATTTGTGTTATTGATCGGAGTAGTGTATCTACTTCCGTGTATCGTATTGATCGGGGTAGTGTATCTACTTCCGTGTATCGTTGGATTTTCGGTAATGTTTTCTATCGTGTGTATTCAAGTATTCAATTGGTTCACATTTTGTGGTACTTTCTCCGTGACTTTTATGGCGTGGTAGAATCCCACATAGTCATAAGAAGTGCTAGCGATATATGGTTTTATGGCGTGATATTATCCCGCTTAAATATCCATAAATTTTCTTTTGCTGATGTTACTAGTGACTCGAGTAGTTAAATCTCGGGACGCAATTTCTCTAGGGGGGGGGATGATGTAACAACCGTGGTTTTAGCAGGTGAGTCAAACCGATAGTGTTGACCCGATTAATTTTTGTTTGGTGGGTTAGGTGTTTTCATGTGTTTTATGTGTGAAGTTTGGTGATTCGTGTGTTCAAGGTTCGAAAGTTTTAGGTATGTATTAAATCCTTTTTGATTAAACCTTCACTAAGAATTCATGTAACAATTTTAATGATGGATTATGGTTTATTTGAGATATGTAAAATATGGGTTTTGATCATTTAAAATCGTTTTTTAGGTAATTAGTGGTGTTATGTATGCGTAATTAGGGTTTTAGGGTTTGTAAATTCGGAATTTAAAAGCTGGCAGATTTTGGGTCTGTTTTGTGTCGACGATTCCTTACAGATGGTAATGAGTTAATTGATGATTCTTGCGTCTAAATTGTAGTTCAGAGAGCCTACTTTCCAAAAAGTCCGGCCACGATCGATTTCGAGGTCGGGAAGTCAGTCTAATGATTTTTACAAGTAAATGTGTCAAAGCTGTTAAACAGGGACAGATTTAGGTCAGAATTAAAGAGGTAAAACGTGGGACTAAAAGTGTAATAAAGGGTTGTACTTCTGGGGAAGTTGAGTTCTATGTGTCCTTTGACTTCCACGCGAAAATTAGCCGTTAATGAGTTGTGTAAGTATGAGTTTTAGGTCAAAACATTTTGGTGTGCGTACAGTTCCGAATCTGGATAGTTTTAGTGTTTGATTTTCTAAATGATACTTTTGTGTGTTTTTAGTTCATGTCCTTCTGGGAGTAGCTTTTATACTCATTAGGGACCATGGTAAATTTTTGGTATGAGTTGTGGATTTCATTTGGTCATGATTTTATGTGGGTAGAAGTACCCCAAAAATCTGCGATTTCTGATAAAATGTATACAAGGGATTTAGTGAGTGTAAGTGATTAGTAGCGTTGGGTATGGAGTCGAGGTGACTCATGGTTGTTAATATAACCCTTAGACATCCATCATATATGTGTTACATGGAATTAAGCTTTTGGCTTGGTCGCGTGTAACGTGGTTCTATTTTTGTTTGTTTAGATTTGTGTTAGATTTTTGTGGAAGCTGCGGAGTTTTCAGGTGAGTTTCATAGTCCCATTTTTCTTTGTTTTAAACTTGGGATGGGAATGATGCTTGTGTTGAAATAAGTTTTAAGTTACTGTGATTATGTGGTTTAATAAGTGCATGGACTTGTAAGTGGTTATTGTATGTTTGTTGCATGTGTGATATTTCTGTGTGGTCCAATTGGAGGGTAGCTATGCTCCCGTTGTTCGTCTGTGCGATCCAATTGGAGGGTAGTAACTTTACCCACTATCTTTCTGTGTGCTCCGATCGGAGGGTTATGATTACCCATTAATGTGAACTTGGATCATGGGCACATTCTGTCCCGTTTGTTGGTTGGCTGGTTATGATTACATGCTAGTTTGTATGATAACTAACTTTACTGTCCTGCTATGTTTTATAATCATAGTGAACTGATATGAATGAGCTAAATTTTGTGTCTTAAACCTATGAACCTCACCAACTTTATGTTGAATGATGATATCAAATAAGTACATATTATTGTCATCATTTGTCCTACATATTTGACTTGTTTTATATTATTATCTATAAGAATTGATACTTAATCGTTTACTTTTGTAATTCTCGGGTAAAAACAAGCAAATGGTGAAAGTTAGCGATTTTGGATGAATTATGGAGCTAAATGATCAAGAATGGAAAAATCTGCTGAACTCAAGGAGATGCGCCGTATCATCATACTCAGATGAATTCGAAGACCATTGCCTGACTTTGAAGAATGCGCCGCATGTAATTATCGCATGCGCCGCATATGAAACTTTGGTCAACGAAGAAGAATCAACTTGTTCTGCTCTAGATGCGCCGCAACACATTCTTATCATACGGCGTATCATCTGAAGACTTAACCAAAAGACAATCCAAGATACTGAAGGACATGCGCCGCATGATGACTAAAGATACGCTGCATCTGAAGACGGTGTACGAATATTCCAGAATATAATAATCTTGGACCCCACGCGAAGTTATCTACATGCGCCGCATCTACTTAGTTGATGCGCCGCATCGTGCCCTCAGACAGAAACTATAAATACCCCAAGACACATACGAATTTTTGGTGAAGAACCATATTGTAGAAAAGCTGCTACAGGAACCCTAAGGAGAAGAAGAGCAACGAAGAGGCAACACAAGACACACCAAATCAAAGATCTTAGAGTCGTAAGAAGGTCCTGCCTATAATTTAATTAAATTAAGTAGTTTTGTTTTATTGAACTAAGTACACTTTAATCCATCAGGATTGATGGGCTTGTGGCCACCATACTGCTCCACTTAAAATTGCTTTCCCATCGATTAAAGTTTATATGATGTTTATTTGGATTTTGCTATATGTGCATTGATAACCTCTGTGTCTAGCTGTGTTTTGCTTGGGCTGCCATACCCCCTCCACGTTTATTTATCTAGCATTTGTTAGGTGAATAAAATAGTCATAAGTAATCATTAAGAGTTTACTCGCCTATAGATTGAAATCCAACGAGATAGGTTTAACGCAAAACTCATCATATAAAACTAGCAATAAAACAAGTGACAATCTACTTAATCATTAGTCAGGTCTTCTATTGATATCTATTATCTATCCGTGTACGTGTTCGCCTATTGTTGTCTTCTATCTCATTAGTTTTATAGTTTTAATTAACCAAATTCGTGCCAGTCTCACAGGCTGAAAACCCTTTTGCGTTAGATTAGGTTGTAAAACTAACTTAGGAATTAAAATATTGATAGACATTCTAGGCATTAACGTTTCACTCTTAGTGTTCGACACTCTACTTACCAACTAGCTACATTGATCGGGTACACTGCTCGTTAGTGTATGTTATAGGTTAAGTCGGCTAAATATAAATTTAAAACTTGATAAGGATAATCTATACCTACAACGATAAGCATACACATCAAGTTTTTGGCGCCGCTGCCGGGGAGTGAATTGTTTAATATTAGAATTTCTTTTAGTATTTTAATTAGGTTTTTATTTTTATTGGGTTTTTTTTTTTTTTTTTTTTTTTTTTTTTTTTTTTATTAGTTTTTCTTTACTAACTTTGTTGTGTATTAGTGTAATCGCATTTATTGTATTTTTCTTCATATTTGTTGTTTTCTTGTTTGTTTATTTTTTGTATTTTTGTGTTTTTCTTTCTTTTTATTGTTTTTCTGCATATTTGTTGTCTGTTGTATTCTACTGATCCAAACGATACGGCGCATCTGATTTCTCAGATACGGCGTATTGCGTTTTTAATTTTTATACAGCATCTTATTTAATAATTCGAGTGTGACGCATCTATCCCCTAGATACGACGTATTTTGTTTTTAATCAGCAAAATTTTTTCAAAACCCTAACGAGATACGCCGCGTCTGTTTTTACAGATACGGCGCATTAATTATTAAAAACAGTTTTTGAATTCATTAAATAACGAGAAGCGGCGCATCGATTTTTGTCGATACGGCGCATTAAAATCAAAAATCTTGTATTTTGAAACGTAACGAAGATACGGCGTATTAGCTTTTGCTTATACGGCGCATTTAACTTTTTTTTATATAAATATAAGTGAATTTGATAAATTTTAACGTACGACGCACTGATTCATTTAAATACGCCGCATTAATTTTCTGAATAAAAGTCTGATTAATTCTTTACGTGCTAAGATACGGCGTATCCCATTTATAGGATATGGCGCATCGTCTGCAGATATCAGCAACTTTTATTTTTCGTATTCCGTTTTCGTTATTAGTTTTCTGTAATATTACTTTATCAAACCTATCCTACTGATGCTTTTGTGTTGATCTCAGGAAGTGCATGACCAGGAGCTCTGTTAAAGAACTCACCAAACCTTTCGACGAACTTGAAAAAGCTTTCCATTCACTTAGGAAACTTTTTAACTCAACAAGCTTTGATCATTCAAGTTCATTAGAGCTTGACTACTTTTCTGAACAGGAATCTATGAGTGAAGAAGAAGTAACAGGAACAATGACGGAACCAACAATGGAGGAATACATGAACAAAACCCGAGAAGACTATGGTTCGGGTGTTGCTAGGCCTAAGTTCGACAAAGAGGCCAAATTTGAATTGAAGGGTCAATTTCTCAAGGAATTGCGTGAAAATGCTTTCGGTGGATCAGAACATGAAGATGCTAATGAGCATGTTGAGAAGATCCTTGAAATTGCAGATTTGTTTACAACTGAGAATGTTTCTATTGACCAACTTATGCTTCGTGTTTTCCCTATTTCACTTACAGGAGCTGCAAACAAGTGGCTTAAGAATGAACCGGCTGGTTCAATCAAATAATGGGAAGATTTGAAGATGAAATTTCTGAGGAGATATTGCCCACCTGCTAGAACTGCTAAAAAGATATAGGCTATTAATAATTTCAAGCAAGAGCCAGATGAGACTCTTTATCAGGCTTGGGAACGGTTTAAAGATTTTTTATTAAAATGTCCTCAACATTATCTAACAACTATGCAGGAGGTGATTTTGTTTTATCAGGGATTGGACGTGCCTACTCGACAAATCTTGGATTCTAAGGGAGCTGTACCTCAGATGAGTGCAGTAAATGCTAGGAAAGCCATCCAAGAAATGGCCGATCACTCTCAGAAATGGCACGATGGAACCTCTACTAGATCTAAGAGCAGCAATACTTTTGATGGATATGCTGCTATTCAAGCTCAGTTGGATAAACTTAGTAGAGATATGAAGAAAAGGGATGAAAAAGGTTATGCTGCTCAAGTTAGTTGTGAAATATGCCAAGGACCTCACTACACTAAAGACTGCCCATCTATGAAAGAAGGCGAAACATTCGAAGAAGCATACTTCACCCAATTTCGTCAACCTTTCCAACCATCAGGAAGATTTAGGGCAGCTGCTCCAGGATACTATCAAAGAGACAACGGAAATCCATCCTATCAAGAAAGGAGGCAAACTTTAGATGACACCTTGAAGCAGATCATGGCTGATGCTGCTAAAAGACATGAAGAGAATACTGCTATGATAAAAGAAATCCGATCTTCAACTGATGCCGCTGTCAGAAATCAAGGAGCTTCGATCAAAGCATTGGAACAACAAATTGGTCAAATGAGCAAGGTACTTCAAGAAAGGGGACATGGAAGTTTGCCAAGCTCAACTGAAAAAAATCCTAGGGATCATGTCAAAGCAATCACTACTGCTGAAGAAGTTTTTCCTAATGTGCCTTTTCCTGGAAGATTACTGAATGCTACTGATGCTGTAAAGCCCAAGTTTTTCTTTAATTCTTCGATTAGTTTTAAGAAGATTGCTCAAAGAGAAATCAAGGATTGAAGATGAGATAAAGGCTACAATGAAAGAAGAATGCTCTGCAACTGATCACAAAGCCTTGCCTCACAAAGAAAAAGACCCAGGGAGTTTTACCTTACCTTGTGATATTAATAATATGCCTTTCAGTAATGCTTTAGTAGATTTAGGAGCCAGTGTTAGCGTAATGCCCCTTAAGACATTCACTACCTTAGGTTTAGGGAAATTAGCTCCTACTAGACTACTTATTGAATTGGCAGATAAAACTGTAAAATGTCCTGAGGGTATAGCCGAAAATGTAA
The DNA here is from genome assembly GCA_021014915.2 of Artemisia tridentata subsp. tridentata. NCBI lineage: Eukaryota > Viridiplantae > Streptophyta > Magnoliopsida > Asterales > Asteraceae > Artemisia > Artemisia tridentata. Next base: position 116,168,146 of record CP139508.1, on the reverse strand, counting down.
TTGTTAAGATCGAGAAGTTTGTATTCCCCGTAGACTTTGTCATACTAGATATGCCTGAGGATATTAATATTCCCTTAATCCTTGGATGACCTTTCCTGTCTACTGCTCATGCCAAAATTGTTGTTTTTAAAAGAAAAATCTCATTAAGAGTAGGGTATGACAAGCTAGTCTATAAGTGTGAAAATCCTGTTAAGAGCATAATTAGATGTGTTTATGTGCTAGGATTACGTGAACGTATGGACCTCGACCTGGAAGCTAGGCTTATGGGCGAGACTTTAATCCAGAACATATCACCTAACCCTAATCATGTAGAATTCAAGGAATTCATTGATCTTAATGTACCAGTTGAACTAAGAAATGATATTATTGATGATTCTGATGATGAGTGGTATGATTGTGAAGTTATCAACAAACGTAGGAAAATTGCTAGGAATACTGAGAATTACAATGAAGTGTTTGTTGAATTGCCACCCCACCTAGAATATTTATGCCTGTTTAACAATGTGAATTTTCCGTCTATTATTTTATCATCACTACTCGAGAGGGACAGAACTTTGTTCGTACATATCTTAAAGAAAAATGGCGTGGAAATCAAGGAAGGGCAAGATATATTTGATATTACTTGGTTGAGAATGAGGGAGCGTGATGCTTCTGACTTTTACAATGATGCAAAATAGGAGCTGAAGATGAGTCTAACTTGAAGACTCTAGAATAAAGAAAAGTGCTTACCGGGAGACAACCCGGCTTATCTTTTATTTTCTGTTTGCTGTCGAGTTTGTCAGATCTGCAGTAGATGCGGCGCATCTCCATCATAGGATGCGGCGTATCAACTGCACAGATCATATCTTTTTATTTTTCTGCATTTTATTTTTTTGAACTATAAACCTTCTGTCAGTTTGTTTAACGCGGCGTATCCCTGGTTAAGGATGCGACGCATCTATTTTTCTGACTCGTATTAATTCCAGGCTCGATATGGCACATCCTTTTCCAATAGATGCGGCGTATCGACTGACCTGATGATTTCCAGAATTTTTATTTTTAATTTTCAGTTTTATTTTTACTAACTACTAATGAATTATTACACGAGCTTTGATTTTCTTAACTCAGGTGTGTTGTTTGAATATGGTGGTGTTTAAGTTTCTGTACTTTCTGTGGAGACGTCATTCATGGAGGCATGAACGCCTTTTCGCTCACAGAAGGTTAAAATTGCTCACAAACGCATAATAGAGGATCATACCGAGCAAATATCAGGGGAGTTTTCCGTTCTAATTCTTTCTATTTCCTGTTTTTAATTTCAAATTTAAACAACGAGGACGTTGTTTATCTTAAGTGGGGGGGATGGAGAATTAGAACGTTACTTGTCCTTAATTTTTCAAATATATGCGTTAATTTGTGCTTAATATGTTAAATTTAAAATTTTTTAGCATGTTTTTGTTGAATCTAAGTTGTATAGCCGCACACATAACTAATAATTTTTAAATTGTGAGAATAGAGTGTATCCGTTTCCCAATAATTACCCCAAATTCCACAAATATATGAGTGTGCCGGTGACTTGTAAACTTTAGAACTTAGCTGGTATACTATTCGAGACCACCATAATGAGTATTATTTGTATAATTGGAGTGACTTATCTAACTTGGTAAATTTCTACGATTACACCCAAAAAGCCTATATATGTTATGTTATATTAACTAACTACATTGGTTAGTTAATACCTGTATAAACCCTTTTGTTACTCTCATTTTTAGAGTAAGATACCCCTAGAAAAACCCTCAGAGCCATTCCTTTCATTTCTTACACCTTTGTTAAAATGTTTCGTTACACCTTTACACCTTAGCATACCCTGTAGATTAATGTCCGTGGTTAGTTGCTTTGGTAAAAGTGTGTTTCCCTGCGTTAACTATGTTCGTGTGCGTAATTCATTATCTTTGGTTAGGTCGGGAAATTGCACAATGCAATTGGAGTGAAAGTAGATATTGTATATCTTTCGTTTTATTTTTCGTGTGTTTACTACTTTCACTATTATGTTTACATCTGAAGTATTGAAAAGTATGAAAAAATTATCCAGAGTTATCGTCATAGTGATGTGGTGAAATTTTACACCATTTATGTTTATTTTTATGAGTTAAAAAAAAAAAAAAAAAAAAAAAAAAAAAAAAAAGTTGGAAGTTTGAAGTACCAACGTTGTAAAGTTATGTACTAGTAGAGACATCGCTACTACTTGTTGTATTATATTTATGGATTAAATGGGAGTTGGATGTTATGGGAACGCCAACTAAGGTTTATTCTTTGTTTAAGATATTATTGAGTATAATTCGTGTCTACCTAAAGCGTGAGTTATAAGTATCAAAAGCATGAGTTATTCAATGATATGAGTCTTATTCATGGGATGGTTGGGAAAGTGATTAACCACACATTATGACTTAATCTATTTGTTTTGTTTATTTTTTTTTTATTTTGAACCAATTTATATTTCCTAAATGTTATACATACCCAACCGTATTATTGTATTCGTTGTTAGCTTTCGAGCATCCGGATATAGTAATGGCTAAGTGAGAATGTCAAATGTGTGAATGAGGTAGTGACCATCCGAGTATTAAACTAATCAAATAACGTGCCAGCGAGCTGGTATGTGACTTACTGACCATCCGTTATGCAAATAACGTGCCAGCGATCTAAGAAGTACACTAGTGACCATCCGTTATTTGAGGTGTCGAGGACTCGTGCCAACGATCTACTAAGTTTGTACAGGAGATATTTGAGCGAAGCTAGGTTTAACCCAAAGCCTTATCAACACTTTTTACCACTTTAGACATGTCACTCCTTAGCTTTAGTGGTGGAGATGTGTATCCTTGCCAAGCTTATGATAGAATATTCGTCACGACCGAGCAATTGAGCGAATTAGATTAGTTGTGAGATTGAGAGATTTAATTTTATTTATATTTCGTTAAGTGTTTGGTTGTGCAATTATGATGAAACGAATAAGTGCTTAACTATAAAAATACATCCTAATTCTTGTTTAGGATACATTTTCATAAGTTTGAATCTATAGTTTACTTGAGGACAAGTAAAGTTCAAGTGGGGGGATATTTGATGACATCAAATAAGTACATATTATTGTCATCATTTGTCCTACATATTTGACTTGTTTTATATTATTATCTATAAGAATTGATACTTAATCGTTTACTTTTGTAATTCTCAGGTAAAAACAAGCAAATGGTAAAAGTTAGCGATTTTGGACGAATTATGGAGCTAAATGATCAAGAACGGAAAAATCTGTTGAACTCAAGGAGATGCGCCGCATCATTCTAGATAGATGCGCTGTATCATCATACTCAGATGAATTCGAAGACCATTTCCTGACTTTGAAGAATGCGCCGCATGTAATTATCGCATGCGCCGCATATGAAACTTTGGTCAACGAAGAAGAATCAACTTGTTCTGCTCTAGATGCGCCGCAACACATTCTTATCATACGGCGTATCATCTAAAGACTTCACCAAAAGACAATCCAAGATACTGAAGGACATGCGCCGCATGATGACTAAAGATACGCCGCATCTGAAGACGGTGTACGAATATTCCAGAATATAATAATCTTGGACCCCACGCGAAGTTATCTACATGCGCCGCATCTACTTAGTTGATGCGCCGCATCGTGCCCTCAGACAGAAACTATAAATACCCCAAGACACATACGAATTTTTGGTGAAGAACCATATTGTAGAAAAGCTGCTACAGGAACCCTAAGGAGAAGAAGAGCAACGAAAAGGCAACACAAGACACACCAAATCAAAGATCTTAGAGTCGTAAGAAGGTCCTGCTTGTAATTTAATTCAATTAAGTAGTTTTGTTTTATTGAACTAAGTATACTTTAATCCATCAGGATTGATGGGCTTGTGGCCACCATACTGCTCCCTTTAAAATTGCTTTCCCATCGATTAAAGTTTATATGATGTTTATTTGGATTTTTCTATATGTGCATTGATAACCTCTGTGTCTAGCTATGTTTTGCTTGGGCTGCCATACCCCCTCCACGTTTATTTATCTAGCATTTGTTAGGTGAATAAAATAGTCATAAGTAATCATTAAGAGTTTACTCGCCTATAGATTGAAATCCAACGAGAGAGGTTTAACGCAAAACTCATCATATAAAACTAGCAATAAAACAAGTGACAAGCTACTTAATCATTAGTCAGGTCTTCTATCGATATCTATTATCTATCAGTGTACGTGTTCGCCTATTGTTGTCTTCTATCTCATTAGTTTTATAGTTTTAATTAACCAAATTCGTGCCAGTCTCACAGGCTGAAAACCCCCTTGCGTTAGATTAGGTTGTAAAACTAACTTAGGAATTAAAATACTGATAGACATTCTAGGCATTAACGTTCCACTCTTAGTGTTCGACACTTTACTTACCAACTAGCTACATTGATCGGGTACACTGCTCGTTAGTGTGTGTTATAGGTTAAGTCGGCTAAATATAAATTTAAAACTTGATAAGGATAATCTATACCTACAACGATAAGCATACGCATCATTGACGTTTTTAAGCATCATTTTCAGGTGAGCGTCATAAGGATAAGATAGAAGGAAGCGATTATGCGAGACCATAGTTGCATTTGAAGTTGATTACTTATTATGTTTTGGATTAAGTTCTCATTTTGAATTTCCGGATTGTGATACTTGATTTATTTTTTTTACTGGTACTTATGTCTTAATAAAGACACCTTTGGCGTTTTACTTTGTTATTTTCTTTTGGGTATTGTTATGACACTTTGTGTCTATGCTTTGCTCTATTTTATTGCATGTAGAAATTCTCTATATAGACACCATGTGTTGTGATGATATCCATGATGTTGCACTCGCGTTTCCGCCTTGGCGAGGTGTGACATGTATGCCAAGAAGTGATCATCAACCATCTACGGTTGCTCCAACATGAAAAAGACAATCTCCTTTGCACGCTTTTTCGAATGGTATTTTTTAAACTCGCATTTGCCTTTAAAATTTGGGATTAAAATAATTCTATATGTTTCTTACTTAAGACTATTGGTACACAACCATATTCGTCTAACAACATAATTTACACATAAACATCTAACATACATGTGCTTCGCACCAATTTGGTAGGTCCTTTTGCACTTATGGCCAACCAACCAACCGTTACAACAAGTCCTTCCTCTAATGCGTTCATCATAACTCCACCTTCTCCAAACTCAACTGGTAAGAAACATATACATGTGTGTTATAGTATACGCTTTGTAACAAGTAAAGAGTTTCTAACTCCGTTACTTAATTTATTTATAGAATCACCAACTCCCGTTGCTTCGAACACGAGTGACATAATTAATCGTAGTAGAACCACGTCTAATGCTTTGGCAACAAGTTGTAACCAAGGCACGCCAGTTGACGCAACACGTAGACAACAATCTCCTCTCACTGATGTTTCAAACGGTAAGTTTTTAACACAAAATATTGCTAAGACCAACATTGTTACATGTTTAATTTGGTTTTAATTATGTCCGTGATGATGTTTACATTTTGTTTGCAAACACTGCGGCCTTCGGTTGGTCGTGTTAATCAATGCAACAACATAACATCAACGCCTGGTGTTACAACAACCATTCCTGCTATAACAACACAAACATCAGCCTTTGAAGTAGTTAAGTTATGATCTCTGGGAAATAAGAGTTTCATTGTTGCTGCCGATAGTGTAAAGCTGGTTCCTGCCGATAGCTTTGGTTCCTGCTGAAAGCTCATTGCTGCCGATAGTGTTATCTTGTTCCTACCGATAGTATTGTTGCTGCGGATAGTATTATTTGTTATCCGTATATTTAGAATGTTTGTTAAGATTTATTTTTAGAAGAGATTGTTGTTTATCTCTTCACACGTTTACTTGTAGAACGGATTAGGGTTAGGTCATCTTGTTAGTATAAAAGATATATCCGTCTATGAGTTTATGTACGCCTTTAACATTTTCAATATTCAAGAACACAATTCTTAGTTTATAGTTTGATCCATAGAGGATCATTGTTCTTTAGAGTTTTCTTCTTTATAATACTTGCTGTTTAGTTTCCGCATAAACACTTGTATTGCATACAGAGGTTCTTGTTTAGACCAAGCTCAATCAAGCTCGAAGTACTCGATCCTACAAGTGGTATCAGAGCCTGGTAAGGATCTCTGATAAAGAAGAAAAAGGTCGATCTCATATCTCTTAACCCTCTCTCAATGGCAGACGATAACCCAGAAACCAATGTCATTAACCAGGAAGATCAACAACCCAAAACTGAAACATCCCAAGTCCAAACGCAAATCGTCACCGCGGTGTCCACCAACAATGCTAAATTCCCATATCTGAAGAAAGATGAGTATGAAGTCTGGGCTATGAGAATGGAATATTGGATCACAAACAGTGATTACAATCTGTGGAATGTCATTCTCAAGGGAAATAGCAAGAAGAATACAGGAAGGGACGAGGATGGCAATATTTATATAGAGCCACCTGTTACTGCAGAAGAGCACATGGCTGTGCAAAGGGAAACCAAAGCAAGAACCCTTCTGCTTCAAGCTATTCCAGAGGATCATATGAGTGATTTCCATCACTTGGATGATGCTAGAAAGATCTGGCATGCTGTAAAAGCCAGATTTGGAGGGAATGATGAATCCAAAAAAATGAGAAAGTCTATGCTCAAGCAAGAATTTCAGGAATTCAAGATCTCTGAGGCTGAAGGGATTCACAAAGGGTATGACAGATTCCACAAGATCCTGAGTCAACTCAACCAGTTGAAAGCTAGGCCGGATGATGAAGATTGCAACACCAAGTTTCTGAGGGCTTTACCACCATCTTGGTCGCAGGTTTCCATAACCCTCAAGGCCAAAGGAGGACTGGATTTTATGAGCTTCGATGATCTGTACAACAAGTTGAAAACCCTTGAACTTGATATCAAAGGGTATTCCACCTATACACCCCATACTCCAACCCATACTGCTTTTGTTAGTAACTCTGGTGCTAACAAAACAACATATGGAAACAGTCCAACACCATCAACATCATCAATCTCCTACTCACCTGTCACTCCAAAAGCTCAAACTAGTTCGGAGAATCTTGTAGTGGATCTGCTTCATTCATTTGTTGCTGATAGTACACCACAACAGAAGATTGTGTATGATGATTTCAATCAGGTTGATGAATTGGATATGGAAGAGATGGACTTAAGATGGCAGATGGCTATGATATCGTTGAAGTTGGATAGGTTTGAAAAGAAGGCAGGAAGAAGGGTCAATTTTAATGGACAGGAGCCTGCCAGGTTTGATAGAAGGAAGGTGAGGTGTTATAAATGTTCTCAAACAGGACATTTTGCTAGGGAATGTACAGACAAGAAGGTGGATGATAAAGCACGGTATTCTGCTTTCAGAATTCAAGAGTTGGAGTCAGAAGATCCCAAGGCTTTGGTATCTGTGGATTCGATGGTGGACTGGGAGCAACATGAGAAGTCTCTTGCAAGTGGAGCAGATAAGGTCTATGGGATGGTAGCTGGATATGGTGAAAAGAAACAAGTGGCTGGTCAGTTTGGAATGATGGGTCATCCATCTCAGGTACATAACTGCCCATTTGGTTGTGATTCTAAATATGATAAATTGAAACAGGAATTTGATGATAAAGAAAGTGAAAATAAGGATAACTTTATTCAACTTAAGGCTCATAAAAAGGCTGTTAAAACTTTAGAACAACAAAAGGTCTGGTATCAACAACAACAGTCTGCTTATGAAGTAAAAATAAAGGTATTGGAAAGAGATTTAAAAAATGCTATTAATGAGTATAAACATACTGAACGGGAAAAAGCTAAGGTTGTATTAGATAATCAGGATTTAAAGTCTAAACTAGATGATACCTTGGCTAGATTTGATAAGTGGAAAGAGTCATCCACAAACCTTCACAGGCTTATTGATAGTTCTATGTCATCAAAAACTAAAAGAGGTTTAGGGTTCGGTGACCTGGTAGGGCCAAATCAATATTATGACCCTAATGAATATAGTGTTTTTAACCCAGAACCTGTAGATTATAGAAAGCCTGTAAAGTTTGTGAATGAGGGAGGGATGAATGATGTTCCTCCACCCATAACTGGAACATTTAAGCCTGCTAATCCTTTTGATGACTTTGATGATTCACAAATGATGTATGGCAAACAGGCAAAGGACTTGCCTAATCTTGATTGTGACTCTAATGAATTTGTCTCTTGTTCTTACAGTGACAAATCTTCAGAAATCAAGACAGATGACTATGCCACATGTGGATCAAGTGACAAGTCAGCATCAATAAAGTCAGAAGATCTCTCCTCAGAAGTAGCTAATGTTGAATCTCACTCGAAGATAGCTGCATTTGAAGATATTTCTTTTGATAGTGTTAAAAACAATAATGTTTCTGGTTGTGGTTCTTTTTCAAACAATTCTAGTTGTGGTTCTGTTTCAAACAATTATGATTGTGGTTTTCATTGTGTTAAGGATAATTTTGTTTCATGTGTTGGTTTGAATAATTCTGTGTGCAATGAGAAAGTTATTGTTAAGAAAAAGGCCCCTAGAAAGAAATCTTGCTTTGTGTGTCGTAGTTATGATCATCTCATTAAAGATTGTGACTATTATGAGAAACAGATGGGTTTGAATGCATGTCAAAATAGGTTTGTATGGAAAAATGTGAATGATATTCCCCCTTATATTCCTCAAGCAGCAAGGAGAACTTCAGTTGCTACTGGCAAGCCAGTTCCTGCTGGTAAGCCTGTTGCTGCTGATAGGTTCATTCCTGCCGATAAGCATGTTGCTGCTGATAAGTACATTCCTGCCGTTAAGCCTGTTGCTGCTGTATATTCAGTTCCTGCCAGTAGGATCAATCCTGCTGGTTGGAGAAGCAATTTGGCTAGATCTTTCAGAAAACCTACTAGTTCTTACTTTCAAAATAATTTGAGGCCTGTTTGTTTTGACACCATAAATAAGGGAGGGGCAAGATGGAAAACTGCTGTTAAGTCCTCAGCAGGTTTTGTCTTGGAAAATCAATAGCCAACATATGAAAATGGGGTCCAAGATCAATGGTGGATCTCATCAATCTCCAGGGTTTAATTTTTATTGATCCACTAGGCAGGCTCAAGTCAGCAATGGCTTGAGTCTCTCTTGTATCTAATGTTGTATATGTATTCTTTCTCTCAGGATTTTCCTTTTAGAAGCAAAGATGTTGGAATTGTTGATAGTGGGTGTTCCAGGAGTATGACAGGGAATTTGGATAGATTGCATGACTTTGTACCTTTGAATGGAGGTACTGTGACATTTGGAGGAGGAGATGGAATAATTTCTGGGAAGGGAACTATCAAGACTGCTAAGCTGGACTTTGAAGATGTACTTTATGTGAAGGAACTTCAAGACTTCAATTTGTTCTCTGTCTCCCAAATCTGTGACAAGAAGAACAGTGTTCTCTTCACTGAGAATGATTGCTTTGTGTTGTCCAAAGACTTCAAGCTGCCTGATGAAAGTCAGGTTGAACTTAAAGTTCCTAGGACTTACAATCTATATAGCTTCAATCTGAGTGATGTTCAGCCTGAAGGATCTCTTGCTTGTTTGGTTGCAAAAGCTTCTGTGGATGAGTCTAAGAAATGGCATAGAAGAATGGCCCATGTGAATTTCAAGACCATTAACAAGTTGGCTAAGAATGGGTTGGTGAAAGGGCTTCCTATGAAGATCTTCTCTAATGAGCATGATTGTGTTGCCTGCAACAAAGGAAAGCAGCACAAAGCATCATACAAAGCCATAACTGCTGTGAGCAACATCTCTGAGCCTTTGCAGCTTCTTCATATGGATCTTTTTGGTCCTACTTCTATCAGAAGTATTGACCATAAGAACTACTGCCTGGTGATTACAGATGATTTTAGCAGGTTTTCATGGACTTTCTTTTTGGGTACTAAAGATGAAACTTATCCAGTTCTTAGGGATTTTATTGCCTTAATTGAAAATCAGCTAAGTAAAAAGGTTAAGTCTATAAGGTGTGATAATGGCACAGAATTTAAGAACTCTAATCTTATTGACCTCTGTGGGACTAAGGGGATAAAAAGGGACTATAGTAATGCTAGAACTCCACAACAAAATGGGGTTGCAGAAAGGAAAAATAGGACCCTGATAGAAGCAGCTAGGACTATGTTAGCTGAATCTAAGATGCCTACTATGTTTTGGACTGAAGCAGTTTGCACTGCTTGTTATGTGTTGAATAGGGTATCTATTACTAGTCCTCATAATAAAACACCTTATGAACTTTTGTCTGGGAAGGTTCCAAACATTAGTTACCTTAAGCCTTTTGGATGTCATGTCACTATTTTGAACACTAGTGATTACCTAGGCAAGTTTGATGGGAAGGCTGATGAAGGGTTTATTGTTGGATATTCTGCTCATGGTAAAGCCTATAGGGTTTATAATCTGTCCTCTAAGAAAATAGAAGAGACTCTCAACTTAAGATATCTTGAAGATAAACCTAATTTGCAGGGTGCTGGTCCAGAGTGGTACTTTGATCTGGATTATCTATCTGACACCTTAGGTTATAATAGATTCAAATCAAATCTATCTGCTGGTACAAATGTTTCTCAAACTAACAATGCAGGTACCTCAGATGATGATTCTGATGTAGAGAGTGATGAACGACCTATAGTTGTTCCTTCTTTTCCCTCTAACAACATTTCAGGTTCAAAGCTCAAGGATTCTTTTGATATGGCTGGAGGTGATTCTAGTTATGCAGAAGATCTTGCTAGGCTTCAAAGACAAGAGTTTAATGCTAATAGAGCTGCTGAGATGTTTGATTCTGGATTTTCTAAAGAGACAGAGGAGATTCTGAGAAAGGCTGAAGCTGAAGTTAGAAGACAATTGAATTCAACTGATGGTATTCATGTTCCTGCTGATCCCATTCCTGCTGAAAGTGGATCTGTTCCTGCCGAACCTTCTAAGGTTTCTGCTGATGTTCCTGTGTCTTCTCCATCTGTGGACACTCTGGGTGTTGTTAACTCCCCTGAAAGATTTCCAATTCCTTCTGATCTTGGAAACTCAGTCTCTTCAAAAGATAAGCTGAATGATCCTCATCATCAGTCCAGAACTGGAATTTTCACTTCTTCTTCATATGATGATGACTTCAACCCCTCCATAACTAATCAGGCATCCTCCATTGAAGTTAATCCAATTGCTACCAAGAGGATCAATACAGTTCATCCTCAGTCTTTGATTCTTGGAGATATAAATTCCCCTGTGCAGACAAGAAGCAAGCTACATCAACCCAAGTTTGGAGAATCTGCTTTTCTTAGTTATATACAGGATCAGTTGAGGAACAATCATACTGATTACCTACATTGTCTGTATGCTTGTTTCTTATCTCAAGTTGAACCAACTAGCATAGCTCAGGCTCTTGCTAATGATGATTGGGTTGAGGCTATGCAAGAGGAGATGCAGCAGTTCCAGAATCAGAAAGTATGGATGTTGGTGCCTTTACCTGCAGGAAAGCATGCTATTGGGACTAAATGGATTCTAAAGAATAAAAGGGATGCTAGGGGTATTGTGGTTCGAAATAAGGCTAGATTGGTAGCTCAAGGTCATAGACAAGAAGAGGGGATTGATTATGATGAGGTGTTTGCACCAGTGGCAAGAGTTGAAGCTATCCGATTGTTTTTAGCTTTTGCTTCTTTCATGGGGTTCGTAGTATATCAGATGGATGTGAAGAGTGCATTTTTGTATGGCAGGATTGAGGAAGAGGTTTATGTTACTCAACCACAGGGATTTGTGGATCCTCAGAATCCTAATTTGGTTTACAAAGTGGTTAAAGCACTTTATGGTCTTCATCAAGCACCAAGGGCTTGGTATGCAAGGTTATCAGCCTTTTTGCTAAAACATGGTTACAGAAGAGGGACTATTGATAAAACTCTTTTTATCAGAAAGAATTTCAAAGATATCATCCTGGTACAAGTTTATGTTGATGATATCATCTTTGGTTCCACTAATGAAGCCTGGTGCAGGGAGTTTGAAGAATTGATGAAGAGTGAATTTGAGATGAGTGCTATGGGTGAAATGACTTTCTTCTTAGGTCTTCAGGTTAAGCAGAAACCGGATGGGATCTTTATTTGCCAGGAGAAGTATGTTTATGACATGCTTAAGAAATTTGATATGGAAAATGTGAAGGTTGCTACAACTCCTTTTGAACGTCCAAAGCCTAAGTCCAATAATGAACCTAATGATGCTGTTAATGTTCATCTTTATAGGTCCATGATTGGATCACTCATGTACTTGACAGCTTCAAGACCTGATATCATGTTTGCTGTTGGTGCATGTGCTAGACATCAGGTTACACCATTGACTTCTAACCTAAATGCAGTTAAGAGAATCTTCAAGTATTTAAGAGGACAGCCAAAGATGGGACTTTGGTATCCTAAAGATTCTCCTTTTGTGTTGGAAGCATATAGTGACAGTGATTATGCTGGGGCTAACTTTGATAGGAAGTCTACAACAGGAGGTTGTCAGTTTCTGGGTAGGAGGTTGGTTTCTTGGCAATGCAAAAAGCAAACTATAGTGGCTACATCTTCTACTGAGGCAGAGTATGTTGCTGCTGCTAGTTGCTGTGGACAGGTACTTTGGATGCAAAATCAGTTGTTGGATTATGGATTCAACTACATGAACACTAAGATTTTTATTGATAATCAAAGTACTATGTGTATTGTTAAGAATCCTGTTTATCATCAGAGGACAAAGCATATTGAGATTCGACATCATTTCATAAGAGATGCGTATGAGAAGCATCTTATTCAGGTGGTTAAGATTCACACAGATGATAATGTTGCTGATCTGCTGACCAAGGCTTTTGATGGACCAAGGTTTAAACATTTGGTGGTTCATATTGGAATGGTAAATCCTTAGTTGCTGAGCTTAAGGGGAGGATAAAGCTCAAGGGGAGGATTGTTCTTGTTGTTGTTGTATATTTTCTATCTTTCTTTCTTTCTTTTGTTTCTTTTCTTATTTTCTTTTATTTTGATGTGATTCTTAGTTTAAAAAAAAAAAAAAAAAAAAAAAAAAAAAAAAAAAAAAAAAATTGTGTATATTTTGTGTGCTAATAAGTGGTTTTGAGCAACACCTTGCAGGTACAGTGTTGGTGTTTACACCTACACAATAAATGGTGCTCAACTCACCATGTCTTGCAGACAAGAAAGAGTTGACTCACCATGAGGGTACGGCTCTGGTGTGATTATCAAATCCGTTGATAGCTGTAATAGCTTGTTCAAAGCTATAGGGTACTTCAACTCACCCATGATTCATTTCTGAGAGTTGAAAATGGTTCTCAATTCACCATGGATGTAACCTTTATGGGATCCAAAGGATTGGCTAGTCCACAAAAGTATGGTTTGTGGTAAAGACACTTGGTATCCATATTTGGTATTCAATTCACCAAGGTTTTGCTGTAACCTAAGAATTGGCTAGTCCTGAGCAAACGGCTACAGGTAAAGACAAGTCAAATCCGTTTATAGTTGCTGATTTGCTAATAAATCAGATGGTTATCAATGTACCATGGTCTAACACACCTAAACATTGGCTACTCCAGTAGTGATGGCTATTGGTAAAGAGACATCAAATCCATTAATTTTCAATGATTCACCTCTCACAGGAGTTAACACACCTGGATGTGATGAGAATAGTATGAAACTAAACAAGAACCTCTGTATGCAATACAAGTGTTTATGCGGAAACTAAACAGCAAGTATTATAAAGAAGAAAACTCTAAAGAACAATGATCCTCTATGGATCAAACTATAAACTAAGAATTGTGTTCTTGAATATTGAAAATGTTAAAGGCGTACATAAACTCATAGACGGATATATCTTTTATACTAACAAGATGACCTAACCCTAATCCGTTCTACAAGTAAACGTGTGAAGAGATAAACAACAATCTCTTCTAAAAATAAATCTTAACAAACATTCTAAATATACGGATAACAAATAATACTATCCGCAGCAACAATACTATCGGTAGGAACAAGATAACACTATCGGCAGCAATGAGCTTTCAGCAGGAACCAAAGCTATCGGCAGGAACCAGCTTTACATTATCGGCAGCAACAATGAAACTCTTATTTCCCAGAGATCAGCCTAACAAGTAGGTAAGTCATCAAGAAGAACAAAGAGGTCTAAGAGACCACCTTTACAGTCTCGCATGCCGGTTAGATTTAATCTTAATGTTGAAGATGGGGATGTCAGGAAAGAGTATGACAAGTACATTGGTGTATCTGAAGGTAACTCTATAACTTCAATACAACGACTAATTCAAAAAAGTTATTATGAATTTCACATGACCGGTTAGTAGCATGTTTTTAAATTTGCAGAGTACTATGATCTTGGTGATCCGACGTTTGAGTGCACAGAATGTCATGATTTGGTATGGGAGCCGGAAGCAAGAAAAGGAAACGCTAATCCAACAAACAAACCCTATACTATATGCTGTGGCAAGGGGAAAGTGTTTATCAAACAACCGCCGCCTGCTCCACAGTCGTTGCATGCTTTGTTTTTTAATGACGATGCTAAGAGCAAAATTTTCAAAAAGAGTATCAGAACATACAATAGCATGTTTTCATTCACTTCTATGGGTGGAAAGGTGGACGATACAATCAACAAGCAAGGGCGTGCTCCATACGTTTTCCGGCTGCATGGACAAACATACCATAGTATTGGTAGTTTGCTTCCGGAAGCAGGTCATACTCCTAAATTTGCACAGCTTTATATATATGACACAGATAATTAAAATGAGAATCGAGCAAGAGCACTAAGGTAATATGCGTTATGTAACTTTTGATTTTGTTTATCCATTTGAGTAAAACGTGGTTTGTAACAAAATTATGAAATAAGCTCTAATCATCTGGTCCTAACACTTCAGTTGACCGTATTGATCGAAACATTATAGGTCAGGTAAGAGATGTTTTAGACTCCTCCAGTGATTTGGTTCAAACATTTAGAAGAGCGCGTGACCGGTACAACGAAGACAATGAGCAGAATATAAAAATAAAGCACATTGCAAAGAGAGGCAAAGATGGACGAAATTACAATCTTCCAACTTCAAACGAGGTGGCTGGTCTTATTGTAGGTGACTTCGATACATGTATAGAAGATAGAGATATTATGATAGAAAAGCATCGTGAAGGTTTGCAACGTATCAACATTTTCCATCCTATGTACCTTCCTTTGCAATACCCTTTGTTGATGCCACGGGCGCAAGATGGTTATTATTTGGGTATTCCACATAGAAAGCAACCTGCCAAACGCTCTGTTCGGTCTGAAAGGTCCAAACCGTCCATCGATAAGAAGAACAAAACGAGGGAGTGGTTTGCTTTTTAGATAATGGATCGTCCAAATCAAAAGAATTTATTTACGCGTGGAGGTCGTTTGTTTCAGCAATTTCTTGTGGATGTTTACACTATGGTTGAGATGGAACGTTTGTTTTACCATCGATCAAAATAGACAAAGCTTAGATGTGATACATACTCAAACATTCGTCAAAGTGTTGCGTCTGGTAATAACGACCCCACTACCCTTGGAAAGCCCGTCATCTTGCCTTCTTCTTTTACCGGCGGACCAAGGTACATGAAACAAAACTATATGGATGCCATGGCGTTGTGTAGATGGTATGGCTGTCCAGATTTGTTTATAATCGTTACTTGCAATCCTAACTGGCCGGAGATTGCAAGATACATGCGAGAGCATAACCTTTCTGCTACAGATCGGCCTGATGTGCTTACAAGAGTTTTTAAAATGAAACCGGACCAGTTAATGAAGGATTTGAAAGACCTACGTTTATTTGGACGCGTTCAAGCAGGTAATGTAAATAAGATTTTACTATATATTTATATGTTTATCATAATGAATTTTATATTACGTCACGAATTTTTTACATTTGTATTCTTAAAAATAACTGTTAAAATATTTTGCAGTTGTGTACACCATTGAGTTCCAAAAGCGAGGACTTCCTCACGCGCATGTTTGTTTGTTCTTGCACAAGGACGACAAGGTCCCAAACACTGATCAGATTGATAAATACATTTCCGCCGAGATACCAGATAAAGATGAGGACCCGAATTTGTACAAGTTGGTTTATGATTTTATGATGCATGGTCCTTGCGGTGAAGATGAACCAAAACATGTTTGTATGGATGAGGGTCGATGTACGAAACACTTTCCTAAAAAATTCACACAACGCGGCTCCGTTGACGCAGAAGGCTATCCCGTTAATAGAAGACAGGACGACGAAAAATATGTGGAAAAGAGTGGACATCAGTTGCATAATGGTTATGTTATCCCGTATAATGTTATTGATGCGTGGTCTTGCAACCTTGCAAAAGGTTTTACTTCTCAAGGGATCTTGAGAAGCTTGCAATCCCCACCAGGCAGTGTACCTGACCGATGTTGTAATATCCCGTAAGATTTCCCACCTAATTATAAATGATTAACGAGAATAATCTATCATCACGATTTAATTAACCATTTTTACGGGCTAAATTTTTGCGTTTATTCAACTATGATAATCTAAATATCGTAACACGTTCTCACATTCTTTGTGTCACACTCATTTGTGCGTACCCTTATAGCCTCAAGTCGCGAATAATAGAAAACAAGTAACATTTTAACTTTACGTATCATGAAATGATTAAACGAGTTTTATTTAATTATTCGAGCTTACGAAAATTTAACTAATCACAACCTAATGACATTGGGCCTTGGCCCACTGCTAAACTCAACTAAACGAGCCCTTGAATTCCTATGGGCTTCGGCCACAAACACTAGCCCAACACTATTCAAGCCCAACTTCTTAATTTTTATTTTAAATCTAATCGACTCATGCTTGTTTACTTTGACTCGTTTTCTTCGAATTTCACTTAACAACATATCAATGTTCCTACATGCCTCGACTAAGCCTCCACCAAGGAAGCATGTGTGGCAAGTCGTTTTCATTTATTCGATCATATGATAACTAAATTATCAACAAAGCTCAGCTTGATTTCCATGTTTCTCCACTTGTTACAAATACACTCCAAATTATATTGAGACTAGGAATATGTCTTGTACAAGCTCTAAACACTGTCAATAACCCCAAATGAACATCAACTTGACATTTGGTCACGTTTTATATGTTGGATTCTTTGGTGATTCCACGTTATAAGCTAAACTACAAAACTAAACCGACCTTGTGATGGAACGAATCCTAGACAAACAAGAAAGAACAAAGGCCATGTGCCTTCCTTATAAATTCTATGACACACTCCACCTACTTGACATACTTAAGTACTAGTCTTACACACTCAAACTTTCACACTCCACCTCTCATCCATATTCGGTTCACACACACTCAACTCTTTGGTTTTCTTTTTTTTTAAATTCGATCACATGCAAATAAGAAAACCAACCGATTCATGATAGGTAAATCGACAAGCAAGAGATGACAAGAAACCATATGATTCTTACAAGCTTACTGACACACTCAACTTACTTTTGACCTTCTTTTTTTTTCCTACATGTTCGACCAAATCATCACAATCACATTAATACCTCCATTGTGTACTACAACTAGCTTTCTATAAAATCCTCACACCTCTCCTTCGTACGTACAAATCTCACACTTCAATATATATTCCTAAGTCTTCTCTAGTTGTTGTGAAACGAGTGAGCTATGGCCAAGTTTCCAAGGATTCAAGCCGTACCTAGGATCATTGGAATACCAATCTTGTTTCATTGTTGGGTTGCTAATCGAGTAGCACCAACCTTCTCTCCATGACTAGTCTCCATGTCGTGTTTGACCCCCTTTCTTGGCGTAGTAAGTCTTTTCCAAGTCCCTTCTCATGCGTAAAGATTTTATTTCATGTTCACGTTATTATTCCCTTGCGACATTAACTTCTTCTTGTTTGTTTTGAATAATAACCATGTGAAGAGTGTGTGTGTTTATACGTATAAAAGGAGGAAAGAATAGAGACTTTAAAAAACGTACATTGGTTTTGTATGGCCATGCAACATGATAACTCAACAAGTAAGGTAAACATGAGCGTATGATATGTTTGAAACAAGTTTGTGTTGCATGTTAATGTCTTGGCTCATTTTTGGAAAAGTGCCTATTCGGCTTCTTCAGTTTATTCAAGCTTGTTACACTTTCTTCGAAAACACAAAATAAGTCGCGAGACTAAAAACATGTAAATAAGTTCATATCGAGCCTCGTTAAGCTTAACGAGTGCTTACTGGGCCCTCAAGGCCGAATAGCTCATCGAAGATTTTATTGAAAACTCAACATCATTTTTTTTACTGATTTGCAACGTATAAGCATGCACGCTTCGTTAAAAATGAAAACATGAAATGTTTTCAATCATTTTGAACGTGAATAAACTAAAGAGAAGTGTATATAAGAAACACATTAAGTTTTGGCTCAATCTTGGAATGATACTTATTCAGATTATTGGCTTATCTCGTGTTTATTTCGGTTTTATACTACCTTTTGAACCCTCTTTGTACTCGATATATATACACGACCTATTTGTTAAAAACCACGCTCAAATACCCAAAAGCTTAGTCGAAAGCTTATTTATAAGCTAAGAGTATAAGCTCACTTGGTTCACTATCATAACCCAACTGCCTTTTTTAAAATCGGGAAGAAAAGCGAAGGAAACATGGACGAACCCATGCCTGCTGTTGCAAACTATAAGGCAAATCCCAACCCAGCTATATATCAAATAAATCCATATGCAATGCAAACTATAACGAGTAAGAGCCCTTAGCTCAGTGGTTATGTCGTATGCTTGGTGAGCTAGAGGTCCCGAGTTCGATACTTAGCAGCGACAGTTTTCCCATTTTTCTTATTTTTGCAACTTTTGCAATTTAACACTTTCAGTCCCCCCAACTTCGAACACTTATCACATTTTCTTAAAACCTTTATAATTATAAACTTATATAATTGTTGACAATTTCAGTCCCTTGACTTGGACCAATTTGACAAATTTCACATAAAAACTTTTATAAGTTTATGACTTGTATAAACCTTTAGAATTTCAGTCCTTCAAGGTTGGACACTTTGACATTTTTCATCCAAACTCTTTATAAGTAATAACTTATACATATATATTTTTACCACTTTTCGTCTATGTTTAACACTTATTTCTATTTAACGACCCCATCCGCGTAAACTATAAATATTATATTTATTCAAATATATTATTTACCCACGACTTCAATAAATATTTATGTAAAATATATTGTATATATATTTTCACACCTCGAAATCAAACCAATTTAATACATATAAATTCGACATGTATTTATTCCCACTATGATCGTACCTAAGCCAAAGTTGAGCCAACTCTTATATGAATATATAGTATATATTCCCAGACTTATTTCAAGAGCCAATACTTGCAAATACTTTCACAATAATTTTCCTCGACGATACATTTTCCAATCATTATTCATTAATATAATAAAACTTGAACTATCGAAATCTGAGACTTCCATATTATTCAGGTTGTCTATTGGAGCCATTCCCATTCTACTTCTGACAATACCTTACTTTGTCTACCATGCTACTAAGGTGAGTTTCATAGCCCCTCCTTTTCTCATTTAACTGTTTTATCAACTCTTTGGGGGAGATACATGCTTAAACTACTTGCTTTTACTTAACAAGTACTTTTACATACTACTGTGAGTTGTAGCCCCTACTCTTTTAATTGCTTTATAAATGCTTTGGGGGAGATAAATGCTCAACTACTTACTTTACACTTTTACAAGTACTCTTATCTATATACATGTTACTGTGAGTTCCATAGACCACTCTTTTACCTATTTTGAATTACTTTTAGGGGAAATACATGATTGTATTTCATATAAACTTTACTAGTTTACCTTGAACATTATACTTAGTTGATAAACCACTCTACTTGTTATTGAAACGTAACACTTGCTTTTACTTACAAAGGCACTATAAACTTTTGCGAATTACTATGAACTTATGAATCCACTTTGTACATTTTATATCTCATGGAGAGATACCTGCTATAAACATGATTACGAGTGATTTTCAACTGTATGTTATACCTGATTCACTATTGCCTAAGTTTACCTTTATTACCATGTTCGAAGTCCCTCATATCATGCACCTTAATCACTTGCGAGTGAACGTAAATAATTGTGAATAGATCTATTTGGGACTGACAATCCCCGTTTGGTTTTGCTCGGATGAGCCACCAAACGCACTTTATTTGAAAACACTTATAGGTTATTGGCAATTACCTATCCTGAGGGCCACTAGTATTTTACATCATTTTGATGCCTGTTAAACGTTGAGTGTCATGAGGCTTAGAGCAATAGAACAATACTGTAGTCATGATACATGTAACACCCCAACCCGAGAAGGGCTAAAGTGTAACATTATGGAGTCAAATCAAATTACAAGTCAAACGGATACCATTCCATACAAAGCTTACAAAGGATTACAATGCAAAGTACAAGGTACAAAAGGGGCAACAACAATACTAAGCCCAAACAAAGACTACTTCTAAGCACTTCTAGGTCCAGCAAGAATCTAACAGTGAAGTCTTCTAAGCCCAAAAGCAAAACCTTCTTCCATAACCCAGCTTCCTACTAAACCTGCCGCAGGAAAAGAAATGCGGCTGAGCTTAAAAAGCCCAGTGAACAGATATATAACAAAGCAAACGGATAAACGAAACGTATATGAGTATAAGAAAAGGAAATCATAAGCTTCTGCTGAAAGGAATATCATCTGTCAAATGCATAAGAGATTAACATACACTGAACCAATATCATAAGTCAAAGGGAAACGAAGTATCAAAGATATATCGCATAAGCATAATCATAAGGGAAAGGTAATGAACACGTATCAACAAAGAAACGTCCAAACAAGGTACTTGAATGGACAAACGAATCATAGGAAAGCCACGAGCCGACCTACCGAGGTACTCGATAGATCTCGAATCACATAATCACATAATCACATATCACATATCTGTCACCTCAAAGGATACGGAGAGGGGAGACCTCTCGGTACCACATGGAGTAGCTAGCTCCCAAAAGTGTATGGGTACAAATGCACGTACCACCATCACACTACGAAACGAAACGAAACAAAGCCTAGGATGCATCCATACGCCCCCTGCAAAACAAAATCATATATATGCATCCTGCTCGCATGACAGGGCTACACATACGTCAAAATGGCCAAGTGATCACATATCATATCATATCGAAATGGGGACGCCGTGGATCAATCACACCTCCACAGAAAGTGTCATGCCATCGGTGCCTCGATGACACGCCCATGGTACCTCCATGAGTAGTTAGTAAACTCGGCATAGGAACGAAATGAAACAAATCACATCATCATAGCATATTAAACGAATCATATCGAATCAAATAGGTAGCAATAGAATATCATGTCACATCATAGAATCATATCAAAGGAATCATGTCATGAATCATATCAAAAGGTTCCAATATATAAGGATTCAAAGCAAAGGATTCATATCAAAGAAATGAGGGAAGCATAGCAATGGTTTAGGGAATCCTATAACGAATCAAAAGATAAGATCAAAGTCATGAGAGAACCCCTACTGAAAAGGGATAGGATATCTGTACCTCAACCAGATGACAGAGCAGACACTAGAAAAGTATCCAACAGAAATAGAAACTCCTCCTTCTTCACAGAACCTAGACGGATTAGAAGTCGAGAATTATTCGATAGTTCATTTGAAATCAGATTACTCCCTTTTTGGTTGTCTTTCCATTTAAAGCAGCTTTCTATTTTAGGTAACTTTCCATATTTAGTAAGTTTCCACTTTAAGTAGTTTAAACATTTTAGAAGACTTTCTATTTTTTAGTAAGTTCCCTTATTTAGAAGGTTTCCACTTTTAGAAATTTCCAAAAATAGTACTTTCCATAAATAGCAGGTTTCCATAATTAGCAGATTTCCAAAATTAGCAAGTTTCCAAATGTTAACACATTCTTATAACTTAGTTTTATCCCATTATCAAGTTCCATAGCCTCAAGTATTAAGGATCTCATTTTATGCAAGTTTCCCAAGATTAGGGTTTCGTTAGGTTGCTGAACATGTTTTAGGGTTAAAAGTGTCACTTTAAACAAGTTGGGGGGTCACAACTGAAACTAGACACATTATAGCACTCATATAAAAGTCACACAAGTCAAACATCTCAGATTTTACACTTTACACCCTTATAGTTTCAAAAGTTACAAATTAACCCTTTTATTCCATAATTAAACCTTTAACTAATATAATTATCACATAAGCACCTCAACTATATAAAAATGACACAAGCAGCCCTTAACATATTTTCACAGCCATTTTATCTCAAAGTTTCTATATTTACACATTTAGTCCCTCTAGTTTACAATTTATCAATTTAAACCTTATATTTACATAATTAACCATTTAAAGTATATAATTAATCAATTAAACACATAGGTCCATCAATTATCAAAAAAATTACAATTTCATCCCTTTAACATTAATCTAGGCCGAAAATCAAATATTTACATAATTAGTCCCTCGAGTTTAATTATTATCAAAACAATCCTTTTTAATTAATAGTATTCCAAATAAACCTTTAATTATCCAAATTTACATAAAATACCCCTATACTATTATTCAAGTCGACACATGCCATAAATACCATATTTACCATTTTAGTCCTCCAAGTTTAATTATTTTAATTCGAAACATATATTATATATATAATTCAAAACAAACCCCATATTACAATATTTACACATTAGACCCACATGTTATAATTTTCTTAGATTGCTACAGTAACATAGAGTTTATAAAAATTGACCCACAAGTTTATAATCTTACAAAACAACCCCAAACTTTTATTCATCTTAATCGGTTTTGAAATAAAAAGCCAAACCCTAACCCTAGCTCTATCCCATGATTGTCAATCATCATATCATCATTAAAAGGCATTAATAACACAAGAACAAGATCAAACAATAAAACCTAGGTCTCTCGTTATATATTTTTATTTTCTTTTTCTTTTTAAATCCGATAACAACATAATTCGAAATAATTTATATAGGCTTCAACAAATTCAAGGATCATTTTTCCAAAGTCATATATATCATATAGAGTGCAAATAAAATAATCATGGAGCCCAGAAAATTCGTATGCTTTATTATAGATTTTATATGTGTTTTAACCCTTAAAAATCCATACGATTGTTTAAGCATGCATGGATCGATTTCATTAATTTTTATGGAACATATATGATGTAATTGACATAAGAAAAATACCAGGATATTATTAGGATGATCGAATGATGCATATGGAATTTCTTTCTCTCGGCTTAAACAAATCGAACAAACAATTCACCACAATGAAAACCAACGATCCATAAATCTTTTGGCTATTTTTCCCAGCTTCTAATCATCAAATAGGACTTAGGAAAATTGTTTTAGCAGCTGTGAAAATTCGTATGGGGTGTGGAGGCATTTTAGGGTTATACGCTTTATGTTTTTGGGAGGAAAATAAAACAAATAAATATATGATGATGGGGAAAACGTGTGTATGGATGTGGTATCCCAAAATCTCGCCAATTATCAGTATTTGCATGATCCAAATTTATTTTTGTTATTTCCTTCCTATTTTAAGTCATAATTATCTTTACATAACTTGTAATTTAAATAATTAGACATATAAATGTATTTTTCGGCTCTTTTATATTTCTAAGGTGACAAGAAAGTTTTACACACTATAAATTAATATAAAGTCCAAAGAAAAATTATTCATCTCAAAATTTCTAAAGTTTACAATAGTTTGTGATTTATTTGAGATTTATTTGTTTAATAAAGTTAATTAATTAAAGTTTTAGATTTCAAGGGTATTTTGGTAATTTAAATGTAGTATGAAAAGTGGGTTTTACGACTATCTCCCACTAAAAAAAAAAAATTTCGTCCGCGAAAATGCAAAATGTAAGGTGGTGAAACAGAACGAAGGTGCACCAAACTACGAATAGCAAAAGGAGTTTAACTCGCACAAATTCGGATTTAGAGAATTTCAACGAACAAAACGATCTCGTTTCCCAATACTTGATCTTAACAATTCAAAGATGGTTTCGGTTTCCCGATAGAAGGCACATCACATAGAATTCACATCAAAAGAATCACACACCGAACGTAACAGATGACAATCGTATCTCCTTAAAAGATATTCAAAGGAAGATGTGAGATTAGGTGGGTATTCCATTCGCGAACAAGGAAATGAACTGATCAGATGAGAACGTGTCGAATGATGGTATCACGAAGATGACATATATAAATATAACTCTTCAGATTTCAACAGTTTCGTCTTCATTATAACCTTCCAAAGGTATTATCGTAGCCCGATAGATCTTGATTCTCAGAACTTCATATTTTAATTCATAACAGGTTGTCATGAAACGAATTCGTCGAATGTGAGAATGTATACATAGCAAAGCATAGGTGTAGCTCTTAACAAATCAAATCCATATAGGCATAAGATAAGTTGCTCGATAACATCAAATGGCAGGAAGCTCTACAACGGAACTTAGGATTTATCAAGGCATAGAAGTCAAACAATCGCGTGACGCGTAACCAATCATATCAAAACGTACGGCGATAAGGTAGATCAAACGTACAGGTCAAAAGAATCCTAAAGTCTCACTATTCGCAGATCGTCGCAAACGAAAACAAATCTAGGTCTCCATTAAGGCACTTCTCAAGACATCCTATGAACACAATAAGTGCACGTTATATGATGTGAGTATTATCACGTTGGCCAGACGTCATAATACTAGCATCATATAAATATGCCCTCATGATGATCATACTTTATCTCAATCAGTGAAACAAATCTACAATCCACCTAACAGTCCAACTATCTTCTGGGTTAGCCCTATTCAAAGATCAATAATGAAACGATGTCGAACAAAACAAACGAAGCTTGGAGAGACGTAACAAAACCAAACAATCATCATCAGAGAGAGACATGTCGCTAAGGCATCATTTCCTCCATCATAAGGTTCACTTCAAGAATTCGTCTCCTTAGAATCTTCTTATGTCCGAGTAGTCAGGCTTCGTCCATCTTCCAATCTAAGAGTGAAACGGAATCATTATCTTGAGTTTGGTTTCTTCAAGCCTTCTGCAGTTCTTCTTGGAAAGTGATTGAGTAACGTGACTCTCTGGTACGGTCTTCAATCTCCTCCTCATCCAGTCTGTTTCCACTCTCAATTCTTCTTAGTACGACTAAGGTGAATAGGGAAGTGAGACTGTATGTTCTTCATCAGCTCCAGGTTCGCCGTCTTGACCAGGTTCCTGCGCTCTGCTCGTCCACTCTTTCGTCTTGTGAGGTATGTCATCAACTCTTTCGTCTTCCAGGTTACCGTTGTCTGTCATCTTCAGGTTCTATCTAGCTCCATCCTCCGGTGAGAAACTTGGTGGTCCAACAAGAATCATATCCGAAATTTCAAGGTGCCAAAACATAATTCACATGAAATGTTCGTTCCTCGGTGGACAAAATAGGTACAAGAGAATTTCATAACCGCGAAAGTAACGTACGAGTCTCCAGAGTAAAAGTGATATCAAAGTTTAACAATCGGTAATCGTAGTAGGGAGTTCAAAATAGTTTCAAATACCAAAGGTAAGACATGGTAGAATAGTCGTCAGCATCTCGAATGCTTAAGCAACCAATTCATATCAGAATCAAATCGAAGTTGGCTATCTAAAGAAAAGCAGATTTACGTAACAAACCTTTATCGTTCAAAGTGAAAGAAAATAATCCTATACTCGTGGTTAAACATCACCTGACTTCTCAAAGATGGTAAGAATAAGTGAAACCATATCAAATAACATCAGAAAACTTACAGAGGATTTGCCAATAGCAAGATACAACAATAGAGTGCATCAAACACGTCATCGCCATGTAGGTTCTTAGAATGCCCAAAATGTCAGAAGGATCAACAAACAGATCAGAGATCAAAGAAAAAAAATCATAATAGCGATAAGCATTAACGTGAAATCTTAAACGCCTTCAAGCTCACTAGTGGAAAACTTAGGTGGTGCAAAAATCTCTAACTCAAAAGGGATGATTCCAAAAGGCATAGCTAAACGTAGGGTACGAATCAGAGTAATGCGGAAACAAAGATACATAAGGAATCTCTTACAGTCTACCCATTCCTTACTGGTCAAAACTTAAGTTCATGCAGGGGAATCTCAAAGCAAGTTCTCAAAGTTGTTTCCTAGGTTCCTACAGTGGGAGCCTAATGGTCCAAAACTCACAGGTCATAGCCTAAGCTCTACGGACGTTGCATCCGCCGATCCAAACTTGTTCTCTGATACCATAATTGTAACACCCCAACCCGAGAAGGGCTAAAGTGTAACATTATGGAGTCAAATCAAATTACAAGTCAAACGGATACCATTCCATACAAAGCTTACAAAGGATTACAATGCAAAGTACAAGGTACAAAAGGGGCAACAACAATACTAAGCCCAAACAAAGACTACTTCTAAGCACTTCTAGGTCCAGCAAGAATCTAACAGTGAAGTCTTCTAAGCCCAAAAGCAAAACCTTCTTCCATAACCCAGCTTCCTACTAAACCTGCCGCAGGAAAAGAAATGCGGCTGAGCTTAAAAAGCCCAGTGAACAGATATATAACAAAGCAAACGGATAAACGAAACGTATATGAGTATAAGAAAAGGAAATCATAAGCTTCTGCTGAAAGGAATATCATCTGTCAAATGCATAAGAGATTAACATACACTGAACCAATATCATAAGTCAAAGGGAAACGAAGTATCAAAGATATATCGCATAAGCATAATCATAAGGGAAAGGTAATGAACACGTATCAACAAAGAAACGTCCAAACAAGGTACTTGAATGGACAAACGAATCATAGGAAAGCCACGAGCCGACCTACCGAGGTACTCGATAGATCTCGAATCACATAATCACATAATCACATATCACATATCTGTCACCTCAAAGGATACGGAGAGGGGAGACCTCTCGGTACCACATGGAGTAGCTAGCTGCCAAAAGTGTATGGGTACAAATGCACGTACCACCATCACACTACGAAACGAAACTGAAACAAAGCCTAGGATGCATCCATACGCCCCCTGCAAAACAAAATCATATATATGCATCCTGCTCGCATGACAGGGCTACACATACGTCAAAATGGCCAAGTGATCACATATCATATCATATCGAAATGGGGACGCCGTGGATCAATCACACCTCCACAGAAAGTGTCATGCCATCGGTGCCTCGATGACACGCCCATGGTACCTCCATGAGTAGTTAGTAAACTCGGGCATAGGAACGAAACGAAACAAATCACATCATCATAGCATATTAAACGAATCATATCGAATCAAATAGGTAGCAATAGAATATCATGTCACATCATAGAATCATATCAAAGGAATCATGTCACGAATCATATCAAAAGGTTCCAATATCAAGGATTCAAAGCAAAGGATTCATATCAAAGAAATGAGGGAAGCATAGCAATGGTTTAGGGAATCCTATAACGAATCAAAAGATAAGATCAAAGTCATGAGAGAACCCCTACTGAAAAGGGATAGGATATCTGTACCTCAACCAGATGACAGAGCAGACACTAGAAAAGTATCCAACAGAAATAGAAACTCCTCCTTCTTCACAGAACCTAGACGGATTAGAAGTCGAGAATTATTCGATAGTTCATTTGAAATCAGATTACTCCCTTTTTGGTTGTCTTTCCATTTAAAGCAGCTTTCTATTTTAGGTAACTTTCCATATTTAGTAAGTTTCCACTTTAAGTAGTTTAAACATTTTAGAAGACTTTCTATTTTTTAGTAAGTTCCCTTATTTAGAAGGTTTCCACTTTTAGAAATTTCCAAAAATAGTACTTTCCATAAATAGCAGGTTTCCATAATTAGCAGATTTCCAAAATTAGCAAGTTTCCAAATGTTAACACATTCTTATAACTTAGTTTTATTCCATTATCAAGTTCCATAGCCTCAAGTATTAAGGATCTCATTTTATGCAAGTTTCCCAAGATTAGGGTTTCGTTAGGTTGCTGAACATGTTTTAGGGTTAAAAGTGTCACTTTAAACAAGTTGGGGGGGTCACAACTGAAACTAGACACATTATAGCACTCATATAAAAGTCATACAAGTCAAACATCTCAGATTTTACACTTTACACCCTTATAGTTTCAAAAGTTACAAATTAACCCTTTTATTCCATAATTAAACCTTTAACTAATATAATTATCACATAAGCACCTCAACTATATAAAAATGACACAAGCAGCCCTTAACATATTTTCACAGCCATTTTATCTCAAAGTTTCTGTATTTACACATTTAGTCCCTCTAGTTTACAATTTATCAATTTAAACCTTATATTTACATAATTAACCATTTAAAGTATATAATTAATCAATTAAACACATAGGTCCATCAATTATCAAAAAATTACAATTTCATCCCTTTAACATTAATCTAGGCCGAAAATCAAATATTTACATAATTAGTCCCTCGAGTTTAATTATTATCAAAACAATCCTTTTTAATTAATAGTATTCCAAATAAACCTTTAATTATCCAAATTTACATAAAATACCCCTATACTATTATTCAAGTCGACACATGCCATAAATACCATATTTACCATTTTAGTCCTCCAAGTTTAATTATTTTAATTCGAAACATATATTATATATATAATTCAAAACAAACCCCATATTACAATATTTACACATTAGACCCACATGTTATAATTTTCTTAGATTGCTACAGTAACATAGAGTTTATAAAAATTGACCCACAAGTTTATAATCTTACAAAACAACCCCAAACTTTTATTCATCTTAATCGGTTTTGAAATAAAAAGCCAAACCCTAACCCTAGCTCTATCCCATGATTGTCAATCATCATATCATCATTAAAAGGCATTAATAACACAAGAACAAGATCAAACAATAAACCCTAGGTCTCTCGTTATATATTTTTATTTTCTTTTTCTTTTTAAATCCGATAACAACATAATTCGAAATAATTTATATAGGCTTCAACAAATTCAAGGATCATTTTTCCAGAGTCATATATATCATATAGAGTGCAAATAAAATAATCATGGAGCCCAGAAAATTCGTATGCTTTATTATAGATTTTATATGTGTTTTAACCCTTAAAAATCCATACGATTGTTTAAGCATGCATGGATCGATTTCATTAATTTTTATGGAACATATATGATGTAATTGACATAAGAAAAATACCAGGATATTATTAGGATGATCAAATGATGCATATGGAATTTCTTTCTCTCGGCTTAAACAAATCGAACAAACAATTCACCACAATGAAAACCAACGATCCATAAATCTTTTGGCTATTTTTCCCAGCTTCTAATCATCAAATAGGACTTAGGAAAATTGTTTTAGCAGCTGTGAAAATTCGTATGGGGTGTGGAGGCATTTTAGGGTTATACGCTTTATGTTTTTGGGAGGAAAATAAAACAAATAAATATATGATGATGGGGAAAACGTGTGTATGGATGTGGTATCCCAAAATCTCGCCAATTATCAGTATTTGCATGATCCAAATTTATTTTTGTTATTTCCTTCCTATTTTAAGTCATAATTATCTTTACATAACTTGGAATTTAAATAATTAGACATATAAATGTATTTTTCGGCTCTTTTATATTTCTAAGGTGACAAGAAAATTTTACACACTATAAATTAATATAAAGTCCAAAGAAAAATTATTCATCTCAAAATTTCTAAAGTTTACAATAGTTTGTGATTTATTTGAGATTTATTTGTTTAATAAAGTTAATTAATTAAAGTTTTAGATTTCAAGGGTATTTTGGTAATTTAAATGTAGTATGAAAAAGTGGGTTTTACAATACAGTATTACAATTATTTTATTAATATTTGTATTTGTTACAAATATTATCTAAACTTAGAACTTGTGTTCACTATATAGCAGAAAATCACTACTTGGCAAACTATAACTATTTTGTGTGACGACCCATTTAGGGCAAACAAACCAACTATGGGTATATAATAACTTTACCCACCACTTACTTTATAACAAACCAACTATGGGCGTATAACAACGTAACCCACTACTTATTAATAATTGTATTTATTTCAATTATTACCTAAACTTTGATTTTGATAATCAACCGTTTAAACTATAAACTCTATGGAATTACCCATACTTTGATTTTGATAATCAACCATTCAAACTTTAAACACTATAGAATTACTCACTCCTTGATTTTGATAATAAACTGTTTCACTATAAATACTATGGATATACTCACACTTTGATTTTGGAAAATCAACTGTTATTCACAAACACTATGGACTCACAAACTCTTTGATTTTTGGAAATCAACTATTCTCCTTATAAACTCTATGAACTCACCAACCTTTGTGTTGACGCTTTTAGCATGTATTTATCTCAGGTCCATAATGAGCAAGGATGACACGGAGGAGCACGGATTACTTATGAAGGCTATAAATTTTACTATCATTCGAAAACTTATTTATTTAACTATGAAACCAAATGGGACCTCATTTTGTAAACTCTGGTATTTATACAAATTCGAATGATAAATCTTTTAAAACGACTAAATTGGTGATCGTTTTCTACTATTAAACTGTGGTGCCATGAAGTAACACCCAATCTAAATTCCGCTGCATATTTTGAAATTGGGGGTGTTACAGATGTAGTATAGTGAGTGGCAAGTACCGGGGGATTGATCGTTCTCTCGGGGAATAGTGTTCGTTAGGATTGAAGCTAATTTAACTAGGTCTAAAGGTGAGGGATGATTCTTTTTGTATTTTTATGTTTTTATGAAAGCAAGTAAAAATCTCGGGTATTGGAAGAGTGGGCGGAATTAGTTGCTAGCCAACTAACCCAAATAACTACTTAAACAAATAAAATAAAATAACAAGAAAAGTAAATGGTGGACTTCTTATAATGAGAAAAACGTGTTTACTTAGATTTCACTACTCCCTAGCTATCTTTTATTGATTAATTGATTTGTCACAATTGTGTGGATGAAGGGTTGCATTCCTTAATACCATTTGTGGGGGCGTGTACGTCCTTCCCCAACTCTATAAGCTCCTATCTCTTCCTATGACGACACGTTTAGTATCCTATCATGGCCTCATTAATAGTTACTTATGCATTAAACACAACCAATAAAACCGTAGTACACATCCGATTACGTTTCCTAAAACGTTCAAGCAAGTTACCGAATAGGAAGTTAGCCAGTTTTCTTAAGCCTAACGCTAAATCAATCACCCACAACAATCAATAACAAATCAATAATCAATAATTAACAACTAGGTTTCATTAGATCTAAGCAAACACTAATAAACCTAAGCTAGCATGTTAATAGAAAGAAAAGCATACGATATAATCAAACAACACATAGACATATTGAATGATTAAAGGATAACTTATCTTCAATTAAACATGGAAGAAAAAAGGGTTTGAAACCCTTACAAAAGCTGTAAAATTCGGCTAGGGTTTAGTTGCACAAAAGTTCCACACTAATGAATGAAAAATCCAAAACTATATATAGAGTTACAAGGCTGACAGCGTCAGGTTATAGATTCTGACGTTGTCAGATCGCCGTGATTAGGGTTCTCGGATCGCCTTCACACATGTCTGACGCCGTCGCTTATAATAGTCTTCTGGGCCGTCTCTCTTTAGCTTAACACGTGACGGCCTACACCTTGTAACACATGACGCCGTCAGGTGTTAACTCTTCAATTCTTCACTGGAGCGTCTAGTACAAACATGTATCCATCTCTTATGTCTTCAAGTGATGGCGTCACGTAGTGACATCTGACGTCGTCAGGTACAATTTCCAGCATGGATTCTTGACTTTGTCGTTTTCTTCACTTTTTTGCTCCAAAAACGTCCAAAATGCTCCATTTTTCAGAATTCTCGTCCGAAGTACCTAAATTGACAAAATGAACGATTTGAGGTAATAATTGATCATAAAAACACGATTTAGGGCTTAAATGACCCCCTAAAAGCGTAACAAATTTATCCTTATCAAATACCCTTACACTTGAGATTTGCTTGTCCTCAAGCAAATGAGCTTTTATTCCAATCAAAATACAAGTTAGGGGTCATTTAACATTAATATAAAAGTAATTACAACAAATGATCGTTCTACTTTAGTCAAAACAAGCACGGAAATTATACACCAGCACCTTACAAATAGTGTTTGGATACTCTCATCTCTCGGGTGTTATAAATGTATATATCACAAATGAAAATGGAAAAATATCTCTCACTACCTGTCATAGCACATAGATTACCATAGGCTTGGGAAAGGATCGAAAACCTCCACCACTTTGGCGTAAGCACCTAGGATAAACTATCAAAGAGGTCTTTTAAAGGGTTGTAACGTTAGGTGTAGGGATATGATAAACACGGTTTGTTGGATAAAGGATATTTTACTGGTGGCAAGTCAATCGCCTGGGTCAATTACATGTACAATGTGGCGTTGCTAAGCCAAGACTCGACTCAACTTAAACTATTACGGCTCTCTTTTTGTATTTTTTTCAAGACACTATATTCAACATAGATAAAAGAAACGGGATGGTAGTCCGTATGTTTTTTTTTTTTTTTTTTTTTTTTTTTTTTTTTTTTTTTTTTTTTTTCGATTTTTTTTTTCATACACTCTTGCCCTACCATCCAAAATAATACATCATAGGGAATTCACATTCCCCTTACACTTGAACTTTTACATACTTTACATGTAACTATTCTAATGACTCGAATTAAGATAATCAAAACACTTGGAGTACTTTAAAACATTTACGCACATATGGGGGTAATAAATGATGTTCTTCCCCCATTACTCCATTACACTAGTACTTTACCCATGAGTCCCAATCATCCCAAAACAATATATACAAGATATGACTCGACTTAGCAACCATGTAATCAATTAGACAATTAACTAAGGGTTTAAACATATAACAATAATGCACTAAAGATGAGTGCATACAAGGTAGGCTAAGGCGATTTGGGTGTACATTTGGGGTGGATTGTAAACAAATTCTTCCTGTAAGTAAAATGCTTAAAGTTAGAAACGAAAAAGATAGGCTCTGAGGGGTGTACTAGGGGTATCGTGTACTAAAAATGAGTACATCGCAAAGGTGTGGGAGAATTACTTGACCAATGAAGTCAATGCAATTATAATACAGGTTTAAAACAAGGGTTATCCTAATGCCCCTTATCACGTAGTAAATCCTAACTACACAAATGTAGTCTCACTAGCGGTCTCGGGATGAATCACTAACGCAAGTTCTAGAATCTAAGTACTACCGGTACACTCACAAGCATTAAAGATAAATGCTTTTTCCTAAAGATCTAGGGGCGAACCTCACATTTTTGGGGTGGAAATTTTTGAGTGGTACAGTTTTTGTGCTAGTCATATAACTCCTATCCATGAGACGCTTATTAAGACTAAAGTTTCACTCCTATATGCTGCAAAAAAATTTAAAATTGGTGCCAAAATTACCCTAACAAGTATTTCTCAAAGTTTTATTACACATCTACTATTAAACAAACAAAAATCAAGTGCAATTGTAGTCTCTAAGGAATCTTCATTTACCCCCCCCCCCCTTACACTTAAGCCGAACATTGTCCCCAATGTTCAATTAAAAGATGTAAAAGTAAAGAAAATGAAAGAATGAAACAAATACTCCCCTGATTCGTTCGGTGGATAATGTGGTAACACGGTTAGATCCTCCTCCAAGAAAATGAGCATAGAAAAGCTTCTCTTCAGAAATATAAATCATCTTCTTGTCCAATATAACCTGTTAAACATCTGAGAAAACAAACACGAAAAACCTCGCAGAAAATCGGCGGTAAACTCTATAAAGATAAATCCTAGAAAGCAAGTAAAGATATAATACTTGTGGAATGAATATTTGCAGATTCCTGGAGTTTAAAAGTTAAAGATTTTACGAAACTTTACAATTCCGGCAAAAAAACAAAATCTGGAAAATTTTCAAAAAATTAAACCTGACGTCGTCAGGTTGGAATACCTGACGCCGTTGATGAGGCGAAAAATGTACCGCTTTTGGGGGGTCATTTAAGCCCGAATTCGTATTTATTTGATCAAATATTACCCTAAATCGTTCCTTTTGTCATTTTAGGTACTTTAGAGAAGAAATCTGGAAAAGGAAGCATTTTGGACGTTTTTGGAGCATAAAAGTGAAGAATTCGACAAAGTGCCAAAAATCTGCTGGAAGTACCAAGTGACGGCGTCAAGTCTATCCTGACGGCGTCAAGCCTTGATAGGCCAGAACATATTTTGGGAGTCTAAAGGGAGACGGCGTCAAGAAGGCCATCCAAGAAACCCTAGCACGGCGAGGTGACGGCGTCAAGGTCTACAACGTGACGCCGTCAGATCTGTTTTTCTATATATATTACCTTAATTTTTAGTCATTAGTGTGGAACTTTTTAGAGGCAAAACCCTAGACGATTTTCTGCAAGTTTTTAAGGGTTTCATACCCTTGGATCTTCCATGTTCAATTGAAGATAAGTAATCAATTAATCATTCAATATGTCTATGTGTTGTTTGATTCTATCTTATGCTTGTCTTTTATTTAACATGCTAGGCTAGATTGTCTTTGTGTTTGCTTAGATCTAATGAAACCTAACTATTAATTATTGGTTGTTGGTGTGTTTATAATTGTATTGGATGATTGTATATCTATGTTAGGCTTAAGAAAACTGGCAGACTTTCGGTTGATAACATGCTTGAACGTCTTAAGAAACATGAACCAATGCGTACTAGGTTATTATGGTTGTATTTAATGCATGAGCGAATTCTAGTGATCCCATGTTAGGAGCTTCTTAGCCGGCTCGACATAGGAGTGAAGTAGGAGCTTATAGAGTTGGGGAAGTACGTACGCCACCCCACGAATGGTATTAAGGAATACACCCGTCATCCACGCAATTATAACACACTAATTAACCGGTAAAAGATAGTTAGGGAGTAATGAAATCTAAGTAAACACACTTTCCTCTATCATAGTTTTCACAACTTTTATTTTATTTGTTATTTTATTTTATTTGCATTAGTAGCTTTTGGGTTAGTTGACTAGCAACTAATTCCGCCCACTCCTTCAAACCCGAGATTTTACTTGCTTTCCATAAAACATAAAAATACAAAAAGAATCATCCCTCACCCTTAGACCTATTAGAGTAGTTTTTCACACCTAACGAACACTATTCCCTGTGAGAGAACGATCAATCCCCCGTACTTACCACTACACTATACTACATCGGTCAGGTACACTGCCTGGTGGGGTTGTAAGCCTCTTGAGATCCCTCGAGAGGTAAAACCTGTTGTAAGGTCGCAAAACCACGCATCAAGTTTTTGGCTTCGCTGCCGGGGAATAGTTATTGTTTAGGTTGAATTTTTATTTTATTAGGTCTACTCACTAGATTCCTTTCTAGTGAGATTTTTATTTTATTTTTCTAGGATTTTCTTTAGTCTATCTTTTTTCTTTGTGTTTTTTTTCGTAACCATACCATCCGACCTCATGGAAGGTGGTAATATCTTTGATCCCAACAACCCACCACCACAACCTCCTAGAGCACGCACCTTAGGAGAGTATTCCCGTCCTAGCCACCAAGGCTATCGAAACACCATTGAGCTCACTCAAGGAGCCAATGTCACTCCCTTGCGATCCGACACCATCCGGTTGGTGCAAAGCGGATGCGCATTCCATGGACTTCGTTCCGAAGATCCAAATCAACATCTCAAGGACTTTCTCAAAATCGTTGATTCCATAGACCTTGATGTTGCCACTCGAGAGACGACCCGATTGCGTCTCTTTCAATTCTCTCTGCGGGACCAAGCTAGTCAATGGCTAGAGCGTCTACCCGCAGGATCCATCACCTCTTGGGATGATCTCACCACACGTTTCCTTGCTCAATTTTTCCCACCGGGAAGAACTACCAAGCTAAGGAACGATATCTTGATGTTCCAACAACGTCAAGGCGAAACCCTCTACGAGGCATGGACTCGATTCAAGGACTTACTCCAAAAAGTCCCTCACCATGGTATTGATCTTTGGCTTCAAGTCCAAATCTTTTACGATCATATCAATCTCTCCACGAGGCAAACCATTGACCAAGCGGCCGGTGGTAAGCTACGTGATCTAAGTGCGGAACAATCATGGGATCTCCTAGAAGATCTTGCTCTTTATGACAACGAAAGTTGGAATGATCCCCGTGATTTGAACAAAACGGTCAAGGCAATATCTTTGCCTTCGAACAATTCAAGCACTTCCGACCGTAGGATCATAGAACTTGAGGACCAAGTCAAGTTTCTCATGAAATCCTACGAGGCTCCAAAACCTTCAAGCCAAGTGAACAAAATCACTTCTTCATGTGAATTATGTAGTGGTCCCCACGACACTCGTGATTGCGTGGAACTCCCCGAACAAGCTTTTGCGGACTACGCATCCTCGCGTACCGACGGAGCGGGAGACAAGTGGTACACTTTCAAACCCGAGACAAACCCTTATGGTGATTCATATAACCCCTCATGGAGAAATCACCCGAACCTTAGGTGGAAGCAAAACCAAAACATGCAACAAACCAATTCTTCCAACCCACCTAATCGTTTCCAATCAAGCGGTTCCAACTCAAACCGCACTTTCAATAACAATCCTTCCAACAACAATGGTAGTACCAATAACCTTGAAGGATTGATGTCTCGATTTATGGCATCTCAAGAAGCTAGAATAGCTAGATTTGAATCCGAATTCAATCAACAACAAACGGAGATGACCAATAAAATCGAAAACTTATTGAAAGCCCTCAATAACCAAGTGTTATCACCTCCACATAAGGACGCTAGGAACACAAATAGCGAACCCCAAGTTAAAGACCCTTCTTCATCCAAACATGTCCACTTCGTAAACATTGTCACTATTAAACCAATTGATAAGAATGAGGACAATAGTGAATCTAAGGATGAGGTTAAGAAAGTCGAGGTTGATAAGGAAGTTAGGAAAAGTGAGATTGAGGAAGTAGATGATGATGAGGACTACTTCAATAAATTACCAACTAGGGAAGAACGGGCATACCATAAAGATTTATTCGATGACCCCGAGACACCATACTTCCTAGGTAATCCGATTATCACAACGGGCAACCCTTCTAATCTCAACATCAATGCAACATCGGATATTTGCATGTGTGGAAAGCTTACATCGACCATAGATCGCCCATAAACATCATGACTAGAGCCCACTACAACTTGATAATGAAAAATCAACTTGGGTATAGGATGTTCCCTGACAAGGGTTGGATGAATAACTTCACGGGAAGAGTTAAGGGATTACCGGTTTATGTAGGAAACTTCACCTATGTTACCGACTTTGTA
This sequence comes from Artemisia tridentata subsp. tridentata, assembly GCA_021014915.2. Lineage (NCBI taxonomy): Eukaryota > Viridiplantae > Streptophyta > Magnoliopsida > Asterales > Asteraceae > Artemisia > Artemisia tridentata. Next base: position 116,130,621 of record CP139508.1, on the reverse strand, counting down.
ATTGTAGAAGACATACGCCCGGTGATAGATAGTTGCTTAACCCAAGTAGTGTTTGGGAAACCGTTCATTGAAACCTCTGGAATGATTCACGACCCAACACTAGGGATAGTTAGATTTAAGAATGAGACCGATGAGGTAAACTACCAAATGCCGTATAAGATAGAGCAATACCAAACGCTATCAAATTTGGAGAAGGAGCACAAGCAAGCGGTCTACTATAGGAATGATGAGGATAGACGTAAAGGAGTAGACTATGTTATGGGTAGGATATTTGGTTTCTACAAGGATTGTTTGAAATTAGGAACGGAATATAAAACCGGACATGAGAAGAACCTAGGAACCGTGACCAATGATGATGGAGTCACGTAATGTACGGTGACTTTGAGTCTAGCTACGAGACTCGTTAATAAAGAAAAGCGCTTCTTGGGAGACAACCCAAGCTTTATTAGCTTTGTGTGTTTTCTTATTTGTTTGTTTGTTCTTATTTGTTTCCGTATGCATGTTTAATTTTTATTGCTTTTGATTCATGTTTCAAAAATAATTTGTGAAAATGCTTTATTTTGTTTTTAACTTCGTCTTAACTACATATAAAGGTATTTTGCAAAAGATAAGTGTAAGGGAAATCCAAATCAGTTTATTAGAACGAAGGAACATGAATCATAACAATATTAAATTAACATTCATATTAGTATTGTTTGAGTCAAATGCTTGTATCGAGTCACAATGATATTTTGCAGGATTTCCAGGAATTAAGAATGAAGTTTTTCCAGAAATTTTCCGGAAACTTAACATGAAAAATCTGTCAGATCACTTCTGACGGCGTCAGGTTCCAGTCTGACGGCGTCAGGTGTAGTTTTCTGGAATTTTTGAAAGTTTTGTCGTTTCTTCCGGAATCAAAAAGTTTTTATAGAATCTCTAACTTATAAACTCCAGGAATCTGCAAAATAATCATTCCACAAGCATTATATCCTTATACAGATTTATCCCGCCGATGTTATGCAGGTTTTTCGTGTTTGTTTTCTCAGGTTTAACAGGTTATATTGGACAAGAAGATGATTTATATTTCGGAAGGGAAGCTTTCAACGTTCGTTTTCTTGGAGGAAGATTTAACCATGTTACCTCATTATCATCATCGAACGAATCAGGGGAGTATTTGATTTCATTCTTTTACCTTATTTACTTTTACATCTTGTTATTTGAACATTGGGGACAATGTTCATCTTAAATGTAAGGGGGGTAAAGTACGATACCTTAGAGAATACAATTACGCTTGATTTTTGTTTGTTTAATGGTAGATGTGTAATAAAACTGAGAGAAATACCTGTTAAGGCAATTTTAGTGCCAAATTTAAAATTTTTTACAACATATAGGAGTGAAACTTTGATCTTAATGAGCGTCTTATGGATAGGAGTTATATGACTAGCACAAAACCGTACCACTAAAAAAATTTTCACCCAAATATGTGAGGTTCGCCCCTAGAATTGGTAGGAAAAGCATTTATGCTATGATGTGAGTACCGGTAGCACTTAGATTCTAGAACTTGCGTTAGGACCATTCCGAGGCCACAAGTGAGACTACATTCGTGTAGTTAGATTTACTACATGATAAGAGGCACTAGGATTAACCCATTGTTTTACACCTGTGTTTATGTTATAATTACGTTGGCTACATTGGTCAAGTAATTCTCCCACACCCTTTGCGTTGTACTCATTTTTAGTACACGATACCCCTAGTACACCCCTCAGAGCCTATCTTTTCGTTTCGACCTTTGAGCATTTTACTCAAAGTGAAAATTTGTTTACACCCCACTTAAATGTACACCCAAATCGCCTTAGCCTACCTTGTATGCACTCACCTTTAGTGCATTATTGTGATAACATTTGTTTAAACCCTTAGTTAATTATCTAATTGATTACATGGTTGCTGAGTCGAGTCATATCCTTGTACATATTGTTTTGGGACGATTGGGACTCATGGGTAAAGTACTAGTGTAATGGAGTAATGGGGAAGAACATCATTTATTACCCCCTGATGCGTGGGTTTTGCAACCTTACAACAGGTTTTACCTCTCGAGGGATCTCAAGAGGCTTACAACCCCACCAGGCAGTGTACCTGACCGATGTAGTATAGTGTAGTGGTAAGTACGGGGGATTGATCGTTCTCCACAGGGAATAGTGTTCGTTAGGTGTGAAAGGCTACTCTAATTAGGTCTAAGGGTTGAGGAAGATTCTTTTTATGTTTTTATATTTTATAAAAGCAAGTAAAATCTCGGGTTTTGAAGGAGTGGGCGGAATTAGTTGCTAGTCAACTAACCCAAATTACTACAAATGCAAATAAAATAAAATAACAAAAATGAAAAGTGGTGAGAAACTTATGTGTAGAGAAATGTGTTTACTTAGATTTCCTTACTCCCTAACTATCTTTTACCGGTTAATTAGTGTGTATTAGTCGCGTGGATGACGGGTGTATTCCTTAATACCATTCGTGGGGTGGCGTACTTACTTCCCCAAACTCTACAAGCTCCTACTTCACTCCTATGTCGAGCCGGCTAGGAAGCTCCTAACATGGGATCACTAGAATTCGCTTGTGCATTAAATACAACCATAAAAACCTTTAGTACGCGTTTGGTTCATGTTTCTTAAGACGTTCAAGCAAGTTACCGAATAGGAAGTTAGCCAGTTTTCTTAAGCCTAACATAGATAAACAATCATCCAATACAACTAACAACACACTAACAACCAATAATCAATAGCTAGGTTTCATTAGATCTAAGCAAACACAAGATAAAATTAGCCTAACATGTTAAACAAAAGACAAGCATAAGATAGAATCAAACAACACATAGACATATTGAATGATTAATTGATAACTTATCTTTCAATGAAACATGGAAGATCTCAAGGCAAAAAGCCCTGAAAAAGTAGCTAAAATCGTCTTAGGGTTTTATCCCAAAATTCCACACACTAAGCTCTCTCCTCAATGACAAAAAATTAGAAAACTATATATAGACTTTGACATCTGACGGCGTCACCTTATGCATTGTGACGCCGTCACCTCGCCGCTTTTAGGGTTCCCGGATGACCATCTTGACGCCGTCCCTCTTTAGCTCTTCAAAAATCCATTCTGGCTTATCAAGGCTTGACGCCGTCGGATCCTGAACGTGACGCCGTCCCCTTATGATTTAAGCCGTGACGCCCTTGATTTAGTTAAAGCGTGACGCCGTCAGAATTCTCATGCAAACTCACTGGCCCGTCATGAGTAAATTTCACATCCAACTTTTCTTGCCAAGGCATGACGCCGTCCCATGTTAATTGTGACGCCGTCAAGAGTAACTTTTAGCCGATTCTTGAGACTTTGCCGTTTTCTTCACTTTAATGCTCCAAAAACGTCCAAAATGCCTCCTTTTCCAGATTTCTCCTCAAAAGTACCTAAAATGACAAAAGGAACGATTTAGGGCAATATTTGATCAAATAAATACGATTTCGGGCTTAAATGACCCCTTAAAAGCGGTACACTTTTCGCCTCATCAAATACCCTTACACTTGAGATTTGCTTGTCCTCAAGCAAATGCGCTTTTATTCTAATCAAAATACAAGTTAGGGGTCATTTAATGCAAACATAAAAGTAATTACAACAAATAATCGTTCCACTTCAATCATAATAAGCACGGAGATTACATACTAGCACCTCACAAGTAGTGTTTAGATACTCACATCTCTCAAGTGTCATCAAAATAAATCTCATAAATGAAAACGGAAAATATCTCTCACTACCTGTCATAGCAAATAGATTACCATAGGCTTGGGAAAGGATCGAAAACCTCCTCCACTAGGCGTAAGCACCTAAGATAAACTATCAAAGAGGGCTTTTACATGGGTTATAATGTTAGGTGTAGGGAAAAGGAAAACACGGTTTTGTTGGATAAAGGATATTTTACTGGTGGCGAGTTAAAGATCTTGATTAATTACATGTACTATACAATGTTGCTAAGCCAAGACTCGACTCAATCTTAAGCTAGAAAAATAACAAAATAACAAAAACATAAAAATAAACATAAAATGAAACGGGATGGTAGTCCGTATGTTTTTTCTACTTTTCTTTTTCTCATTTTTTTTTGTATTTTTCTTGATTTTTTCGATTTTTTTTTTTTTTTTTTTTTTTTTTTTTTTTTTTTTTTTCATACACTCTTGCCCTACCATCCAAAATAATACATCATAGGGGCATTGCATTCCCCTTACACTTGAATTTTTACATAACTTTACAAATAACTATTCTAATGACTTCGAATTAAGATAATTGAAAAACTTGGAGTACTTTTTAAAACATTAGCACATATGGGGGTAATAATGTTGTTCTTCCCCATTACTCCATTACACTAGTACTTTACCCATGAGTCCCAATCGTCCCAAAACAATATGTACAAGGATATGACTCGACTTAGCAACCATGTAATCAACTAGATAATTAACTTGGGTTTAAACAAATGTTGTCACAATAATGCACTAAAAATGAGTGCATACAAGGTAGGCTAAGGCGATTTGGGTGTACATTTAAGTGGGGTGTAAACAAATTCTTCCTTTAAGTAAAATGCTTAAAGGTCGAAACGAAAAGATAGGCTCTGAGGGGTGTACTAGGGGTATCGTGTACTAAAAATGAGTACAACGCAAAGGGTATGGGAGAATTACTTGACCAATGTAGCCAATGTAATTATAACAAAAACACAGGTGTAAAACAATGGGTTAATCCTAATGCCTCTTATCATGTAGTACATCTAACTACACGAATGTAGTCTCACTTGTGGCCTTGGAATGGTCCTAACGCAAGTTCTAGAATCTAAGTGCTACCGGTACACACATCATAGCATAAATGCTTTTCCTACCAATTCTAGGGGCGAACCTCACATATTTGGGGGTGGAAAATTTTTTTAGTGGTACGGTTTTTGTGCTAGTCATATAACTCCTATCCATGAGACGCTCATTAAGATCAAAGTTTCACTCCTATATGTTGTAAAAAATTTTAAATTTGGCACTAAAATTACCTTAACAAGTATTTCTCTCAGTTTTATTACACATCTACCATCAAACAAACAAAAATCAAGCGCAATTGTATTCTCAAAAATCGTACTTTTACCCTCCCCTTACACTTAAGATGAACATTGTCCCAATGTTCAAATGACAAATGTAAAAGCATAAAGTAAAAGAATGAAATCAAATACTCCCCTGATTCGCTCGTTGGATAATGAAATTACACGGTTAAATCTTCCTCCAAAGAGAATGTTGAAGCTCCATGACTAATGCATCGCCATAAGCTTGATTCAAAACATTTCCTTGTCCAAAATAACCTGTTGAACCTGAGAAAACAAACACGAAAACCTGCATAACATCGGCGGGATAAAATCTATATATAAGGATATAATGCTTGTGGAATGATAACTTTGCAGATTCCTGGAGATTATAAGTTGGAGATTTTAATAAAAACTTTTTATGAAAACAAAATTTTCAAAAATTTCTGGAAATTAAATCTGACGCCGTCAGGTTATAACCCCTGACGCCGTCAGAAATGACCTGACAAAAATTTTCATTTTAAGTTTCCGGAAAATTTCTGGAAAAACCTTTACCTTACTTCCTGGAAATTCTGCAAAACATCATTATGACTCGATACAAGCATTTGACTCAAACAAATACGAATATGTATGCTAATTTATTATTATTATGATTCATGTTCATTTGTGTTCTAATAAACCGATTTAGATTTCCCTTACACTTATCTTTTGCAAAATACCTTTATATGTAGTTAAGACGAAGTTAAAAACAAAATAAAGCATTTTCACAATTAGTTTTGAACATGAATCAATAAGAATAAAAATTAAACACACATACGGAAACAAATAAAATCAAACAAACAAATAAATAAACACACAAAGCAAATAAAACAAATAAAGCTTGGGTTGCCTCCCAAGAAGCGCCTTTCTTTATTAACGAGTCTTGTAGCTAGACTCAAAGTCACGGGGTCTACGTTTTTCCGTTTTGCTTCTCAATTGCCCCTCTAATCATCCTAACAACCTCCATATCAATTTTGTATTTAGGTCCAAGGTTTAAGCAATCTTTATAATAAAGGCTTCTCTTATTCCAAACATGGTCCATGCCTTTTTCTTTATCCTCTTCATTGATGTCCTCAATCGCACCAATGTTGTCCATGTCAAATCGAGGCACAAAACGAAATTCTTTAACCCGATAAGGCATCCTATATGTGATCCTATCTATGTGATTAGAAAACTGAACCGTGCCTTTCGAACGGTCATACCTTAAATTGGATGCTTCGATAAATGGCTTACCTAACACAACGCGAGATAGGCGGCAGTCAACAACACTTGCCATATCTTCTAAAATCATGAAGTTGGTGATAAAGGTAAAGTTCCCAACAAGGATATGTATATCCTTAATCCTTCCAACGAAGTTGCAAACTCCGCCTGGACATTTGGGGTCCATCCTAGGCTCAAGTGGTGTATTTATGATTTGGCTATAAAGGCCTGAGGACATAACGTTGATTGGGGATTCACAGTCAATGTAAGCATGCTCAACGTATTGGTACCCAATCATACATGGTATCTTCACATTCCCGGGATCACCTCTCTTAATCTTTGGGTCAATTCTAACAAAAGGTGGTCGAGGGTTATCAACTAGGTTGTTATAGTAAGCAATCTCCTCCTTAGTGGGGTATTCGTTGAAACAATCATCCAACCTAGGATCTACCTTTACTTCCTCAATTTTCTCAACCAACTTATCAACCGTAAGATTATTACGTACTAAGTAATTATCTGAGTATATGGCGGTCCCTAAGTTGTTCAAGGCATAATCAAGCTCAATATCAATCACTCTACTGAGCTCCCTGAGCTCACTAATCTCGTTCTCAAGTTGGCTACGCAACAAAGCTACTTCGCCAGGTGTAAGGGGTGGATTCGCGTTTTCCATAATGGCAAACTGAATAGTCAATGAGAATTTGTTACGAACAAAAGCACAAAGGAAATAGATAGACTAAAGAAAACCTAGAAAAATAAAATAAAAATCTCACTAGAAAGGAATCTAGTGAGTAGACCTAATAAAATAAAAATTCAACCTAAACAATAACTATTCCCCGGCAGCGGCGCCAAAAACTTGATGCGTGGGTTTTGCAACCTTACAACAGGTTTTACCTCTCGAGGGATCTCAAGAGGCTTACAACCCCACCAGGCAGTGTACCTGACCGATGTAGTATAGTGTAGTGGTAAGTACGGGGGATTGATCGTTCTCCACAGGGAATAGTGTTCGTTAGGTGTGAAAGGCTACTCTAATTAGGTCTAAGGGTTGAGGAAGATTCTTTTTATGTTTTTATATTTTATAAAAGCAAGTAAAATCTCGGGTTTTGAAGGAGTGGGCGGAATTAGTTGCTAGTCAACTAACCCAAATTACTACAAATGCAAATAAAATAAAATAACAAAAATGAAAAGTGGTGAGAAACTTATGTGTAGAGAAATGGTGTTACTTAGATTTCCTTACTCCCTAACTATCTTTTACCGGTTAATTAGTGTGTATTAGTCGTGTGGATGACGGGTGTATTCCTTAATACCATTCGTGGGGTGGCGTACTTACTTCCCCAAACTCTACAAGCTCCTACTTCACTCCTATGTCGAGCCGGCTAGGAAGCTCCTAACATGGGATCACTAGAATTCGCTTGTGCATTAAATACAACCATAAAAACCTTTAGTACGCGTTTGGTTCATGTTTCTTAAGACGTTCAAGCAAGTTACCGAATAGGAAGTTAGCCAGTTTTCTTAAGCCTAACATAGATAAACAATCATCCAATACAACTAACAACACACTAACAACCAATAATCAATAGCTAGGTTTCATTAGATCTAAGCAAACACAAGATAAAATTAGCCTAACATGTTAAACAAAAGACAAGCATAAGATAGAATCAAACAACACATAGACATATTGAATGATTAATTGATAACTTATCTTTCAATGAAACATGGAAGATCTCAAGGCAAAAAGCCCTGAAAAAGTAGCTAAAATCGTCTTAGGGTTTTATCCCAAAATTCCACACACTAAGCTCTCTCCTCAATGACAAAAAATTAGAAAACTATATATAGACTTTGACATCTGACGGCGTCACCTTATGCATTGTGACGCCGTCACCTCGCCGCTTTTAGGGTTCCCGGATGACCATCTTGACGCCGTCCCTCTTTAGCTCTTCAAAAATCCATTCTGGCTTATCAAGGCTTGACGCCGTCGGATCCTGAACGTGACGCCGTCCCCTTATGATTTAAGCCGTGACGCCCTTGATTTAGTTAAAGCGTGACGCCGTCAGAATTCTCATGCAAACTCACTGGCCCGTCATGAGTAAATTTCACATCCAACTTTTCTTGCCAAGGCATGACGCCGTCCCATGTTAATTGTGACGCCGTCAAGAGTAACTTTTAGCCGATTCTTGAGACTTTGCCGTTTTCTTCACTTTAATGCTCCAAAAACGTCCAAAATGCCTCCTTTTCCAGATTTCTCCTCAAAAGTACCTAAAATGACAAAAGGAACGATTTAGGGCAATATTTGATCAAATAAATACGATTTCGGGCTTAAATGACCCCTTAAAAGCGGTACACTTTTCGCCTCATCACCCCCATATGTGCTAAATATTTTAAAAAGTACTCCAAGTGTTTTGATTATCTTAATTCGAGTCATTAGAATAGTTATTTGTAAAGTTATGTAAAAGTCCAAGTGTAAGGGGAGAACCAAGGCCCCTATGATGTATTATTTTGGATGGTAGGGCAAGAGTGTATGCAAAAAAAAAAAAAAAAAAAAAAAAAAAAAAAAAAAAAAAAAAAAAAGAGAAAAAAAAAAAAGTAGAAAAACATACGGACTACCATCCCGTTTCATTTTATGTTTATTTTATCTTTTTGTTATTTTTGTTTCATTAGCTTAAGATCGAGTCTATTCTTGTCTTAGCAACATTGTACAGTACTTGTAATCAATCAAGATCTTTAACTCGCCACCAGTAAAACTTCCTTTATCCAACAAAACCGTGTTTATCATATCCCTACACCTAACGTTATAACCCATTTAAAAGCCCTCTTTGATAGTTTATCTTAGGTGCTTACGCCTAGTGGAGGAGGTTTTTGATCCTTTCCCAAGCCTATGGTAATCTATTTGCTATGACAGGTAGTGTGAGATATTATTCATTTTCATTTATGAGATATTTATATTTATGACACCTGAGAGATGTGAGTATCTAAACACTACTTGTGAGGTGCTAGTGTGTAATCTTCGTGCTTATTATGATTAAAGTGGAACGACTATTTGTTGTAATTACTTTTATATTAGCGTTAATTGATCCCTAACTTGTATTTTGATTAGAATAAAAGCGGATTTGCTTGAGGACAAGCAAATCTCAAGTGTAAGGGTATATGATGAGGCAAAAAATGTACCGCTTTTGGGGGGTCATTTAAGCCCGAATTCGTATTTATTTGATCAAATATTACCCTAAATCGTTTCTTTTGTCATTTTATGTACTTTAGAGAAGAAATCTGGAAAAGGAAGCATTTTGGACGTTTTTGGAGCATAAAAGTGAAGAATTCGACAAAGTGCCAAAAATCTGCTGGAAGTACCAAGTGACGGCGTCAAGTCTATCCTGACGGCGTCAAGCCTTGATAGGCCAGAACATATTTTGGGAGTCTAAAGGGAGACAGCGTCAAGAAGGCCATCCGAGAAACCCTAGCACGGCGAGGTGACGGCGTCAAGGTCTACAACGTGACGCCGTCAGATCTGTTTTTCTATATATATTACCTTAATTTTTAGTCATTAGTGTGGAACTTTTTAGAGGCAAAACCCTAGACGATTTTCTGCAAGTTTTTAAGGGTTTCATACCCTTGGATCTTCCATGTTCAATTGAAGATAAGTAATCAATTAATCATTCAATATGTCTATGTGTTGTTTGATTCTATCTTATGCTTGTCTTTTATTTAACATGCTAGGCTAGATTGTCTTTGTGTTTGCTTAGATCTAATGAAACCTAACTATTAATTATTGGTTGTTGGTGTGTTTATAATTGTATTGGATGATTGTATATCTATGTTAGGCTTAAGAAAACTGGCAGACTTTCGGTTGATAACATGCTTGAACGTCTTAAGAAACATGAACCAATGCGTACTAGGTTATTATGGTTGTATTTAATGCATGAGCGAATTCTAGTGATCCCATGTTAGGAGCTTCTTAGCCGGCTCGACATAGGAGTGAAGTAGGAGCTTATAGAGTTGGGGAAGTACGTACGCCACCCCACGAATGGTATTAAGGAATACACCCGTCATCCACGCAATTATAACACACTAATTAACCGGTAAAAGATAGTTAGGGAGTAATGAAATCTAAGTAAACACACTTTCCTCTATCATAGTTTTCACAACTTTTATTTTATTTGTTATTTTATTTTATTTGCATTAGTAGCTTTTGGGTTAGTTGACTAGCAACTAATTCCGCCCACTCCTTCAAACCCGAGATTTTACTTGCTTTCCATAAAACATAAAAATACAAAAAGAATCATCCCTCACCCTTAGACCTATTAGAGTAGTTTTTCACACCTAACGAACACTATTCCCTGTGAGAGAACGATCAATCCCCCGTACTTACCACTACACTATACTACATCGGTCAGGTACACTGCCTGGTGGGGTTGTAAGCCTCTTGAGATCCCTCGAGAGGTAAAACCTGTTGTAAGGTCGAAAAACCACGCATCAGCCGTCAGAATTGATCTGACAGAAATTTTATATTTTGTTTCCGGAAAATTTCTAGAAAAACCTATGTCTTAATTCCTGGAATCCTGCAAAATATTCATTATGACTCGATACAAGCATTTGACTCACACAAGTAATAATATGTATGTTAATTTCATATTGTTATTGTTCATGTTCAACTTGTTCTTACAACAAATTTAGATTTCCCTTACACAGTTACACTTATCTTTTTCAAAATACTTTTATATGTAGTTAAGACGAAGTTAAAAACAAAATAAAGCATTTTCACAATTTATACTTGAAACATGAACCATAAACAATATAAATAAAACATACATACGGAAGCAAATAAAAGCAAATAAACACACAAACAAACAAATAAAGCTTGGGTTGCCTCCCAAGAAGCGATTTTCTTTATTTACGAATCTTGTAGCTAGACTCAAAGTCGTGCCCTATTACGTGACTCCATCACCCGTCACGTTCTCAACATCATCTCCGACATTGGTCTTACATTCCCGATCCCATTGTAAAAATTCTTTGTAAAGACCAATTACCTTTTTCTCAATTGCTCCCATAATACTCTTGGCAATTTCTCTATCAATTTTATATTTTGGCCCAAGGGTTAAGCAATTCTTATAGAAAAGGCTCCTCTTTTCCCATACATAATCCATGCCCTTTTTCTTATCTTCCTCATTAATTTCCTCAAACGCACTAATGTTATCTTTATCTAATTGAGGTACATAACGAAATTCCTTCATTCTATTAGGCATCCTATACGTGATTCTATCGGTTTCGTCAGAAAATTGGACCGTTCCATCTAACCGATTGTAACTTAACTTGGACTCCTCAACAAATGGCTTACCTAATACAACATGGGATAAGCGACAATCTACAACACTTGCCAAGTCTTCAACAACCATAAAGTCAACGACATAAGTAAAGTTCCCAACAAAGACATGTAAACCTTTAACTCTCCCAACAAAATTACAAATTCCGCCGGGGTATTTGGGATCCCTCCTAGGTTAAAGTCTTGTATTCACTATATCGTTGTAAAAACTCAAAGACATAATGTTGATTGGGGATTCAAAATCGATGTAGGCTTGATCAATGTACTTGTATCCAATCATACATGGTATCTTAACGTTCCAAGGGTTACCCTTTTTTATTTTGGGGTCGATTTTAACAAAGGGTGGTCGAGGGTTATCGATTATATTATTATAATAGGCGATTTCTTCCCTATAAAACTCCGGAATTTACAAGATCATCGTGTCCTAAGTCCTCACTTGCGTACAAGGCGCCAGCTAGGTCATTAAATGCATGATCGAGCTCAACATTAATCAGTCTATTAAGCTCCCTAAGTTCCCTAATCTCACCTTCAATTTGGTTACGCAATGACGCTACTTCGTCAGGGCATAAATTCGTATATTCCATAGTGGCAAACGAACAGATCTACGAACAAACACACAAAGAAAAAGATAGACTAAAGAAATCCTATAAAAATAAAATAAAAATCTCACTAGAAAGGAATCTAGTGAGTAGACCTAATCAAAATAAAATTCAACCTAAGCAATAACTATTCCCCGGCAGCGGCGCCAAAAACTTGATGCGTGGTTTTGCAACCTTGCAAAAGGTTTTACTTCTCAAGGGATCTTGAGAAGCTTGCAATCCCCACCAGGCAGTGTACCTGACCGATGTAGTATAGTGAGTGGCAAGTACCGGGGGATTGATCGTTCTCTCGGGGAATAGTGTTCGTTAGGATTGAAGCTAATTTAACTAGGTCTAAAGGTGAGGGATGATTCTTTTTGTATTTTTATGTTTTTATGAAAGCAAGTAAAAATCTCGGGTATTGGAAGAGTGGGCGGAATTAGTTGCTAGCCAACTAACCCAAATAACTACTTAAACAAATAAAATAAAATAACAAGAAAAGTAAATGGTGGACTTCTTATAATGAGAAAAACGTGTTTACTTAGATTTCACTACTCCCTAGCTATCTTTTATTGATTAATTGATTTGTCACAATTGTGTGGATGAAGGGTTGCATTCCTTAATACCATTCGTGGGGGCGTGTACGTCCTTCCCCAACTCTATAAGCTCCTATCTCTTCCTATGACGACACGTTTAGTATCCTATCATGGCCTCATTAATAGTTACTTATGCATTAAACACAACCAATAAAACCGTAGTACACATCCGATTACGTTTCTTAAGAAGTTCAAGCAAGTTACCGAATAGGAAGTTAGCCAGTTTTCTTAAGCCTAACGCTAAATCAATCACCCACAACAATCAATAACAAATCAATAATCAATAATTAACAACTAGGTTTCATTAGATCTAAGCAAACACTAATAAACCTAAGCTAGCATGTTAATAGAAAGAAAAGCATACGATATAATCAAACAACACATAGACATATTGAATGATTAAAGGATAACTTATCTTCAATTAAACATGGAAGAAAGAAGGGTTTGAAACCCTTACAAAAGCTGTAAAATTTGGCTAGGGTTTAGTTGCACAAAAGTTCCACACTAATGAATGAAAAATCCAAAACTATATATAGAGTTACAAGGCTGACGGCGTCAGATCGCCGTGATTAGGGTTCTCGGATCTCCTTCACACATGTCTGACGCCGTCGCTTATAAAAGTCTTCTGGGCCGTCTCTCTTTAGCTTAACACGTGACGGCCTACACCTTGTAACATATGACGCCGTCAGGTGTTAACTCTTCAATTCTTCAATGGAGCGTCTAGCACAAACATGTATCCATCTCTTGTGTCTTCAAGTGACGGCGTCACGTAATGACATCTGACGCCGTCAGGTACAATTTCCAGCATGGATTCTTGACTTTGTCGTTTTCTTCACTTTTTTGCTCCAAAAATGTCCAAGATGCTCCATTTTCCAGAATTCTCGTCCAATGTACCTAAATTGACAAAAGGAACAATTTGAGGTAATAATTGATCATAAAAACACGATTTAGGGCTTAAATGACCCCCTAAAAGCGTAACAAATTTCTCCTTATCAGCTATGCTTCTCAAACGTTATCAATGCCACATTAATGTTGAGTGGTGTAACCAGACCGGTTCAATCAAATATTTGTTTAAGTATATCAACAAAGATCCGGATAGAGTGTCGGCACAGTTGTATAAGCCGGGTACCACAGCAGAGGGTGAACAAGTTGATATAGCTGTTGATGAGATTAAGGCGTTCTTGGATGGCAGTTAAAATTGTGTTTTAGAATCTGATGTCAACTTGCTTATTTAAAATCAATATACAACTCTTTTAGGGTTTCATCTATTTTTCCTAACAAGTTACTGAGATTAAGGCGTTCTTTGATTATAGGTACCTATCTGCCTGCGAGGCGGCATGTAGGATATTTGGTTTTGAGATTCATTATAGAACACTGAACGTTGAGAGGTTATCCTTTAATCTTGAAGGCGAGCAGACAGTTGTATATGACGAAAACGCAGACCTTGAAGCTGTTATTCAAAAACCAACTTTTGGTGCTTCTATGTTTGATGGTTAGATGAAAATGAATCAAGATTTTCCGAAAGCAAGGGAGTTAACTTATGTTGAGTTTCCTACAAAGTATGTGTGGGTACCGGCAAAAAGAATGTGGAGACTTAGAAAACAAGGTAGAGCCATCCGAAGAATTCATAGTGTTCCTATAGGAATAGGAGATGCTTACTATTGTAGGATGTTGCTGAACAGTGCAAAAGGATGTCAGTCGTACGTCGAGATGCCTTATCCGGATGATAGATACATCGATGAATTTGGAAACCGGCTTATATATGATGAGACGGACTATAACCCGGTAGAGATGGAATCTGAATATGAGCATTTGTACGCCTTATTGACAACTTAACAGAAGGGTGTATATGACACCATCGTGAATTCCGTTGATAGTGGAACAAGGGGTATTTATTTTGTTTACGGTTACGGAGGTACCGGTAAAACTTTTTTATGGAAAACACTTGCAGCCGGCATTAGAAGAAAAGGTGATATAGTTTTGAACGTTGCATCCAGCGGTATTGCATCTTTGTTAATGTCGGGAGGGCGAACTGCTCACTCCAGGTTTCATATTCCAATAAATGTTGATGAGACCTCCACTTGCTCAATAAGTCCGCAAAGCGATCTGGGAGCAATGTTAAAAAAGTGTAAGCTTATTATTTGGGATGAAGCGTCAATGACAAATAAGCTTTGTTTTGAGGCCTTAGATCGGTCTTTGAGAGACATACTTCGTAAGAGCCGGTATGACGCGTGTGATCAGCCTTTTGGAAACATGACCATGGTGTTTGGCGGTGATTTTAGGCAGGTTCTTCCTGTCATTCCAAAAGGACCACGACAAGACATTATTGGTGCTTCTTTGAAGCAATCGTACCTGTGGGATTACTGCAAAGTTCTTAAGTTAACCATGAACATGCGGCTTACTGTTGGTTCACGCCCGGAAGATGTTAGCGAGATCAGAGAATTTGCAGAATGGATACTGAATGTGGGAGACGGCAAGCTTGGAGGACCAAACAAAGGAGAGGTTTCTATAGATATGCCGGAAGAAATTCTAATAGATGCTGCTGATGACCCGATAGCATCTATTATTGACTTTACTTATCAAAACATGTTGGATAACATACATGATCCGACATACTTCCAAGAAAAGGCGATTCTTGCTCCCACAAATTTATTAGTCAACACTATAAATGATCATTTGTTGGCCAAATTTCCAGGAGAAGAAATGGTCTACTTAAGTTGCGACAACGTGGATAAAAGTGAACATGGTGCCGTCGTAGATCAGTCGGTTTTCTCGCCTTAATTTATCAATGGATTGAAGTTTTCAGGTGTTCCAAACCACACAGGATTGCTTTAAAAGTGGGAGTACCAATTATGTTGTTAAGAAACATAGACCAATCAAATGGTTTATGTAATGGGACAAGACTGCAAGTACTTAAATTAACAAGAACCTCTATTCAGGCGAAAATCATTAACGGAACCAACTTTGGAAAAAAGGTGATTATACTAAGGTTGAAGATTACTCTGTCAGATAAGCGTTTGCCTCTTAAGATTGTCAGGAAACAATATCCTATATCAGTATCTTTTGCCATGACAATCAACAAAAGCCAAGGTCAATCACTTTCTAAAGTTGGTTTGTTCTTGCCCCGTCCTGTTTTCACACATGGACAACTGTACGTTGCTGTTTCAAGAGTAAAAAGCAAGCAAGGTTTGAAGGTTGTCGTTTGTGATCAAGATGGTAATGTCTCCAAAACTAGATCAACCGTCGTGTATAGAGAAGTACTTGAAGGTCTGTGAGCAAGGTTCATGTTGTATTATGTATCTATCATCACTGTAATCACTTTCTATATAACTATGGTTCATTATTTTTATTGTTACAAGGTTTGTTACAAACTCAATTCATTATTATAATCACTTTCTATTATACTATTGTTTATTATGTTTATTCTTACTAATTAAATGCATCACATAACTTATAATTTGTGTCATATGGTCATCTCACAATTCCACACGAATTAAACCAATAAAAGATTAAAAATTGTTCATATACTTAGGAAAAATTCTACATATAGAGAAGTACTTGAAGGTCTATCATCATCGCAAGTTTTGAATCGATAGGCGCTCACACACATCATTTTATGTTCGAGTCAATCTATTTTAGATTCTCCAAGGCTATGGTTGTAAATCGATAGGCGGTCACACACATCTTTTGCTACTCAAAACAAAAAAATTTGGAGACCCCAAGCTTGGACGTTTGTTTGTGTAATTGTAACATAAGCAATTTCTTATCTTATAATAGACGCATTGTCTCATTCTTTGTTTCATATTTTAAATGGAACAAATTGACTTTATTACTTTTCTTATCGTCTCGTTTCTCTATTTCTTTATAAATTTACCCGGTGTCAATTCTTTATAAATTTACCCGGTGTCAAACAGGTCTATAAGCTAGTAATAATAATAACCTGTAACAATATTGCCATGACCATATTGAAAAATACCAGTTCAATTGCCTCTTTCCATGACTGGGTTAACCGATGGCTTTTTTGTTTTCACCGCCACCAACGCCCATGGTTCAATTTCATAGGTTTGATATTTTCATGAAAATAGGTTGATTTTGTGCGTGTGGTTAGGGTTTGTTTTGATTTTTAGAGATTCGCGTGATCTTATCAAGTTTTATCAGATTGGTTTGTCTGATTTTGTGTGTTTGGTGATGGTTTTCGTTCCACCCAAATTAATCATTCGATTGGTATATTTGATTTTTGTTTGTGATGTGAGGTGAAGGTATAATAAAAGGTGATATATGCTTTTGAAGTTGGTTCTGATCGTTTCCTTATTTTCAGGGATTGATGATTTGAATTTTTATTCCAAAAATCTTTTCAAATTTTTTGCAATCTTTCTATTATTGGGGAGGTTTCCACGTGTAGTTTTTTTAGAATTTTGGGAGAGTTTTGTGCCTCTAAAAATAGCAATCATGCTTGTTCTTTATATAGGTTGGGATTTTTTGTTTTTCATATTTTCCTTTTGCTCACATTAGAAGGTGTGACTGTGTTTTCTTTTAGGCGGAGTGTTATTAGGGTTGTATTGGTTTAGTAGCTTTTATATACGCCTAAATATTAGGGTTTATTGTTGGACTTGGGCCTTTAACACGAAATCAGATTTTGCTAATTGGTGTTAGGCGTGGTATCAACAATAAGTTTGATGTTAGAAAGTTTGGGCTTGGATTAAATGGGCCTTCAACCGAATTTTTTCGAGAGAACATGGGCTAAACAAATTTTTTGCTAAGACAAATATGAGCTGAATTTTTTATAAATTTGGTTAGGCTAAATTTTGGGTAATTAAAGGTTGATTGGACTTAGTTTTGACTTTTGGCATTTTTATTGCACTATGGAGTGGCCTATCCGAAAATTTGAAGCATAATGATACCGGGTTAAAAACATGGAAATTAAATTGATGGGTCATCCGTAATTTCTTATAAATGGTTGCTTGGACTTTGACTATTTATTGGACTATAAAGGTTGTATTGGACATTGGACAAAATGAAATTTACGGGGTTTGACTACGTCGCGGGATAAATTTGTACTACTTGATCGATTGGAAGTTATTTTTCGAGATCGCATTTCGTCACGAGATCATTTGAGCTTAACGGAATTGAGAAATTATGGTCGCTTGATTGGTTTGGTAATCTACGGGTTCGTGTACTTAGTATCTCAAATATCTTGGGGTTGGTTGGATGCATGAGGTTTGATGATCCTTGCTCGAGCGTATTTCTAGTGATCAAGACTTGGGCTATCTAGTTATATCTGTCAATGGATTTACGTTGTGGTTACTGATGCGTGGTTTTGCGACCTTGCAAAAGGTTTTACTTCTCAAGGGATCTTGAGAAGCTTGCAATCCTCACCAGGCAGTGTACCTGACCGATGTAGTATAGTGAGTGGCAAGTACCGGGGGATTGATCGTTCTCTCGGGGAATAGTGTTCGTTAAGATTGAAATTAATCTAACTATGTCTAAAGGTGAGGGATGATTCTTTTTGTATTTTTATATTTTTTAGGAAAGCAAGTAAAAATCTCGGGTATTGGAAGAGTAGGCGGAATTAGTTGCTAGCCAAATAACCCAAATAACTACTTAAACAGATAAAATAAAATAACAAGAAAAGTAAATTGGTGAACTTCTTATGATTATACAAACGTGTTTACTTAGATTTCACTACTCCCTAGCTATCTTTTACTGATTAATTGATTTGTCACAATTGTGTGGATGAAGGGTTGCATTCCTTAATACCATTCGTGGGGCCGTGTACGATCTTCCCCAACTCTATAAGCTTCTATCTCTTCCTATGACGACACGTTTAGTATCCTATCATGGCCTCATTAATAGTTACTTATGCATTTAATACAACCAATAAAACCGTAGTACACATCCGATTACGTTTCTTAAGACGTTCAAGCAAGTTACCGTATAGGAGATTAGCCAGTTTTCTTAAACCTAACGCTAAAATCAATCACCCACAACAATCAATAACATTTCAACAATCAATAATTAACAACTAGGTTTCATTAGATCTAAGCAAACACAAATAAACCTAAGCTAGCATGTTAATAGAAAGACAAACATAAAAAATAATCAAACAACACATAGACATATTGAATGATTAAAAGATAACTTATCTTCAATTAAACATGGGTGAAAGAAGGTTATGAAACCCTTGAAAAAGGTCTGAAAATCGTGCTAGGGTTTATTGCCAAAAGTTCCACACTAATGAATGAAAAATCCAAAACTATATATAGAGTTACATAGGTGACGGCGTCCCCTTTTGGAGGCTGACGCCGTCATCTCGCCGCCTTTAGGGTTTCTTGTCGTCCAATCCAACTACTTGACGCCGTCCCTCTTTGTTTTCTTTTGGGCCGTCACTCTTTGTGGCAATACGTGACGGCCTACTCCTTTTATAACGTGACGCCGTCACGTTATAATCTTCATATTCTTTTCTGGCGCGTCAAGTGTAAACATGCTATCCACCTCTTGTCTCATTGAGTGACGGCGTCACCTTGTGACTCTTGACGCCGTCAGGTACATTTTCCAGCATGGTTTCTTGACTTTGTCGTTTTCTTCACTTTTTGCTCCAAAAACGTCCAAAATGCTCCATTTTCCAGAATTCTTGTCCAAAGTACCTAAAATGACAAAAGGAACGATTTGAGATAATATTTGATCATAATATCACGATTTAAGGCTTAAATGACCCCCTAAAAGCGTAACAAATTTCTCCTTATCAAATACCCTTACACTTGAGATTTGTTTGTCCTCAAGCAAATGAGCTTTTATTCTAATCAAAATACAAGTTATGGGTCATTTAACATTAATATAAAAGTAATTACAATAAATGATCGTTCTACCTTAGTCAAAATATGCACGGAAATTATACACTAGCACCTCACAAATAGTGTTTGGATACTCTCATTTCTCGGGTGTTATAAAAGTATATATCACAAATGAAAATGGAAAAATATCTCTCACTAGCTGTCATAGCACATAGATTACCATAGGCTTGGGAAAGGATCGAAAACCTCCACCACTTTGGCGTAAGCACCTAGGATAAACTATCAAAGAGGTCTTTTAAAGGGTTGTAACGTTAGGTGTAGGGATGTGATAAACACGGTTTGTTGGATAAAAGATATTTTACTGGTGGCACGTCAATTGTCTTGGTCAATTACATGTACAACGTGGCGTTGCTAAGCCAAGACTCAACTCAAATTAAACTACTACTACTCTCTTTTTGGTATTTTTCAAGACTCTATATTAACATAAACAAAAACAGAAGAAACGGGATGGTAGTCCGTATGTTTTTTTCTTTTCTTTTTCTACTTTTTTTTTCATACACTCTTGCCCTACCATCCAAAATAATACATCATAGGGAATTCACATTCCCCTTACATTTGAACTTTTACATACTAAGAAATAAAGACTCGAATTAAGATAATCAAAACACTTGGAGTACTTTAAAATATTTACGCACATATGGGGGTAATAAATGATGTTCTTCCCCATTACTCCATTACACTAGTACTTTACCCATGAGCCCCAATCGTCCAAAAATAATATATACAAGATATGACTCGACTTAGCAACCATGTAATTAATTAGACAATTAACTTAGGGTTTAAACATGGAACAATAATGCACTAAAGATGAGTGCATAAAAGGTAGGCTAAGGCTATTTGGGTGTACATTTGGGGGTGGATTGTAAACAAATTCTTCCTTTAAGTAGAATGCTTAAAGTTAGAAACGAAAAAGATAGGCTCTGAGGGGTGTACTAGGGGTATCGTGAAAAATGAGTACATCGCAAAGGTGTGGGAGAATTACTTGACCAATGAAGTCAATGTAATTATAATACAGGTGTAAAACAAGGGTTATCCTAATGCCTCTTATCACGTAGTAAATCCTAACTACACGAATGTAGTCTCACTAGCGGTCTCGGGATGAATCACTAACGCAAGTTCTAGAATCTAAGTACTACCGATACACTCACAAGCATTAAAGATAAATGCTTTTTCCTAAAGATCTAGGGGCGGACCTCACATTTTTGGGGTGGAAATGTTTGAGTGGTACGGTTTTTGTGCCAGTCATATAACTCCTATCCATGAGACGCTTATTAAGACTAAAGTTTCACTCCTATATGTTGCAAAAAAATTTAAATTTGGTGCTAAAATTGTCCTAACAAATATTTCTCTTAGTTTTATTACACATCTACTATTAAACAAACAAAAATTAAGAGCAATTGTAGTCTCTAAGGTATCTTCATTTACCCCCCCCCCCCTTACACTTAAGCCGAACATTGTCCCCAATGTTCAATTAAAAGATGTAAAAGTAAAGATAATGAAAAAATGAAACAAAAATCTCCCCTGATTCGTTTGGTGTGGATAATGTGGTAACATGGTTAAATCCTCCTCCAAGAAAATGTGAAAACTCCAAGATAAAAGCAGCGCCAAAAGCTTGATGTGTTGCATGTACATCTTCTTATCCAATATAACCTGTTAATTATCTGAGAAAACTAACAAGAAAAACCTCGCATAAAATTGGCGGTAAACTCTATAAAGATAAATCCTAGAAAGCAAGTAAAGATATAATGCTTGTGGAATGAATATTTGCAGATTCCTGGAGTTTAAAAGTTAAAGATTTTACGAAACTTTACAATTCCGGCAGAAAAATAAAATCTGGAAATTTTTTCAGAAAATTACACCTGACGTCGTCAAGTTGGAATTCCTAACGCCGTCAGAATTGATCTAACAGAAATTTTATATTGTTATGGTTCATGAGAAGCTTGCAATCCCCAACAGGCAGTGTACCTGACCGATGTAGTATAGTGAGTGGCAAGTACCGGGGGATTGATCGTTCTCTCAGGGAATAGTGTTCGTTAGGATTGAAATTAATCTAACTAGGTCTAAAGGTGAGGGATGATTCTTTTTGTATTTTTATATTTTTTAGGAAAGCAAGTAAAAATCTCGGGTATTGGAAGAGTGGGCGAAATTAGTTGCTAGCCAACTAACCCAAATAACTACTTAAACAGATAAGATAAAATAAAATAACAAGAAAAGTAAATTGGTGAACTTTTTATGATTAGACAAACGTGTTTACTTATATTTCACTACTCCCTAGCTATCTTTTACTGATTAGTTGATTTGTCACAATTGTGTGGATGAAGGGTTGCATTCCTTAATACCATTCGTGGGGCCGTGTACGATCTTCCCCAACTCTATAAGCTTCTATCTCTTCCTATGACGACACGTTTAGTATCCTATCATGGCCTCATTAATAGTTACTTATGCATTTAATACAACCAATAAAACCGTAGTACACATCCGATTACGTTTCTTAAGACGTTCAAGCAAGTTACCGTATAGGAGATTAGCCAGTTTTCTTAAGCCTAACGCTAAAATCAATCACCCACAACAATCAATAACAAATCAACAATCAATAATTAACAACTAGGTTTCATTGGATCTAAGCAAACACAAATAAACCTAAGCTAGCATGTTAATAGAAAGACAAGCATAAAAAATAATCAAACAACACATAGACATATTGAATGATTAAAAGATAACTTATCTTCAATTAAATGTGGGTGAAAGAAGGGTATGAACCCTTGAAAAAGGTCTGAAAATTGTGCTAGGGTTTATTGCCAAAAGTTCCACACTAATGAATGAAAAATCCAAAACTATATATAGAGTTACATAGGTGACGGCGTCCCCATTTGGAGGCTGACGCCGTCATCTCGCCGCCCTTAGGGTTTCTTGTCGTCCAATCCAACTACTCGACGCCGTCCCTCTTTGTTTTCTTCTGGGCCGTCACTCTTTGTGGCAATACGTGGCGGCCTACTCCTTTTATAACGTGACGCCGTCACGTTATAATCTTCATATTCTTTTCTGGCGCGTCAAGTGTAAACATGCTATCCACCTCTTTTCTCATTGAGTGACGGCGTCACCTTGTGACTCTTGATGCCGTCAGGTACATTTTCCAGCATGGTTTCTTGACTTTGTCGTTTTCTTCACTTTTTGCTCCAAAAACGTCCAAAATGCTCCATTTTTCAGAATTCTTGTCTAAAGTACCTAAAATGACAAAAGGAACGATTTGAGTTAATATTTGATCATAATATCACAATTTAAGGCTTAAATGACCCCCTAAAAGCATAACAAATTTCTCCTTATCAGTTACATAGTATATAACTATCACTTAAAGGAGTTACATTGTAGTGCTCAGTGTCACACGAGATGTGAATAGTTCAAGAGGCGGATATGTACAATAAAGGATGGAAGGTTGGGTATATACCACTACCTATATTTCAAGGAGATTTAGTTGTTTGCTCCATATAGGCTCTTAATCACAAATTAGTGCAAGTTTAAGTCGCGGATTTGTCTTTTATCAAGCTTCATCAAGGGATCGTCATTTCTCGAGCTTCTAATGGGATTGTAGTACAAGATCTTCTCAAGAGGTGGTCATACTTAAAAGACACGAGGTGGAAATTGTTAGAGATGTGTTTCAACTTGTACTCCCTATAAAGTTGAACACATTACATCAACTGGTTTATTCATATTACGAGCTTCATTGAATTCTTCACTTGCTAAACCATTGATGAGGAGACAAAGAGGGATTCTACAAGAGAGTTTTAATTACCATCTTCTTCGCAACAGTTTTGGGCTTCAAAGAATATTCATGCTGCATCTGATTATGTTGGGAATTAAATATTCTGAAGATTTAGTATCGGGAAATTCTCTTAAGTAAATAATTCTGGTTGCAGTAATGTTAAGTCTAGTCTTACAAGGTTAAGTCTGGTGATTAAGTCAGGTCATTTCTACTCAAGAAATACACCAAGTATGTTCCTGCTGCTAGTGTACCTGTTCCTGCTGCTAGTGGTTGTTCCTACTGCTAGTGTTAATTCTGCTGGTTGATTATGCTGCTAGTGCATTTTGCTGCTGGTTGATTCTGCTGCTGGTGTGACTCAACCTACTGTTAGATAGATAAGATAGATACGTTCATAAAAGTCAAAGATATTTAGTAAATAATATCTTCCATCAGTCATCAAATTGAACACTCTAAATGAGTTGTAAATATAGATACATATCTTAATGACTGACATGCTTAATATAACCTAGCTAGTATGTCGACAAGACTTGACAATATTGTAAAGATCTCCTTGGACTATAAAAGGAAGATCTTAGCTTAGATTTTAAAAATGCCATGCAAGTGTCTTCAATACTAGAGCCTTTGATAGAACAAAAGAACAAACACAATAAAATCATAAGACATAGAAACATAAGATTCAAGGTTTTGTAACCCCAGTGATAGTGAAGATCACTCGTATTATTCTCAATAATATTTTATCGTTTGGTGATATACTTTCATTGTTCATTGTTCAACAATAAATATAACAATTCCATTTCCAATAACAAATAACCTTCTAAGTGTGGTTAAGTAGATTCCGCATACTTAATCATATTCACTCAAGATATCATATACACACGTTATAAAGGTTTAATCACCTTTCAGTGTATCCGAATTCCTCACAAGTGGTATTCACAAAGATCCTCTTAATTGGTATCAGAGCAAGGCTAATATGTTTGATTTAGAAGAAGTATAAGAAATGGATGTACAAGATACTCAGGCTACAAATATTGCTGCAAAGTTGCCCATGATCAAACAGAATGAGTTTGAGTTATGGAGGTTAAGGATTGAGCAATACCTTATGGTTCAGTATTATGTTCTTTGGGATATCATTTTGAATGGTGATTCTTTTACACTAGGTTATAAAGATGTCATTATTGAAGGCAAAATAGAAAGAAAAGGAAATACTGGACCTGCTACTGGTGAAGAAAAGATGCAGAAAAGAAATGATCAAAAAGCAAGAAACTTGTTGCTTATGACCATTCCTGGTGAGCAGATGCTATCCTTTAGCAAGTATCCTGATGCAAAAACTCTTTTTGAAGAGATTTGTGCATGGTTTGGTGGTAATGAAACTACTAAGAAAACACAGAAGACATTGCTGAAACAACAATTTGAAAATTTTAATTCAAGTAGCAATGAATCTCTTGATAAGCTGTTCTCAAGACTGCATAAGCTTGTCAGTCAGTTATCTGTGTTGGGAGTTGAGACATCAAAGGAAGATCTCAACATGAAGTTTTTGAGAAGTCTACCTGATGAGTTCCATACTCATGTGGTTGTCTGGATGAATAAGCCAGACATTGAAACCATGAAACTCAATGATTTGTACAACAACTTCAAAATTGTTGAACAAAGTCTAAAGAAGTCTGGAAACTATAGTACTAGTTCTGGAAATGTGGCACTCTTGTCAACTCCTAGTATTAATAGGTCTAAAGAGGTAAATGAAGATGAAGGTGTTTCTAATGCTAACTATGGTGTTCCTACTACTAGTTCACAGAAGAATGCTGCTGGACTTGGAGATCCATCATTCTATGTATTTATGTCTAGTCAATCTAGTGGTTCTACTCTAAATCATGAAGACCTTGAGCAGGTGGATGATGATGATTTAGAAGAAATGGACATCAAGTGGCAGGTTGCTTTACTTAGCATGAGGGCTAAGAAGTTCTGGCAGAGAACTGGTAAGCAGATTACCATCAATGGTAATGAAACTGCTGGGTTTGATAAAAAGAAAGTGGAGTGTTTCAACTGTCACAGGCTGGGACATTTTGCTAGAGAATGTAGAAACCCAACGAAGCAGGATAATAGAAACACATGGTAAAAGCAAGAGAAGAAGAAGGAAATCACAGCTGAAGAACCAAGGGCTATACTAGCCATAGATGGTGTTAACTATGATTGGAGCTTCTTGGATGATCAAGAGGAAGCACCAACAAATGCTGTTCTTGTGGCCACTGAGACTGCTCTTATGGCCTTTTCTGATTCAGAGGTAAAATCTATCATAAAATGTACTGAATCATGTTGTGCTCTTAAAGCTTATGAGAACCTTAAAAAAAGATTTGATGATCAACTAGAAGAGTTGTATGACTGTATAGCTAATTTAGCTAATCATAAAAGAGGTCTAACTATACTTGAAACACAAATCTTACACTTTAGAGAAAATGAATCTACTTTTACTGATGCCAAAATTCTTCTTAATAGAGAAATAATGTTTAGAGATGATGACATTAGTAATTTAAAAGCTGAAGCGGATAGGCTTGGCAAGGCTAAAGAAAACATTCAAATGAGTGTAGAAACACTAGATTATGCATCTAAGGGTGTGAACAACTTAATTGAATGTCAAGTGATTAACAAAGCCAACTCTAGGATAGGATATAAAAGTGTCCCACCTCCTTACAGAGGAATCCCTGCACCCCTAGGTATTGACCTAGCACACACAGGATTTGCTGAGTTTCAAGAACCAATAATGAAATATGGTTATAAGTCTACTAAGAGTCCTAAGGTAGAGAAAGTAAGTGAGTGTTTATGTAAAACTTCACTTTCTGAGGACAAGGTGTCCTCTGTTAGGAAACCAGATGCTATAGTTGTTGAAGACTGTACATCTGATAGTGATGAAGAACAACAGGTTATGTCTAAACCTGAAGTGGTTAAGAAAGCAGGAACAAGTGTTCCTAAGGTAGTCAAACATAGTACTGATAGGCCTAAAATCAATGTTAAACATGTTAGGCAACCAGTAAGATATTATGAGCAATATAGAACCACAAACAAGCCCAGAGGTAACCAAAAGAGTTGGAATAACCTCAAGTCTCACCAACTAGGTGATGACTTTGCTTTTTATAACAAAGCTTGTTACACATGTGGTAGTTTTGACCATCTTGCAGCTTTCTGCAACCAATGGGTATCTGGGTATGAAAATAATAGAGTGAACTACAAAAGGCAAACATCTAAATCTCACTTTCACACTAATGCTAATAGAACAAAACCCAGAACAGTCTCAAATAAGTCTGGCTCAAACACAGATCCTACTGATAAGTCTGCTGCTAGACAAGCAGTTCATACTGCTAGACAAGCAGTTCCTGCTGCTAGACCATATCTGACTGTTTACCCAAAAACAACAGTTAAATGTGCAAAAACAACTTTCAAACATGCACCTAATATTGTTCAAAGGCCCATTCAAACAAAAGCAGTGGTCCAAAAACAAGTTTGGAGACCAAAGGGTATGATGCTTCCTGATTCAACCACTTAACCAAGTGATGGTCAATGTAGTCAAAATAGGTGCACGTGATCCGTGAGCACAGTGTTTTCCCGGGTCGTTATGTCCCACCGAGGTGTGAAATTGTATTTTTGAAACGTTTTGTGATCGAATGAATTTGAATGGGTAAACGAAATGATGGATTGGGTGATTACACTAAGCAAATATGAATGAAAATAACTTAAACAAGCAATATTAACAAATACGTGAAACCAAATTATCCTAAAACGTATTTAAACTTAAAAACGCGTGTTTATATTAAAAATAACGTCTACGCGCAAAATAAAAAGTGAAATTTGAGCTATACTAGTCCTACGGGTGTAAAAACAATTTTCTTACAATCTATTTGATAAAAGAAAATTTTAGAAAAAAGAAAATTAATTTTTTGACTTTTATTTTATTTATTATGAATTAAAAACTAAAATAAAGAAATAAAATGATTAAAAATACTAAAACAAAATCAACCCTTGAAACCAATTTTAAATGAAACTAGACTCAATTACCTTTAAAACGATAGGTGGTACGACCACCAACGACTTACGGTTTGCTTTGTACAACATTTAAAAATTACAAAAAAAAAAAAAAAAAAAAAAAATAGAAAATTACGAGCCTTACAAAAAAAAATTTAGAAAATTACCAAACCTGAACTGTTGGGTAGATACGTCATATCCCAAAAAGAGATACGCCATATCACATGATATGCCATATCTAAAAATGTGATATGTCGTATCACCTCTCAAATGGATATGCCATATCTCCAAAGTGAGATACGCCGTATCTACCCTACTGAGACAAAACCTCAGCTGAAAATCTGCATAAACACAACACACAACACAATCCCACTTTGACACCATTTACGTACTATAACTATTACAAACATCATCCATTCCATATACAAACTATAACGAAACACATTATAACGCCATCCATGGCCCTTGACCCGTTTTTAACCCAAAATGGGTACAAATGAGCATTTATCCAAACACCCCTTTTAAACATAACTCAATCACGCTAACCACTTCTATAACGACTCATTTGACGTACAAATCACTTGAACGACCATAATATACCTTTTGACTCACGACCATGACATACAACACATTTAAGACTCACGGGGGTACGATATCGTCATAGAACTCGGTATTCTATACTAAGCTCCTAATCACATCACTATCTTCTAAACTTGCACTTCCATCAATATCCATAATCCATACATTCCTTTATAGCATAAGCACCTACAAAACGGTTAGACAACTAAACCGTAAGCTTTCGCTTAGTAAGTAAAACGATCATAACATACCATTATACTTCAATCAACACATAAGCATCATATACATTAAACACTTACTTTACGAGCTTACTTTCCAAGTCTCACTTAACACATAACCTTAACTTATTCCATAACACCAAATCATCACATAGGCCACATTCATTACATCACTTAAACATATCTCAAGTCCTTATTACTTAACACAAGCATACATAACACATATATGTTAGCAATCCATATAACAACATGCCATCATCATTTTACTTACCTTAGCTCCACGCTAAGCACATAATCAATATCATCATCATCGATATCATCAACATCATCATCATCCTCATAAGCATCCTAAAACACATAATCATACATAACATATAATACATAATCATTAACTATAATCATGGTTAATGCAACCATAACTAACCTCTAAACACTTCTAATCATCATATAATCATATATTGATTATATGATAATCAATCCCATCATTTACTAACTTAAACCCATTATAAACTTATCACATAATCATCATTACCTCTTAATTATCTTAAAACACCATTTACCCTTTAATCCCAAGTTAGGGTTCACAAACCCTAACTTCTTAATCACCAATTAAACACTAATTAATCATCATATAACATCATACCTTGGGTAGAATCCAGCTATTAACTTAACCCTTGAATCACAACACTCAAACCATCATCATCTCCTCATCATAAGCTTCATTCTCTCTCTCTTTCTCTCCTAGCCCGAACCACAGAGAACACACAAGAGTTGTGTGGAGAAATCTAGAACCCAACACATATAAACTAGCTGGGAGGGCATTTTTGTCATTTCTGTCCATTTTAGGTCGATACGCCGTATCTATCTTTTAGATGCCCCGTATCGACTGATGCTCCGTATCTATATTTTAGATACTCCGTATCTAAGCCTCATCAGACATGTACTTAAAAACTCAACCACAATTTCCTAGTCAAACATACTCAGGCCCGGGTCAACTTCATCTAGGGTGGGGCCCATTTGTATTACGGGAAACGGGTCTAACAATTATATCCCCCTTATTTAGATTTCGTCCCCGAAATCTCTCGTCCGTTACTAGCTAAGCTTAACTCCATCCACTTCCTTCTTATTGCTTACAACATTAAGTCTTTCCTTAAACATTTCGTTGCCATGATCTATGTGATCTTGCAACACTAGGTACATCTTAACACAACTTGTACCCTTATTCCATCTCATTATTCACTTATTCTCATTACATTTTATTTCTTACATACGTTATTATATCATATGAGGCATATTTCATATCACCATTTATTCCTTTAAACCAAACCTCTAACAATGACACTACTTTTTCACTCGCTTTATTCCAAGTTTTCTGTCAAGGACTATGGGTCACTTGAGGAAATCACACCATTTTAACCTTTCATAAATCAAGCATTTATTAACTTTTTACTTTTATCGTAACCTTTTCACTATTCCGTTAGCATTTTTACTACACGTTTCATTTTTCTTTACTTCATTTCTCACGATTTTATAGGGTCGTTAGCCCATACTAGCGTTTATTAGCATTCATTACTTTACATTACCTTCAATTCACATTGCAACCAAACATATCATTTAAAACTTTAATCGTTTCAACTTACTCTTCAACACCTAAACCCTAAGCTTCACTCAACGACTCTTTCCTAAAGTCAAAAGTCTAACTCTTATCCCGCCTATCTTAACTCCTTGTGACCTCTATCCGTTTCTAACTCCCGCTTCCTACCTCCTTACCCTACTCATGTCATGTTGAGAACACATAAGCCCACTCATTCATACTTCCTCATTTACATGGAGAGGCGTCCCAAACGATGTAAATCAAGAAATACAAACTCATGGTTCGGTGATTCACAACTTCTTTATTCAAATAAAAAGGCATCCCAATCCATTTAAATAAAGAAACCATAAACCAGCCTACTTACATACTTCTGACATAACACTCGTACTATCCGTTTCACATTTAGCTTTTTTAATCTTTTCGTTCTTTATTCTTTACGTCACCCTTTTAACTTTTTAGACTTGGATCCGTACCGTTACCACATTCACTTTGGGGATATTTTTACATGCCAAGGATGTAGGCAACCCCTTGCCGATGAAGGCAATACTTTTTATCCCGAAGGATCTTTAACACATCCCGAAGGATTCTTTAACATCCATTATATCGATCATCCCAAAGGATACCATCTTTAACATTCATCCCGAAGGATCATTAACTTTCATCCCGAAGGATCTTTAACATTCACACTTTATCACTTTCACATTTTAACATTGGATCCAAGCCATTAACATTTTAACACACGCATTATCTCATCCATTTTATTTAGTTTAAACAAGCGTCATAGGGCATATGAAACCTGCTTATCACATTTACACATTTTCTATGTGTTTTCACTCTTCATTACATTTTACATTCTTAACCCGTATTAATCATCTTCACATTCTTACTTTACCCTTTAGTCTACCCGACTCTTTCCACATTTAAGCCTTCATAAAATAATTTACATTCATTCATTAGCATCATTAATCCTTCTTACACCTTTTAGTCATTTACACATTCTCATCATGTTTTATTTTCCAACACTTTCTATTTAATAATCACCGCTAATGGAGCACATTAGCCGTGATACTAATAGTTCAGTTCATTACCTTAATTTTATACATACTCATCTCATTCTCACTTACATTCTTAACCTTTCGCATTCTTATTCTCATACCTTAACTTATCTCATTAATTATCTATGCATTTAGAGCAATGCCGCTTTTGTCATCATTTACATGTCATTTTACTTTAATCTCATTCTATAACCTTTATATTGTTAGACATTTATCAATCGATATGTTAAGTCATTCTTACTTTCATTACCTTACACTATAACCTCGTTATCATTATTACGCATTGTCACACACCAAAAATGGCGCAGAGGAAAGGCATTTACGGGGTATGACTTATTAGTCAAGAACACAAGGTGTCACAATAGAGAAATACGACATGCATAACATACGACAGATAATATTCGCAAACTTCCACAACCGGGATAAGTACAAGGATCCAAATTAAACATAAGTCTCAAAGTTAAACAACATCACTAAGAAATATCAAAATGCAACTCCACGAGATATAACTCGGGAGGGTCTTGTCTTAAGTCTTGCTAAGCCAGTTAATACTCAACCTTCTAAGCAACGTCAATAACACCTGAAAATGGTACTAGAAAACGTCAACATAATGTTGGTGAGCTCGTAGGTTTAAGAGTAAGACCACTGAGCTGTGATTAATATAGTGTAGGACAACAGTGAGCAAGATATACAAATGTGAGCACATAACAAAGATCACAAATTAGCAACAATTGAACCTCATACTACAAACACGCATAATTGATCCACACATAGACTAGGTACCACTTCCCAAAATGTACTGGGTGCCACTTCCCAAATTGTACTGGGTGCCACTTCTCAAATTGTACTGTCAATGCCTCACTAAATGGTTGCACACGTCAAAACAAGTCACACAAATTTAGTTTTATCATTCAAAACATTAAGCTATGTAACAACTTGGATCTAACTTAATTTCACAACTCATCAGACAAGAACTGTCATGAAATTAAGTTAGGGGCTGTTAAAAGACTTAATGTCTTTAGTGATAAAACAACAAAATAAATCCACACAATGCTAATCACCTAGATATTGTCCACACAAATTTTGATCCACACAAAAGGGCACATACAATCAAACGCACATATTGTCCAAAAACATGAAAACAGTAGATCACAGCATGAAAACATTTAAAAACATTGAGTACCATTTCCACCCCAAAGTAAAACACATTAAAAAGTGGGGCTACGAGAACTCACCTTAGCCAAGCAATGCACAACACAATAAATCAAGAGTAGTATAGAACAACAGCAACTAGAACGTCACGGCACAACGGACTCGTCACAACCTAATGATATAAACTTGTCTTAATATCTATTCCCAAAAGGTATAAATCTCCAAAAGTTAACTATTCCCAAGTATATCCCATTTCGATTCCAAAATTTCCTTGTTATATCCATTTATTAGTGTTTGGTATCATCGTGTGTGTGTGTTGGAGACATGATCTCGACTCAAGTGAACGCACGCCAAATAAATAACCACGACATGACGACTTAAATCTAACTTCATATATCAATACGTCGAAGTGAAGCAATATCTTAAATCAATCTCTACGACAACATAAAAATTTAATGATAAAACCTTAAGACTTAATTCGTCAACTTGACCTAAATCCGATAATTTCATCAATACTGCTCTAATTAATACCTCTTGTTTTGCGTGCCCTCGAAACATTTAATAACTCGCATTAAACAAAACTTTTCATTTTAGGTTATTAATGTCGTTTAAATATTAAATGACAAGTTATTTCTCGCTATTTAATATTTTCTATATATAAAACATTATTATTTATTTTCATTTCTTGTTTTATATGTATGTATATTTATTTGTTTCCAAATAATTTGTTTCGAGTTATTGTCCGTTTCGAGTCACGAGTCCGAGTCATCAACTCTCGGCTCAATAATTAAATCAATATGTCACAATGTCCAATATAGTCTAATATCCATGTTACGGCATTGCCGGGGCTAAGCCGAGACTAAAAAGTCACGGTGACACCGACGTGGCACAAATCAACACAATTATATATATCGAGATTAAAAGTCAATGTCGTGGCTACCGGCCCTATTCCTATGGCTCGGCAACACATCAATCCACAACAATATCTAAATCCAAATCCAAAACTTCAACCAAATCAACAATAATCCAAATCCAAACCACATCACAACAACAACTCCAATGCCGAGACCCTAGTGGTCTCGGCCTAATTTCTCTTCGGCACCAACACAAACCAAATGGACCTATTGCTATTCGGTCCTAACCACACCACAGACAACACACACAACCTCGACACCGAGACCCTAGTGGTCTCGACCTACTTCTCTCGGCTACAACTCCCCCACGACAGCAACAATATCATCAACCCAACAAGTATCAAAACAACTAATCCTAATCCTTTCTCTCGGCCACAAATCAACATCACCAATCCAAATCCGAACCAAAATAAAACAACAACAAGAATAACAACACCACAGGATTATAAGCTCGTAGCACTCATTAACAACAACAAACCACGACAACAGCCATGAGCTCACGCTCATGGTTCGACTCGACTCGACACACAACACGACACACGATTCCAAACGAATTTATTTACATGTTTTTATTAAAAAAAAGTCAACCCACAAGTTTTCAATCCTAACCCGAACCAAAAACAATAATACACCACTCGTTATTCACGAGTGGTTTGTTCACCGAGTCGTCAAATGAGACGAAATGGTGTTTCCTACCTTCGGGATACTCAGATCTAAAGTTAAGGTGAGATAGGGACGGCGGTGGAGGCGCGTGGTGATGGTGGTGTGGCTATAAATGGCGCGTACGGTGAATTTTGGTGATGAGAAGGTCACTAGCAATATTCTAAAGGTGGTGGTGTGGTGTGGTGATTGGCGGGTGGTGGCTTATTGGTCGGATTTTGGCCGGAAAAAGGAGAGGTGGGGCGCGGCTAGTTTTTGGAAAGAAAGGGTCAAACCCTAGATCTATTATCAAAGGGGTATATATAGGGCAGGTGGGGACTAGTGACAAACCCTAGTGCGCCCTCAGGGACCATTTATGTCATTTCTCTTATATTTTCGAAACGTGAACGAGACAAATAAATCGTGTTATAAATATTTCCCGAGCACCCGAAAGTTATTCCAATAATCTTAAAAGTGTTTTTCCATTAAATTTGACTTCAAATACGTATATTTTTGTCAATATGTTAAAATTATCTTATAAAACGTATATTTGACTCTTGGTTGTGTCGTGTCGTGCGGTCTAGCTCACAAACACACATAAAAGTGAACACATAACTAAATAAACATATCATCACGAACTTAAGGTTGAGTAAATACCCGAAAAAGTCGCGGTTGTTACAGTCTACCCCCGTTAATTAGAATTTTGTCCTCAAAATTCAGCTAACTAAGGATCTAAGCTTGATTGGATAGTATTCACCCTTTGATTAGGTTGCACACAGACAGATAAGGTGTGGATGTCAACCCAATTAGTACCGGGTGGTACTTCCCAATTGGTACTATCAATACCTCCTAACCTCATGCAGTCACACAAATGAACCCACATAATAATCACACAATAAGGCAAGCTTTCCCGTCCTTAAGTAAAACCGCCAAAAACCTTAGGCAAAACTTTTGTAGCTTAAGTTGAGCCTCAACTGGGATCTAGCTTAATCCCACAACTCATCAGACAAGAACTGTCATGAGACTAAGCTAAGCAACAAGTTGAACCTAATCTTAAGCTACGTAACAACTTGAATCTAACTTAACTTCACAACTCATCAGACAAGAACTGTCATGAAATTAAGTTAAATATCAAGTTGTAAGAAAAGAAACTCAACGTTTTTGAAGGTTTGACTCAATTTTGGGATCGCTTTAAAATAAACAGATCAGTAAACACACAAAGCTTAGGTTGACATAGGTTGAGAAGATTCAACTAAGAGGGATGTGCATTCCTGTTTCCTCCAAAATCAATAGTGCATGCCCTAAGTATATCTCCTAAAGTCGGATAGTATGCTCACTCTGATCATCGGTCTAGGAATGGTGGGTCGTACTCAAATCTAACCGTGTTTCTATTGCATCTTATGGTGTCTGCAAAAACCGCGATGTGAACAAATGTCACGATCTGATACAATAGGTACAGGCGCTCCTCTTATGTGTCACCCTAACTGGATTTCTTATCTTTGAATACTACGGAGACATTGGTCAAACCAAAGGACTTAGCCTGTAAACTCGAAATGCCCGTATAAAGTCCTGAATGTGGTCCTAAGGTTGTCAGTCTCATGCATTCTCACTAATGATATTCGGGTTCGGAATCTTTCTTCGAGAAGTATCGCGCATCATGAAATTGTTGTCGCTCCGGAAGTTAAGTTGATGAGAAGCTCAATTCGTCATGGAGGGGTGAATCATGTTAGGTCTTTACGAAGTACTCCGGGGAAGTCCTAAGTACGTGAGGTATCTTTGGGTTTCTGCTCGTTCTACTAGGCGCAACCAAATAGGCAGTTCAATAATAACTATCGAGTGATTTGGTTTCATGAAATGCCTCGTCTGTTTTTGAGCAAAATCATTTAAAAATTTTAAGCTAAGTAGCAACTTTAAACTTAATCTCACATCTCATCAGACAAGAAATGACATGAAATTAAGTTTTAAAGTTGTTAAAAAGCTTACCTTACTTTTTTTTTTTTTTTTTTTTTGAAGAAAAAGAAAAATTTTAATTAAAGTTTGGGGTTGCTCAAAATGAACGAATGACATTTCAACACCCAAGGTTTTTGCTACGAGGTGGTAGAAATTCGAACTATCTTACTGGTTTCTACTCCTTGGTCATACACTATATCCATCCCATGACTAAGGTCTAGGACACTAGATTTCACCTTCAACAGAAGTATGAATTTGGTAGAAGCAAATCCATAATTGGCACTAGAATCAAACGGTATGATAGTCAAATGATCATTTAAGGAGGACGTATCCGTCATGATGTTCGGGTCCTGACGTCCTTCTTCAACGTTCATCACAATACCTGACTACGAGTTGGGTTGCCATTGTTTCCACCGTTTGAGTTTGTTCCATTAGTCACTAAGGCCTGATTTGGGTTACTCTGCGTCGGTATACGTGTCATATCCAACCTAGGGCACCAACTATGAAGATGATTCGGGCTGTAACAAGCCCTTGGGTTAACGGCATTATCTGGTGTCACTTGTTTAGCCACTGCCCTACAATCCTTTGCCATATGACCAGGTCGCTTACAGTTAAAGCATACTACCTAGCATGACTTAGTCTCTGGATGATAGTAGTTACATTTGGCATAATTGGGAAAGAACCATGATACTACTTCTTCTCGGCACCAGTTGCCACAAATCCTTTTCCCACTTTGCTTTCTTATTGTCACCATTCGCACCACCTTGCCTACTTGGCTCACTCACGGCATTCTTCTTATCACCACTATTAGACAATGTCCCGTTCCTAACCATCTCATCCGTCAAAGTGGCATACTTCAGTACCGCGCTCTAAAGAGTAGGGGTTAGTCACTTTCACCATTAAATATTAAATGACAAGTTATTTCTCGCTATTTAATATTTTCTATATATAAAACATTATTATTTATTTTCATTTTCTGTTTTATATGTATGTATATTTATTTGTTTCCAAATAATTTGTTTCGAGTTATTGTCCGTTTCGAGTCACGAGTCCGAGTCATCAACTCTCGGCTCAATAATTAAATCAATATGTCACAATGTCCAATATAGTCTAATATCCATGTTACGGCATTGCCGGGGCTAAGCCGAGACTAAAAAGTCACGGTGACACCGACGTGGCACAAATCAACACAATTATATATATCGAGATTAAAAGTCAATGTCGTGGCTACCGGCCCTATTCCTATGGCTCGGCAACACATCAATCCACAACAATATCTAAATCCAAATCCAAAACTTCAACCAAATCAACAATAATCCAAATCCAAACCACATCACAACAACAACTCCAATGCCGAGACCCTAGTGGTCTCGGCCTATTTCTCTTCGGCACCAAACACAACCAAATGGACCTATTGCTATTCGGTCCTAACCACACCCACGACAACACACAAACCTCGACACCGAGACCCTAGTGGTCTCGACCTACTTCTCTCGGCTACAACTCCCCCACGACAGCAACAATATCATCAACCCAACAAGTATCAAAACAACTAATCCTAATCCTTTCTCTCGGCCACAAATCAACATCACCAATCCAAATCCGAACCAAAATAAAACAACAACAAGAATAACAACACCACAAGATTATAAGCTCGATAGCACTCTTAAACAACAACCACGACAACAGCCATGAGCTCACGCTCATGGTTCGACTCGACTCGACACACAACACGACACACGATTCCAAACGAATTTATTTACATGTTTTTATTAAAGAAAAAGTCAACCCACAAGTTTTCAATCCTAACCCGAACCAAAAACAATAATACACCACTCGTTATTCACGAGTGGTTTGTTCACCGAGTCGTCAAATGAGACGAAATGGTGTTTCCTACCTTCGGGATACTCAGATCTAAAGTTAAGGTGAGATAGGGACGGCGGTGGAGGCGCGTGGTGATGGTGGTGTGGCTATAAATGGCGCGTACGGTGAATTTTGGTGATGAGAAGGTCACTAGCAATATTCTAAAGGTGGTGGTGTGGTGTGGTGATTGGCGGTGGTGGCTTATTGGTCGGATTTTGGCCGGAAAAAGGAGAGGTGGGGCGCGGCTAGTTTTTGGAGAAGAAAGGGTCAAACCCTAGATCTATTATCAAAGGGGTATATATAGGGCAGGTGGGGACTAGTGACAAACCCTAGTGCGCCCTCAGGGACCATTTATGTCATTTCTCTTATATTTTCGAAACGTGAACGAGACAAATAAATCGTGTTATAAATATTTCCCGAGCACCCGAAAGTTATTCCAATAATCTTAAAAGTGTTTTTCCATTAAATTTGACTTCAAATACGTATATTTTTGTCAATATGTTAAAATTATCTTATAAAACGTATATTTGACTCTTGGTTGTGTCGTGTCGTGCGGTCTAGCTCACAAACACACATAAAAGTGAACACATAACTAAATAAACATATCATCA
Source organism: Artemisia tridentata subsp. tridentata (assembly GCA_021014915.2). Lineage (NCBI taxonomy): Eukaryota > Viridiplantae > Streptophyta > Magnoliopsida > Asterales > Asteraceae > Artemisia > Artemisia tridentata. The sequence goes on along the minus strand of CP139508.1, from coordinate 116,092,638 downwards.
CGAACTTAAGGTTGAGTAAATACCCGAAAAAGTCGCGGTTGTTACAGTCTACCCCCGTTAATTAGAATTTTGTCCTCAAAATTCAGCTAACTAAGGATCTAAGCTTGATTGGATAGTATTCACCCTTTGATTAGGTTGCACACAGACAGATAAGGTGTGGATGTCAACCCAATAGTACCGGGTGGTACTTCCCAATTGGTACTATCAATACCTCCTAACCTCATGCAGTCACACAAATGAACCCACATAATAATCACACAATAAGGCAAGCTTTCCCGTCCTTGAGTAAAACCGCCAAAAACCTTAGGCAAAACTTTTGTAGCTTAAGTTGAGCCTCAACTGGGATCTAGCTTAATCCCACAACTCATCAGACAAGAACTGTCATGAGACTAAGCTAAGCAACAAGTTGAACCTAATCTTAAGCTACGTAACAACTTGAATCTAACTTAACTTCACAACTCATCAGACAAGAACTGTCATGAAATTAAGTTAAATATCAAGTTGTAAGAAAAGAAACTCAACGTTTTTGAAGGTTTGACTCAATTTTGGGATCGCTTTAAAATAAACAGATCAGTAAACACACAAAGCTTAGGTTGACATAGGTTGAGAAGATTCAACTAAGAGGGATGTGCATTCCTGTTTCCTCCAAAATCAATAGTGCATGCCCTAAGTATATCTCCTAAAGTCGGATAGTATGCTCACTCTGATCATCGGTCTAGGAATGGGGGGTCGTACTCAAATCTAACCGTGTTTCTAGTGCATCTTATGGTGTCTGCAAAAACCGCGATGTGAACAAATGTCACGATCTGATACAATAGGTACATGCGCTCCTCTTATGTGTCACCCTAACTGGATTTCTTATCTTTGAAATACTACGGAGACATTGGTCAAACCAAAGGACTTAGCCTGTAAACTCGAAATGCCCGTATAAAGTCCTGAATGTGGTCCTAAGGTTGTCAGTCTCATGCATTCTCACTAATGATATTCGGGTTCGGAATCTTTCTTCGAGAAGTATCGCGCATCATGAAATTGTTGTCGCTCCGGAAGTTAAGTTGATGAGAAGCTCAATTCGTCATGGAGGGGTGAATCATGTTAGGTCTTTACGAAGTACTCCGGGGAAGTCCTAAGTACGTGAGGTATCTTTGGGTTTCTGCTCGTTCTACTAGGCGCAACCAAATAGGCAGTTCAATAATAACTATCGAGTGATTTGGTTTCATGAAATGCCTCGTCTGTTTTTGAGCAAAATCATTTAAAAATTTTAAGCTAAGTAGCAACTTTAAACTTAATCTCACATCTCATCAGACAAGAAATGACATGAAATTAAGTTTTAAAGTTGTTAAAAAGCTTACCTTACTTTTTTTTTTTTTTTTTTGAAGAAAAAGAAAAATTTTAATTAAAGTTTGGGGTTGCTCAAAAATGAACGAATGACATTTCAACACCCAAGGTTTTTGCTACGAGGTGGTAGAAATTCGAACTATCTTACTGGTTTCTACTCCTTGGTCATACACTATATCCATCCCATGACTAAGGTCTAGGACACTAGATTTCACCTTCAACAGAAGTATGAATTTGGTAGAAGCAAATCCATAATTGGCACTAGAATCAAACGGTATGATAGTCAAATGATCATTTAAGGAGGACGTATCCGTCATGATGTTCGGGTCCTGACGTCCTTCTTCAACGTTCATCACAATACCTGACTACGAGTTGGGTTGCCATTGTTTCCACCGTTTGAGTTTGTTCCATTAGTCACTAAGGCCTGATTTGGGTTACTCTGCGTCGGTATACGTGTCATATCCAACCTAGGGCACCAACTATGAAGATGATTCGGGCTGTAACAAGCCCTTGGGTTAACGGCATTATCTGGTGTCACTTGTTTAGCCACTGCCCTACAATCCTTTGCCATATGACCAGGTCGCTTACAGTTAAAGCATACTACCTAGCATGACTTAGTCTCTGGATGATAGTAGTTACATTTGGCATAATTGGGAAAGAACCATGATACTACTTCTTCTCGGCACCAGTTGCCACAAATCCTTTTCCCCATTTTGCTTTCTTATTGTCACCATTCGCACCACCTTGCCTACTTGGCTCACTCACGGCATTCTTCTTATCACCACTATTAGACAATGTCCCGTTCCTAACCATCTCATCCGTCAAAGTGGCATACTTCAGTACCGCGCTCTAAAGAGTAGGGGGTTAGTCACTTTCACCATTTCACAAATCTCATGGACCAAGCTATAGATGTACCTCTCAATTCTCTTGGATTCAGGAGTGAACATATGGGGTACTAGTCTAGCAAGCTCGTGGAATCGATCCGTATAAGCCGCGTGACCAGCTCCTACCATGGCATATTTCCAGAACTCATTTTTGATCTTCTGCATTTCATTGTTCGGGCAGTATTCTTCCTTCAACAACATCTTAAAGTCACCACAGGTCATGCCTATACAATTCTCTAAGGTCGTAATACATCTATCTGCTCCAGGATGAACGAGTACCTCGTCGTATGTGCTTCGTTCACGATTAAGGTTCTCACACCACCAGTTAACGGTACCCAAAGTTGATCTACAAGATGCCGTCCATCGTTGTCCTTTTTATCCAATTGTTTATCTAAACCTCGCATCTTCTTTATGGGTGTATCCATATTCATAGATGCCTCTCTCTGAGCCACTAGTATCTTATCCTTGATACCCGACTGTATGGTTATACTCATGGCTTTTGTTTTCCTAGGCTTGAGTTTTTCCTTCCTACTCAAAGCATCGGCTACTACGTTCGCCTTACCTAGGTGGTAGCGAATCTCGCAGTCAAAATCGCTAAAGAGTTCAATCCATCTCCTCTGGCGCATATTCAACTCTTTTTTATCGAAGATATGTTGGAGACTCTTGTGATCAGTATAGATAATACTTTTCGTCCCGTATAAGTAATGTCGTCATACCTTGAGAGCGAATACCACAACGCCCATCTCCAGATCATGGGTGGTATAGTTCTTCTCATGAACTTTCAGTTGTCGGGAGGCATAGGCAATCACTTTACCTCTTTGCATTAACACGCACCCAAGACCTTGACATGACGCGTCACAGTATACTACAAAATCTTCGGGTCCATCGGGGAGGGCTAGAATTGGTGCATTAAACGGGTTATCCTTCAACGTCTGAAAGGCACTCTCCTGCTCTTCGCCCTAAACGTATTTCTTGTTCTTTTGAGTCAGTGAGGTAAGTGGTTTGGCAATCTTGGAGAAATTCGCGATGAATCGTCGGTAGTAACCTGCCAGTCCTAAATATGATCGGACTTCTGTCGGGGACTTACGAGCTTCCCAATTTTTCACGGCTTCAATCTTGCTAGGATCCACATGAATACCATCTTTGTTAACCATGTGTCCAAGGAATTGGACTTCTTGTAGCCAGAATTCGCACTTCGAGAATTTGGCGTACAACTTCTCCTCCTTGAGTAGCTCTAGGATTATCTTCAGACGCGTTCCATATTCTTCTTTGGTCTTGGAATAGATCAAGATGTCATCAATAAATACGATAACAAATTTATCTAGGTATGGCCTGCATACTCGGTTCATCAAATCCATGAAGACCGCAGGCGCATTTGTTAGTCCAAAAGGCATAACCGTGAACTCCTTGTACATACACCCCCTTGTTAGCGTTGTTGTCGTTTCCATCCTTACCGTTGTCGTTAGTGTTGTCGTTCTCCATGTTGTCGTTTCTACCAACGTTGTTTCCGGAATTGTTGACGTGATCTATAGACGTGTCCTAATTCTATGACGTATGACGGCTCCTAATGGACATCCGTGAATTTGATAAGTTCACATCGCATCATGCTTTCATAAAAACATTTGCCAGGTGTTTTTATGACAACATCATGCCACATTCTCTTATCATCATCACCGATGTCATTCTATAAGACGAGACGAGACGAGTAGATCGAGTAATGCGTAGGGATCTCCGGTAGATGCCAGCAGATGAAGTCTCGCACATAGTTCCTATTATGCAAACTATATGAAGGTTCCTAGGTTATAGTCTAGGTTAAACCACCTAATTCTCTATAACCAAGGCTCTGATACCAATTTGTCACACCCCAAAAATGGCGCAGTGGAAAAGCATTTACGGGGTATGACTTATTAGTCAAGAACACAAGGTGTCACAATAGAGAAATACTACATGCATAACATACGACAGATAATAGTCGCAAACTCCCACAACAGGGATAAGTACAAGGATCCAAATTAAACATATGTCTTAAAGTTAAACATCATCACTAGGAAATATCAAATTGCAACTCCACGAGATATAACCCGGGAGGGTCTTGTCATAAGTCTTGCAAAGCCAGTTAATACTCAACCTTCTAAGCAACGTCAATAACACCTGGAAATGGTACTAGAAAACGTCAACATAATATTGGTGAGCTCGTAGGTTTAAGAGTAAGACCACTGAGCTGTGATTAATATAGTGTAGGACAACAGTGAGCAAGATATACAAATGTGAGTACATAACAAAGATCAAAAATTAGAAACAATTGAACCTCATATTCCACACATAGACTGGGTGCCACTTCCCAAAATGTACTGGGTGCCACTTCCTAAATTGTACTGGGTGCCACTTCCCAAATTGTACTGTCAATGCCTCACAAAATGGTTGCACACGTCAAAACAAGTCACACAAATTTAGTTTTATCATTCAAAACATTAAGCTATGTAACAACTTGGATCTAACTTAATTTCACAACTCATCATACAAGAACTGTCATGAAATTAAGTTAGGGGTTGTTAAAAGACTTAATGTCTTTAGTGATAAAACAACAAAATAAATCCACACAATGCTAATCACCTAGATATTGTCCACACAAATTTTGATCCACACAAAAGGGCACATATTGCAATCAAACGCACATATTGTCCAAAAACATGAAAACAGTAGATCACAGCATGAAAACATTTAAAAACATTGAGTACCATTTCCACCCCAAAGTAAAACATATTAAAAAGTGGGGCTACGAGAACTCAACTTAGCCAAGCAATGCACAACACAATAAATCAAGAGTAGTATAACACAACAGCAACTAGAACGTCACGGCACAACGGACTCGGCACAAACTAATGATATAAACTTGTCTTAATATCTATTCCCAAAAGGTATAAATCTCCAAAAGTTAACTATTCCCAAGTATATCCCATTTCGATTCCAAAATTTCCTTGTTATATCCATTTATTAGTGTTTGGTATCATCGTGTGTGTGTGTGTTGGAGACATGATCTCGACTCAAGTGAACGCACGCCAAATAAATGACCATGACATGACGACTTAAATCTAACTTCATATAGCAATACGTCGAAGTGAAGCAATATCCTAAATCAATCTCTACGACAACATAAAAATTTAATGATAAAACCTTAAGACTTAATTCGTCAACTTAACCTAAATCCGATAATTTCATCAATACTGCTCTAATTAATACCTCTTGTTTTGTGTGCCCTCGAAACATTTAATAACTCGCATTAAACAAAACTTTTCATTTTAGGTTATTAATGTCGTTTAAATATTAAATGACAAGTTATTTCTCGTTGTTTAATATTTTCTATATATAAAACATTATTATTTATTTTCATTTCTTGTTTTATATGTATATATATATATTTATTTGTTTCCAAATAATTTGTTTTGAGTTATTGTCCGTTTCGAGTCACGAGTCCGAGTCATCAACTCTCGGCTCAATAATTAAATCAATATGTCACAATTTCCAATATAGTCTAATATCCATGTTACGGCATTGCCGGGGCTAAGCCGAGACTAAAAAGTCACGGTGACACCGACGTGGCACAAATCAACACAATTATATATATCGAGATTAAAATTCAATGCCGTGGCTACCGGCCTTATTCCTGTGGCTCGGCAACACATCAATCCGCAACAATATCTAAATCCAAATCCAAATCCAAAACTTCAACCAAATCAACAATAATCCAAATCCAAACCACATCACAACAACAACTCCAATTCCGAGACCCTAGTGGTCTAGGCCTATTTCTCTTCGGCACCAAACACAACCAAACGGACATATTGCTATTCGTTCCTAACCACACCCACGACAACACAACAACCTCGACACCGAGACCCTAGTAGTCTCGGCCTACTCCTCTCGGCTACAACTCCCCCACGACAGCAACAACCCAACAAGTATCAAAACAACTAATCATAATCCTTTCTCTCGGCCACAAATCGACATCACCAATCCAAATCCGAACCAAAATAAAACAACAAGAAGAATAACAACACCACAAGATTATAAGCTCGATAGCACTCTTAAACAACAACCAAGACAACAGCCGTGAGCTCACGCTCACGGTTCGACTCGACTCGACACACAACACGACACACGATACCAAACAAATTTATTTACACATTTTTATTAAAGAAAAAGTCAACCCACAAGTTTTCAATCCTAACCCGAACCAAAAACAATAATACACCACTCGTTATTCATGAGTGGTTTGTTCACCGAGTCGTCAAATGAGACGAAATGGTGTTTCCTACCTTCGGGATACTCAAATCTAAAGTCTAGGTGAGATAGGGACGGCAACGGAGGTGCGTGGTGATGGTGGTGTGGCTATAAATGGCTCGTACGGTGGAGTTTGGTGATGAGAAGGTCACTAGTAATATTCTAGAGGTGGTGGTGTGGTGTGGTGATTGGCGGCGGTGGCTTATTGGCCAGATTTTGGTCGGAAAAAGGAGAGGTGGGGCGTGGCTAGTTTTTGGAGAAGAAAGGGTCAAACCCTAGATCTATTATCAAGGGGGTATATATAGGGCAAGTGGGGACTGGTGACAAACCCTAGCGCGCCCTCAGGGACCATTTATGTCATTTCTCTTATATTTTTAACGAAACGTGAACGAGACAAATAAATCGTGTTATAAATATTTCCCGAGCACCCGAAAGTTATTCCAATAATCTTAAAAGTGTTTTTCCATTAAATTTGACTACAAATACGTATATTTTCGTCAATATGTTAAAATTATCTTATAAAACGTATATTTGACTTTTGGTTGTGTCGTGTCGTGCGGTCTAGCTAACAAACACACATAAAAGTGAACACATAACTAAATAAACATATCATCATGAACTTAAGGTTGAGTAAATACTCGATAAAGTCGCGGTTATTACACGCATTCATGTACGTACTCAATCCTCGTATACCTTAACTTACCATTAACCCGTCTCTCTACCACTTTAATGTCATTCATTTACCACTAAGCCATATAAGACCATATGTTGGTCAATAATACCTTACGGTCCATACATCATTTCATCTCATCATTCCTTAAACTCATTCTTTAACCTTATATAATAAACACTTAACAATTAGTGTTCTAATCCTATCTTATCTTTACACATTATTCCTTAGCATGCTTAATATTATTACAATCCACATATAAAGCATCATTATTTAATTCATTTGCTAGCCCATCGCTAATACCACTTATCATTCCTACTCGCGTTCCATTACCATTACTCGATCATACATTTATATAACCACAATATAATCACTGGCACTAACCGAAGCGCACGGCTAACCAATCACATAAATACTTCAAGTCCTCCATGGACTTACATCACATACACGTTAACACATAAAACACATTCATCATACTTATTAACTTAAGTACATATAACATAGCACACATTCCATTCCTCTAACTTAAACATTTACATTCCGTATTTCTTACACCTACGTTCAATGCTTCTACGAGTGGTTTAAGACTAGGCAACCTAAAGGAAACTTAATTCACTTAAACCGAAGCTCTGATACCAAGTTGTTACACCCCGTGCCCGGTTTGACCGAAATTTAAAACTTTTTGCGGAAATGACTTAACTTTAATGGACCTTTTGTTACTCTTTCACATACTGACGACATTATATTATAAATCAACCCTTGAAACCACTTTTAAATAAAACTAGACTCAATTACCTTTAAAACGATAGGTGGTACGATCACCAACGACTTACGGTTTGCTTTGTACAACATTTAGAAAATTACCAAACCTGAACTGTTGGGTAGATACGCCATATCCCAAAAAGAGATACGCCATATCACATGATATGCCATATCTAAAAATGTGATATGCCGTATCACCTCTCAAATGGATATGTCATATCTCCAAAGTGAGATACGCCGTATCTACCCTACTGAGACAGAACCTTAGTAGAAAATCTGCATAAACACAACACACAACAAAATCCCACTTTGACACCATTTCCATACTATAACTATTACAAACATCATCCATTCCATATACAAACTATAACGAAGCACATTATAATGCCATCCATAGCCCTTGACCCGTTTTAACCCAAAATGGGTACAAATGAGCATTTATCCAAACACCCCTTTTAAACATAACTCAATCACACTAACCACTTCTATAACGACTCATTTGACGTACAAATCACTTGAACGACCATAATATACCATTTGACTCACGACCATGACATTGAACATATTTAAGACTCACGGGGGTACGATATCGTCATAGAGCTCGGTATTCTATACTAAGATCCTAATCACATCACTACCTTCTAAACTTGCACTTCCATCAATATCCGTAATCCATACATTCCTTTATAGCATAAGCACCTACAAAACGGTTAGACAACTAAACCGTAAGCTTTCGCTTAGTAAGTAAAATGATCATAACAAACCATTATACTTCAATCAACACATAAGAATCATATACATTAAACACTTACTTTACGGGCTTACTTTCCAAGTCTCACTTAACACATAACCTTAACTTATTCCATAACACCAAATCATCACATAGGCCACATTCATTACATCACTTAAACATATCTCAAGTCCTTATTACTTAACACAAGCATACATAACACATATATGTTAGCAATCCATATAACAACATACCATCATCATTTTACTTACCTTAGCTCCACGCTAAGCACATAATCAACATCATCATCATCGATATCATCAACATCATCATCATCCTCATAAGCATCCTAAAACACATAATCATACATAACATATAATACATAATCATTAACTATAATCATGATTAATGCAACCATAACTAACCTCTAAACACTTCTAATCATCATATAATCATATATTGATTATATGATAATCAATCCCATCATTTACTAACTTAAACCCATTATAAACTCATCACATAATCATCATTACCTCTTAATTATCTTAAAACACCATTTACCCTTTAATCCCAAGTTAGGGTTCACAAACCCTAACTTCTTAATCACCAATTAAACACTAATTAATCATCATATAACATCATACCTTGGGTAGAATCCAGCTATTAACTTAACCCTTGAATCACAACACTCAAACCATCATCATCTCCTCATCATAAGCTTCATTCTCTCTCTCTTTCTCTCCTAGCCCGAACCACAGAGAACACACAAGAGTTGTGTGGAGAAATCTAGAACCCAACACATATAAACTAGCTGGGAGGGCATTTCTGTCATTTCTGTCCATTTTAGGTCGATACGCCGTATCTATCTTTTAGATGCTCCGTATCGACTGATGCTCCGTATCTATATTTTAGATGCTCCGTATCTAAGCCTCATCAGACATGTACTTAAAAACTCAACCACAATTTCCTAGTCAAACATACTCAGGCCTGTGTCAACTTCATCTAGGGTGAGGCCTATTTGTATTCCGGGAAACGGGTCTAGCAAGAAACAGATTCACGGGTTGTTTGGACAATGAACAAAAAACTGTTTTATGGGGCTGTTTGGCAGAAAATTTTAAGGCAGTTTGGAAGGAATAAAATGCCTTAAGGGCTGTTTGGACAGAAGCAAAGTTGAAACATGAAATGCTTGAAAGAACATATAAATAACAACGCCTTAAGGGTTGTTTGGCCATAAACGAAGTTTCCTAAACACATATAAATAAGTGATTACACACTAAAATCTATGCATCAAATAAGAAGATAACATATAGGGAGAAAGAAGAAGATACTTACAAGAGGGAAATATTAGCGTCTTATATAAGCTTCAATATTTTCGGAGAGTTCTTCCATTTCATCCTTCTCATCTGAATATGTTAAAAGAATTTGATACTTATATCATATCATATATAAACATATATTACACATTAACACATAACAATAAAAGTAAAAAATAAAAAAAAAATGAAACAATATACCTTCTAAATCTAACCAATCACGAGTGCATAACAACGCCTCAGCACTTGATGGCGACAATGACCTTCGATATTAAACATACAAGGATTTTTCTATTTTTCATATCATATATTATTTAATAATTAATAATTATGCATAAAATTATAAAAAGATGCCTGTGTAACTGTGTTGATTTTGCTTGGAAGAAAGAAGGAAGCAGGGGACAAAAATCTTCACATAGAAGTGTTAATTGTTAACTATGAAAGAAATTAAGAAAACGTTAAAGAAAGAAAACGGACAAAAAAACGCCCGGTTACTTTCTCTATTGCGCCCATGTAGCCCGTTAGGTTTTAAAAAGTGTCAAAAAACGCCCGTTAGAGCCCATCAAAAAATAAGTAGGGGGCGAAAAACGCCCATGATTTTTAAAAAGTGTCAAAAAAACGCCCGAAAGTTACAATATGGGCAAATTCATTAAAAAAAAACTCAACAATCTCTAATCTCTCTTCGATATCATCACTATTAATGATGTTTCACTCTCTTTTCTTGCTGGATAAATTCACTCAAAGTATAATTATTAATCTCCCTTACTCACTTGTAAACATCTTTCAGTCTTAAAGTCAAAAAATTTATTATGTATAAAAAATGTTATTCTTTCTTTTACCTCTTAAATATAAAGAAAAGAAGCATCGAAATCACATTTAATCTCGTGTGACTCAATACAGATAGACGGCAATGTAAACTTTACACGACTAATAATTTGGACCATGTTAATGAAGTAGATTATTAAAAACATGTGCCATTTCTAATTGGTGTGTTATTTTAAGTTTACTTCAAAACTGACAAATAGCTTAATTCTTCCACCTTATTTTATCATCATGTGTGTGCATAAAATTTATCTTATAGGGTATTTATCTCTGCTATCCTCTCGATGTAACAAGCACACCATCGGATGAAAACGAACCAAATAACTTATCTCAGCATGAATAACTAATGATTTACAAATCATTTAAAAATTTGCTATTTGTCTTTTGATTTTGTTATTCCGCATATATTAAGGGTTAGAAGAAAGAAGAACGTAATGGTTTTAATAAAATAAACAATTTTGATGAGATTGTGAGGGTTTTTTTTTTATTTTTTTTATTTTTTTTTTTTTTTTTATTTTTAAATATAGAAGCATATTGTTATAACATGTGGGAAACGGTAAACACTTTTTACAGTGAATATAATTAACAGTAATAACAGAAAATAAAATAGCAGACAGAAAGGTGTAGAAGCAGAAGACAGACACTATGAACGATAAATAAATAAAGCAGTAAAAGGTCGTGGCACGAGGCTCGTGTTAAACACGATTCCCTTAAAACAGATTCGCCGTCTGTTTCCCAGGGTACAACGTACAAAACTGTTGCACAGCCGGACCTGACAACTTGCCTGAAAGATTGCAGAAAGCTGAGTGTTTCTGATCGAAGAGATTGCTGGAATCCGTTTGCACTGGAGATACATTTTCTGATATATCAAAACTGAATGAGGTGATGGAAATATTTATACAGGAAACTCGACTTGTTCTCCAAGATAAATATTTGCCAAAGTTAAGCAAATCTGTTATTCATATACACGATTTGCATATCATTTATACACACAAAATATTCTGTTAAGACTTTTTCACAAAGTCTAAATCTATTCCTAAAATAGATTTACAGAAACTGGAAACTAAGACCCGAATCTGCAGCAAAAAGACATGCACGTAGGCGAAGTTTTGGAGCTGCATTCGTGTCCGCAGGTCGCGCGGGCTTGCATGAGTTCAGAAGCTTCGAACTCATTTTGGCCCAGAAATCCTAAAATCTGCAACACCCCTGCACGCGCGCACGTAGGAGTGGGAGCATAGCTCACCTAAAGGAATTTGAAAGCAAATACCAAGATTTCCTTATAAACTAGCTTCCACTTCATATTTTGGGCGATGTGGGATAATCTCCCTTTTCCCATTTTTTGTGTTTCAAGTGCCTCACTTTGAGACACGATATCTCATTCATATCAACTCCATATTTGACACATTTTAGCTCGTTGCGAAGCTCTCGTCAAGGAGAACGCAAAGCTACCAAGAAATATACATATATATATATAACATATACATATATTAAATAGTGTCCAAAATATGCAAAAAATCATTTTGCAAAACCATTTTTTCCAACAATCCCCCACATGAATGGAGATCGGTCGAAAACATACAAAAGTTTCGGCGAAATTTCTACGGTTAAGTCCTGCATAGGATAGGTAGGTGTGACCCTTTGAACCTTCCCTCGTGAGATGCACTTAGTCTCCTAGATCTGAGTAGACGCGATGTCCTTGAACTCAGCCTCTGTTTACGTAGACGACATTACATTTCACACAAGACTTTCCCTGACATTGTCAAGTCCTCATAGTCGTATTCGTTATGGTCATGAATACTAGCCTGGTTCGGTAAGAGCTCTTAGGAATTGCGCCCCCACAATTCCCTTCGAAGCGACCCCACTTCTCTCTCACATAGGTGATTTCATCTTGAATCATTAAAAACATATGTTTTGTGATTTCATCTTGAACCATTATGCTTTATGATTTCATCCTGAATCATAAAAGTCATATGTTTAACCTCTCAACAAGTCACATTTGTTATAGGAATGGACTAGGAAGTTACAATATTTAGTAACTCCCCCACATTGACGTGACTTCCCCCACATTTCTATGATTAGGTTGTCCTATTGAACCCAGATCTTGGGATCTCCAGTCAACTGGGTTAGGTTTTCCTTTATAGAAACTCATTCCTTCAAGGGCTTTAGTCCCATTCCTTTAGACGACTTACTAACTAACTCTCTGCTTAAGCCTTTCGTTAGCGGATCCGTGATGTTATCCTTTGACTTCACATAGTCAATTGAGATAACTCCTGTAGAGAGTAGTTGTCGTATCGAATTATGTCGACGACGGATATGTCTGGACTTTCCATTATACATTATGCTATGAGCTCTGCCAATTGCCGATTGACTATCACAATGTATACTAATGGCCGTTACCGGTTTAGGCCACCTTGGTATGTCCTCTACGAATTGACGTAGCCATTCCGCCTCTTGTCCGCATTTATCTAACGCGATAAATTATGATTCCATCGTGGACTTAGCTATAACAGTTTGCTTGGAAGACTTCCAAGATATAGCTGCCCCTCCAAGTGTAAACACGTATCCACTAGTCGATCTAGAATCCTTTATGTCAGATATCCCATTTGCATCACTGTATCCTTCTATAACAGCTGGATATCTTTCATAATGCAGTCCATAATCGCAACTGTATCTCAAATAATGAAGTACCCTACTCATAGCTTGCCAATGTGCATAACTTGGATTACTAGTATACCTACTTAGCCTGCTAACAGCATATGCTAAGTCAGGTCGGGTACCTGTCATTAATTACATTAACATGCCAATAATTCTTGAATACTCTAATTGGGCAACACCTATGCCTCTATTTTTAGATAGATGCTTACTGGTGTCAATTGGAGTTCTAGCTAGGCCGGAATCCCCCGCATTGTGAGTATTCAGAATTTTGTCCACGTAATGTTCTTGACTTAACACAAGTCCATTTTGAGTTCGTATGATCTTTATTCCAAGGATCACATCAGAAAAATCCATATCCTTCATGTCAAACTTTGATTTCAACATGTCTTTAGTAGATTTGATCATCTTGTCGTTACTGCCAATAATAAGCATATCATCAACATATAAACACAAGATTACATATCCACTACTTGTGTCCTTTACATAAACACACTTGTCACATTCATTAATTTGGAATCCACTCTCTAGCATGGCGTGGTCAAACTTTTGATGCCATTGTTTGGGAGCTTGCTTTAAGCCATATAATGATTTAACAAGCCTACAAACTTTGTTCTCTTTTCCAGGAGCTATGAAACCCTCAGATTGTTTCATGTAGATTTCTTCTTCTAAATCCCCGTTTAGAAAAGCCGTTTTCAGATCCATTTGGTGAACTTCCAAATTTCTTAAAGTGGCAATAGCAAGTATCATCCTTATATAGGTTATTCGCGTGACAGGCGAATATGTATCAAAATAATCTAGACCTTCTCGTTGTCTAAATCCTTTGATTACCAATCTTGCTTTGTACTTGTCAATGGTGCCATCGGCTTTCATCTTCTTCTTGAAGATCCATTTATAGCCTAGTGGTTTACAACCAGGAGGTAAATCCACGAGCTCCCAAGTATGATTTTGTAAAATAGAATCTATTTCACTTTTAATGGCTTCTTTCCATTGAGGTCCTTCCGAAGAAGTTACCGCTTCTCGATAAGAAGTAGGTTCATTTTCTACCATAAAAGAAACAAAATCGGGTCCAAACGATTTCTCGGTTCTTGCCCTTTTGCTTCTTCTAGGTTCAACCTATTCTTCCTCGATTTGATCTTGTCTCTCATCTTGGAGATCATTATCATCTCGTTGTCTCTTATCTTGGACAACATCGTCATCTATTCTAGATGAACTTCCAGTTTCCTTCGTTAAACAAGGAAATATATTTTCAAAGAAGGAAGCATTCCTTGATTCCATTAGTGTACCCTTTTGTATATCCGGATTCTTCGAATCATGTACAATGAAACGATAAGCACTGCTATTCCTAGCATTTCCAATGAATATACAATCCACAGATTCAGGTCTAATCTTTTGGGCCTTGGTGTCGGTATAGCTACCTTTGCTAGACACCCCCACACTCGTAAGTACTGATATGATGGTTTTCTTCTCATCCATAATTCATAAGGGGTCTCTTCTTTTTCCTTACGAGGTATCTTATTTAAAAGATAAGTAGCTGTTAGAATGGCTTCCCCCCACATGTCCTGGCTTAAACCAGAACTTATCAACATGGCATTAACCATTTCCTTCAAGGTACGGTTCTTCCTTTCGGCAATACCGTTTTGCTGAGGTGAATAAGGAACAGTGAATTCGTGTCTAATTCCATGTTTAACACATAAATCAGCAAATGGAGACACATATTCACCTCCTCTATCACTTCGTACAACCTTGATTCTCTTATTAAGTTGATTTTCAACTTCGTTTTTGTATAGAACAAACTTGTCTATAGCTTCATCTTTACTTTTTAACAAGTAAACGTAGCAATACTTTGTACAATCATCAATAAACGTGATAAAGTACTTATTGCCACCTTTTGTGGGTAGTGATTTCAAATCACATATGTCAGTGTGTATCATATCAAGTGGTTCGGTTTTTCATTCAACCGATTTGAAAGATGATCTTGTAAGTTTGGCTTCAACACAAGTTTCACATTTATATTTTGAGTCAATATGGAAATTAGGTATGCAATTAAATTTAATCAAACGACGCATCGAATTAAAATTTACATGTCCAAGACGACCATGCCACAAATTAGAAGACTCAATCAAGTAAGCAGAAGAATTCATTTTATTGATATCATTCTTAACAACCATTACATTGAGCTTAAACATACCATTCAGGGCATATCCCCTACCAACATACATTTGATTCTTAGAAAGAACAAACTTATCAAACTCAGAAACAAGACGAAAACCAAACTTGTTCAACAGCCAACCAAACACAAGATTCTTGCGAATCTCTAGGACATACTAGACATTAGTCAACTTGAGCTCTTTCTCGGATGTCATCTTCAAGATTACATCTCCTTCACCCTTGATATCAGCAGTTGCAGAGTTGCCCATGTACAACTTCTCTCCATTGTCAACCGCTCTGAAAGAGTGAAACATACTCTTATCAGCACACACATGACGGGTAGCCCCAGTATCAACCCACCATTCCCTGTTGTTGGAACCTACCAGGTTAACTTCAGAGATCATGGAAATGACGTCAGACACCATAGCAATCATGTCCATATTATCATTCACCATATTCGTCTGGCGTTGAGTCACCCGCTTTGGCATCTTACAGTTAGCAGCACGATGAACCGGCTGGTCACAGTTGAAACACACCCCTTGGAACTTCTGTTTCACAATTGCAGCTTTAGGAGCAAGGTACTCAGACTTCCCTTTGCTCTTCTTGTCATTCTTTCCTTTGCCCTTGCCTTTACCTTTGACATTGGAATTTGAAGATGACAAAGCATGCTCAACCATATTTGCCTTGGCAGAATCAGGCGTATAAGTGTTTTTCTGAGCCAGCTTGTTGTCCTCTTCAATACGAAGACGAACAACCAAGTCTTCAACACTCATCTCCTTTCGCTTATGCTTCAGGTAGTTCTTAAATTCTACCCAGCTTGGAGGTAACTTTTCAATGATAGCAGCAACTTGAAAAGTTTCACTCAAAGTCATTCCCTCAGCATGAATGTCGTGTAGCAAAACCTGCAGATCTTGAACCTGACTCATCACGTTCTTTGAATCATCCATCTTGTAATCCAAAAAACGAGCTACCACGAACTTCTTTGTACCAGCATCCTCAGTTTTGTACTTGCGTTCCAATGACTCCCATGATTCTTTGGCAGTCTTGGTCTTGCAGTACACGTTGTACAAAGAATCAACCAAACCATTCAGAACATAGTTGTGACACAAAAAGTCTGAATTTTTCCATGCTTCCAAGGCTTGAACAGCATGTTGATTAGAGGATTGACCTTCTGCAGGAGGTTCCACGTGAGGTGGATTCTCTTTTAAGAACCGCGCAAGGTTCAAAGTAGTGAGATAGAAGAACATCTTCTGTTGCCACCTCTTAAAATTATGCCCATTGAATTTCTCTGGTTTCTCAGCATGATTAGCAACCGTGTTGGTAACTGGCGCACCAGGTACATTCACAGTAGTAGTCACAGGGAGGATTAGTGGTGTTTGTCATCCTGAAAAATCACCAAACACAAACAGTTAAGTCAACTGTTATACAATCGGTATCTAAGAAATTTTGTCCTGATTTCTTAAAGCTTGTACCGAATCTGCTTCAAAGAAACTCTATCTTGGTTTCAATGAATCTAGATTTAAATAAACCGAATAAGAGACTAAATTAAATAGATCAGTTTAATAGAAACTCATTCTTGGTTTCAATATAAACTGATAAGAATAAACTGCTATAAAATCGTTTTAGATCTGTACACCAAATCTGAAAATTAAAATCCTGTTAAGAAAACTGGTTTTCCAAAGAAACTCAATCCTGGTTTCGACAGAAAACAGTTTGTATATGAAATCTGTTAATTAATAATTAATCCGATTATACGAAAAGTGTTTAATTCTGTTAAACAGAATCTGTTTTAAGACTGTGGGAAATGGTAAACACTTTTATAAAATAAATCAGATTACAATGAATATAATTAACAGTAATAACAGAAAATAAAATAGCAAACAGAAAGGTGTAGAAGCAGAAGACAGACACTATGAACGATAAATAAATAAAGCAGTAAAAGGTCGTGGCACGAGGCTCGTGTTAAACACGATTCCCTTAAAACAGATTCGCCGTCTGTTTCCCAGGGTACAACGTACAAAACTGTTGCACAGCCGGACCTGACAACTTGCCTGAAAGATCGCAGAAAGCTGAGTGTTTCTGATCGAAGAGATTGCTGGAATTCGTTTGCACTGGAGATACGTTTTCTGATATATCAAAACTGAATGAGGTGATGGCAATATTTATACAAGAAACTCGACTTGTTCTCCAAGATAAATATTTGCCAAACTTAAGCAAATCTGTTATTCATATACACGATTTGCATATCATTTATACACACAAAATATTCTGTTAAGACTTTTTCACAAAGTCTAAATCTATTCCTAAAATAGATTTACAGAAACTGGAAACTAAGACCCGAATCTGCAGCAAAAAGATACGCACGTAGGCGAAGTTTCGGAGCTGCATTCGTGTCCGCAGGTCGCGCAGGCTTGCATGAGTTCAGAAACTTCGAACTCATTTTGGCCCAGAAATCTGCAACACCCCTGCGCGTGCGCACGTAGGAGTGGGAGCATAGCTCACCTAAAGGAATTTGAAAGCAAATACCAAGATTTCCTTATAAACTAGCTTCTACTTCATATTTTGGGCGATGTGGGATAATCTCCCTTTTCCCATTTTTTGTGTTTCAAGTGCCTCACTTTGAGACACGATATCTCATTCATATCAACTCCATATTTGACACATTTTAGCTCGTTGTGAAGCTCTCGTCAAGGAGAACGCAAAGCTACCAAGAAATATACATATATATAACATATACATATATTAAATAGTGTCCAAAATATGCAAAAAATCATTTTGCAAAACCATTTTTTCCAACAATCCCCCACATGAATGGAGATCGGTCGAAAACACACAAAAGTTTCGGCGAAATTTCTACGGTTAAGTCCTGCATAGGATAGGTAGGTGTGACCCTTTGAACCTTCCCTTGTGAGATGCACTTAGTCTCCTAGATCTGAGTAGACGCGATGTCCTTGAACTCAGCCTCTGTTTACGAAGACGACATTACATTTCACACAAGACTTTCCCTGACATTGTCAAGTCCTCATAGTCGTATTCGTTATGGTCATGAATACTAGTCTGGTTCGGTAAGAGCTCTTAGGAATTGCGCCCCCAAAATTCCCTTCGAAGCGACCCAACTTCTCTCTCACATAGGTGATTTCATCTTGAATCATTAAAAACATATGTTTTGTGATTTCATCTTGAACCATTATGCTTTATGATTTCATCCTGAATCATAAAAGCCATATGTTTAACCTCTCAACAGGTATCCTGTAGACAGGGTTGTTGTTTAGGTGCAGCGTGTAAGTCGCTAATGAGCACCAGGCTTGGATTTCGGGGTTTAATTTGTCGCCACGCTCTAAGTACTAGTTGTGGAACAACCCCTGCCCTATTCGTACCTCATCATTAATCAAGGTTGAAATGGTTGATGATTGCCTTGAATAAATCCTTTTGAAAGTTAAGAATCATGTAACATAGTTGGTTATCTTTTTATGCAGTTTACGCTTTATTTCCTTGGTTCCATTTTCCCCCCCGAAAAGCACGGTTCCAAAATTCTTGTTCATTTTATTTTTAGTTTTTGCTAAAATGAATGTCCACTTTCAAGCTCCCCGAACTCTCTAATAAAAACTCTAATAACAAAATTACAAAACTGCAAAGTAAAATTGGCATATTAACTATAGTCGGTATAGATACTGTACGTCTGTACCTTTGTAAGACTACGTAGTATGGTTCTTGTGGACAACTATTTTGGGATGGAAGAATTATTTTATAACCAAGTTCTAAAATACCCTTTAAGCCACTTTTCTTAAACTTCCTTGAATTGGTGTGCTTTCTAGGTGACGAGTATTTGAAGTCTTGGATAATACCTGAACCAGAAGTCACTTTCACTCCACGAGCTATAGAAGACGAATGTCTTATCCTAGCCAGTGACGTGTTATGGGACGTGATGTTTATGAGGAAGCATGTGAAGTTGCTAGAAAACGGATCCTTATTTGGCACAAAAGGAATAGTTGAATGCCTTTTTTTTTTTTAACCATGATTTCCGACCTTTTGGCCGACTAATCCACGGGGTTTGAACCCACAGCCACACAGACTCAAACCAGGTAAAGCCCTCCCTTTTCAGGAGGTTGGCGTGGCCACTTAAGGTTGATTGCACCTGGAAGGAATTGAACTTGAGACCTCACACATTTTAGAGTGATATAGTTGAATGCCCATTGAAAGGGGCGTAACTGGAGTCGATCAAGCAGCACAAGCAGCGGCCGATTATCTAACAATGCTTGTGTTACAAAAAGGAAGCAAAGACAACATATCTGTGATAGTGGTGGACCTTAAATCCCAAAAGAAGTTTAAACCAAAGCCTTGATGATAGTATATGTTCACCCATCGTTGGTTTTACTATAGTTTTTGTACAATTCAAAAAAAGAACAGAAGTGCACTTGTTTACATTACTTTGGCTTTACATTTCTTTAAAATATGGGCTCTAATGTTTGTATGAGAATATGAGAATGATTTACTTATTTTGCATGATCTCTTACATATAATAAGTGTGGATCTACTAGGGTTCTGTTGGTGCACTTCACCAAAAACTGGCTATGTAAATTGTCTGTGCTTTCATACAGTCGATGTCCATTAAGGTGACAACTATGAGCTGTATATGATCTCAGGTATGTAGTTCATCTGAAGGGTCAATGGGTAGAGTTGCAGAACGTATAAACCCTTGTAGAGTGTGTCATATGTTACACAAATTGGCTTTAAATTTTGATTTATAGAGATTTGTCGAAATATCCGTACAAAAGGTTTTCCGTCGCAACATAAACTAGTATTTTCTACCTAGCTCACTTGGGATTCATCTAGATGTATCTTGTTAGCTTTAAACAGAAACACAGTTCTGAGTTGTGCATAAAACTGCTTATGTGTTGGTTCTACTATTTTTTGGTAAATAAACATCTAAAAATAAACAGATGAATACTTTTTTAAGTTTCAAGAAGATTAACACTTTGAAATAAGCAATTCCAAACACCCACTTAGAATAACATTAAGGTTTCATGGTACAAGGATCCAAGCAATATTAGAACCGATGCAGGATAGAATGATAGATAATGGATGTCTGAAACATTATCAATGCTAATTGCTAAATGTATGATTCCGCAAAGAAAACAACATTTAATTTCAAAATTTCTGGATATGGATAGGATTACATATATTCTTTCATCAGATAACCCATAACAAACAACAAAAAGACCTTTTTGCTATCACCCATCACCTAGCATGAAGGACAAGCACCAATTCATATTTATCGTCGGCGCCTCACCCTAACCTCCGGGAACTTCAGAGGAGCAGGAAGAGTGGCCAACGTTATGTTGTTTTCTCTAGTAAACTTGCAGCCCAGAAATTCAAAATGTGGCCTCAATGCACCGGTGGACATTCTGAGATCTTTAGCTATGTCTGAGAATTCTGTTTTGAAGTTATCAACAAAGAGAGTAAGCACAAGAACATAGCTGATAAGAAGATCCCTTTTGTCGTCAGCAAGTCTTTTTGATTCAGCGTTGGCAAACATGTCGTTGAACTTTTGAGTCAATATGTTTGGCAATTTATGATGTTTAGCGGATGAAAAGCCGTCCATGGAATGCTTGTCCTTGAATTTGATGAGATGATTGATGTATGAGTATATGCATGCAAGGCTCTCCTTTGCCTCCTCATCCTACATCAAGAATTAGAAAAGTATATTTATCAAAGTGTAGTAACAGATGAATGAATGACAATTAACATGATGGTGTTACTAGCAGGTAGCACTTGTTGATTTTGGTTGTATTTCATTCCACATGGGTGATGGGTCAGACAAAAATGTAGCTACAATGGAAACAGGTCAAATGGGCCTGAACAGGTTGCAAGTCAACTGCTACCTAAAGTTTTATTTTCTGTTTCCTGTTATCAAAATAGTCACATGTTACCCAAAGTTTATTTTCCACTGTTTCCTGTTATCAAATTTGATGCATTAGCTGTTAGTAAAGAAATGTATAGAATGAATGGACAAAAAACAGTTTGCGGGTCAACCCAATCACCACATTTTGGCCTGTGCTAAAGAAATGACGTGTAACCCAATCAAGATACGGGAACGGCATAGATACGGCAATAAAAAATATAAAAAATTTAAAAATATATTAAAGAAAATCCAAAATAGATGTATGTTGATGTAAATTGTAAACTCCAAAAATACTACATCTTCCAAAGGTAATTAATTATCATTTTCAAATTCCGGTTCATCTAATCGGCAAACTCCAAAAACCCTACATCTTCCATTGAATCAAAAGCATCTCCACCCACATATTCGATAGAGATGATGAGAGATTAATCAGATTATGTATATAATCGTATATGCCGGTTGGGTATGTGTATAATCGATAGAGATGCCCTAATGTATATGCCGGTTGGGTTCCCAGCCGTTTGGAATAAAAAAGCCCATTAAAACCCATAAGAAACGGCTTGGAAACTTCTTGGAAATCCAGAAACGGCTAGGGAAACGGCAGGGAAATCCAGAAACGGCTAGGGAAACGGCAGGGAAGCGTTCGGGGGCGTTTCCGTTCCCACCCCGTTTCCAAACGGGAACGCGAGCCTAATAGGCGTTTCGGTGCATCACTGCCCAACCTACCCCTATGTTGCCATCTATACTTCAAGTTTTCAGAAAATTGAGTCCCAAAATACAAAGTTTAACCTAGAGGTGTAAGTTTTAACTATTTGCTAAATGAGTCGAGTCTATTTGGGTTGTTTTATCTCTGCGGGGTGAAATTGGTATATTAATATGTATAAGAAAACATGACAGAAGGACCTGCATATGGCATTCCTTGACCTCGAAAAGGCATATGATAGTGTGCCTCGAGAGTTAATTTGGAGAACTCTAATTGATAAAGGAACCCCAAGGAGGTACATTAGAGTCATTAAAGACATGTATGAGGGGGCTAAGACCCGTGTACGGTCCACAGTGGGGATCTCAGAGTTTTTCTCTGTGGATGTGGGACTCCACCAAGGATCTGCCATTAGCCCATACCTCTTCGCACTGATTCTTGATGAGTTATCTCGAGGGATTCAAGACGGCATACCGTGGAGCATGATTTTCGCTGACGACATTGCGGTGGTGGCAGAATCGGCGGAAAGGTTAAACAACAGACTTGAGCACTGGAGGGAGGCCCTAGAGGACAATGGCCTTCGAGTGAGTAGAGATAAGACGGAGTATATGAGATGTGAGTTTGGGAGGATCGAGTTAGGCCACCACGAAGATATGGATATCTGTATAGGTGACCGGATCCTCCAACCCAAGGAGTCCTTCAGATATCTGGGGTCGATGATTCACAAATCAGGGAGGATAGACGAGGACATAACCCACCGGATTAGAGCTGGGTGGGCGAGATGGAGGGCGGCTTCGGGAGTCCTTTGTGACAGGAAAGTCCCATTAAAGCTAAAGGGTAAATTCTATAAGGTGGCGATTAGACCGGCTATGTTGTACGGGTCTGAGTGTTGGCCTATCTCCAAAGCACATGCTGAAAGGGTAGAGGTGGCGGAACTGAGAATGCTAAGGTGGACATGCGGTAAGACCTTGATGGACATGATCCCGAACGGAGTTTTCAGAGCTAAGCTTGAGGTCGAGTCTATTATCTCGAAGATGAGAGAAGGACGGCTCAGGTGGTTCGGTCATGTAAAAAGGAGGCCACAATCAGCACCCGTAAGAAGAGTCGAATCGCTGGTGGTGGACGGGGTGAGAAGGAGAGGTAGACCCAAACTCAGATGGGAGGATAGACTTAAGCTCGACATGAAGGAGCTGCTCTTGACCGAGGACATGACCTCAGATAGGAAGGCTTGGCGAGATAGAATTAGGTTAGGCGGGTAGCTCAGGCTAGGTGTGTTGGGTTTCTTTGCCTTAGCCTAGGCCCCGTGCGTTGTCCGACTTTGCTTTCTTTAGTATCCTTGCCTTAGCTTTAGGCCCCGTGCGTTGCTCTGCTTTGCTTTGCTCTGTTTTGGTTGTTTTTGCCTTAACTTTAGGCCCGTGCGTTGCTCTGATGTGCTTTGCTCGTCTCCTTAGGTTTGCCTGCTTTGCTTGGTTCTTTGCTCTGTGATTTTCGTGCTCTTGTTCCTTTTCTGTTTTTTGTGCTTGCGATTTGTTGTGTTGCTTGTTTTGCTTGCTCTTTTGCTTTCTTGTTGCCTGCTATGCTCTTCTCGGTGGCTCTCCCTCCCTTGCTCTCTCACGCGCACACATGCACCAGCCGGAGGTCTCTTTGGAAGCAGCCTCTCTACCCCCGGGTTTACCTGGGGGTAGGGGTAGGGTCTGTCTACAGTCTACCTCCCCCATACCCTGCCCCGGCGGGATTGGGTTTTGTTATTGTTGTTGTTGTAATATGTATAAGAAAACATGTCAACTGGTCGACGGTAGCCATTAATTTTATTCAAACGATTATATAAGCATTAAAGAATAATTAAATGATTGTATCATATTATTATTTGTAAAAAATCTGGACAAAAAATTCAGGTCAATCCATACAAAAAAAAACCTGATTTAAGATGCCACCAACCCAAACCATTATGCCACCTCTAATGTGATTAAGAAGTCGTGATACATGTATGCATATCGTGTAAAACCATAATGTAAATTATTTACCTTGACCTCGTCGATCTTATGAATTCTGTTACAAACAAAAACAGGATAAGATTCAGGTGTTATACTTTTCCCTTCTTGCAAAATCTCAGCAATGTCTAGAAGGTATCTCCACTCTCCCTTAAAGATAATCTTTTCTAATGGATAAGCCTGTTGAGGTATTATTGCTGATAGATCATGAGGTGGAATATTACGAGCACTACTTGTAGTTGCTGCACTAACTTCAAGAGCCTTTGCGTTAACCTTTGCATCAGCCATCTTGCTATTTAAATCAGCTTGGGCATCCGGATCACGGTTTGCACGTAGTGCCTTTTCTTTCTTGGCCTATGGTAACATAAAGAAAAAAGAATTAACCACACTCCAAACTGGCATTGATTTTTAATTTGGGGGAGTCAGGTTGGGGGGCAACAGGCAAAAAAGAGTTCAGGTCAACTGGTAACTTTTGTGTTCAGTTAACATGAAACACTTTTTCGTGCCTTTAATTATTACTAAAAATTAGTGTGCACATTATGTGAATAAAATTATACATTTACAAAAACCATAAGTCCATTTTATTTTTTCTTTTTTTTTTCTTTTTTTTTTTTTGAAAATAAGAAGTATAGCTTCAAGCCAAATTGCACCTTGGTCAAAATTATCATAATGGTTAATGGGCTAAAATAGTGAAAATAGTGCATCAAGCCAGTTCCACTTCAAGATTGATAGACTAACGGCCAAAATGCACCAAGTTCATAGAGGTGTGCTTTTATGGCCCTAATCATATAAAGGTTGTGATAAATGTATAGTTTTGTTGCTAACTTTTGAACATGGTACCTTTTTGTATAAAACGAAGTCTTTTAGATCACCTTAACAATCTAAATCAAGCCCAAATTACTACCTAATGAGTTCCATCTTAATAAGATAACATGTTTGCATACCGTTTGTTCAGACTTTTTAGTTGAGAACTGAAACGTTTTTTCTTTTTTCTCTTCAGCTTCGTCAACTTTAGAAATTTCATCTACAGGATCAACTTCATTACCGAACCTTGGTTCCAATCTAAAGATCTACACGCAAGACAAAAAATGACATTAATCATATATAACACTGTGACTAAGGGTGTTTAGGATGCATTTATAATACGATTATTTTCAAGTATCGGGTAATCTTTCAGTACGAATTCTAGCAATCTCACTGTAACTTATATCCTGACATATTCAAAGTTGACAAAAGATGATTATCTATTCATTACAACTTCAAACACAAACACATCCGATCACTATCTCAGCAACCCATTTAGTTAGTTTTCTAATTTTCATTATTCCTATCACATAGCCAAAGGGGGGTGTTTGGCTTATCTCACCATATAAGTTTATGGCTTTTGAAAAAACAACACTTTCAAAGGGCTTTGCAAAAGCCCTTTTTAACTCATATATATGCTATTAAACACTTTCCAGTAAGCATTTGGATAAGCTTATGTGCAACTCAAATAAGCTTAGCAAAATACTTAAAACTTCCATTATCTTATCATCAAAAGCCAATTGCCAAACACCCCTATTAATCTATCACATTGATTATCTAGGGGTGTTTAGATTAGCTCATTTCATGGGCTTATAATTGTTAAAGTTTTGGAAAAGCTAGTAAGCACACAGTTTTGAGCGAGCTTGAGCTTATTGCTTATTTAAGTATATAAGCTTAAGTTGATAACGTAACAAACTAATAAAAAAATAAGCTTATCAGCTTTTCCAAATCTCAATAAGCGGAAAAGCCAATAAAATAAGCTAATTCAAACACCCTGCCCCTCCTAATTATCACAATTTTCAACAGTGGAAACACTTCCAGTCATTATCTCATTACGAATTATCTCATCCTAACCACTCCGTATTAACTAAACATTTCCGATATAAGAAACATATCTAACAAAAATCTCATACTACTTCACATATTAGAGACTATTTGCCAAGCAATCAAACAATTATCCCATACCACATTAGACCAATTCGAACAAACAATTGGGTATCTTAAGCGTATGTTCTGGATACCTACATTTTTCCCTGGTTATTCGAGTTCCACAAACACAAAAAACAGATAATTTCAACCCTTTAAAACACAACAAAAACCATAACCAAAACAAAAAAGAATACCTTATTACACTCAATAGGAACAATCTTCAAAAGACCAGTCTCCTTATCAAGCACACCAAGGCTATAACTACACACTTGTTGAGCAGCAGCTTCACCCGAATAATTAGTCCCAACAAACTTAACCTCATCATCATCATTATCACCATTATTACAGCTCACAACAACTTGCATCCTATTACTACGTTTGACATGTTTCATAACCTTAACATCAGTTTTGCTTTTTTTATATTTATGTGGGTCATACCCAGATGAAAAGTATCCTATTATTGGGAGTGATTTGTCGGGTGTAGGGTTTAAGGTTTCGATTTTGACATTGATTGGTTTGGGTTTTTTGCGTTTTGAGGATTGTGATTGTTGTTGTTGTTCCATGTCTGGTTGTTGTGTCAGAGTTGTGTCGTGTTTGTGTTTTTTGCCCATGGTAATGAAATGAAAGTGGGTGTGTGGATATATGGAAAGGTTAGGGTTTATGAAATGGGTGAGACCGGCGGCTACGAGGTTAAGACCTAGCCCCTTTTGTTCAGGTGTGTGTGTGTGTTCGTTTTGTGAATAATGCTTCATATAGTTTGATAACAGCGGTGTACCCGCGCGTTACTGTAGGAATGTTGTGTTTAATCTAAACTCGAAATAAAATGATTGATTTTTTTTTTTTTTTTTTTTTTTTGTTAAGGACTAAATTTGCAAAAGATCGCTAACGGGGGACTAACGGTGCAATTTATAGCTAACTGAAGGACTAAAAGCGCAAATTCGTTAGCTACAGTACACAGCACTATTTGCCACTGTTTTGTACTGTAGCAGACACTTTTTTACACTGTAGCTAAGGTTTTTTCATTTTTAGTCCCTTAACGTGACGTTCTGTTGCAAAGTTAGTCCTTAGGGACTAACGGTGAAAAAAAGTTAACGTTAGGGGCTATTTCTGTTTATTATTTGCACAGAAAAAGCCCTTGAAGTTACTGTTCCGTTACAAATTTAAGTCATGGTTGTTAGATAACGGCCGTTAAGGACTAACTTTGCAATTGATCAATAACTTCAGAGGTTAAAATGGGGCTAACATGAAACTTGCGTGGGTACTGTTGCTACAGTACACCCAATGATTTTTAGAATATATTATAATTTATTTTGAACTAAAATATTTAGTCTTAAAATTAAGTTGAAAATATTTAATTTTTATATTTTATTTTTCCTTGTTAAAAGATAGTGAGAACCGAGCATAAGTGCATTTTTGAAAGTAAAATAGTCAATTTTAAGCTAAGTTTTAAATGAGGTGATCATGAGAATCGGTCGGTTTCGGGTTTATTCAGCCTGAGACTCAAAAAACACACCCACTTAACTTTATTAATCGTGTTGATTGGGTTTAGGTCTATTCGATTTGGGTCTAACCAGGTCGGATTTATTTGGGTTTGCGTCAACGCGTACATAAGTAATATGATGGAAACAAAATTGGCTAAAATAATAAGTTTACATAAATAAGTTATAAAAATTATATAAAAGAATGTCTTATTAGGGTTAACTCGAAGTCCCGAACCCAAACTATCCAAACATATTTAATCCAATACTATTTAGCATTCAGGTTAATCGAGTCAATCCGGATAAGACTACTAACCCAATCAACTAGACCCGAATAGTCATAATAATGTTCGAGTTGAGTCGGCCTTTTTAACACCCATCATGACACGTGTATAAAATACATTCTAAGTATGAGATACTGCAATAATAATATGTACCTAAGGTAGTGAAGTGGATTATATGTTCAACATTAGATTATTTGCAATGCTAACTTGACCAATGACTTATTACTATTTAAAAAAGCTTTTTAAGTGGTTTTTTTTGCATTGCATTAAAGAGTTAGTGAAAAGCTTTTTTGCTAAAGACTTGGTAGATCACAAGTGTCTAAGACATAAGACTTGGTGATTTTTTTGAGTATTAATTGTTTTAAAAACCTTTTAGATAGCTTCTTAGCATCGGAGGACTTTTGCAAACATATGTTTTTGGATGATAAAAGTAATGAGAAAAAAGTGTTTTAGAGGTAGAAACATTGTGGATGCTTATCAGGTTGTAAGATCCTAGTTGTGAAGGAAACAACTTCTTCTTGTTTTTTAGGGAACGAGTTGTGCACTTATAAAGGATAGTCGGTGACATCTAATTTGGGATCACGTACAAGTCAAGTAAATTAATCTCTTGAATAAGGATCTTACATTGTATCTCGGACTCTCGGTCATGTATACGAATAACGTAACATGTTTACAAATTCAACAAGACATGATGACTTCTTGTGTGTCGGTAAGACTCTCATGACCTAAAGACATATTTACTCGTCAGTGTGATCTCAAGTTATCATTCTTGAAGTATCCCGTTTCTAAAACAAAGGTATATTGTTCTTATCGAAGGCTCCTTAATGATTCAGTGTACATAGTATATCCATGGGTAGGTATGTTGCATATATATAATTTAGCTTAAAAAAGTGCTAAAGTTAACCATAAGTTAGAATAGTCATCTTGCCTAATTAAGCTTGAGATGACGAATTATTAGATGACCTCAACAAAATGTATCCAATTTTAGAGAATTTTGAAGTTTTTAAAGAGGATTATAATATTATTATAAAACCAAGTGGAATGGTATGGTACTACGAGTGAAAGTATCTATATAGAGTGCGAACCATTGTTACGCAAGTCCAAGACCACGCATCAAGGACAAAAGAAACATGTGTTTGGTGATCTACACCACCGAACATAATTATGTGATGTTGATAACAGGGGCGGGGCTAGAAAGTTATGGTCGAGTGGACAAACTCTGATAACTTTTAGAAACTACACTACAATTCAGTTCGTTAGGAGGGGCAAGTTAGAAAAATAGCCAGATATTTTAAAATTTTACATTACAATTTTTTTTTCCGCCAGTAGAGCACGTGCTCACCCTGTCTCCGCCTCTTACTAGAGAAATATTTAAAAATAAAATAAAAAGTAAACCATGTGAAATTTAAGTTCGTTTTGTAAAATTAGATAGAGAGAATTGCAAAAATCGTCCCTAAAGTTTGGCCAAATTGCACGTTTCGTCCCGAAAGTTTGGAAAGTGCAAGGATCGTCCCTGTGAGAAACTTTTGGGGCAAAATTCGTCCCTGGCCTACATCAAATGACTAAAATACCCCTGTCTTTTTCTGTTTTTATATTCCTTTTCAGATTCTTACACAAATGGTCCTTGTGTTGCGCAAAGCTTTACAAATTTAGTCATTTTTTTTACACAACCGTTATTCTTACACAAAATCGTCCTTGTGTTGCGCAAGGCTTACACAAATGGTCCTTGAGTCCGTTTTTCTTCCGTTTTTTACGTTTTCGTCCGTTTTTCTTACGTTTTTTTCCCGTTTTTGTCCGTTTTTCTTACGTTTTTTACATTTTCGTCCGTTATTCTTACGTTTTTTTCGTTTTCATACGTTTTTGTCCGTTTTTCTTACGTTTTTTTTCGTTTTTGTCCGTTTTTATCAGTTTTTCTTACGTTTTTGTCCATTTTTCTTACGTTTTTTACGTTTTCGTCCGTTATTCTTACGTTTTTTCCGTTTTCATACGTTTTTGTCCTTTTTTTTTTTCCATTTTTGTCTGTTTTTATCCGTTTTTGTCCGTTTTTCTTACGATTTTTTTCCGTTTTTATCGTTTTCGGACGTTTTTGTACGTTTTCTTACGTTTTTTTTCCTTTTTCTTTTATTTTGTTGTCCGAATTTTTTGTCCGATTTTTTTTTTGACCAAATTTTTTTAAAAAAATAAATAAAATTAAAAAATTAAAAAAAAAAAAACAAAAATTTTGTCCGATTTTTTTTTTCTTTTTTGGCCGAATTTTTTTAAAAAAAATAAAAAAATAAATAAAAAAGGTTCAAAATTTTTGTCTGAATTTTTTTGTCCAAATTTTGAATTTTTTTATTTTTTTATTTTATTTATTTTTTTTTTAAATTTTGGTTTCAAAATTTTGAATTTTTATAAAAAAAAATCGGACAAAAAAGAAAAAAAAAATCGAACAAAAATTTTGAACTTTTTTTTTTTTTTTTTTTTAAATTCGGACAAAAAAGAAAAAAAAATCGGACAAAAATTTTGAACTTTTTTTATTCTTTTAAAAAAAATCAGACCAAAAAAAAAAGAAAATGGAAAAAAACGTAAGAAAACGTACAAAAATGTAAGGAAAATGAACAAAAACGGATAAAACAGACAAAAACGTAAGAAAAAACGTCCGAAAACAATAAAAAACAAAACGTAAGAAAACGAAAAAAACGTAAGAAAAACGGACAAAAACGTATGAAAAATGAAAAAACGTAAGAATAACGACGGAAACGAAAACGTAAAAAACGTAAAAAAACGGACAAAACGTAAGAAAAACGGATAAAAACGTAAGAAAAACGGATAAAAACGGACAAAAACGTAAAAAAAACGAAAAAAACGGAAAAAAAAAAAAAAACGTAAGAATAACGGACGAAAACATAAAAAACGTAAGAAAAACGGACAAAAACATAAGAAAAACGGACAAAAACGGATTAAAACGGAAAAAAACGGAAGAAAAACGGACAAAAACGTATGAAAACGGACTCAAGGACCATTTGTGTAAGCCTTGCGCAACACAAGGACGATTTTGTGTAAGAAGGACCATTTGGGTAAAAAAAAGGACTAAATTTGTAAAGCTTTGCGCAACACAAGGACCATTTGTGTAAGAAACTGAAAAGGAATATAAAAACAGAAAAAGACAGGGTATTTTAGTCATTTGATGTAATCCAGGGACGAATTTTGCTCCCAAAAGTTTTTCCACATGGACGATCCTTGCACTTTTCAAACTTCCGGGACGAAACGTGCAATTTGGCCAAACTTTGGGGACGATTTTTGCAATTCTCTCAATTAGATAAGTGACTTTTTAAGTTATAAGAAAAGGAGAAGGACTGTCTCAAGTACAATATACATAACGTTAGATAATGAATTACGTATAAAGTTTTATAACCTTAAATTTTAACCATACCAAATTCTAAACCAACACCAATACAACAAAGTACAATATATATAACTCAATATTGGATCTAAAATATATATTCCCACACGTGCGGCAGAGTATTCGAGTTCTGAAGTCTACCAACTTCAAACTGACCAGCAACAGCAACTTCGTTTCCATCGGAACAAGGTCACTCCCACGTTCAAGTTAGAAAAATACTACTATGAATTTCACCTTTATTTTATTATGTCAATATATTGTGTCATTGTAAAGTTTATGTAAAGCTTGTAAGCTTAAACAAACACCCCCTATTGATAAATGTTTGACCTCTGTTTCTCAAGGTAAATAGCCATTATTAATTAGGGATGATTTTCTACTTCGGTAAATCTTTTATTGATGTGAGGGTTTAGTAGTGATAGATTAAGCTCCTTGTTAAGTAGTTAATCATTTAATTCGGTGTAAGGATACTAGTAAGCCACAAATTTAAGCTCACAAATTTGGTTTCAAGTAATGTAAGAATTTCCGTAGATACAACGATGTTTTCGGGCGTTATTTCCCAACAATGACACCGGTTTCGGTGTTGTCTTGAGGTTATTGGCCAAAGTTGTTTGGTTTATGCTTTGTTATGTGTGTTTTTGTGAGTCCCAATTTTTAGTGTTACCTGGTAAAAATTGGTTCAGTGTTAGTGTTATGCTGATGTGGCAACAACTTTTGACAACTTTGGTTTTACCGCACGTAGCACTGTCTTGTTTGGCACGTGGTTATGAGTTTCTGCACTAATCTATTGCTAAACAACTAGGTGTGTTTGATGTAGAAGCTTATAGGAGCTTAAGCTTATTTCTCTAGAAAGAAAGCTCTAGTTAAAAGTAAGCTTTGTTTAGTTGACAAAGCTTATGAGAGGCTTATATAAATAAAGCTCATAATTTATCAGCTACTTAAGTAACTTTAAAATAAACGCACCCTTAATCTAAGCAAGCAAGTAATGTTGTTGAGTGTAACCAATACATTACTCCAAGTGGAAGCTGGGTAGATATACATTTATTTACACAAGAACTAGGTGTCGATTTTTCACTTGTGAAGTTCCTAATGACTAAATTTGCAAATGATATGTCAAATCCCACTTACGTTTTGTCTCTCATGATTAGGATCCTTAATGGCATAGGAAGTCCTATTTAATATCGTTTTCATTTGTTTGTGAGGTGGTTGCTTCAAAGAAACGTGGTAGAATATACATAATGGCTCATTGAAAATTTGTTACTAACCTTATTCCTGTTTTTCTATTATGTTGGATTGATATATAAGCTATTTTTTGTTGCTATAACAGGTCTTTCTCGGAAATAGGATTTCAAGACATTGACTTACACGCTAAAGTAATAATTCTTGTATTTTTCAAACAAGTGTTGATATGTTAATGCTTTATGGTTAAAAAACCGAGGGCATGTTACTTGTAATTTTTCTTCCTTTGGTTAACAATTTGTTCTATTGATGTATGCAGTGATTTCGTCAGGTTTAAAGCAACATAAAAGTGGAAATTACAGATTACTTGGAGATGCAGAGGAGAACCAGCTTGGATATTTTGACCAACCCCTCCCTTGTTTTGGCTTTGGAATAGGATGGTCATGGTAAGCTCTATTACTGATGTGGAACTTGTCTCAGTTTTACTGTATATGTGTTCTATACTTGCTTATACTTTCAAAGCGAAAGTCTAAATGAGGGTGTATGGACTTTTGCAGTATGCTGTTCGGGTTCGTGTTTCCCGTGCTGTGGTATTATGCAACAATCTTGTACTTCAGGAACTACTATCAAAAGGATCCAAGGGAACGAACAGGACTTGCTGCCAGCGCAATAGCTGTACGTATACGTGTGTCCTCTTTATATTTCTCACGTCACTTTCTGTTTTCAAATTACTACGGCTATGTTTGGCAACGGGCTTATCGGGACTTATAGGGGCTTGAGCTTTTAAAATAACTTGGCTTATAAAATAAACCTACACTTAGGGAGTGTTTGGGTAAAGCTTATTTAAGCTGCTTATCAGCTTATTGTGTTTCCAAATGCAATGGCTTGCTTTTAGTGTTTGAATTGAAAAAGGCTTATTAGCGATAGAGAGGGTTTTTAGAGGTGACAAGTGAGTTTTAAAAATGCATTTCAGAGTGAGTTTTCAAAATGTATAAGCTCAAAATGCATAAGTTGTTAGGCATTTAAGCATACCCATACACTCCCTTAATTAAACTATTTGCACTCTAAATCCCACCCATCATACTATTTTATTTGAAGTTTTTGGCTGTTATAGAAGCATGTTTGATTTGTAGGAAACCGTCAACACTTTCTAGCCATAATATGCGGATATTCTGTCTAGTTCCTATTGATATGGCAGTAGATAAGTAGTTCAACTATTCTGTGCCACAAATAAAAAAAAAAAGTTTGCATGATGATGGTGGATGATCTAGTGGTGTGTTGGATGCTTATTTTATTAAAAAAACATGGATACGTAAAACTTCCTTCGTTACATAAAATGAGAATGAGAATTAGAATTGGTCTTGTGTTCTAGAAGATACAAGTATATATTAGTAATCAGATCACAGATTGGGTAAGGAAAAAGAATAACTTGAGTTTGAGATGAAAGTTAATACGCCCACACCCTTTATTGTCATGCATTAGATATTTGGCATTACCTTCTATCATTAACACACTCATTACGTGCAAGCATATGCAATTTGTTGGTAATTTGATTCTTAGAAGCATGGAAAGTTCCCATTTATGACATTAAAAATATAGAAAGGAACATGACAAACGCTAGTTCGTACCCATGAAACCATGATAAGATAATTATTATAGAACAATACCAACATGCCTTTGGCCTAGCCGTATCAAGGTAGTCCACAAATTAAGAGGTTGTGTGTTCGAGTTCCGATAGGGACAAATGTGTGCAAGTATCTGCCTCTAAAATATAAATAATTACAGAAATAAAAGTCAACAATTGAATTGATGCAAATGGTTAGTTTTGGGGAAAATTGCCTTTTTTTAGGTTATTATCATCTTTTATTTTAGCTTGTCGTTTGTTATATCCTTTTCTTGTCTTCCAAAGTTTAGGGGATTTAGGTTCCTTACCCTTGTTACATTTTTACGAGAGTTTGGTCGTATCATATTTTACTTTCTATGTCGAGCCAATTTGAAACCAATGCTATAGAATGTAGGATGTCTTGATGGATCGCCTGTGTTTTTCTCTCTACAAATTACGTGTATAGTTTACTAGTCAACTAACCCAAGTCTGGTTTTGCAGGCTATGATATTTACAGTTGCAGTGCTTATTGCATTACTCATCATTTTCATCTGATTTTGCATCGACAAAAAGCTTGAATGTAACATCAATGGTGTTGTAAATTATGAAGGTGAGCTCAGTGAAGACCGTTAACCGTAGGTCAACAATGTAATCTGACACACACACAAATCGTTTAGCGTTACTGTTTTAATGAAACATCTGGCTTTTATATACTTGCACGGTTGCACCTTATGTTGCATATGTGATGTCTGCAAACTTTATGACCTGAACAGGGTGAGTCGGGTCATTAGATACATAGTCGAAAAAACCAAAGTAAGAAACACCCCTCGAATGTGACTGTTAAGGTGATTCCTCATATTATATGGTAATTAAAATATAATATATTTTTACATATGATTGGTATGTATGAGCTGATAAATATCTTGGACAATGTTTGACCAGATGTCTTGGTCAGTAGTTTTCTGCATTCCTGTTAAGAAAATAGTAGCTGTCCTTATATATATAAAAGGACAAGGATGAATGAAAAAAAGAGGAAACCAGATCATACACACAGCCTTGTCTTCTTGTGGGTAAATATGTTGATATGGAGATCAAGAAGATCCCAAGGCGTTGATACATTTGAGGACTTGACTAGACTAAAAACCTTGTAAAACATTTACAAAAATTTGAAAGTGAACCAATTGAAAGCTTGTACTTTGAACTAAGACATCTTCCTTGCTTGTTTTGCTTGAAATTGTAAGAACCAATCCGACTCACATTTATAAGTGTGGAACTGTTATTAAGTTTTTCAGGTGCTCGACAAATCTTGAATGCCATTACTTTGGGTGTGTTTGTCAAAAGTAGGGATGAGCAGTAGGCAGTAGCAGTTAGCTGTTAGCAGTAGCCACAGCTCACCGCTCCTGCTCATAGTTTCTCAAAGAAGCATTGTAAAAATGAGATTTCCTAAAAAATAGCAAAGTTCACTGCTCCTTTGCTATACGACCGCTAAAAATCAAAATGCTCATTACTCATTGCTCACCGCTCCAAAAAACTCCACACCGCTCCGTGCCAAACATACCCTTACCAAATGGCAACAACAAACTTGTTCGATAAATAATATTTCTTTTATTCATAAATCATTGGTGTTTTGAATGTTGCACCTTTTACAACCAGGGTAGTACCAAGTATGTTCTGTTAGCTGAAGGTTGTAAGTTCAAACCTTCCCAGAGATTTGAAAATTGTTTTGAACAAACTTTGAAAATTGTTTTGGAGTTTATTATCATGTTTTAATTCGTTTGAAGATTTGAATATAAAGTGTTTTTCAACTAATTTTGGAATTTGCTTATAATCAGTGGATTGATTAGTTTTTTTGGTTTTTGGCTTTTGTTTGAAACGAGGTATCCGCTACCCGCGCTCTGCCATTTGAACATTGGTTCTAAGCTCCAAAATGTGGCATTAATATATGTTCTAGTACGAAGTTTAGAGTTATAATTCTTAAGTTAACGGAATTACAAACTAACTGCAAAGTTTAGACCTGAAGTTCCTAAGCTAACAGAAAGTGTGCACACTCAACATTTCCAAAAAGTGCTCGCGACATTTTCATAACGCGCACTTTTGTTAGTTTTGTTTAAGGCATGTAATTAAAGTTCCTACATATAGTATATGGCTACACAGGGACGGAGGCAGAACTAAAGATGACCGGGTGCAAAAAAAATTGAACAGTAATACTAGAAACATATTTCGATGGACCGGGTGCATTTTAGATGACTTTAGAAAAAATCGATGTTTTTTCCAAAAATTAACACTACATTGAAAAAATCCATGGGGTGCACGGGCACCCGCGGGAACCCCCTGACTCCGTCCCTGTGGCTACAGTCAGAAGAACGAATGTTACTAGGACATTTACTTTTTTCATTCACTATTTTGAGATTCGAAAAGTGCTCCTTTTGCTTTTTTTCATTCACGTATTACATTAATAACTTGAAGGGTTTTAGCCGTACAATAGCAACGTACTTTCAATTTTATACCGTTTTAGTACGTGTATTTTTTTTGTTTCACTTAATGTAACGTATTTTCGGGTTTTGTGACGTGCAAGTACGGGCTACCGAATAAAAAGTTATTTTACCGGATAAAAATCTAAGTGGAATATTTTTAGCACATAAATGGTCCCTGTGGTTTGTCGGGTATCACGAATTTAGTCCTTAAAAATTTTTGTTAAAATTTTTTATACGTTTTCGTCTGTTTTATACGTTTTCGTACGTTTTTATACATTTACATCCGTTTTGATACATTTTTGTCCGTTTTCTTACGTTATTATACGTTTTCGTCCGTTTTTATACGTTTTTATCCGTTTTCTTACGTTTTTATACGTTTTCGTCTGTTTTATATGTTTTGTCCGTTTTCTTACGTTTTCGTCTAATTTTATATGTTTACATCCGTTTTTATACGTTTTCGTCCGTTATCTTACGTTTTTATACGTTTTCGTTCGTTTTATACGTTTCGCCCGTTTTCCTAAATCTTATACGTTTTCGTCTGTTTTTATACGTTTACTGTAAGATCCTACAAAAATCCGTCATGATAATCTTTGTTAATTAATAATACCCTTGATTTATCATTTAACAAAGCCCATTTTTATGGAGAAATTTAAATTTTTCTTTAATATACTATACTCACGACCAACATAAGATTTGGATAAGCCTACATATTTTATATGAACTATTTTCACTTTATTATTTTATATTTTACATTAAACTCTTTATGCAATACGGATACTCAAACCTATTAAATTTTATTAACGTATACACTCTCCGTTAAACTTATTACATGTCTAATATTTTCAGTTGGAATATATTAATAAACTTTGACATTTTTATAAACGTTATATTTTTACGTTACCCAATTTTAAGTTTCGTAACTTAAGGACTTAACGTTAGTAATTACCGAGATCAAACTATATCTTAAAAATCTTTAAATATGTCCTAGACTCATTCAACTTGTTTATCTCAAAAAAAAATGGCCATACGTGTTTTATCCCAAAATTTTCATACGTGTTCATCATAAATTGGCCATACGTATTTCTTTTAAAAATTACCATGCGTGTACTAATATTTTCCATGCAATCTATAATAGTAACATGTAACATAGACGTGTATATTTTTGATCCAAAGCATGCAACCACCAACTCCTTACATATAGACGTGTACATTTCTTTTACATGCAAACTTTCACCCATTCTTTTGTTTCTGCCAACTAAAAACACAAACACAAAACTCAAAACTACTTTCTTGTTATGCTCCTGTCGTACGAGAAAGAAGGAGGGAAGAACAAGAAGGTCGTGGGTTACCCTTTTAGGTGCTAGAGTCGTTAGTACGTGACGGTTCGAAAGCTTGGAAGCTTTGAAGTTGTTTTGGTTTCGCTTCTCATTCGTCTTTCGTTCACAATTGGCCACTTTGTTTTACCACCATCATCATCGCAGCCTCCATATCACTAATCCTCTCGATCTCTCTCGTTTTTAGGGTATGTCGACATCACTTATTTTGTTATCACTCTTATTTACACCGATTAATAAACCGATTGTTATATTTTTCGTGGAATAACAAGGGATTTAATCATGTTTTTGAATTCACTTTTGTATGAAATAAAAGGGTCATATGAATCGTTGGGATTAAAAATGATTTAGGAAACATATACCGATTTCGTTGTGGTGGTTATCTTGTATACTTACTTGTTTTGAAGTCACTTTGAGGTGTTTAGTTGTTTGCTGTTTCGGCTCCCAGCAACAACCCACGAAGGGTGTGTTTGCTTGGTTTGTTCTCGGTGGGATCAGCCGACTAGAGGTGTTTGTTTGTTTTGCGTAACACAGCCCAACTAGGGGCGCTTGGTGTTTGTTTGTATATGGTTCAAACCACCCCAAAAGGGTTGTGTTGTTATGCTCAGTAAACCGAACACAACCCATAAGGTTGTTTGTTTGGTTCTCGTTCACGACAGAAATACATCCCAAAAGATGTGGTTGTTTTTTTTTAGTCTCAGCCTCACACCCACAAGGGTGCTTGTCTTGGTTCGGTTTCACTCAGAAAAACACAAGGAGTGTTGTTTGTTCGAAACCTATTTATATGGCTTAATTGTGTTTTGTTTCGGTTGACTCAATGGAAAAGACCACGAGGGTGCTGTCTTGGCTTCGTATCACAACCGCACCCACAACAGGTGTTGGTTTGTGTTTGCTTTGGTATCTACTTATCTTAAACTACTTAACCTACTTGTTGTATCTACTTGGTGCTTTCCTGCTATTATCTTCATTCTCGTTAGTATATATGTTTGAGTTGGATCTGAATCGGGCTCAAAAGCCCACATTTCGATGAGTTTGTTTGTTTAGTTATTGGGCCGAAACCCAAGGGAATTATAAGAAGATTGTGCTTAAATTATTGACTATATATACATATACACATATATGACGTTAGACGAATACTTTTGATATAAGACTTAGACTTATCGGATACATATGGACAAATCAGACTATTAAACGGACTTGGACATATTGGACTATTACCAGTTTAAAAGTATTATTTGAAACAGTTATATTAAAAACACTATAAAAGTTTGTATACTCATGCTTCATTTCGAAAACACTTTTAATATTAATTCGTCAATGACGAAAATGTGTACTTTTAAATTATAAAACCCTTATTGTTTGAATTCAAATAAATCTTTAATTATAAAATATTTATGTTCTATACAAACTAATTGGGGATACTGGGTAAAGGCTTAACCATCGGCTCAACATGTACTCATATGCTTATCTGATTCTTACCTGTTTATTTTCCTTTTATCCTTGTGCTATATGTTATATGAGTTGGCGTGCGTTTATCTGAGTCTATGACTTTATACCACCACACGAATAATATACTAAACTTTTTACAAACATTTGATACAAATATTCCACGAAAACTAAAACGCTCTATATTTTTTTTGGAACTCATACGTATCGATTACTTTCCGCGTGTCATATCTTGAGACAAACTTATATTCATTAGGATTTGCTGAATAAGTATCGTTGTGCGTTACTCCTCACCCGGTTCTGCCATACTCCTTGGCACCATTGTGTTATCTACGTCACTACATTCCAAGGTGAGTCGTGACCCCTACTTTTCACACTTGTTTTTAATAATTCTTTTGGGGGAGATACATGCTTTAACTGTTTTATATTACTTGAAAACTCTCATGATTTGCTCAGAACTATCAACTATGCTTTATATGTTTGAATCATACTTGAAAGGAATACGTGTACGTTATATGTGCAAATTGTTTGATTAGCTTAAACACTGAACTTGAAACATAACATCTTCGGACTACTTGACGTAACATGATACTGAAACTCACTGTATGTATTCATATAACAAATGAATGAACTGTTAACTTTATTATGATATTCTACATTTTCTGGAGAGAATTGCCAAAAACCAGAATACGTATACTTGATGAACCCTGAGACCTATATTGCCTAAGTACCCCTTTATTGCCATAAAGTCCCTCGATCATGAGCCATTAATCACTGCGGTGAGCGCGAATATAGTGAACAGCTTCGAAACCTGTTGGAGGCTGACGACCTACCCCACTAATACTTTGACGGAATGCCTTATGGTTAGTCGTATTAGTCGTGGTGCACTATATTTGAGAAAAATAGGAATTGGCAAATCCCCTATTCACATGAGGGCCATAAATCCCCCATCAGGTATCCCTGGTGGGACCCCCGCCGGTTTACGGAAATGGTTAACGTTTTGCGTGTCATGAGACTTAGGGCAATATAACTTTATGAATATATGAATGTTTCATATATATATCCTAGGATACAGCTGTATCTAGAAGACCACCACTTTACACTGATAGATTTCAGACATTAGATTATTGTTTCGCTACGTGTTATGATTATGAATTCCGTACTTGAATCTTAATTGTTATCATATGTGAATTAAACAAGAACTCTACAAAGACAACCCAAAAGGCTTGGTATATCGACACATTTAAAAACTGACCCAATAGTTTACATTGAGCATATAACAACGTAGCTCATCTGCAATCATAATTTGAAACTTATGATTTTGAATATCATACATGAATTACTTGTGAATTTTATCCAAAACAACTTATTAACTATTTCATAAAGGATTACTATTTATTTCAACAAGCACTATACATCTTTCGAAGAAAGTTATTTTCTATAAACTCCGCGAACTCACCAACCATTGTGTTGACGTTTTAAGCATGTTTATCTCAGGTAAATAACGGAGCAGGACAAGACACGGAACGGGCATCTTTTACTCTGATAATTTAAATGGTGTAAAATCAAATATGTCATTCTTTCCAAATTATCACATCTTTTTATGGGATTTT
Organism: Artemisia tridentata subsp. tridentata; assembly: GCA_021014915.2. Taxonomy (NCBI): domain Eukaryota; kingdom Viridiplantae; phylum Streptophyta; class Magnoliopsida; order Asterales; family Asteraceae; genus Artemisia; species Artemisia tridentata. The sequence goes on along the minus strand of CP139508.1, from coordinate 116,051,699 downwards.
CAAATCAAATGATTTACCTTTGTATCAAAAATATTATTTTAGAATGACATAACTTTCAAAACGCCCCCTTCCGGGCCGTTTTCTGAGATTTAAACTTCGATCCTCACCGTAACACTCAAATTATTTTTCCGCTGCCACAAACCAAATTTGGGGGTGTTACAGTTTGGTATCAGAGCCTATGGTTATAGAGAATCAAACGTTTTAAAGCATCAAACTATAACCACATTTTCAAAATAAATGATTTTACACCTTATCATCTTATGCCTTCCGTGTCTATAGACTGCCGTGCTCAATACATTACCTATTAAGATTGTTTTGTACTAATCTTTACATGCTTAATGTTTATTCTTCACACATTACACACCGTATTATTTCACGCTCAACGTTACACCTTAAACGTATAAATACTCATAACTATTATTTTCGATTGCTACAGCAACATGTCTTCCCCACCAGTTGACATCGATAAGACTACCTCTCCTACTACCCATGTATCGCCCAGCTATCATATTATACCAAATACTGAAGATCCTTATGTACAAATGTCACAACCTCAAACTGACATAAAACTTACTCAAAACTCATCTTCGTCATCACCTACTCACTCCCCTCCACGTCATAAACTTAGGAGAGCAACTGAATCCTATTCGGATCCGATTGGTGGTCAACCAACATTTGAAATTGGACAAAGTTCACGTCAAGAAATGACCTGGGAAAACATCAACCTAAATTCTCCTCTACCAAATACCTCGGATTTCTCCATGCCAGATGTCCCAAACAATGTATCCCCACCCAAATCTCCTGACTACAATGTAAACACCCGAGACTCCATATGGATTCGCCTTCACCAACACACCAGCATACTAAACGCTCACTCTGAACAGTTAAAAGAGTTACATCCATTACGATTTGAATGGTTCGACCGTAACATTGATACCCTGTTCAAGAGGACTGATGCTGAGAGACGAGAAGTGTTTGGTTTAGGAGTGAATATTGGTAACATGAAGGACAACTATGAACAAGAACTTAGAAACCTGGATGCCAGAACCCGCTGTTTAGGTAGAGGCCATACTCAAACCCACATTAGAATTGAAGACATTGAAAGAGCATTATGGTTAGCTAGAGACACAGCAAGAACCCAAAGCCAGAAGATTGCAGCCTTGGAAAACATGTTAGCTAATCAGATGAATGCATGCCAAGAACGTTTCTCGGCCATGGAAGCTGCGCAACTGGATCTGGAGGCAGAGGTTAGACGTCTACGTCAGAGACGTAACTGATCTTAAGTATCGTTGTTGTACTAAATAACCAATTAGTTGTGGTTAGTAGTTTATGTACTTCCAATAAATCTGTAACTCTCAGAGCTTGTAATCGACTTTAATGTATAATAGCTATCCTTCTGTTATACTTTTCTGTTGTAAACAAATTACTCTCACCAAACCTTACCATGATGCTGTAAGAGCACAGAGCCGTGCTAAACATTCCCCTTTGTTACTCCCTTAGGTGAACAAATAACTCTACATGAATCAATGAGACATTAATAAAAGACCTTGTACTGGTTGTTTTGCAAAAATCAATCGAACAAGTTATTAGAGTTATGTCAATTTTGATGATCGTATTCCAACTTATTACGACATTATCCTGATTATACACCACTAAACAATAAAACGTAGAGTTCCAAGAACCAATATTCTAAAGAGAAAGTTGTTGAACTTCAACTATTATAAATAAATTCAATTGTTCCTTAACAATCACATGTCAAGAGTTGATTATTATGTTACGATGCTACCTGTACACATCGTACTTCTATGATCCCCAGTTAATTTGAGACCACATTGTTAGCATTAACATACAAGATATCTTACTACTTGAATTATTCTAACGATAAAAATACTAAATCAACGTTTCGTGTAATGTTCATAGGGAATGGACGACATGAACAGTATGGTGCCCACAACAATAATGACCCCTAAAACCATCGAGGAAATGGTAAACAAAATCGTTGAAGTAGTAATGGAAGTAACCTCAACAGTCCGTCTAAACGACAATGACATGACAAGCAAAGAAAGAAAGAAGTTTATACCTTGTAAGCATAACCATGAACGTTTCATGGGATGTAGGCCAGCATGCCTAAAGAAGTCAAGAACAACAACAAAACCAATCCGCACGTGTATCCAAAGAATTAGGCAGGATATTGCACTTAAGAAAAATAACCAAAAGCAAAGACATGAGGAGAAAAGACCCTTTACCCTCAACGAATGCGAGTTTCACAATGATGTTTGCACCCGCAATCATCTACAAGACCGCATTGACTACCATCGCCAGCAAAGGCTCGGCTCAGAAATGGAAGGAAACTACGTCACCACCCCTACCAACCGAGACAACTACCGTGGAAATAAACCTCTGTGCCTAAAATGTAAGATGCATCACACCGGAGATTGCACTGCAATATGCGGGAGGTGCAAGAGGACAGGCCACAAGACAAGTGACTGCAAAGTTATGGAAAGAAAGGAGCAGCATTCATCCATAAAATGCCACGGATGTGGTGCAATAGGGCATTACAAGAGCCATTGCCCAAACTACAATGCCAACTGGAAGACCAAGATAGAGGCAAAAAAATGAAGACTCGTTAAGAAATCTCGATAATATCAAAGAATGATCTCTAGGTTAAGCAGATGTATGAATTCCTGCTGTAAAATAAATAAACTCTAGTTAGGACTATCTAAGTTGTATTTCCGTTTGTATTTACCTTAGGTGCGATGGATGTAACCTAAGTGTAAAAGTTATCTTTTTACTGTGTGAAAAACCTACCTTGTAATATTTCCATGATAATAAAAATCTATGTCTATTTCCATTTCTATTACACCTCTCTACTATTAGTTGTTATGTAGCAAATACACTAATAATACCTCAAGAATTTAATTAATTTTATCATGATCAAATACTAAGTTATTACCATATTGCAATGGAATTTCACCTAAAACCTAAGTATATATCCAAGATGTCCAAATATTATCTTAGACAATTTTGATTTATCCTCGAAAAATGAACAGAAAATTTATATTATTATATTTTTTTTTTTCTAGAAATAGCCTGACTTTGTGACGAAATTATTACAATTAAACTAGATAAAACTCTTTGAAGAAACATAAATGCTGAACCAAGAGTTACATTATTTGGTCCTAAATTATACATAGCCTAGCTACCTATGTATAATTTGGGAAGAATCATGTTATAAATGGGACAGTTATCCTTTCAAAATTTTAATAACAACTCTCATCCCAACAACAGAATCTTGAGACAAAATAATTTGCTCATAAACTTTACTTTTTAATCAACCTCAGTCAGATCTACACTCATCACTCATTTCACTATTATACGAAGACAAGGAAATTACGAAAATTAGAAACTTTAAAAATTCACAACAAACTACGAAAAACACAAACAACATAAAATTTTATTAGAAACCATGGAGGTTAATACATAACGAGATGATTAACATCGAAAGTGCTAACAGTACATAAAACACGACATAAAACATACAACCTTTAATCGATAGTCCTACTATAGAAACAAAAACCACCACCAACCCAACAATAGCAAGACCCACCATAGGATGACGTATCCTGATTATTCTGAAGACACACAAAATCGAACCATTAAACATAACAACTTAACATAAACCTAAACGAGAATTTATTCCACATTACATCAACAAAGCTACATTTTAAACACCTACGCGCGACCTTCACTTCCAGAAATTATCCGCAAAAATCGCTAGGATTGTGAGTGGTACAATAACCAACAAGTATCCGATCCAACCACGGGTATCTTCGCCGGGAAGAAAAGCCAAACCAGCAACGACGAAAATGATGAACATGGCTGCAAATAATATGGCGATCGGTGGCATTTTGTTTGGAAGAAGAAGTGGGTTGAAGAAGATGAAGTTTGAATGATGAGAATAATTGAAAAGGATGAAAAGATGAAAAGGAGAATAAAGTGGAGGAAAAAGGAGAGAGTAAATAGAAAAAGTAGGTAAAATAGTACCCGCTATTTTACTATTCACTATCATTAAATTTCAAACCGCTACCATTAAAAATCCCCTAGTCTCGACCGTTAGAACACTAGACATTCAGTAATAAATACTTCCTACTCTTGACCGTTATTTTTACTATTCGTCGGCTATGAATTCAAATGTTGACCAAACTTTTGAATTTAATTCATTTGGTACGAATAAATATAGTGAGAATCTCGCTTCTTTGATGTTCAGATAAGAAATATCTTGACAATCTCTTCCGGAAACTCTCACCTCAGAACATTATATTTTTCAACACCTATCACGGACTGAACTTCGGGACGAAGTTCAAAATTGAGGGGTAGATACTGTAAGATCCTACAAAAATCCGTCATGATAATCTTTGTTAATTAATAATACCCTTGATTTATCATTTAACAAAGCCCATTTTTATGGAGAAATTTAAATTTTTCTTTAATATACTATACTCACGACCAACATAAGATTTGGATAAGCCTACATATTTTATATGAACTATTTTCACTTTATTATTTTATATTTTACATTAAACTCTTTATGCAATACGGATACTCAAACCTATTAAATTTTATTAACGTATACACTCTCCGTTAAACTTATTACATGTCTAATATTTTCAGTTGGAATATATTAATAAACTTTGACATTTTTATAAACGTTATATTTTTACGTTACCCAATTTTAAGTTTCGTAACTTAAGGACTTAACGTTAGTAATTACCGAGATCAAACTATATCTTAAAAATCTTTAAATATGTCCTAGACTCATTCAACTTGTTTATCTCAAAAAAAAATGGCCATACGTGTTTTATCCAAAATTTCATACGTGTTCATCATAAATTGGCCATACGTATTTCTTTTAAAAATTACCATGCGTGTACTAATATTTTCCATGCAATCTATAATAGTAACATGTAACATAGACGTGTATATTTTTGATCCAAAGCATGCAACCACCAACTCCTTACATATAGACGTGTACATTTCTTTTACATGCAAACTTTCACCCATTCTTTTGTTTCTGCCAACTAAAAACACAAACACAAAACTCAAAACTACTTTCTTGTTATGCTCCTGTCGTACGAGAAAGAAGGAGGGAAGAACAAGAAGGTCGTGGGTTACCCTTTTAGGTGCTAGAGTCGTTAGTACGTGACGGGTTCGAAAGCTTGGAAGCTTTGAAGTTGTTTTGGTTTCGCTTCTCATTCGTCTTTCGTTCACAATTGGCCACTTTGTTTTACCACCATCATCATCGCAGCCTCCATATCACTAATCCTCTCGATCTCTCTCGTTTTTAGGGTATGTCGACATCACTTATTTTGTTATCACTCTTATTTACACCGATTAATAAACCGATTGTTATATTTTTCGTGGAATAACAAGGGATTTAATCATGTTTTTGAATTCACTTTTGTATGAAATAAAAGGGTCATATGAATCGTTGGGATTAAAAATGATTTAGGAAACATATACCGATTTCGTTGTGGTGGTTATCTTGTATACTTACTTGTTTTGAAGTCACTTTGAGGTGTTTAGTTGTTTGCTGTTTCGGCTCCCAGCAACAACCCACGAAGGGTGTGTTTGCTTGGTTTGTTCTCGGTGGGATCAGCCGACTAGAGGTGTTTGTTTGTTTTGCGTAACACAGCCCAACTAGGGGCGCTTGGTGTTTGTTTGTATATGGTTCAAACCACCCCAAAAGGGTTGTGTTGTTATGCTCAGTAAACCGAACACAACCCATAAGGTTGTTTGTTTGGTTCTCGTTCACGACAGAAATACATCCCAAAAGATGTGGTTGTTTTTTTTTAGTCTCAGCCTCACACCCACAAGGGTGCTTGTCTTGGTTCGGTTTCACTCAGAAAAACACAAGGAGTGTTGTTTGTTCGAAACCTATTTATATGGCTTAATTGTGTTTTGTTTCGGTTGACTCAATGGAAAAGACCACGAGGGTGCTGTCTTGGCTTCGTATCACAACCGCACCCACAACAGGTGTTGGTTTGTGTTTGCTTTGGTATCTACTTATCTTAAACTACTTAACCTACTTGTTGTATCTACTTGGTGCTTTCCTGCTATTATCTTCATTCTCGTTAGTATATATGTTTGAGTTGGATCTGAATCGGGCTCAAAAGCCCACATTTCGATGAGTTTGTTTGTTTAGTTATTGGGCCGAAACCCAAGGGAATTATAAGAAGATTGTGCTTAAATTATTGACTATATATACATATACACATATATGACGTTAGACGAATACTTTTGATATAAGACTTAGACTTATCGGATACATATGGACAAATCAGACTATTAAACGGACTTGGACATATTGGACTATTACCAGTTTAAAAGTATTATTTGAAACAGTTATATTAAAAACACTATAAAAGTTTGTATACTCATGCTTCATTTCGAAAACACTTTTAATATTAATTCGTCAATGACGAAAATGTGTACTTTTAAATTATAAAACCCTTATTGTTTGAATTCAAATAAATCTTTAATTATAAAATATTTATGTTCTATACAAACTAATTGGGGATACTGGGTAAAGGCTTAACCATCGGCTCAACATGTACTCATATGCTTATCTGATTCTTACCTGTTTATTTTCCTTTTATCCTTGTGCTATATGTTATATGAGTTGGCGTGCGTTTATCTGAGTCTATGACTTTATACCACCACACGAATAATATACTAAACTTTTTACAAACATTTGATACAAATATTCCACGAAAACTAAAACGCTCTATATTTTCTTTTGGAACTCATACGTATCGATTACTTTCCGCGTGTCATATCTTGAGACAAACTTATATTCATTAGGATTTGCTGAATAAGTATCGTTGTGCGTTACTCCTCACCCGGTTCTGCCATACTCCTTGGCACCATTGTGTTATCTACGTCACTACATTCCAAGGTGAGTCGTGGCCCCTACTTTTCACACTTGTTTTTAATAATTCTTTTGGGGGAGATACATGCTTTAACTGTTTTATATTACTTGAAAACTCTAATGATTTGCTCAAAACTATCAACTATGCTTTATATGTTTGAATCATACTTGAAAGGAATACGTGTACGTTATATGTGCAAATTGTTTGATTAGCTTAAACACTGAACTTGAAACATAACATCTTCGGACTACTTGACGTAACATGATACTGAAACTCACTGTATGTATTCATATAACAAATGAATGAACTGTTAACTTTATTATGATATTCTACATTTTCTGGAGAGAATTGCCAAAAACCAGAATACGTATACTTGATGAACCCTGAGACCTATATTGCCTAAGTACCCCTTTATTGCCATAAAGTCCCTCGATCATGAGCCATTAATCACTGCGGTGAGCGCGAATATAGTGAACAGCTTCGAAACCTGTTGGAGGCTGACGACCTACCCCACTAATACTTTGACGGAATGCCTTATGGTTAGTCGTATTAGTCGTGGTGCACTATATTTGAGAAAAATAGGAATTGGCAAATCCCCTATTCACATGAGGGCCATAAATCCCCCATCAGGTATCCCTGGTGGGACCCCCGCCGGTTTACGGAAATGGTTAACGTTTTGCGTGTCATGAGACTTAGGGCAATATAACTTTATGAATATATGAATGTTTCATATATATATCCTAGGATACAGCTGTATCTAGAAGACCACCACTTTACACTGATAGATTTCAGACATTAGATTATTGTTTCGCTACGTGTTATGATTATGAATTCCGTACTTGAATCTTAATTGTTATCATATGTGAATTAAACAAGAACTCTACAAAGACAACCCAAAAGGCTTGGTATATCGACACATTTAAAAACTGACCCAATAGTTTACATTGAGCATATAACAACGTAGCTCATCTGCAATCATAATTTGAAACTTATGATTTTGAATATCATACATGAATTACTTGTGAATTTTATCCAAAACAACTTATTAACTATTTCATAAAGGATTACTATTTATTTCAACAAGCACTATACATCTTTCGAAGAAAGTTATTTTCTATAAACTCCGCGAACTCACCAACCATTGTGTTGACGTTTTAAGCATGTTTATCTCAGGTAAATAACGGAGCAGGACAAGACACGGAACGGGCATCTTTTACTCTGATAATTTAAATGGTGTAAAATCAAATATGTCATTCTTTCCAAATTATCACATCTTTTTATGGGATTTTCAAATCAAATGATTTACCTTTGTATCAAAAATATTATTTTAGAATGACATAACTTTCAAAACGCCCCCTTCCGGGCCGTTTTCTGAGATTTAAACTTCGATCCTCACCGTAACACTCAAATTATTTTTCCGCTGCCACAAACCAAATTTGGGGGTGTTACAGTTTGGTATCAGAGCCTATGGTTATAGAGAATCAAACGTTTTAAAGCATCAAACTATAACCACATTTTCAAAATAAATGATTTTACACCTTATCATCTTATGCCTTCCGTGTCTATAGACTGCCGTGCTCAATACATTACCTATTAAGATTGTTTTGTACTAATCTTTACATGCTTAATGTTTATTCTTCACACATTACACACCGTATTATTTCACGCTCAACGTTACACCTTAAACGTATAAATACTCATAACTATTATTTTCGATTGCTACAGCAACATGTCTTCCCCACCAGTTGACATCGATAAGACTACCTCTCCTACTACCCATGTATCGCCCAGCTATCATATTATACCAAATACTGAAGATCCTTATGTACAAATGTCACAACCTCAAACTGACATAAAACTTACTCAAAACTCATCTTCGTCATCACCTACTCACTCCCCTCCACGTCATAAACTTAGGAGAGCAACTGAATCCTATTCAGATCCGATTGGTGGTCAACCAACATTTGAAATTGGACAAAGTTCACGTCAAGAAATGACCTGGGAAAACATCAACCTAAATTCTCCTCTACCAAATACCTCGGATTTCTCCATGCCAGATGTCCCAAACAATGTATCCCACCCAAATCTCCTGACTACAATGTAAACACCCGAGACTCCATATGGATTCGCCTTCACCAACACACCAGCATACTAAACGCTCACTCTGAACAGTTAAAAGAGTTACATCCATTACGATTTGAATGGTTCGACCGTAACATTGATACCCTGTTCAAGAGGACTGATGCTGAGAGACGAGAAGTGTTTGGTTTAGGAGTGAATATTGGTAACATGAAGGACAACTATGAACAAGAACTTAGAAACCTGGATGCCAGAACCCGCTGTTTAGGTAGAGGCCATACTCAAACCCACATTAGAATTGAAGACATTGAAAGAGCATTATGGTTAGCTAGAGACACAGCAAGAACCCAAAGCCAGAAGATTGCAGCCTTGGAAAACATGTTAGCTAATCAGATGAATGCATGCCAAGAACGTTTCTCGGCCATGGAAGCTGCGCAACTGGATCTGGAGGCAGAGGTTAGACGTCTACGTCAGAGACGTAACTGATCTTAAGTATCGTTGTTGTACTAAATAACCAATTAGTTGTGGTTAGTAGTTTATGTACTTCCAATAAATCTGTAACTCTCAGAGCTTGTAATCGACTTTAATGTATAATAGCTATCCTTCTGTTATACTTTTCTGTTGTAAACAAATTACTCTCACCAAACCTTACCATGATGCTGTAAGAGCATAGAGCCGTGCTAAACATTCCCCTTTGTTACTCCCTTAGGTGAACAAATAACTCTACATGAATCAATGAGACATTAATAAAAGACCTTGTACTGGTTGTTTTGCAAAAATCAATCGAACAAGTTATTAGAGTTATGTCAATTTTGATGATCGTATTCCAACTTATTACGACATTATCCTGATTATACACCACTAAACAATAAAACGTAGAGTTCCAAGAACCAATATTCTAAAGAGAAAGTTGTTGAACTTCAACTATTATAAATAAATTCAATTGTTCCTTAACAATCACATGTCAAGAGTTGATTATTATGTTACGATGCTACCTGTACACATCGTACTTCTATGATCCCCAGTTAATTTGAGACCACATTGTTAGCATTAACATACAAGATATCTTACTACTTGAATTATTCTAACGATAAAAATACTAAATCAACGTTTCGTGTAATGTTCATAGGGAATGGACGACATGAACAGTATGGTGCCCACAACAATAATGACCCCTAAAACCATCGAGGAAATGGTAAACAAAATCGTTGAAGTAGTAATGGAAGTAACCTCAACAGTCCGTCTAAACGACAATGACATGACAAGCAAAGAAAGAAAGAAGTTTATACCTTGTAAGCATAACCATGAACGTTTCATGGGATGTAGGCCAGCATGCCTAAAGAAGTCAAGAACAACAACAAAACCAATCCGCACGTGTATCCAAAGAATTAGGCAGGATATTGCACTTAAGAAAAATAACCAAAAGCAAAGACATGAGGAGAAAAGACCCTTTACCCTCAACGAATGCGAGTTTCACAATGATGTTTGCACCCGCAATCATCTACAAGACCGCATTGACTACCATCGCCAGCAAAGGCTCGGCTCAGAAATGGAAGGAAACTACGTCACCACCCCTACCAACCGAGACAACTACCGTGGAAATAAACCTCTGTGCCTAAAATGTAAGATGCATCACACCGGAGATTGCACTGCAATATGCGGGAGGTGCAGGAGGACAGGCCACAAGACAAGTGACTGCAAAGTTATGGAAAGAAAGGAGCAGCATTCATCCATAAAATGCCACGGATGTGGTGCAATAGGCATTACAAGAGCCATTGCCCAAACTACAATGCCAACTGGAAGACCAAGATAGAGGCAAAAGAATGAAGACTCGTTAAGAAATCTCGATAATATCAAAGAATGATCTCTAGGTTAAGCAGATGTATGAATTCCTGCTGTAAAATAAATAAACTCTAGTTAGGACTATCTAAGTTGTATTTCCGTTTGTATTTACCTTAGGTGCGATGGATGTAACCTAAGTGTAAAAGTTATCTTTTTACTGTGTGAAAAACCTACCTTGTAATATTTCCATGATAATAAAAATCTATGTCTATTTCCATTTCTATTACACCTCTCTACTATTAGTTGTTATGTAGCAAATACACTAATAATACCTCAAGAATTTAATTAATTTTATCATGATCAAATACTAAGTTATTACCATTTTGCAATGGAATTTCACCTAAAACCTAAGTATATATCCAAGATGTCCAAATATTATCTTAGACAATTTTGATTTATCCTCGAAAAATGAACAGAAAATTTATATTATTATATTTTTTTTTTTCTAGAAATAGCCTGACTTTGTGACGAAATTATTACAATTAAACTAGATAAAACTCTTTGAAGAAACATAAATGCTGAACCAAGAGTTACATTATTTGGTCCTAAATTATACATAGCCTAGCTACCTATGTATAATTTGGGAAGAATCATGTTATAAATGGGACAGTTATCCTTTCAAAATTTTAATAACAACTCTCATCCCAACAACAGAATCTTGAGACAAAATAATTTGCTCATAAACTTTACTTTTTAATCAACCTCAGTCAGATCTACACTCATCACTCATTTCACTATTATACGAAGACAAGGAAATTACGAAAATTAGAAACTTTAAAAATTCACAACAAACTACGAAAAACACAAACAACATAAAATTTTATTAGAAACCATGGAGGTTAATACATAACGAGATGATTAACATCGAAAGTGCTAACAGTACATAAAACACGACATAAAACATACAACCTTTAATCGATAGTCCTACTATAGAAACAAAAACCACCACCAACCCAACAATAGCAAGACCCACCATAGGATGACGTATCCTGATTATTCTGAAGACACACAAAATCGAACCATTAAACATAACAACTTAACATAAACCTAAACGAGAATTTATTCCACATTACATCAACAAAGCTACATTTTAAACACCTACGCGCGACCTTCACTTCCAGAAATTATCCGCAAAAATCGCTAGGATTGTGAGTGGTACAATAACCAACAAGTATCCGATCCAACCACGGGTATCTTCGCCGGGAAGAAAAGCCAAACCAGCAACGACGAAAATGATGAACATGGCTGCAAATAATATGGCGATCGGTGGCATTTTGTTTGGAAGAAGAAGTGGGTTGAAGAAGATGAAGTTTGAATGATGAGAATAATTGAAAAGGATGAAAAGATGAAAAGGAGAATAAAGTGGAGGAAAAAGGAGAGAGTAAATAGAAAAAGTAGGTAAAATAGTACCCGCTATTTTACTATTCACTATCATTAAATTTCAAACCGCTACCATTAAAAATCCCCTAGTCTCGACCGTTAGAACACTAGACATTCAGTAATAAATACTTCCTACTCTTGACCGTTATTTTTACTATTCGTCGGCTATGAATTCAAATGTTGACCAAACTTTTGAATTTAATTCATTTGGTACGAATAAATATAGTGAGAATCTCGCTTCTTTGATGTTCAGATAAGAAATATCTTGACAATCTCTTCCGGAAACTCTCACCTCAGAACATTATATTTTTCAACACCTATCACGGACTGAACTTCGGGACGAAGTTCAAAATTGAGGGGTAGATACTGTAAGATCCTACAAAAATCCGTCATGATAATCTTTGTTAATTAATAATACCCTTGATTTATCATTTAACAAAGCCCATTTTTATGGAGAAATTTAAATTTTTCTTTAATATACTATACTCACGACCAACATAAGATTTGGATAAGCCTACATATTTTATATGAACTATTTTCACTTTATTATTTTATATTTTACATTAAACTCTTTATGCAATACGGATACTCAAACCTATTAAATTTTATTAACGTATACACTCTCCGTTAAACTTATTACATGTCTAATATTTTCAGTTGGAATATATTAATAAACTTTGACATTTTTATAAACGTTATATTTTTACGTTACCCAATTTTAAGTTTCGTAACTTAAGGACTTAACGTTAGTAATTACCGAGATCAAACTATATCTTAAAAATCTTTAAATATGTCCTAGACTCATTCAACTTGTTTATCTCAAAAAAAAATGGCCATACGTGTTTTATCCAAAATTTCATACGTGTTCATCATAAATTGGCCATACGTATTTCTTTTAAAAATTACCATGCGTGTACTAATATTTTCCATGCAATCTATAATAGTAACATGTAACATAGACGTGTATATTTTTGATCCAAAGCATGCAACCACCAACTCCTTACATATAGACGTGTACATTTCTTTTACATGCAAACTTTCACCCATTCTTTTGTTTCTGCCAACTAAAAACACAAACACAAAACTCAAAACTACTTTCTTGTTATGCTCCTGTCGTACGAGAAAGAAGGAGGGAAGAACAAGAAGGTCGTGGGTTACCCTTTTAGGTGCTAGAGTCGTTAGTACGTGACGGGTTCGAAAGCTTGGAAGCTTTGAAGTTGTTTTGGTTTCGCTTCTCATTCGTCTTTCGTTCACAATTGGCCACTTTGTTTTACCACCATCATCATCGCAGCCTCCATATCACTAATCCTCTCGATCTCTCTCGTTTTTAGGGTATGTCGACATCACTTATTTTGTTATCACTCTTATTTACACCGATTAATAAACCGATTGTTATATTTTTCGTGGAATAACAAGGGATTTAATCATGTTTTTTTTGAATTCACTTTTGTATGAAATAAAAGGGTCATATGAATCGTTGGGATTAAAAATGATTTAGGAAACATATACCGATTTCGTTGTGGTGGTTATCTTGTATACTTACTTGTTTTGAAGTCACTTTGAGGTGTTTAGTTGTTTGCTGTTTCGGCTCCCAGCAACAACCCACGAAGGGTGTGTTTGCTTGGTTTGTTCTCGGTGGGATCAGCCGACTAGAGGTGTTTGTTTGTTTTGCGTAACACAGCCCAACTAGGGGCGCTTGGTGTTTGTTTGTATATGGTTCAAACCACCCCAAAAGGGTTTGTGTTGTTATGCTCAGTAAACCGAACACAACCCATAAGGTTGTTTGTTTGGTTCTCGTTCACGACAGAAATACATCCCAAAAGATGTGGTTGTTTTTTTTTAGTCTCAGCCTCACACCCACAAGGGTGCTTGTCTTGGTTCGGTTTCACTCAGAAAAACACAAGGAGTGTTGTTTGTTCGAAACCTATTTATATGGCTTAATTGTGTTTTGTTTCGGTTGACTCAATGGAAAAGACCACGAGGGTGCTGTCTTGGCTTCGTATCACAACCGCACCCACAACAGGTGTTGGTTTGTGTTTGCTTTGGTATCTACTTATCTTAAACTACTTAACCTACTTGTTGTATCTACTTGGTGCTTTCCTGCTATTATCTTCATTCTCGTTAGTATATATGTTTGAGTTGGATCTGAATCGGGCTCAAAAGCCCACATTTCGATGAGTTTGTTTGTTTAGTTATTGGGCCGAAACCCAAGGGAATTATAAGAAGATTGTGCTTAAATTATTGACTATATATACATATACACATATATGACGTTAGACGAATACTTTTGATATAAGACTTAGACTTATCGGATACATATGGACAAATCAGACTATTAAACGGACTTGGACATATTGGACTATTACCAGTTTAAAAGTATTATTTGAAACAGTTATATTAAAAACACTATAAAAGTTTGTATACTCATGCTTCATTTCGAAAACACTTTTAATATTAATTCGTCAATGACGAAAATGTGTACTTTTAAATTATAAAACCCTTATTGTTTGAATTCAAATAAATCTTTAATTATAAAATATTTATGTTCTATACAAACTAATTGGGGATACTGGGTAAAGGCTTAACCATCGGCTCAACATGTACTCATATGCTTATCTGATTCTTACCTGTTTATTTTCCTTTTATCCTTGTGCTATATGTTATATGAGTTGGCGTGCGTTTGTCTGAGTCTATGACTTTATACCACCACACGAATAATATACTAAACTTTTTACAAACATTTGATACAAATATTCCACGAAAACTAAAACGCTCTATATTTTTTTTGGAACTCATACGTATCGATTACTTTCCGCGTGTCATATCTTGAGACAAACTTATATTCATTAGGATTTGCTGAATAAGTATCGTTGTGCGTTACTCCTCACCCGGTTCTGCCATACTCCTTGGCACCATTGTGTTATCTACGTCACTACATTCCAAGGTGAGTCGTGGCCCCTACTTTTCACACTTGTTTTTAATAATTCTTTTGGGGGAGATACATGCTTTAACTGTTTTATATTACTTGAAAACTCTCATGATTTGCTCAAAACTATCAACTATGCTTTATATGTTTGAATCATACTTGAAAGGAATACGTGTACGTTATATGTGCAAATTGTTTGATTAGCTTAAACACTGAACTTGAAACATAACATCTTCGGACTACTTGACGTAACATGATACTGAAACTCACTGTATGTATTCATATAACAAATGAATGAACTGTTAACTTTATTATGATATTCTACATTTTCTGGAGAGAATTGCCAAAAACCAGAATACGTATACTTGATGAACCCTGAGACCTATATTGCCTAAGTACCCCTTTATTGCCATAAAGTCCCTCGATCATGAGCCATTAATCACTGCGGTGAGCGCGAATATAGTGAACAGCTTCGAAACCTGTTGGAGGCTGACGACCTACCCCACTAATACTTTGACGGAATGCCTTATGGTTAGTCGTATTAGTCGTGGTGCACTATATTTGAGAAAAATAGGAATTGGCAAATCCCCTATTCACATGAGGGCCATAAATCCCCCATCAGGTATCCCTGGTGGGACCCCGCCGGTTTACGGAAATGGTTAACGTTTTGCGTGTCATGAGACTTAGGGCAATATAACTTTATGAATATATGAATGTTTCATATATATATCCTAGGATACAGCTGTATCTAGAAGACCACCACTTTACACTGATAGATTTCAGACATTAGATTATTGTTTCGCTACGTGTTATGATTATGAATTCCGTACTTGAATCTTAATTGTTATCATATGTGAATTAAACAAGAACTCTACAAAGACAACCCAAAAGGCTTGGTATATCGACACATTTAAAAACTGACCCAATAGTTTACATTGAGCATATAACAACGTAGCTCATCTGCAATCATAATTTGAAACTTATGATTTTGAATATCATACATGAATTACTTGTGAATTTTATCCAAAACAACTTATTAACTATTTCATAAAGGATTACTATTTATTTCAACAAGCACTATACATCTTTCGAAGAAAGTTATTTTCTATAAACTCCGCGAACTCACCAACCATTGTGTTGACGTTTTAAGCATGTTTATCTCAGGTAAATAACGTAGCAGGACAAGACACGGAACGGGCATCTTTTACTCTGATAATTTAAATGGTGTAAAATCAAATATGTCATTCTTTCCAAATTATCACATCTTTTTATGGGATTTTCAAATCAAATGATTTACCTTTGTATCAAAAATATTATTTTAGAATGACATAACTTTCAAAACGCCCCCTTCCGGGCCGTTTTCTGAGATTTAAACTTCGATCCTCACCGTAACACTCAAATTATTTTTCCGCTGCCACAAACCAAATTTGGGGGTGTTACATTTACATCCGGTTTTATACATATTCATCCATTTTTATACTTTTTCGTCCATTTTTATATGCGTACATCCGTTTTTATACGTTTTCGTCTGTATGAAAAAGTACGAAAACATAAGAAACTGGTTTAAAACGTACGAAAAAGTAAGAAAAAACGTATTATAATGTGTAAAAACGGATGTAAACGTATCAAAACGGACGAAAACATAAAAAAAACGTATAAAAAAGGACGAAAGCGTGTAAATGAATGAAAACATATAAAAACGTACGAAAACATAAGAAAATGGTTAAAAGCTTATGAAAAGTATGAAAAACGTGTAAAAAACGGATAAAAACGCACGAAAACGTACGAAAACATAAGAAAAACGGTTTAAAACATATGAAAAAGTAAGAAAAACGTACTAAAACGTGTAAAAAACGGATGCAAAAACGTATAAAAACGGACGAAAACGTATGAAAACATAATAAAACGTATAAAAACGGACGAAAACGTGTAAAAATGGATGAAAACAGATGAAAGCGTATAAAAATGGATGAAGACATATAAAAAGAGATGAAAACGTATAAAAACGGACGAAAACGTGTAAAAACGGATGAAAGCATATAAAAACGGACGAAAAAGTACGAAAACATAAGAAAACGGTTAAAAAAATTTAACAAAAAAATTAGGGACTAAATTCATGATACCTCGCAAACCACAAGAACCATTTATATAATTAACTCAAAGATTTATTGTAAGTGAAAATCCTACGTGGCATGTCCAAGTAGGATTATAACTTTGGTTCCGGTAAAACAAAGTAGCACGTACCAAAGTAGCACAAAACCCGAAAGTACGTTTCATTAAGTGGAACAAAAAAAGTACACGTACCAAAATTGTACAAAGCTGAAAGTACGTTGCTGTTGTACAGCTAAAACCCTAACTTGAATAGAAATCTTAGTACCATCTAGAGTCTAACAATAAGTAGTGATATTTATGTAACTAGAGGTGCTAAATTTTTCATCGAGGTTTTCAAACTTGACTTTAGCTTGTTTTAAGTCAAACTTCGGCAAGCTAAAAAAATTTATTCACCGAGCTTGAGCTTGCATATTGGAGATCTTTAAGTTCTCGACCCTAATCCGAGCTTTAACCTTTATTATTATTATTTATTTGTGTGAAAGAGGGCAATGGCTCCGGAAACATCTATTAATAAATCAATGAATATGATCTCAATAGACATTGTGTGAGACTCACACACAAAGAAAACCCAACTATACTCCGAGACACGCCTCGTTAGCGCTGTCTAAATCAAGCTTTAACTTGTCTTGGCTTAATTGCAACCCTGCGTGACGTTCATCAATATGGTAGTAATGTGGTTACAAAGAAACTCTATAGCTCAAAAAGTTGATTTTGAAAGTATCATATGTGAAATTTATTAGAAATTTAGAATGAAGGTACATGTATTTACTGTTACACCCCGTGACCAATTTGACCAAAAATTAAAACTTTAACGCGGAAACGACTTCACTTTAACGGACCATTCGTTACTCTTTTGACCATTGGTAAAAATCTATAAACTTTCAGACTTTGATACTATTTTTAAATGAAACTAGACTCAATTACCTTCGAAACGCGGGTGGCACGACCCGTGACGACTTACGGTTTAAAAGATATGATTTTTCGAAGATAGCCAAAATCTGAGTACAGGAGTAGTTACGCCGTAACTATGACACAGACTGTCTGAAGCCAAAATCTGCACATTTTGACACCAATACACTCAAACCATTTCACACCATTTCAACGCTATAACCATTACCAACATCATTCACCTTACATATAAACTATGACTAACATACTAAACGCATTCCCTAACAATTTGACCCGTTACAATCCAAAATGGGTATATTCGCACTTATGCCAAACACCCCTTTAACTTTTACCATAATCACTTAAAACATACTTTAGCATACCCAATGACCACCAATTCATTATACCAAACTTGACACACGTTTTGACACTTGTTTACTCATTACAAAACATTAATTGACTCACGGGGGTACAACGTTGCACGAGCTCGGTATCTACCTAAGCTCTAATTTCTTACCATTCTTCTAATCTTGCATATATCCAAACCTTAACCCTTATTCCATGCCTTCACATTAATACCATAGCCTACAAAACATTGAAACATTTAACCGTAAGCACGAATGCTTAGTAAGTAAAACGGGCATAACATAACACCATAACTCATTCATACATTACACATTAATAACCCATTAACCCATTACAACATCAATCATAAACACATACCTTAAACCCCCTTAAAGCATCAACTTTCCTTTCCTAAACCATCCTTTTCTAACACATCAATTAGCCTTATACCCATTTACACATAAACACAATTACACAATCATTCATTAACCTTAACTTATCAATACACATAAACACATAATGCATAGAAATCATTATAATATTATCTTATAACCGGTTTACTTACCTTAGCTCCAAGCTAAGTCTAACCATAACATCATCATCATCATCATCATTATTCTTCTCAATTAAAATCAAGACCTTCTTGGGATGATCATTGCTGTGGCTTAATCCTTAACGAGGAACTCATCTCCTTCATCACTTCATCATCCAAGCTCCATTATTCTTTTCTCTTTTCCCTCTCTTTTCTTATAACCTGACTCACAAACACCCTCTACACTTATGAAGAATTGTGTAGAATTCTCTAGGATATACTAGTTAGAATGCAAGTTTGCCTAGTTGGCAACTTTAGTCCCTTAAGTCCATTTTCTCTCATTTTGGCCACACTTAACCTTATAACACATTCAACACTTTACAACATTAACCCCTTAAGTCTCTTTCTTTCTACTTTGGCCACATATAAACTTATGACACATTTATCACATTACAACTTTAGCCCTTTAGGTCTACTTCCTTTCTAGTTGTGCCACATAATACTTTCCATAACCTTATAACCCATTCATTGACTATCGGATTTGACTTCCACGTAACATTCATTGACTAGCCAATCACGTTAAACCTTAGCAAATTCCATCTAGGGTGGGGCCTATTTGTACCCGGGAAACGCGTCTAACATTTTCTATCTATAAAGACTTTAACAAGTTTTAGTTTGTGTGACAATGGACTCAAATCCTACTGTACTGGACCTTCGACCAGACATTCTACCTTTGTCGATCAGAACCAATACCACTGCATTGCGCTTGAACAGTTGAGCGGCCGCCAGCCCTTATGTGCACATATATAGATTTATTCTTATTGATGTATCGGCTAAAACGTCACGAAGTATGGTAAAAAATATTTTTAATATATTTTGTTAATTATCATATATTCATATACTGTATATATTTTGTTATTTGTGTACAAATTAACTAGAAGCTGTATAGAAGATGGAATGTGTGTGTGTTGTGTTGTAATTGAAAACAACTTGAGTGAAAGAAACGTGTAGTATACTTTGTTTTTATATGACTCAAGAATCACGATACGCGGTGATCGATCTGTCAATTGAATTTGCTAACAAACCTACTTATCTAGTCTCACAAGCTACAATTTTATTTTATTTATTTTTTCATTATGGTCAACAAATCCATACTAATACCATATTACCATGCATTAAAAAATTGTTACAACCATGGGCGGAACTACATAGATCCGAGGGGTAGCGGTCGCTACCCTGAACTTTTACCCGGTAGTGGGATTTTTGGCCATTTTTGGCGATTTTTGGCCATTTTTTCGCGATTTCGCGACCCTGAAACAAATTTTCGCTACCCCTAAACAAATTTTCGTATTTCGCTACCCTGATCTCGGCTCCTGGTTCCGCCACTGGTTACAACCCCATGTGTATTTTCACATTGATGTGCATGTATCTAGTTCTCACCCAATGGCTTTAAATCAGTAATACTCCGTATTATTTTAGTTCTATAACTGTAAGATTTCTAAAGACATAGAGTTTGGACTAGGGAGTAGGGACGGACTTAAAGTGGTTAGGGACGGACTTAAAGTGGCTAGGTGAAAAAAACAAATTATATAATGTAACATTGAGAATATATATATGAATTAAAAAGTCATTAAGTACATTTGAGAAAAAGTTAAAAAGTTTTTGATAAAATTTATACTAAGCGAGAAAAATCTACGAGGTTTCCGTAAACCCTGAAAACCTCCTAGTTCGCCCCTAGTTTGGATGTTTATTTGCTTTGCATATATTGTGTACATGCTTTTTAAGAAAGAAATTTGCGTGAAGTTGATGATTAAATCAAGAGGGTTCTTTGTATAAAAACGTAACATACTTTTAGTTTGTTTTATTGTATGCCACTCTTTTTAAATTTTTAGAGTAATATGTAACATATTTAGAATATATGTAAGTGTATGTGACATCGTTACATTAGTGACAAAAGTGTGAATGTGATCCATTTCTTGAAGAATTTTCGTAATCATGTTTATTCGAAAATACTACTATTTTCCATACTATATTCTACACTCGTGATTCTAAATAATCGAACCAAGATATGCAGTAATAATATATACGGAGTAGATCTTTTCAGGATGTATAGTATAACAATCTGTACAATCATCTTTTTATCAACTTAAACTTGTCTCGATAAGTCCCATCTTTCAAAAAAAAAAAAAAAATGATACTCGAAAGTCACATTGCTTTGGTTTATAAAAAGAGTACACAAGTATTCTTGTCGTTGTCATTTTCATAGATAACTTACATTTTTTTTAATAGCATAGATAACTTACATTATTACTTGGTTTTATAAAATCTCTTTCCTTTGTCTATGTTGTTACTAATTGACTATGTCAAAGTATATCTCAAAGTTTAGGTATGGTAAATAACTTTTTATAAAATGTCCCAACTCACAAGCTACCTAATACACACAAACTACTCGTATGATATATAACGTGATATTAAAGTCTCAAAAGTCTCTCATAAAAACATCACCCGATAATTGCTCACAACAATCATTTTTAAATCAACATTAATTCTGAAAAGCATCTATATATATAGATCAATCAATATTGTCCACTAGCCTCATCATAAAAAAACCAAACACTTTACCTAAAGCCTAAAGCAAAAACAACACAAAAGCCTTAGAGAAAAGTCCAAAATACATCCCTGTGGTATGCCAAATGACCGATTTACATCCTTTTTCTTTTTTTTTGGAATAAAATCATCCCTCCGTTAGTAAAGTTGGCACAAATACATCTCTCCGTTAGTAATATCAGTTAATGAGGACTAACGATGCAAATGATTTTCCGTTATCTTCTAACAAGAGTTAAAATATTTGCATCGTTAGTTCTCATTGAGTTAAAATATTTGCATCGTTAGTCCTCATTGACTATAGAGTTAAAATATTTGCATCGTTAGTCCTCATTCAGTTAAAATATTTGCATCGTTAGTCCTCGTTAGTCCTCATCGTTAGTCCACCACCACCTAACACCGCCACCACCACCACCCAGCAACCACCACCACCCAGCACCACTTAAACACCCACCACACACCTAACACCAAAACACACCACCACCACCACCACCACCACCTAACACGCCACCACCACCACCAACAACCACCACCACCACCTAACACCGCCACCACCACCACCCCACCACCACCACCCCACCACCACCACCTAACACCACACCACCTCACCGCCACCACCCTAACACCGCCACCACCACACCAACACCACCACCAACCTAACACCACCACCACCTAACACCGCCACCACCACCACCTACACACCACCACCACCACACACCTAACACCACCCACCACCAACCACCGACCACCACCTAACACCAGCCACCAACCACCACCACCACACACCAACACCACCACCACCTAACACCGCCACCACCCACCACCCACACGCACACCACCACCACCCACACCCCACCACCTAACACCACACCACCACCACCCAACCGCACCACCACCACACACCACCTAACACCACCACCACCTAACACCGCCACCACCACCACCACCACACACCACCACCACCTAACACCGCCACCACCTAAACCACCACCACCACCACCTAACACCGCCACCACCACCACCACACCACCACCACTACACCACCACCACCAAAACCCCCACCACACACCCACACCACCACACCACACACCAACACCACCACCACCTAACCCCACCACCACAACACCACCACCACCTAACACCGCCACCCACCACCACCCAACACCGCCACCACCACCACCACCACCACCAACCAACACCGCCACCACTAACCACCACCACCCGAACACCTAACACCACCACCTAAGCACCTCCACACCACCGACCACCACCTAACACCGCCACCACGACCCACCACCAACCACCGAACACACCACCACCTAACACCGTTGGGTGGTGGTGGTGGCGGTGTTAGTGGTGGTGGTGTTAGGCGTGGTGGGTGGCGGTGGTGGTGGTGGCGGTTTAGGTGGTGGTGGTGTTAAGTGGTGGTGGCGGCGGTGTTAAGTGGTGTGGGTGGTGCATTGGTGGGGATTGGTGTGGTGTTAAGTGGTGGTGGTGGTGGTGGTGTTAGGTGGTGGTGGTGGCGGTTTTAGGTGGGTGGTGGTGTTAGGTGGTGGTGGCGGTGGTTAGGTGGTGGTGGTGTTGGTGGTGGTGGTGGCGGTGTTAGTGGTGGTGGTGTTAAGTGGTGGTGGTGGTGGTGGTGGTTTAGGTGGTGGTGGTGTTGGGTGGTGGTGGTGGCGGTGTTAGGTGGTGGTGGTGTTAGTGGTGGTGGTGGCGGTTTTAGGTGGTGGTGGTGTTAGGTGGTGGTGGGGTGGCGGTGGTGGTGGGGTGGCGGTTTTGGTTGGGTTGGTGTGGTGGCGGGTGGTTAGGTGGTGGTGGTGTGTTAAGTGGTGGTGGTGGTGTTAGGTGGTGGTGGTGTTGGGTGGTGGTGGTGGCGGTGTTAGGTGGTGGTGGTGTTAGGTGGTGGTGGGTGGCGGTGGTGGTGGTGGCGTTGGGTGGTGGTGGTGGCGGTGTTAGGTGGTGGTGGTGTTAGGTGGTGGTGGTGTTGGTGTTAGGTGGTGGTGGTGTTGGGTGGTGGTGGTGTTGGGTGGTGGTGGTGGCGGTGTTAGGTGGTGGTGGTGTTAAGTGGTGGTGGTGGTGGTGGTGGTGTTAGGTGGTGGTGGTGTTGGGTGGTGGTAGCGGTGGTGTTAAGTGGTGGTGGGTGGTGGTGGTGCTGGGTGGTGGTGGTGGCGGTGTTAGGTGGTGGTGGACTAACGATGAGGACTAACGATGCAAATATTTTAACTGAATGAGGACTAACGATGCAAATATTTTAACTCTATAGTCAATGAGGACTAACGATGCAAATATTTTAACTCAATGAGGACTAACGATGCAAATATTTTAACTCTTGTTAGAAGATAACGGAAAATCATTTGCATCGTTAGTCCTCATTAACTGATATTACTAACGGAGGGATGTATTTGTGCCAACTTTACTAACGGAGGGATGATTTTGTTCAAAAAAAAAAAAAGGATGTAAATCGGTCATTTGGCATACCACAAGGATGTATTTTGGACTTTTCTCAAAGCCTTACTCAAAAAACACTTTCCTAGTTTCATTTTCTCTCACACAAACACATTTTCACAATGGATGAATATAGTGATCAAGAAACACCAAAAACACCATTTTGGATACAAAAATCCACCAATGTGCGCCGTGTCGATTATTTTCGACGCGGCGCATTTTCGCTGTTTTTCAACTCTGGAGTCCTGATTATCTTCCTACTCATCCTCGCACTGTTTTCGATACTTTTTATCATCCCATCTTTTATATCTTTCACATCCAACTTTTTTAACTTGAAACCAAATTTAGTAAAAAAAAGTTGGGTCTCATTAAACTTAGTATTGGTTTTTGTTGGGTCATGTAAAACCCAAGAATGCTTCGAACATGATTTGGACACAAATTAACTAAGTGTTAACTTAAACCGAGAACAATTCAAGTCACTGAGAGAACAGCCTCTCAGTGAGTCATCTTCAGGATGCTTAAGGCGAATTCAAGTAGAAGGATTCACTACTCAGGAAGGCGGTACTCCCTGAGTAGGACTTAAGCCAAAGAAGAAGATGATGGATTCAGTGAGTATTGGATAAGAGCTCACTGAACCCCAGTCTCCTCAACCAACAAAGTGATTGAATGACTGAGGAACCAACGCCTGAAGAAAAGGCGGGAACAATAGGGAAAAGATCTGAGAAGATAAGAGTGTAAACCCAACACTCTTCTCTTGTCAGACTCAACCTTCCCTATTGCGGCTAAAAGTCATGGAGTGTCAGCCAACAACTCCCAAAGACTTATTTAGCCCTTTCCTATTGGTTCTTGGAAATGACAATTACTATTTGTAATTGTCAGACACGCAACCTCAACAACTTGTATTATATTTAATCACTTATACTTAGAATACTTGTGTATAAATAGAGCAACTGTGAGAGAAGTTAAAGTGTGCTTTGTATAATTAAAGTCTTGAACTTTTACAAAGGAACTTCTCTCCTACAAAGAGTATACAACTCACTGAGATAGCTCAGTAGGGTATATTGTTACCACTCAAGCAAAACTTGAGTTTCGATAGGAGACACCCCATACCCTTGTCTATTCAATCCCAAGTGTTTGTTCCGCAAAACACTTGGGTATAGATTCTTGGAATTATTTCTAATAAGAATTTAAACGTTGAAAAATATTGTTGTTTTTACATTCACGTTTTATAACTGTTAGAATAATCCTTAAACATTGTATTCGTCATTAACACCAATAGATTAACTTTCTAGTTAATTCTAATCGTGTAAAGGGACCAACAAGTGGTATCAGAGCCTCTGGTTTATAAAATCTTTTAAACTAACCAAGAGTGCTCTAGGTTTTTAAAACCAAGATCCTACTATGGCTGATATCAATGTACCCCAGCTAGTCGACAAAAAGGGTGGCAGCTACTCAGCTGTTGCACCCAGACTTGAAACTGGGAAATTTAGCAAATGGAAGAAGCGTATGATTTGCTATCTTACTGGTATGGAACCCTACTACATCACCTGTATCAGGGATGGCCCATTTGTCCCTAAGACTGGCACAGGGCTAAACAAGCCTGAAGCCCAATGGACCATAGATGAGAGGAGGGTGGTCAATCAAGACCAACGCCTGAAAAGCATCCTTATATCATGTCTTCCTGACGATATAATGGAATCAGTCATCAACTGTCTAACAGCCAAGCAAACTTGGGATGACTTGGTAAACAGCTTTGAGGGTCCCTCAGATACCAAGGAAAATAGGGTCATGGACCTTAAACTTGAGTATAATACTTTCAGGGCAAAGGACTCTGAAAGTCTCTCACAGACCTACACCAGATACAAAACTTTGATAAATGAATTATCAAATGATGGTGTTGTACTGACCAAACATGAGACAAATGTTGGCTTTGTCAACAGTCTCCCTGAGAAGTGGCTCAACTTCTCACAAGGCCTGAGGAATGCTAACCACATTCAGACCCTTGAGCTCCCTGAAATTTATGGGAAGTTTGTCTATGAAGACAACTTGATCTCAAGGAGATACCCTGACTCAAAAAACACATGACTCCAAAAAGGCCTTAACCTCAACACCCATATCAACTGCTTTCTATTCTAATGGTGTTGTGCAGGATACTCAAGAGGTTTCTGAAGAAGAAATTGATGAAAGGACTAATGAGGAATACCTGAATGACCTGAACTTGGAATTCCAAGAGAGGGCACTCCTTGCTAGTTCAAAACGTTTCATCAAAAGAAATCAGTCCAACTTTACAAAATCAAAAGCAAATGAAATCACAGAATGCTTTAAATGTGGTAAAAAGGGTCATTTTGCTAAGGACTGTTATTCTAAAACTATCTCAGAACCCTCTTACAAATTTTCAGGAACTAGCAAGTTTCAACCTAAAATGTTTTAGTCCACCCAACAATACCAAAACAAGGGTCTAAAGGATTTTGAAACAAAATATAGGAATATCAAAGCTAAACTTGCACTTCTTGAAGCCAACCCCATATTGTCTCAGGCTGTTCAAACACCTAAACCTATTCAGACAAAGAACAAGGTTTTAATAGCTGAAGCATATGATTGGGATGATGAAGAAGTTTCCTCAGATGAGGAAATAAGAGTTAGTGCACTGATGGCACTTTCAGAAGAGGATCAGATGGCTGTGGGAAAAGGCCATGCTAGAAATGGAGAATGGGTCAACATCACCATGAAAAAGGTAAATACCTTACTTTCTATGGATGATGATTCTGATTGGCAGTCTTACATGAATTATATTTGTGTTGATTTAAAGTTTGTTGAAGAACAAAGACTTAACTTGCTTTCAAAATATAACAATATTGTGTCAGAATTGAACAAATGTAGAGATGAACTGCTTGTACTTAAGCAAGCCAAACTAGAAACAATAACTCTACAAATTCAGAACACTGAGATTTTGAAACAAAACCAAGTCCTTCAAACTGAACTTAACAAAGAAAAGGCTATCATTCAAAGCTGGACCAAGAAGAACCCTAAGGTTTTTGACACTATGGGATTAATCTCTCAGAAAACCATTGGCATTGACCCTCTTATGGTTGATCCAATTATGTGTCAAAATGAATTAAACTTTGTTCCAGCTGGCATATCTTTTGAGCAAGAAATGCTTCCCAAGTCAAATGACTGGATTGTCAGGGACAACCCAGTCAGTAAGTTACCAAACTTTGAGACTGGAAAGATCTTGCTTCCTGAAAGTCAGGCCTTGAAAAATATGCTAGGACTCACTGAAAAACTCAGTAAGCTTGAACTCACTGAACCAATCACTGAGTCCTTGGATGAGTCTGAATCAGAATCATACCCTCCACTTCCTCCACTGAATACCCTTCAGGGTGCTACACCTAACCTAGGCCTCCCACCTATGGTCTTCTCACCACACTCTCCTAAGGAGAGATCAGGAAGGGGAACAACCATCCTGAAGAGAGCAAACCTTGATGTCTCAGTAAATACTGATGACTCATCAACTTCAGTCCCTTCTGAAGAAACAACCCAAAGCCCTGACTCAAAAATTGATCAGTTGGCTGAAATGGTCAGGAAGCTAGGAGAGAAGATTGAATCTTCTGAGAAATCTTCTCAATCCAAGAAGGAACAAAAACCAACTTCCTCAAAAACCAAACCCAAACCCACCAAACCCCAGAAAAGATGTGAGCTATGCAACTATACAAATCATCTCACTGATGATTGCTATAGAGTCCTTTATTGCATGATTTGCAAAAAGGAAGATCACAGGACCTCTGATCATAAACAATGCTCAGTCATGTCAAACTTTTCAGGACTCAAGGCTCAGTGCCTGAACTACCCTTCTGATTCTAAGCAGAAACAGAAGCAAAAGGCCAAGCCTTTTCCTCCCTGCCCTTTGTGTGGGTTTAATGACCACCATCCTGACGATTGTCAATATGACAAACATGGTGAATCTAGTGGAAGCTCCACTCAGAAATCCTCAGGAAAAGACAAGGTCATTCAGTCAAGAAGAGGAATGAAGCAATCCTCTCAGACTACTGAGGCTACCCCTACTACCAAATGCAAAACATGTGGTAGCTCAATCCACTCAACCACTGACCATGAATCAATTAATACTTTCATAAGGACCTACAATACCAAACCCTCCATGAAATGGAGTCCTAGAAAGACATGACCTAGTTTACTATTTGTGCAGAAACATGCTAGGGACCCTATTTGGCATCTAGATAGTGGATGTTCAAGGAGCATGACTGGTGTTAAGGAGTGTCTGCACAAATATGTGGAAGAACCAGGACCCAAAGTGATATTTGCTGATAACTCATCATGTCTCACTGAAGGTTATGGTTCAGTTAACTGCAATGGTATTGTCTTTACTAGGATAGCATATGTAAATGGTCTTAAGTACAATCTGATCAGTGTCAGTCAACTATGTGATGCAAAGTACATAGTTCAGTTCGATGATAAGCAAGGAACCATCTTCAATGCAAATAAGGAAATTGTCCTCATTGCACCAAGGAGACAAGATGTTTATGTATTAGACATGTCAAGTCTAACTCAGGATGGAACATGTCTCTTTGCTAAGGCCACTGATGCACTCAACTGGCTTTGGCATAAGAGACTAACCCACCTGAACTTTAAGAACATTAACAATCTTGTAAAACAAAACAAGGTCCTTGGCTTACCATCACTTGTGTTTTCTAAGGATAAACCATGCTCAGCTTGTGAAAAAGGTAAACATCACAGAGCATCCTTTAAAACCAAAACCAACTTTTCCATCAGAAACTACCTACATCTTCTTCATATGGATCTATTTGGACCTGTCAGTCCAAGGTCTATTAACCATGAGAAGTATACTCTGGTCATAGTGGATGAATACTCAAGATACACCTGGGTATTTTTCCTGATCAAAAAGAGTCAGGCAGCTGAAACAATCATGTCCTTTGTCAGGAACATTGAAAATCAAAATGACATTAAGGTCAAACAAATTAGAACTGACAATGGGACTGAGTTCAAAAATAATGAACTTGAATGTTTCTGTGATGAGAAAGGTATTTCCCAAAACTTTTCCTCTCCATACACACCTGAACAAAATGGTGTTGCTGAAAGGAAAAACAGAACACTCATTGAAGCTGCCAGGACAATGCTATGTGGATCAGTCCTTTCCAACCATTTTTGGACTGAAGCAGTCAAAACTGCCTGTTATACACAAAACAGATCCATAATTGTCAAGAGACATGGGAAAACCCCATATGAGTTATTCAAAGGAAGAATCCCTGACATCAGCTACTTTCATGTCTTTGGGTGTCCTGTGTTTATTCATAATCACAAGGATCACCTAGGAAAATTTGATGCAAAAGCTGATGATGGATACTTCCTGGGATACTCACTTGTCTCAAAAGCCTTCAAAGTGTTCAACACAAGGAGACAGCAGACTGAGGAAACATTTCATGTTACCTTTGATGAGAGCACTGATACAATCAGATTCTCAACTGCCTCAGTAGAAGAGATAGGAATTGATAATTCTTCTAGATATCCTCCTGATGAATATCTATCTGAAAACAACTCTTCTACTCAGTATCAAGAAGATGCTAACCTCTCCTACTACATTATCCCTCACAACCTACCAAACCCAACCATCACTGAGTTTGTTGAAGCACATACAAGAACTGATGATATCCTTCAGTCTGAACAAAATACTCAGGACCCAAACAATCTCAATGATGACTCAACCCACTTAGACACACAAGGAAATGGAAATCTTGTGTCTAATCCTGATCATACCCATCAGGCTTCTACAAGTTCTAACCCACTCCCAAGACCTCAGGATAGTTGGACCAGATCTCAGGATATAGAACTTGTCAATATCATTGGTGAGCCTTCTGAAGGCATGCTTACAAGAAGCATGGCTGCTGAACTGAGAGCAGCCTCATCCAATGAATGCCTATTTGTGGACTTCATTTCCACAATTGAACCCAAAAGTGTTAAAGAAGCACTTAAACATCCAAGTTGGGTTCAGGCCATGCATGATGAACTAGAACAATTTGACAGAAACAAGGTAATGACCTTGGTCAAATGTCCTGAGAATGTCTCAGTCATTGGCATGAAATGGGTATTCAAAAACAAAACTGATGAAAATGGCATAGTCATTAAAAACAAAGCCAGACTTGTAGCCAAAGGCTATAATCAACTAGAAGGCATTGACTATGAAGAAACATTTGCACCAGTAGCAAGGATGGAAGCCATCAGGATCTTCCTTGCTTTTGCTACATACATGAACTT
Source organism: Artemisia tridentata subsp. tridentata (assembly GCA_021014915.2). NCBI lineage: Eukaryota > Viridiplantae > Streptophyta > Magnoliopsida > Asterales > Asteraceae > Artemisia > Artemisia tridentata. The sequence continues at coordinate 116,021,329 of CP139508.1, read as the reverse complement.
CAAGGTATACCAAATGGATGTTAAAAGTGCATTCTTAAATGGTTCACTGAAAGAAGAAGTTTATGTTGAGCAACCTCCTGGATTTGAAAGCCATGAGTCTCCTGATCATGTCTATAAGCTTAACAAAGCCCTTTATGGACTGAAGCAAGCTCCCAGGGCATGGTATGAGACTCTCTCAGCCTTCTTAATCCAAAACAAATTTGTCAGAGGCAAGATAGACAACACATTGTTTATCTATAAGACAAATAATGATGTCATACTAGTACAAGTGTATGTTGATGACATCATCTTTGGCTCAACAAGTTTCAAACTTTGCAAACAATTTGAAAAACTAATGGCAAAGAAGTTTGAAATGAGCATGATGGGAGAACTGACATACTTTCTTGGTCTTCAGATCAAGCAGACTGATAGAGGAACCACTATCAGTCAAGAGAAGTATGTAAAGAATCTACTGAAGAAGTATGATCTCAGTGACTGTGCCTCAGTCAAAACTCCCATGGCTCCCCCAAACAACCTTGGTCCTGATCTAACTGGTAAACCAGTCAATCAAACTCTCTTTAGAGGAATGATAGGATCACTGATGTATCTACTTGCATCAAGGCCTGATATCCAATTCTCAGTATGTCTATGTGCCAGATATCAATCTGACCCAAGAGAATCTCATGTCACTGCTGTGAAAAGGATATTCAGGTACCTGAAGGGCACTCCTAACCTTGGATTATACTATCCAAAGTGCTCAGGACTTGATCTCAAAGGATACTCAGACTCTGACTATGCTGGATGCAACATGGATAGAAAAAGCACATCAGGCTCTTGCCAAATTCTTGGTGGGAAATTAGTCTGTTGGAGTGCTAAGAAGCAACAGTCAGTTGCCCTATCCTCAGCTGAGGCTGAATATGTTGCTGCAGCTAGTTGTTGTGCAAATGTACTCTGGATGAAAAGTCAACTCAGTGACTATGGAATTCAGTACAAGATGGTACCCATCTTTTGTGATAACACAAGTGCAATTGCAATCTCTAATAACCCTGTTCTTCATCAGAGAACAAAACATATTGATATCAGATATCACTTCATCAGGGACCATGTCATAAATGGTGACATTGAATTACACTTCATTCCTACTGAATATCAGTTAGCTGATATCTTCACCAAACCTTTGGATGAACCAACTTTCACAAGACTGAAAGCTGAATTAGGAATGTTGGATATAGAGAATCAGTCCACTGACTAATTTTTTTTCTCTCTTCCAACTAAAAGTGTAAATTCTTAACATCTCAGGTCCCTGACTGAATATGTATATCAGTGAAAACATCTCACTGAAGCCTCTTCCTCAGGAACTAAACCCAAGTTCCTGAATCCTTGTCTCAGGAATCATTCCTCATTCCTGAGTCATCAGTGACTAATCCCAAGTCCCTGAAAACCAATCACTGAATGAAAAGTCATTCAGGACCCTGAAAAGGACATTAAATACTAACTTAAATGCTCTAAGTATCTAGTTAGTAAATGTCCGAGGTTGGTAACTGAACACATATTTAATTCAAGAATATTTGTTCTTTTTTAGCCTTTCTGGCTTCCACCTATGGGCCACCACATTCCCACTTGGCATTAAATGCCTCTCCAATCACATTTCAAATATGTGATGACTCATCTCTGCAAGTTGCACTTTTGCAGAACTGCTCAACTGTTCACCTCGACTGTTGCATCAAACCAGGAAAGTGGAGTGTTGGCATTAAATGCGGATCCCAAAACTTATTATTCAAACCAATTTCCAAATAATTTTTTGAATAAATAAAGATTTGCTCAAATGACCAAAACACCCCCATCTCCTCTTTCCTATAAATACCCCAACCAGAAGAATACATACACACGTTTTTATAGAATTTTAAGCAAAACTCTGCCATTTTTTATTCTCAAAAACAAATTGTGTGTGCATTCTTAAGCTTTAGAACCCCTTTAACCTTAGTCAAACCCAGACTTACCCATAAATGGCTTCTTCTAAAGCTGTGAAATATGCCCCCAACGTGGATTTCACAATGGAGGGTGTAGACCTAACCAAAAATAATGTGGTGGGAAATTTCTCATATCCACAAATCTACCCAGCCTACAAGAACGTTATGAAATATCTTCGTAATTGTTTTCTTGCAAAGGCTTTCACACATACCCCCTCAGTCATCTACCATGACTATTTGAGGGAATTCTGGTGTACGGCTGTGGCAACCAGCCCCAAAGACACCAAAGAGTCAATCATCACCTTCACGGTGATGAATGGGAGTAGAACCCTCTCCTTTGACTACTCAGCATTCATCAAAGCCACAGGCCTTGACTTTGCTGAAGCCTTTTCTCCCAACCCTACTGATCAGGACATAAAGAATGAACTGATCTTTCTTGCACCCCATGACCCCAGACGTCCAGGAATGTCTGTGGGAGGCTTACTGGAAAAGGCTCCAGTAGTCAAAACATGGTTCCACCCTATTTGGAGGATACTGATGACATTTGTCATTCAGGTCCTGGGTGGAAATAAATCCTCTACGGAACAGTTGAACTCATCACAACAATTGATGTTGTTCAGTCTCCTTGAGGGTACAAAAATAGACATCGGGGGAATAATCTTCCGAGACCTCGTTGCTAAGCTCTCAGGAAAACATAGGCAAAGGCACATGTCCTATCCTAGATTTGTTTCCTGTGTGCTTCAGGACCTACTCGGTTCTGACTATGTGAGGACTGATGCAGAAGGTACGAAGCCTGAGGTACTGCACAAGTCAAACTTCACTAGTGGCATCAGTGAGGTTACACTTATTGCCCTGACTGAATACATGCAATCAGTCATTCAGGGAAATGACGCTATCTCTCCAGTTCCTTCACCGACCAAAAAGGTGAAGAAGACAAAGAAGGGTCAGTCCAGCCAGGTGGTTAGACCCAAGCCACTCGCCACTGAGACTGATCCTCAAAACCAACTCAACCTTAAAAAGAGGTTGAAAAAGGCCGAGACCTCTGAGACACCCATTTCTGAGACCCTCTTGACCTCAAAACAAAGGCCAACGGAAGTCACTGAGCAATCATCCTCAGTGACCTCGGGCACACCCATTCCACATGGTCCAACTGACATAAACAAGTCAGAAGGATCAGGAAGCATTCCCCCCTCACATCCCGATGAAGGTACTGATAAATCACAATCAGTGCCCAAGGGAGGAAAGGGTCCTGAACCCTCGGTAGGGCAGCACCACCCTACTGGGAAGAGGACCCACACCCCCTCACATCCCGATGAAGGAGCTGTCAAAAAACAATCAGTTCCCAAGGGAGGAAAGGGTTCTAAATCCTCGGTAAGGCAGCACTACCTTACTGAGAAGGGGACCCACAAACACTCACATCCCGCTAACGTTCCTGAGCAATCACCCTCAGGATCTCAGGGAGAAAAGGATCCTAAATCCCCTGAAGGACAGTACAATCCTGATGGGAAGGGGGTCCACAAACTCTCACAATCAGTACCTAGTGATACTACTGAGAAGTACCCATCAGTAGTTGAAGGTGCTAAGGGGGACAAAGACTCAGAGGGAAAGAAACAACCCGCTGATATGGAACCCATCAACCCCTCAGGCGGATCCAGTCTTTCAGGAACTGCCCCCAAAAGCCAGGCTGGTGTTACCCCAGTTATTATGGCTAGTCAGGCTGAGACAACCCACTCAGTTATTATGACAAAGGGGTCAGGACCTGACCAAACCGAAGGCAAATCTTTTTATAAAGAGGAGCCGGTTGATTTTTTGGGTATTGAGTCCATGGGGGACTATCAGGCTTTTATGGAGTCTGATGAAGAGCTCAGGGAAGAGAGTGAAGAAGAAATTTTTGAGGCAGGAGAGGATATGGAAACTGATGTACAACCTGATCCATCACATCAGTCCTCTCCAAGCCAAAGTGAAGAGTCAGGCTCTCAATCTTCTGATTCATCTACTGACATTCTCCAGAAGTATGATAACTCTCTTCCCCTCACTGAAAGAAAGTTGGTCAAATTCCTACTGAAGACCAACAATGCTCTTTTCACTGGTCTCACTGATGAGATGTTTGATCAACACACTGAAGCAGCTGTTCACTATGCCAACCTGAAGGCAGATGTTGAAAGTTTTCATGAAGATGTGATCGAAATCCAATCAGACACCAAACATTCCCTGACAGCTATTGATCTTCATTTCCAGAAGTTCAATCTTTCTCTTGAAGGCATCACCAAAAGCCTTGGTACTATTCAGTCAGCTGTTAAGGATGACCCCATACTCACTCAGGACTTCCATGGGTCTTCAGGAAAAACATCTTGGTACTTGGGCACAATCTTCAACATCCTTGGCATGGTCTCTTGGGTCAAGGATGTCAGGCATCGAGGCTTCTCAGGCTTCTCTGGCAGATCAGATCTCAAGTCTTCAAAAAGACACCTCGGACATCAAATCAATGATGACTGAGATCTATCAGGCCTTCAAAGGTCCTACTGCTCCAGTGACTCCAACTCTTGCTATCACCATGGCTCAAGCAACAGTTGAGGGGGAGAAAGACACTGGAGTCTCAAGCCAAAGCCAACAACCTTCTCACACTGAGGGGGAGATTCCTTCTCACACTAAGGAAGACATTCCTGAAGCCTCTTCCTCCCATCAAGATAAAGGCAAAGGCATTCTCACTGAGCCTGAGCCTCAACCAGCACCTATCACGGTTGCAAAGGATCCTGAATCACCACTCAGGATCCCATATGAAATTGATGGAGTTCTTTACCACTTCTCAGCTGATGAAATCAGTACTTATCTTCAGAAAGAGGAGGCAAAGAAGAAGTTGAAGGAAGAGGAGAAGGCAAGCAAGTCTGCCTTAATCAAGGTTGTTCATGAAGAGGCTGAGAAAATTGGTCTTGAGGCTAAGGATCTCTCAGGAAGAGAAGGTGGTATGACCTTTGTGAAAGCTCAGTCTGAGGAGATGACCACTTTCAGGCAGAAAAGGGAGGAAAGAGCCAAAAGGGCTGAAGAGATCAGGCAGAATAGGATTAAGAAATATCAGTGGTATATGACTGAAAGGATGAAGCCAGAACCAATCACTGATGTTCATATTCAAAGAAACACCAATCCTGCCGTTGTCACTGTCTACAGAGGTGCTGACAAGAGAAACTTTGACGTTCATTCACCTTTCAGATTCGCTGACTTTGGGATCACTGAATTGGACGAGTTGGGTCCATTAATAGCAAAGAAATCAAATGTTGTGGTCCCTAATCTGATGAAGTCATTGAGTCTGAGGTATGAAAGATTGGCAGCAGCACCTCAGGAACTTGGCATTCAATCTCTTCTCCCTGAATCTGCACAACCTGCTTCCTCTCAGTTTTCTTCAAGGAAAAGAAAGAAGATAGAAGCTGAGCCTGAGATCAAGATTCCTGGTCTTGACTGCAATAGGGCTCTCCCTGAAGGTGTTCCCTTCAGAAACAATATGGTCATTGAACAGCCTGAAAGAGGGTTGTTCTTCATTTATGAGTTTGGTGACAAAGCCTTCCAGAGGTGGAGTGATATAGATCTATCAGGGATCAAAGCTATGCTAGGCTTTCTAATGATGGCCTCTCCACACAAGAGTCCTGAGAATGTGAGGTTTTGTCATGACCTGAAAAGAAAAATCAATGAACATCCTGACCAACATGAGCTGCAGTCGAAGAAGCCCAAGCTTGAAGCCCTTGGAATCAAGTTGAACTGATGACCTGCCTGAATACCCAACACTATCCCTTTTTTTTTGTACTTAGTTTTGTTAGGACTTGTAAATGATATTAATAAGATGATGTTTTTATTATTTCAGTGTCCTTATTTACATTCTAGTACATTCAGTATGAGCAGAAGTCGTTAGCTCACTCATATCTGATCAAAACACTTAGGAATAATTTATATCCAAATAGGGGGAGATTGTTGGGTCATGTAAAACCCAAGAATGCTTCGAACATGATTTGGACACAAATTAACTAAGTGTTAACTTAAACCGAGAACAATTCAAGTCACTGAGAGAACAGCCTCTCAGTGAGTCATCTTCAGGATGCTTAAGGCGAATTCAAGTAGAAGGATTCACTACTCAGGAAGGCGGTACTCCCTGAGTAGGACTTAAGCCAAAGAAGAAGATGATGGATTCAGTGAGTATTGGATAAGAGCTCACTGAACCCCAGTCTCCTCAACCAACAAAGTGATTGAATGACTGAGGAACCAACGCCTGAAGAAAAGGCGGGAACAATAGGGAAAAGATCTGAGAAGATAAGAGTGTAAACCCAACACTCTTCTCTTGTCAGACTCAACCTTCCCTATTGCGGCTAAAAGTCATGGAGTGTCAGCCAACAACTCCCAAAGACTTATTTAGCCCTTTCCTATTGGTTCTTGGAAATGACAATTACTATTTGTAATTGTCAGACACGCAACCTCAACAACTTGTATTATATTTAATCACTTATACTTAGAATACTTGTGTATAAATAGAGCAACTGTGAGAGAAGTTAAAGTGTGCTTTGTATAATTAAAGTCTTGAACTTTTACAAAGGAACTTCTCTCCTACAAAGAGTATACAACTCACTGAGATAGCTCAGTAGGGTATATTGTTACCACTCAAGCAAAACTTGAGTTTCGATAGGAGACACCCCATACCCTTGTCTATTCAATCCCAAGTGTTTGTTCCGCAAAACACTTGGGTATAGATTCTTGGAATTATTTCTAATAAGAATTTAAACGTTGAAAAATATTGTTGTTTTTACATTCACGTTTTATAACTGTTAGAATAATCCTTAAACATTGTATTCGTCATTAACACCAATAGATTAACTTTCTAGTTAATTCTAATCGTGTAAAGGGACCAACAGTTTTAGTTGCATTAGCATTTGGGTTCCTTAGTAGGAACATAAACAATGATCAAACACCAACACCAACACCAACACCAAGATCGGATGTGAAAAGTCCGGTGAAGTGGGCCCCACATGAGTGGTATGATTTCCCTGAGCAACCCATTGTTGGGTTAAGAAGGCATAGGAGTACAAGCTCATATCCTGATCTCCGGGAGCTTGCGCCGTCGTTGGACCACCGTGCCGGACCACCGTACAGATTTTCCGATGATACCCATTTGAGATATGATAGATACTATTTCAGGCAGGAACAAGATCTGGGTGTTAAAGAAGATGTGTTTCTTGATACAGTGGTGGAAAATACAGAAGATACATTTGTTGCGCCGCCACAGCCGCCGGTTGTTGAAGAAGAGATAGTAGCTCAGCCGCCACAGCCGCCACCTCCGCCACCTCCGATGAGGAAGTCAGTGAGGACTTATCATAGTGTTGCTAAAACTGAAGTGGAAAAGGTTGGTATTATGGAGAAAAATGAAGAAATAAAGTTGCCGGAAAATATAGATTCCGGCTATCGGGAAAGAGCTGTTAGGAAAAAAGGTAAAGGGGAACGGAGAAGAGCAAGAAGCTCAGAACCCAGAAAAATGGTGGTGGAAAATGATGATTTGGCGCCGGAGCCGTCGTCGCCGGTGGCGGCTGCGGTGGAGGTCTTGCCGGAGATTCAAGAGTTTGATCAGAAAGTAAGAAAACTTGAACGGAAGAAAAGTGGTGCAAATGCTACTAAAGAGTTTTTTACATCTTTTTATCTAAAAAAGAAGAAAAAAAGACAAAGGCATAAAAGTGTTGATAATTTGGATACTTTTTTAACCCATCCGCAACCGGCGGCGGTAAATTTTCACCTACCGCCGCCGTCGCCGCCACCTCCGCCGCCACCTCCATCGGTTTTTTAATAATTTGTTCACGTCGAAAAAGGAGAGACGAAAGAAAGTTGCAATGACCACTCCTCCTCCGGCACCGCCTCCTCCGCCGCCTAAGCGTACGGCGGCGCGTGCACCGAGACCTACCACTACAACCCGAGTGTCGCCTTTCGTGACGGAGAAACCTCGAAAACCGGTTAAGATGAGTTTTTTTCAACGGCATTGATGATAGTTCAAGCGGTGGCGAGTCTCCGATGAGCCGCATTCCGCCACCACCGCCAATGCCACCTTTCAAAATGCCGGATTGGAAGTTTCCTGTGGAAGGTGATTATGTTAGGGTTCAAAGTACATTGCATTCGGATTGTGAGTCACCTAACGGCGATGGATCTCAGTCGCCATTGTCTGCCATGGCGTCCCCCGGGCCGGCGTTTTGTCCTAGCCCGGACGTGGACACCAAGGCGGATACTTTCATTGCAAGGTTTCGGGCCGGGCTACAGCTTGAAAAAAATAATTCTTTCAATCAAAATCAAAGCAGTAGAATGTCCAATCTTGGTCCCGGCCCAGGGTCAAGTCGGAGTTATCGGCTCTAAATATTTGATAATCTTAAATTTTTATGCTTTTTTTATTTTTTTTTAAAATTTGATGGTAAATTGGTAATGTGTGTATGTTGAGGATGACAGATATGATTTTGTTGGTATTGGATTTGAGTGATGTAAAGCATGTGGTCTCCTTATTGTCTGGATTTTTTTGTTACTTTTTGTGGTGTTTTTTAGCTGTCTTGAGAATGAAAGGGGGACTAAAATAATGAATCATATTGTACATAGCATTGGCATGAGCTTATACGAGGGAATAAAAACTAAAAAACATGTGTTGCTTTTCAATCCAATTTCCAGTTTTGTTATTTATAGAAAGGTGTCTATATATGGTTCGTTTTTCTGGACATTTTGTAAATTTAGCGGGTTTCCGGGGCTTAGCAGAATTAATTTGTTTATATCGACGTAAAAACTTAAAATCGAGTTTCTTTAAGAAGTAGTCCAGCCTAAATTTCTTTATCATCTCATCTTTAACATAGATGTTTTGTTCAGCCTAACCAGATGGACCATATAAAGATTAATGGATATGATTGTTAACTTGCAGGTCACAGTAAATTTATAATTGCACCAAATATAGATTGCTAATGGTCAACTGAGACTTGTAACACATTATATGAAAACTTGTTAATGGTCAAAAACGTAAAATCTGTAATCACTTTTTTGAACTCACAGCTTCACATGGGTAGAAAACCTAGTGATCATTTAATTTTTAATTAGAACAAACAAGTATTGCAGAGCTTCTCATCTACTAAAAGACCAGACATTTGACGTAGCAACCTTCTGCGACCGCCAGCACAGTCAGAGAGGAAGGGGTCAGAAATATAGAAAGAGGGCAACGATTTAACAGACCATTTCTTGTAGAGTTGTTGAACCGAGAAAATGCAATTATTCAAACAGATAATACTTGTATAGACTAAATTATACAGTATCCACCAACTGAGATCGAATATGCATGCAATAAACAGGCTTAAGCAATCTACATCACTTTTCACAAAACCAGTCTTTCAGCATAGACTACAAAAATAACTTCATCCATATCGGATTCAAATTCTACATCCGGTGGTTTCGCGGGTGGACGAGAATATGGTAAATCGAAGAGAAATGAGTCAGCTTCGGAAAGTAAATCATCGTCATGAATTTCTTCAATAAGAACATTTCTTCGAAGGTCATTCTCGTCATTCTCAATACCCGGTGGTATCGAGTCATCCGTAGCAAGAAATAGATCGACCTCCTCTAAAAGAGAGTCACGTGACGGATTATTTGAAATATTGATCAAAATAAGCTCGGAATCGATCTCAAAGTCAAAACGCTCATAATCCGGAAGAGAAATATCAGAATGAATAGTGGGACTGCCACTACTTTTCTCTTCAAATCGAAAAATCTCAAGCTCGGGTAAGAAATCACTATCCATATCGGGGATAGGAAAAGAAGAAGTCGGAGGATCATGTAATGCCTCGATCCTAGAAATGAGAAGATTGATATTTAATAATTTCTCGCGAAGAGCATCATCTTGGACTTCAGTTTCTTCATCATTCTCTTCTTCTAAGCTGACGAGCTCAGAAGGTGACTCATCAATATAATCGATGTCTCCACAAGATAAAGAATCGTCGTCATCAGATTCGGAGAACATCTCAACACTATCATTCGGATTGTCAAGAGGCGGTAACTCACACTCTTCAGCCGTATCAAAAACATATTTTTCAAAGTCGGATGAAGAATCCTTGAGCTCGGGCTCCAAAGGATCTGACGGCTCAACAATTATGAACGAAGTGGAATCATCAATAACAATGCTCGAAGAACATCTTGAAGAATCCGGAGGTGGGACAAGTGGTGTGCTCTGAGAGCTAGAAATTTCCACCACTTCCGTTATGGTCTCCGGTTCTTGTTCTTGATAAACGTGGAAATAAGGCAAGTCGTTCTTTTTAGATATTGTTTTAAGCTCAGCTCGTTTGCTTGTCAAACTCTTAACCGTAAATCGAGAAAGGTTAGGATCAAATCTTGACGGTTTTGGAGGAGCAATTGTCGACTTAGATTCTTGGACAACCGTAGGTTGGACGTATTTAGCATTTCCGTTGTTAGTGGAAAGTACCGGGTCCTTTGTCACCTCGGTTTCTCGCTCCATTTCCCTTACCGGAGAGGGAATAGGAATCGATGGTCCATTATCAATACGACATTTCGACATTTTTGACAAAGCTTGAAGTTGTTCAATGTAGATCTTAAAAGCCTTAAGTTCAAAGAAATCATCCTCGTGACCCTTGTTGGGTGCTTGGAGTGACTCCGAAATGGTGGGTTTGTCATTATTACACAAATTTGGCTCATGCTGAGAATTTTCAAATGACTCCCCACAAGGCTCAAAACTAGGCGTATACGGTTTTTGCTCATAAGAGTTTTGAAAAGGAAAATTGAAATCATTTTGAGGATAATTATCAAAGCTCGTATCATAAGCGTAAGACGTTTCAACACTCGGGACGTAGCACATACAATTGGTATATCCACATTGATTACAAAAACATTGTCCACAAGGTACTCCTTCTTCGGAGGGATTTCCACAATTAAAACAAGTGAACGAAGGTGGTGGTGGTGGTGTCGGATAATAATCGGGAACGTTTGAAAAATTGTTGAACGAATTTTGATCATACGTGTGAGAATTACAATTCCAACAAATTCCATCATGAATATTACTACCACATTGCTCGCACGTACACCAAACACACACCCCTCCGAAGAACGGTTCTCCACACTTAACACAAGTCGGATCCATAAGAATTAAACATAAGAGGGTGCGAGAAGAAGAATCAAACTTTAGAGGGTAAGAAGATCAAGAATCAAACGGTATAGAGGGTAAAAGAAGAGAATCAAACATGAAGAGGATAACGGAGATTCTTTTTGGTTTTCAAACATAAAAACAAAAATCAAATTAAAAAAGAAAATATTTTTGGGTTTTTATATTTTTATAAGAAAAATTATATTTATTTTCTTTTTGGTAACCGTTACGTTAACCGTAACCGTTTCCTTTAAAACTACGCGCAGCGTGGCGGGAAGGCAAAGGTAGCTCCGAAGATGCTTAAAAACCCGCCTTCTTCAGCTCGACAATTTAATGTCAAGCTTCCTTAAACCCCGTGATTAGGTTGTAGTAATAAAGTAATCCGAGAACGATTAATTTCACGATTTGTTTTGTTGTTATTTGGAATGGTTTACAACCGCCCTCCTTCAACGGAAGACGGAGGATGTTTATTAATGATGTATTTATGAAAACACTTTAGGAAAAGTGTTTTATTTATTGTATTTTTGATTTTTATTTTTTTATAAAAAACAATAACTTCCAAGGAAGGATCTTCAAATCACAAAAACAACGGACGAAATCGACGCACTCGTTTCAAGCCTTCCCCGGCAGCGGCGCCATTTTATTGATGTTATGTTTTTTATATTTTTATTTTTATTTTTTATTTTTCCAAAGAAATCGTAACGAATACAATTTCCCCGGGTCGTTCTCCCAACGAAGGTTTGACGGCGTTTAAGTCGATTCGATGTCGTGAAAATGTGAAGAGAATAAGTGACGTGAAAGATTATTTTGGTGTTGTTTAATCTAAAATAAGAAAATTAAAAGCAATCTATGATAACAAATAAAAGCACACAAAGAAAAATCAAATAATGCAAATCCCGGGCTAATCCCGAGATTTATAACACTAATAGTGAAACTATAAAGCTAAAATGCAAAGATTAAAAACTAAGGGACTAAAACTGCAATTGAACAAAACTAATTTTTAAAGAAATAAAAAAAATCAAAAGTTTAATAAAAGTTAAGGGACTGAAAAAGTAATTTTTAAAACTTAAATTTAAACTAAAACTTTTAAGACAAAGACAAGGACCTACACTGTAATTTCTGGAACTTTATTAAAACTGAAAACGTTTTTATAAAAGACAGGGACTAAATGTGCTAATAACCAAACTATTTTATAGCTAAGATCTACCAGACCCGATTTTAACTAAAGCAGAAAGTAAAGGGGCCAAAAGTGACAAACTCAGAAATTTGTTTTATTTTCAAAATCAGTTAACACCCTAACAAGCCCTTTTCAAAGGCTTATAAAAAGCTCAATTCTAAACCAATTTTAAAAATAAAAGCTGTTCTAGAAAGCTTATAAAGAAGAGATTACAACTATCCAAAAATCCATATCACAAACTTTCAATTACTAACTCAATTTGAAGCAAAAACAGTCGAAGTAAACATGATCATGCAGTTACTAAAATGGAACTGCTCAAAGAAGGGGGTATTTCAGCCTCAAAATAAGCACCCGAATAAGCTCAAACTACAAATACCAGATGATAAACTTCAAACTAGCTATGTGAACCTACTAAAAACCAAAGATCAAGTTCGAAACTTAAGTGGTTGAGCCACGACGAAGCCCAAATCAGCAGCTATGAATCAGATTATGCAAAAGCATTATGTGCTAGCAAAGTTAGAAACGCGGCATAAAACTAGTGCAACTCTTGATCTATTTAAACTAAACTTTGCACAGAGACTTTAGCAACTACAAGTAATCTAGAAAAGCCGATTTGGATCTCTAAACAAACTCAGCTTATGCTGAGCTTTAACAAGTGCAGTTAACTCCTAATGATGAACCTAAGGTATAAAACATACAAATCACTTAATCTCAACTAAAAAAAATTCCAACCAACATCATATATCACCTAATTAAAGCAAGTTAAAAATACCTAAAGAATACTAAACTGAACAAGTGGAAAAGTACCTCAAAACTTGAATATCTGCTTAAAAACTCCACAACCCATTAAAGAAGCACAGTCCTACTAAGCAACAGCTTAAAATAACCAAATTAAGCTAACTTAAACTAACTTGAATGACAAATGAACAGTTACCACTGTTTTTGACCCATTTTGAAATATATTTGACCATTAAAACAAACAGACCTTTACTTAGACTGCTTTGATTTTTAAACATAAACTAGACCAAATTAAACTATTAAAACTAGAACAAATGAATATATAACTAATTTGAAACTTAAAAATAATAAGAAATCCACAATGAGACTGAATTGCAGTAAAAAGCATTGTTGACTAATTAGTTGACTCTATGACTATTTTAACTGAAAATCAGAAATAAGTGAACACAATAAGCAATCCAATAACAAAACTCAAAAACAATATCAATTAAGGAGATACTACCAGTATAAGCACTATAAAACAGACCAGTAAGAAGCTTAACCAAACTTTGACTTATATTAAAACAGAAAAACTGAGTACAATGGTTTAGAAAGCTGAATAGAAATACAATAAGCTAAAGCTAAGTTACCCTACTCCTAACCTAAAATCTAACTAAAATCCTCCCTAGCTAACCCTCAAATCGTGAGTGATGAGTCCCTTTTTATAGCCGAGAGGAGGTGGATGCCAAGTCATCGATCCGAGTGAGGTTGTGCTTTCTCTGAGCTCCTTACACCCCTTAGATCAATATTGTGCTTCTTTGATCAAATAAACACCCTTGGATCAGATAATGTGACGTGGTTGAGCCAATAGTGTGCTGCCACATGTATCTATTCGTGCACATTCTCTCTGACACACTCTGATCACGTGCGTACACTTCTAGAAACTCCAATCATCATGTAATTATTAGTGAATTGGGGTAATTTTGGTGTGGTTATTCTAGGGTTCTTCGTGGGTGATTTGGGGATAAATTGGGGAGCGGGTTTAATTTGTGGGATTTTTTTTATTTTACTTTTGACTTAGCTTTTGACCGAGGTGGGATTTAGTTAATAATGAAGATGGGCCGGTTGTGTTTATTTGAGAGGTGGGCTCATGGGTTTGCTAGGATAAGTGGGTGGGTTGGGTTTATGTGGGATTGGGTTAGTTTAATAGGTGGTTCCGGTTTGTGTTTTAGATAAAAGGATCCGGCTTTTGGGATTTAGAAGTTATAGTGAAAGGAATAAGGACAAATAATGTAAATTCTGAATTTCCAAGGACCTTTGCTGCCATTTTCTCGAAGTTGATCTAAGGATTGTTTCTGACTTTTGACCAAACATAGCATTCCCGGCTTCGGCTTTGACACTCTCCCAAATCTCGTGCTCGTTTCTCGGCTATTTCTTTATTTTTGTCCTTTTCTTCGATATCCGTGCCTGCATATGTAAAAACACAAAAACACAATATATTTGGCATTTTGGTCGGGTTTTTGGTCTTTTTGGGTCCGGTTTTGGTCTAGAAATGGTATGTGTTTAGGCACATACCAAAATCCCCCAGACTAAGTATTGCAATGTCCTCATGCAATGTTATAAAAACTCCCCGATTTTCCTTTTTATTCTATTTTTGTATTTTTCTTATTTTTCAAGTGACGGCTTTTGATGACAATCATTATCTATCGATAATTTTTAGGGTCATAGAGTAGAAACACAACTCATAGAGGAGTGACCATAAGGATAAAATTCTTCGTCCTTGATTTTTCACATGCTCCCAAACTAAGCTTATAAACGAGATCACAACCTACTTAGAAATTAGATGCCAACACTACTCATGGAAGTTACTTGTGTAAGAACCTCTCGCTCCCATCTTCTTATTTTTGTTTCTACTTATTTTATTTTTGTGAGAGAAATGAATTTCTTCATAATCTTCTCATTTTCATAATTATTAGTCCGATAAAGATACCAAGTTTAAAACGCTAAGTAGTTTTCCATCTTCTTGCAAGAAAGTTTGCCTTAAAAATGAGGTCCAAATCAAGGTTATTACATACGTCCAAGACTAAAGAACTCATACAAACATGTAGACATTAGTTGTGGAGAAACATCACGTGCACCTCATGTGCCCGATCTAGGGTCATTCACATGCACCTCACGTGCCAACAACTTGTCTAACACATTAAGCACAAAATCCATACATCTCATCATACATATTTTTATTTTTATTATTATTATTATTATTATTTTTTTTTTTTTTTTTTTTTTTTTTAACCAAACTTCACTCAATAACTTAATACCACGGGATTACCGGGTGTTTCCAAAACATCAAACATATAATAGTAACCCTTAGAAAACGAACCTTCACGGTTTAAATCCAAGACCTTACCGCCTTTAGAAGTAAGGATCCAAGGTCCGATCTCAATCCGAAATCTAAGAGCACTTTACAACTTATTCACTCAATACGGGACCTTGATGTGTACCCAATTTTTAGAGCAAAAATTCTTTTAAGAAGATGGAGAACTAAATTTCGTTCTAAACCTAAATATCTTTAATTATTTATACAATATATGGGGTGAAACAATTTTACGGGAGCAAAAGGCCACAAGTACCTACGACGAGCTCTAAAGAGAACCAACTACTCCACGTTTGGCATCTAACTTCTAAATAAATTCTATCATTTCTCGCTCTTCGCACATTTAAAAATCTCAAATAATGAAATTGGCGAATACTTAGCCGATAATCAGCCACGCATATATAAAGTCAGTTACAGAAACTTGCAAATTCTTGAAAAGAATTCGCGTTTTCTAGCTCCTTATGTAAAAGACTAGCGAAAGCTTTAAAGCCATGCATGTATAAAGTCAAGTACGGGAACACGCAAAAGAGCAGCTCCTTGTGTACAAGACTAGCATAAGCTTTTATGATCATCATTGGTTAAGGGAACAAGCTAGGGCTCAACACGCCCGGTCAAGTCAAAATTTTATTCCTACTCTACCCAGCGGAAAATCATCAAAAATGTCAAAACTTATTATATTTTTGCACAAAAAATTTTTAAATTTTCTCATTTTTTTTTTTTTTTTTTTTTTTTTTTTTTTTTTTTTTGGACTTTTTTCAATTTTTGAGGAAAAACGGGATTGCATGAGAAAATAGCAAAAATGCAAGGCAAAAATCAAATCGAAAGATTACCCCCCCCCCCCCCCCCCCCAAGACTAGAACGAGACATTGTCCTCAATGTCTTAAAGGTAAGGGTTCTCCCTACAAAAATCTAAGGCCGTTTATTAATTATGCTAAAAGATAGATGTAAAACGATAAGATTTTAGGATATCGATAAGCTGCGGATGATGAAACTCGAGTAGCGAGAAGGAAACTACGAGCACGAGAGTCTTCATCATCAGCATTCCTGGACACATCACAGAAAAACAACGAGGCACAAGATATGGAAGAGGATGCCCTCCTCTTTATTAAGAAAATAGAAAGAAGATAGATGGATAAGCATGGGGTGCCTCCCACGAAGCGCTTGTTTTTGGTAACCGAGTCACATGAGCTTGACTCGACCCCGAATTTACTTAATCTTGGGGGAGCAAATGGAACGGACACCCGGCACGAAGAACAGAGATGCCGGGGTCAAAGACGGTATCCTCACTCCTAGCAGAGTGGAAAAATGGAGAAATGATGGGATAAGTGAAGAATGGGTGAAACACACGGATGACGAAAACAAAGTCAAATTCTGAATCACGGGTGGGAAGGGTGGGGAAAATATCAAGCACCGGATCATCATGATCAGAAACATCGTCCACCACTCCAAAAATAACTTCATCCATATCGGATTCAAATTCTACATCCGGTGGTTTCGCGGGTGGACGAGAATATGGTAAATCGAAGAGAAATGAGTCAGCTTCGGAAAGTAAATCATCGTCATGAATTTCTTCAATAAGAACATTTCTTCGAAGGTCATTCTCGTCATTCTCAATACCCGGTGGTATCGAGTCATCCGTAGCAAGAAATAGATCGACCTCCTCTAAAAGAGAGTCACGTGACGGATTATTTGAAATATTGATCAAAATAAGCTCGGAATCGATCTCAAAGTCAAAACGCTCATAATCCGGAAGAGAAATATCAGAATGAATAGTGGGACTGCCACTACTTTTCTCTTCAAATCGAAAAATCTCAAGCTCGGGTAAGAAATCACTATCCATATCGGGGATAGGAAAAGAAGAAGTCGGAGGATCATGTAATGCCTCGATCCTAGAAATGAGAAGATTGATATTTAATAATTTCTCGCGAAGAGCATCATCTTGGACTTCAGTTTCTTCATCATTCTCTTCTTCTAAGCTGACGAGCTCAGAAGGTGACTCATCAATATAATCGATGTCTCCACAAGATAAAGAATCGTCGTCATCAGATTCGGAGAACATCTCAACACTATCATTCGGATTGTCAAGAGGCGGTAACTCACACTCTTCAGCCGTATCAAAAACATATTTTTCAAAGTCGGATGAAGAATCCTTGAGCTCGGGCTCCAAAGGATCTGACGGCTCAACAATTATGAACGAAGTGGAATCATCAATAACAATGCTCGAAGAACATCTTGAAGAATCCGGAGGTGGGACAAGTGGTGTGCTCTGAGAGCTAGAAATTTCCACCACTTCCGTTATGGTCTCCGGTTCTTGTTCTTGATAAACGTGGAAATAAGGCAAGTCGTTCTTTTTAGATATTGTTTTAAGCTCAGCTCGTTTGCTTGTCAAACTCTTAACCGTAAATCGAGAAAGGTTAGGATCAAATCTTGACGGTTTTGGAGGAGCAATTGTCGACTTAGATTCTTGGACAACCGTAGGTTGGACGTATTTAGCATTTCCGTTGTTAGTGGAAAGTACCGGGTCCTTTGTCACCTCGGTTTCTCGCTCCATTTCCCTTACCGGAGAGGGAATAGGAATCGATGGTCCATTATCAATACGACATTTCGACATTTTTGACAAAGCTTGAAGTTGTTCAATGTAGATCTTAAAAGCCTTAAGTTCAAAGAAATCATCCTCGTGACCCTTGTTGGGTGCTTGGAGTGACTCCGAAATGGTGGGTTTGTCATTATTACACAAATTTGGCTCATGCTGAGAATTTTCAAATGACTCCCCACAAGGCTCAAAACTAGGCGTATACGGTTTTTGCTCATAAGAGTTTTGAAAAGGAAAATTGAAATCATTTTGAGGATAATTATCAAAGCTCGTATCATAAGCGTAAGACGTTTCAACACTCGGGACGTAGCACATACAATTGGTATATCCACATTGATTACAAAAACATTGTCCACAAGGTACTCCTTCTTCGGAGGGATTTCCACAATTAAAACAAGTGAACGAAGGTGGTGGTGGTGGTGTCGGATAATAATCGGGAACGTTTGAAAAATTGTTGAACGAATTTTGATCATACGTGTGAGAATTACAATTCCAACAAATTCCATCATGAATATTACTACCACATTGCTCGCACGTACACCAAACACACACCCCTCCGAAGAACGGTTCTCCACACTTAACACAAGTCGGATCCATAAGAATTAAACATAAGAGGGTGCGAGAAGAAGAATCAAACTTTAGAGGGTAAGAAGATCAAGAATCAAACGGTATAGAGGGTAAAAGAAGAGAATCAAACATGAAGAGGATAACGGAGATTCTTTTTGGTTTTTCAAACATAAAAACAAAAATCAAATTGAAAAAGAAAATATTTTTGGGTTTTTATATTTTTATAAGAAAAATTATATTTATTTTCTTTTTGGTAACCGTTACGTTAACCGTAACCGTTTCCTTTAAAACTACGCGCAGCGTGGCGGGAAGGCAAAGGTAGCTCCGAAGATGCTTAAAAACCCGCCTTCTTCAGCTCGACAATTTAATGTCAAGCTTCCTTAAACCCCGTGATTAGGTTGTAGTAATAAAGTAATCCGAGAACGATTAATTTCACGATTTGTTTTGTTGTTATTTGGAATGGTTTACAACCGCCCTCCTTCAACGGAAGACGGAGGATGTTTATTAATGATGTATTTATGAAAACACTTTAGGAAAAGTGTTTTATTTATTGTATTTTTGTATTTTTATTTTTTTATAAAAAACAATAACTTCCAAGGAAGGATCTTCAAATCACAAAAACAACGGACGAAATCGACGCACTCGTTTCAAGCCTTCCCCGGCAGCGGCGCCATTTTATTGATGTTATGTTTTTTATTTTTTTATTTTTATTTTTTATTTTTCCAAAGAAATCGTAACGAATACAATTTCCCCGGGTCGTTCTCCCAACGAAGGTTTGACGGCGTTTAAGTCGATTCGATGTCGTGAAAATGTGAAGAGAATAAGTGACGTGAAAGATTATTTTGGTGTTGTTTAATCTAAAATAAGAAAATTAAAAGCAATCTATGATAACAAATAAAAGCACACAAAGAAAAATCAAATAATGCAAATCCCGGGCTAATCCCGAGATTTATAACACTAATAGTGAAACTATAAAGCTAAAATGCAAAGATTAAAAACTAAGGGACTAAAACTGCAATTGAACAAAACTAATTTTTAAAGAAATAAAAAAAATCAAAAGTTTAATAAAAGTTAAGGGACTGAAAAAGTAATTTTTAAAACTTAAATTTAAACTAAAACTTTTAAGACAAAGACAAGGACCTACACTGTAATTTCTGGAACTTTATTAAAACTGAAAACGTTTTTATAAAAGACAGGGACTAAATGTGCTAATAACCAAACTATTTTATAGCTAAGATCTACCAGACCCGATTTTAACTAAAGCAGAAAGTAAAGGGGCCAAAAGTGACAAACTCAGAAATTTGTTTTATTTTCAAAATCAGTTAACACCCTAACAAGCCCTTTTCAAAGGCTTATAAAAAGCTCAATTCTAAACCAATTTTAAAAATAAAAGCTGTTCTAGAAAGCTTATAAAGAAGAGATTACAACTATCCAAAAATCCATATCACAAACTTTCAATTACTAACTCAATTTGAAGCAAAAACAGTCGAAGTAAACATGATCATGCAGTTACTAAAATGGAACTGCTCAAAGAAGGGGGTATTTCAGCCTCAAAATAAGCACCCGAATAAGCTCAAACTACAAATACCAGATGATAAACTTCAAACTAGCTATGTGAACCTACTAAAAACCAAAGATCAAGTTCGAAACTTAAGTGGTTGAGCCACGACGAAGCCCAAATCAGCAGCTATGAATCAGATTATGCAAAAGCATTCTGTGCTAGCAAAGTTAGAAACGCGGCATAAAACTAGTGCAACTCTTGATCTATTTAAACTAAACTTTGCACAGAGACTTTAGCAACTACAAGTAATCTAGAAAAGCCGATTTGGATCTCTAAACAAACTCAGCTTATGCTGAGCTTTAACAAGTGCAGTTAACTCCTAATGATGAACCTAAGGTATAAAACATACAAATCACTTAATCTCAACTAAAAAAAATTCCAACCAACATCATATATCACCTAATTAAAGCAAGTTAAAAATACCTAAAGAATACTAAACTGAACAAGTGGAAAAGTACCTCAAAACTTGAATATCTGCTTAAAAACTCCACAACCCATTAAAGAAGCACAGTCCTACTAAGCAACAGCTTAAAATAACCAAATTAAGCTAACTTAAACTAACTTGAATGACAAATGAACAGTTACCACTGTTTTTGACCCATTTTGAAATATATTTGACCATTAAAACAAACAGACCTTTACTTAGACTGCTTTGATTTTTAAACATAAACTAGACCAAATTAAACTATTAAAACTAGAACAAATGAATATATAACTAATTTGAAACTTAAAAATAATAAGAAATCCACAATGAGACTGAATTGCAGTAAAAAGCATTGTTGACTAATTAGTTGACTCTATGACTATTTTAACTGAAAATCAGAAATAAGTGAACACAATAAGCAATCCAATAACAAAACTCAAAAACAATATCAATTAAGGAGATACTACCAGTATAAGCACTATAAAACAGACCAGTAAGAAGCTTAACCAAACTTTGACTTATATTAAAACAGAAAAACTGAGTACAATGGTTTAGAAAGCTGAATAGAAATACAATAAGCTAAAGCTAAGTTACCCTACTCCTAACCTAAAATCTAACTAAAATCCTCCCTAGCTAACCCTCAAATCGTGAGTGATGAGTCCCTTTTTATAGCCGAGAGGAGGTGGATGCCAAGTCATCGATCCGAGTGAGGTTGTGCTTTCTCTGAGCTCCTTACACCCCTTAGATCAATATTGTGCTTCTTTGATCAAATAAACACCCTTGGATCAGATAATGTGACGTGGTTGAGCCAATAGTGTGCTGCCACATGTATCTATTCGTGCACATTCTCTCTGACACACTCTGATCACGTGCGTACACTTCTAGAAACTCCAATCATCATGTAATTATTAGTGAATTGGGGTAATTTTGGTGTGGTTATTCTAGGGTTCTTCGTGGGTGATTTGGGGATAAATTGGGGAGCGGGTTTAATTTGTGGGATTTTTTTTATTTTACTTTTGACTTAGCTTTTGACCGAGGTGGGATTTAGTTAATAATGAAGATGGGCCGGTTGTGTTTATTTGAGAGGTGGGCTCATGGGTTTGCTAGGATAAGTGGGTGGGTTGGGTTTATGTGGGATTGGGTTAGTTTAATAGGTGGTTCCGGTTTGTGTTTTAGATAAAAGGATCCGGCTTTTGGGATTTAGAAGTTATAGTGAAAGGAATAAGGACTAATAATGTAAATTCTGAATTTCCAAGGACCTTTGCTGCCATTTTCTCGAAGTTGATCTAAGGATTGTTTCTGACTTTTGACCAAACATAGCATTCCCGGCTTCGGCTTTGACACTCTCCCAAATCTCGTGCTCGTTTCTCGGCTATTTCTTTATTTTTGTCCTTTTCTTCGATATCCGTGCCTGCATATGTAAAAACACAAAAACACAATATATTTGGCATTTTGGTCGGGTTTTTGGTCTTTTTGGGTCCGGTTTTGGTCTAGAAATGGTATGTGTTTAGGCACATACAGTAAGGTTATTGAATCGTTTATATAAATAAGCTGCCTAAAACACAATGCAGTATCATCAGAGAAATTACAAGCTAAGGAGGAGTATCCCATTATTTTAGAAGAAAAATGAAATTTACCACTTGTAGAAACCAAAGAGAAGAATAACTTGTGTAAAAATTGATGATGAAATTAAACAAATAAATACAAAGATTATATAGAAAAAAGAGTTGAAATCTAATTAGCTAAAGGGCAAAACTAAATGGGCCTACGATATGGACTTGAGGCTTTCCTAAGAAGCTAACAATGCTTTCCTAAGAAGCTAGCAAGGTTTTTTTAGGAAGCTAAAGTCAATAATTCCTAATAGTGGCAACCACATAGTACTAAAAAGAGTAAACTTTTTTGCCGATTTTCACGTCATACAACTCCGTCAAAAAAGTTAGGACATATACGGAGTACATGCCTCCCTGCGTCAATAAACGTTAGACATTATACATTTTCCCGTTATGATCTAACATAAGAAGTATTTTCGTCTTTTTGCTTGTAAAAATATGTATTTTGCACTTTAATTTTATTTTTATTATTATAACAAAAAAAACAACAAACAAAATCTGTAATCCAACAAAAGACTTAGTTAAAAATCCAACCAAACGCATATTTTATCTTCAATTACTTTCACAAATATCATGGACTAAAAAATCTTAGGTCTTTTCATTTCAGAAATGAACTCAGGAGCACCACCTATCAATCCCTTGCTCGAAAGATCCAACACCACGAGTTCATTAGATCGCCTCCTATAGGGTTTCTTGACAAAACCAACTCATTCAAACAAGTCATTTCTTGCACTGACTTAGGGTGTTTTTGCTTCATTAAGATGTTTTTGGTCTAAATCTAACTATCATATCTTACTGTTAAGAGATGTTTATAAAGTCTGAATTTGAATCAAATAATGTTGTTTATTTTTTCATAATTGTGTGAATAGTTTTAATTGTTTTTTTTTAAGTATACATTAAACCATATCCATGCAATGAATAAATAGCTTGTATAAACATGAAACAAAACATTTTTATAAATTTAATACAATAATAAATCATTAGATAAGAGGCAATAAGAGTGTTAAGAGGCAATAAGAGTTTACCACCACATCTTGAAAGAAAAAAAACAAATAAACGACATTTGCCTCTTACCTTGTCTGACTGGTATGTGATAAGAGGCGGTAAGCCTTTTTTGTAGAAAAACAAACACACCCTTAGTCAACCCACCCCAAAACTTGTTACTAAGATTCATAAGTGTTAGTTCTTCAAATTGAAATATTTGGTGGCGAAGAAAGACGGTGGTGAAGGTGGATGACGAAGATGGGTAATTGAAGATGAAAAATAAGTAATAAAAAATGAAGATGAAGTTGGTATGAAAATGTGTATAAAAATGATATAAAAACATAAAAAGTGATAATAATAAAAAATGAAAGTAAAGTGCAAAATATATTCTTTTACAAGAAAAAGTACGAAAATATTTTTCATGTTAGATCAGGAAATTGTTTGCATCGATCATCTTCAGTGATGTATAATGTCTAACGTTTATCGATGGAAGAATGTATCTAACTTTTCTGATAAAGATGTATAATGTAAAAATGAGCAAATTACAAAAATGTATTTTAGTGTTCACTCTAGTAAAAACATTACATGTACTGTGATAACATAGAAAAGGACAATACGACTATAGTTTAAGATTAAATATTACTAGGTTGAAAATAGACAATTTTAAGTTAAATGTTTGAGACAGCGTTTTTAAGATCGGGATCATATTTAGGATCGTTTTCATCTTTGCAATATCGTGATCGAAAGATCGGATTGTGATCTTAAGATCCTACTATAATGTCATTTTCTTAATAGGAGTTGTAAAATTATGCAAATCTACAAGATCAGGATCCTATTAAGATCCTATCTCGTAAAGATCCAATGTAAAAACAGAATCGTTTTTGCTTTGTGGTATCGTAAAATCGTCGAATACTAAAATCACGACCGGGATCTTAACAACTATAGTTTGAGATTAAATATTACTAAAAGTGAAAATAGAGAATTTTAAGTTTAGTTGCAAATGATATTATCATTAGTGCGATATTACGGGTTGATCGGGTTTGGGTTTATTCAGATAGAATTTATTCGAGTTAAGGCTAAAAAACACATTCGAACCTAACTCTGTTAAGCTTCCGATTGGTCAGTTTTGAATATATCTAGGTCAAGTTCACTTGGATTAGGTTAGGCAGAATATATGTAATATGACAAATAAAAATATATATAGCTAGTACTAGCCTTCCAAAAAAAATAAGTTTACATAGATAAATTATAAAATAAATAAATAAACCTTAGTCTAGCTAATCAGGTTGACCAAAACTGGAATTATCCAAAATAAGACATGCAATCCGACACCGACCCTAATTTGCATCACGGTTAATTGGGTCAATCCAAACAACCTAAATAAAACTACTAACCTGGTTAACCGACCCAGGCAATCTTAATATGTTTGGTTTTTTGACAACCTTAATCATAACACATGCTAAGTATGAGATATTGAGATACTTTAATATTAAAATAAAATGCTCAACATTAGACCGGATGGCAAGGGTAACACATTTACACACATCAGCTTTCTCTCTCCTCTCACTTCCTCTCACTCCCTCTCACTTTTTTGTAGACAATGTCACCTTAACCTCACATTTCATTAAAATACACACTTTATAAAAATATACCCCACATACACTCACAAACCAAATAACAAATAATAAAAGAAAAAGATGACCCACATCACTTTGTTGCAAGTTAAGGTGAGTCGTTCACCTTATTTTCGTCTTGTGAAGCACAAGTCGCGCGTGAAATGAGGTGATGGGCAAGGGACTCACTCGTGACTTTGAACTTAAGGTGATGAGGTCACCCTCCTTGCCGACTAGCCTTAGATGTGAAACATCAAAGGACTTATGTGTTAATAATATTCATGGTGTGTGATAAGCTTTCAACCAAATGATTCCGGTTCAAGTAATATGACATGTGATATATAGTCAATGAATGTTCATTTAGTATATCAAGTTAAACTAACGTAAAATCTCTTGAATACGTGTTACCTGTATCTGGGACTCTTGGTCATGGTAATAGATAATGTAACATGTTTGCACCTAGAGACATATTTTATGCAACTCATACTCTTGCAATATCTCGTTTCTAGGGCAAAGATTTGACAAACCATTTCTTGTAATATGACAATTATCGGGTGAATCAATGTCATCAAAAAAAACTACAAGAGAATGGCACTGAATTTCATCTCCACTCCATGTCAATGAAATGTGTGACATTATAATTTCTTTGACATTTTCTGATTCTTTTAAGTCCAAAGAGCAGTAAGAAAGCACTAAAGTTGTTGAACCGACAAAATGCAATTATTCAAACATGTAGGTAATACTTGTATTAGTGACTAAATTATACAGTATACACCGAGATCAAATATGCATGCAATAAACAGCCTTAAGCAATCTACATTACTTTTCACAAAACCAGTCAGTCAGCATAGACTACATCATGATATCTAATACAGCGATCATCAAGGTCGAGCTCTCTTGTTGCTGCAAGACGGACACTTGTATTGCTTGATCTTCTCTGCTCTCGCTGGGGTGATATTCACACATTTCCCATGGAACCACTTCTCGCAAATATCACAGCAGATCCAGAATTCATCTGATGCATAATATTCCCCACATGACCCACATAAGGTTTCTCCATGCTCGTCATCATCCTCATCTTCTTCATCATCCAATCCATCTTCTTCTTCCTCTGTCGGTGGTGGTGGTGGCTACAAAAAAACATAATTTGCGACAAATTCTATTAATGAGAAAGTGGAGTAATTGCACAGAATAGCAATAAACTTTTACAATTCTTCACACATAATATTAACATATTTTGGAATTACCAGAATGGCAATGTGCATTTATCTTTTCACTAATCATAACAACACACTTTCAGTTTTTTACGAATTGTTCAAAATACAAAGAATTTTTCTTTTCATGGTTGCTATGAGCCTATGATTGGTAAAAGTAAAGTATGCTGGTATGCTGCTGTTTCATGATTGGTAAAAGTGTGAGGGTATCTTAAATTTTTGCGCAACTATCCCTATAGGATTTCGAAGATTAGACGGTTGATATACCTTTGAGTTTGATTTGGATTTGGTGCTACTGTGATTCGAAACTGTGGACTTCTCTTTTTGGTTGGTCTGTGCAGTTCCATTTACAACTTCAAACACTGTTGGGAGATCGTTTATCATGCTGAAAAGTCGTTTCCTGTAACATGGAATCAATCAATCAAAAAGGCACTCGATACATAATCTAGCATAGGTAATCTTTCAGTAAGCATTAGAGGCAGTTTGGTAGGCTGGAACGGAATGCTAAAAGAAATGAAATGGACAGAGGTATGAAATAAGTAAGGCTATTGAATCATTCATTCCAATCTATTATTATGTCTAGGCATGTAGTAATGTGAAAAAATTATGTAAATACAACTGAGTTACATGGTTAACTTTTTCATCCATTCCATGATGGATTGGGAAAAATGGAGAGTTAAAGATGCCTCTTTGCATGGAATGAAGATCAACAAATTTACAGGGATCATATTCCCTTTTGGAGTGGTCCATTCCATTCTATCAGACTTGGCAAACATTACTAAAAGCTGCCTAAAACACATTGCAGTATCACATAATCAATTAATCAGAGAAATTACAACCTAAGAAGGAATATCCCAATATTTTAGAAGAAAAATGAAATTTACCACTTGTAGAAACCAAAGAGAAGAATAACTCGTGTAAAAATTGATGATGAAAATAAACAATTAAATACAAAGATTATATATAGACAAAAGAGTAGAATCCTAATTAGCTAAAGGGCAAAATTAATGGGCCTACGCTATGGTGTGAGGAATCGAAACACTGTTAAGGTGGTTAAACCTTTGTGACTTTGTGTATATGATCTATTGAGTTAATATGATTAAGTATGCGGAATCTACTTAATCACACTTAGAAGGTTATTTGTATTATGGAAATGGAAAGTAATGCTTTAGTAACGAACAATAAACATGCAATGTTAACACCAAACGATTCAATATTATTAAGATAATAATACGAGTGATCTTTTCTTATCACTAGGGTTACAACCTTGAATCTTATGTTTCTATATCTTGTGATATTGTTTGTGTTTGTTCTTGAGAGATATTAATTAAGCACACTTATTTTTACACACTTATAAAGTTAGTCAAAGATCTTTCTTTTATAGTTCAAGAAAGATCTTTACAATAATGTTAAGTCTTGTCGAACAACTTGCTAGCTTATCTTATGTGTGTCAGTAACTAAGATACAACATGTATCTATGTTTACAACTTGTTCTGTGAGTATAAGATAAAGACTGAGCACATGGGGTAAGATATTATCTACCGTGTATAATTGACTTTAGTCAACCAGACTTAACGATAGAAGAGCAGACTTAATCTTCAACGACCAGACTTAACCAGGTAGCAGACTTAACCAGAATTAACACTAGCAGACTTAATCACTTAGAGAATTTCCCGATACTTAATCTTCAGAATATTTAATTCCCAACAATCCTCCCCTAAACATGTGAATCCATTTCAACATGTTTTCTGAATTAAATGAGGAATTGTGAAGATCTTTCAAACACTTCATAGTCAGACCCTTGGACTGAACTTTCTTCTATTCTGAAAGGTTAATATCTAACTCAGTAACTCATCTGCTTTCTGATCTTTGACTTCAACAATATCAATACACATCTTCAGGCTTCAAACATTGACCTAAAAGATGGTGCAATTTCCTTGGATGGAGGAATTATAAGAGGCAATGGTGTTGTGTATCTTGGATGCTTGTTTCAACAAGTGAAATCATCTATCAGCATGCCTTTGCAAGTGATGAACAAACGTAGTGAACTGAAATTGAAACTGAAAGCTTTCTTCGTTTGACCTAGATAGAACTTTCTCCTTTGGAATGCTTCATCCCTTCTGAATATATATAATACTCCAGAATCAGCTCTATTCTTGTCATTTTCAACTTCCATGTCATCATCTTGTATGCTCTTGTCTTTTCCTCCCTTTCACTGGTTAATCTTCCTTGGGCTTTATTTCCTCCCTGAGATGTTTCCTCCCCTGAGATGCAAATAACATTTCCTCCCCTGTTTGGAAGATCTCTCACAATATACCAAAATATTTCTCTCCCCATCATCTGAGCTATCAATTAGAACTTGTTATCAGACAATGTTGTACATGTAGCCATCAATTCCTTAAGAGTTTAATTTGCTGCCCTCATCACTTCTAGGTGTGTTAACTCCTATGAGAGGTGATTCATGGGGCAATAACTCATAATCCATCATTTGATGGTTTTCTGAGTCATTTTTATTCCAAAAATCCTTTTAAGAAAATTTTTGACTTTTAGCAGTATGCATATGATTTTATTATGAAAAATCATACTGCTTTCAACCATTTTGAAGGGATTAAGTGTATAACAGACACTTAATCAAAATTTCGGTTTAAAGCAACCTCTGGTTGTGTGAGAACCAAAAAGATAAACCTATTCAAAAGGCTTTCCAGCTCATAGCAATTGTTGCCTCTAACACAAGTGTTAGATTCACTTTTACTAGCTGTTCTTTCTATCAGATGTCCTTAGACTTGCTCATTATACTTAAAAGTATAAAATGATAGAAAGTGAGTTGAATCAGTTACTTTCTGATCAACTAAGTCATCAATTCAATGTGAAATATCATAATCAAGTTTCAAGAAAGAAGTTTTAAGGAGGTTTGAAATTCCCAAACTCTTTCGATCATAAACCTATTATGTCAGCAACTGATATTATCATTCTGCTGCTTCCATTTCACTTGAAATTTCCTTTGTGTTCACATGATCATACCTGAAATTGTTAGTCTAAAACCAAAAGAACAATGTACAAAGTACTTGTCTTGCATTAGAATAATCATAGGACTAACTGTATGAATAACACAATTTAAATTTGTACAAACAGCACAAACTTTTGTAATAGCAGTATTAACTGACAAAGCTAGCAGTACAAACAAAAATTTATATACAAAAACACATTAGATTGAAAAATTCAAAGATTAAGCATTCCAATACTTGCTACCAAGTACTGAAATCTTCCAACATCAAAAGCTTTTGTTAGCAGATCTGCAAAGTTGTGTTCTGAAACAATTTTAAGAACTTGAATTAATCTTTTCTCATTGCAGTCTCTTATAAAGTGATGTCTAATTTCAATGTGTTTTGTTTTAGAATGTTGTACTGGATTTTTAATAATGCAAATTGTACTACTATTATCAAATATGAATGACAGTGTTTAAGAAATTGTACCCATAGTCAAGAAGTTGGTTTTGAAGCCATAGGACTTGAGCACAGCAACTTGCAGCAGCTACATAATCAGCTTCAGTTGTTGAAGTAGCCACAATTGTTTGCTTCTTACACTGCCATGAGATAAGTCTACACCCAAGGAATTGACATCCTCCGGGTTTTTAGACTTTCTGTCCAAGCTAGCACCAGCATAATCACTATCCGAAAATGCTACCAAGTCAAAAGGTGATTCTCTTGAATACCATAGACCCAACCTAGGTTGACCCTTGAGATATCTAAAAATCCTCTTGACTGCTGTTAAATGAGAAACCTTTGGAGTTACTTGAAATCTTGTACAAGCACAAACAGAGAACATGATATCAGGTCTTGATGATGTAAGGTACATCAAAGATCCTATCATAGATCTGTATGTGTGTACATTCACATTTTCTCCATCTAAGTCTTTAGGAAGTTGCTTCTCAGAATCCATTGGTGTGCTTGCCATTTTTGAATCAGCAAAGTTGAACTTCCTTAGTATCTCAGTAACATATTTATCTTGACTAATAAATATACCTTCATATGACTGTTTAACTTGCAAACCCAAAAAGAATGTAAGTTCCCCCATGGAACTCATCTGAAACTTATCATGCATAAGCTTCTCAAACTCCAAACACATCTCCTTCCTTGTAGATCCAAAGATAATGTCATCCACATACACCTGCACTAACAGAAGATCCTTCTTGTGCTGTTTGATGAAAAGTGTCTGATCAATCTTTCCTCTTTGAAATCCACTCTCTTTTAAATAGGAAGCCAGTGTTTCATACCAAGCTCTTGGTGCCTGATGCAGGCCATATAGAGCTTTTACAACTCTGTACACTTTGTCTGGATGGTCAGGATCAATAAACCCTAGAGGGTGTGAGACATAAACCTCTTCTTCAATTGTGCCATATAAAAATGCACTCTTGACATCCATTTGGTAAACTGTGAAGCCTAAAAATGAAGCATAAGCTAAGAAAAGCCTAATTGCCTCAAGTCTTGCTACTGGAGCAAAAACTTCATCATAGTCTATACCTTCTTGTTGTGTGTACCCTTGGGCTACTAATCTAGCCTTATTCCTAATCACTATTCCCCTTTCATCCCTTTTATTCTTGAAAACCCATCTAGTGCCAATTACCTTTGCATCCTTAGGTAAGTCAACCAGCACCCATACTTTCTGAATCTTGAACTGAAGAAGCTCCTCTTGCATAGCTTCTACCCAGCTAGAATCATCTAAGGCTTTCAGAATGTTCTTTGGTTCATCTTGTGAGAGAAAACATACAAACAAGTAAGAGTTTGAAAACTGATACCAATTGTGAGGAATCGAAACACTGTTAAGGTGGTTAAACCTTTGTGACTTTTTGTATATGATATATTGAGTTAATATGATTAAGTATGCGGAATCTACTTAATCACACTTAGAAGGTTATTTGCATTATGGAAATGGAAAGTAATGCTTTAGTAACGAACAATGAACATGCAATGTTAACACCAAACGATTCAATATTATTAAGATAATAATACGAGTGATCTTTTCTTATCACTAGGGTTACAACCTTGAATCTTATGTTTCTATATCTTGTAATATTGTTTGTGTTTGTTCTTGAGAGATATTAATTAAGCACACTTATTTTTACACACTTATAAAGTTAGTCAAAGATCTTTCTTTTATAGTTCAAGAAAGATCTTTACAATAATGTTAAGTCTTGTCAAACAACTTGCTAGCTTATCTTATGTGTGTCAGTAACTAAGATACAACATGTATCTATGTTTACAACTTGTTCTGTGAATATAAGATAAAGACTGAGCACATGGGGTAAGATATTATCTACCGTGTATAATTGACTTTAGTTAACCAGACTTAACGATAGAAGAGAAGACTTAATCTTCAACGACCAGACTTAACCAGGATTAACACTTAACCAGCAGACTTGACCACCAGACTTGATCACTTAGAGAATTTCCCGATACTTAATCTTCAGAATATTTAATTCCCAACATATGGACTTAAGGCTTTCTTAAGAAGCTAAAGCCAATAACTCAGGGTGGAGGGTGTGGTTGAGGGTTTCCCTCGCCACATCAGCTCCACATCATCAAAAAACTCTTCCTTTAATTTTTCCTTCAACCTTTGCATCACCTTCTCTCTCTCTCTTCTAATAATTTTTTTTTCTATTTTGTATCATTTAAAAATACCCCAAAATACACATACC
Organism: Artemisia tridentata subsp. tridentata; assembly: GCA_021014915.2. Classification (NCBI taxonomy): domain Eukaryota; kingdom Viridiplantae; phylum Streptophyta; class Magnoliopsida; order Asterales; family Asteraceae; genus Artemisia; species Artemisia tridentata. The sequence continues at coordinate 115,989,712 of CP139508.1, read as the reverse complement.
CACTCACAATACATAAAAAAACAAAATACTAATTCTCTCTCCTTTTGGTATTGGTGAAATTGCTACGGGACTCAAACCATGCAAGGAAAGAATTACCACTTTTCCCGAAATGAGAGGTGTCACTCTTTTTGTTTTCCCGCTAGGGAATCTTAGTTTCCCGCTCATTTGCCCCATCCACACCCTATACACTCATAAGATACTAAAAACGTTACATGTACTGTGATAACATAGAAAAGGACAATACGACTTGCTAGGCAGTGAACTGTAAGTTCATCGTTATTATTAGTGAAACCTGATATGGGCAGAACTTACCTGTCTGATTTTCCAAAACCAAATCTGGCACCAAAATAGAAGGAAACAGAAAGCAACCAAGCATCACTGTGAACAGCAACTAAAGATAACCAGTCTTTTTCTTGCATTCCATCCCTTGCAAAATTGATTCCCAATGCTGGTTCTGGAAGTTCAGGAGGCACCTCTTCAGCAGGTAAATTGACTTCCCATTGCTCACTAGGAAACCCATACAAACACAGGTTCTCCTTTTCTGTACAAACACAATGCACAGAGTTCTCACATTTGAAAAATAAAGGCAGGGCTATTATGAAGCAGAAATACACAATCATTCTGGAAAAAGAAATGCTCTTTCATTTATCCCTCATAAATACATTTATATCAGACATCCATGCTCAAGAGAGATATTGAACCCTAATAGAAGCTAGCATGTGTATACTTATGACATAGAGGCAGTAGTTGGTAAGCACATCAGATACAGTTGGTACGCACATCAGATACTTATGGCAAAGGCAAACTGATTTTGTTAAGTGATCAGATGCATATCTAGTTCTCTACAGGCATATATATAGTGATAGATGTTCGTTCACTATTAGTGTTTGTACTAATCTACCTTCCGACTATTATTACTTTATTGGCAATCAACAACATACTGAGCACAGCTCAATTATGAAGACCACATGATCCAGGTGCTTCCTGTGCAGAAGCATTTATAAAGGATTTGCAATTTTTTTGACACAATGCTAACCAAAACATATCACTCATGTGCTTGCACGTGAAAACATAAGACAGTTTGGCTAGTCTTAAGTAACACCTTTTATGTCATATATCAGCTAACATCTTGTTACTTTAGTGTCAAACAAACTAAAAGTACAAATACTATAACAATTAACAGGCGGTAACTTGTAAGAGTGTGAAAGAAGAACTAGTGTATATAATAAGAAACTTGACAAACACAGGTTTGGCATTTAAGTCAAAAACGAGAACTGGTAGGAGGATGGAAGGTCATCTAAGGTGTATAAGAAGATCAAATCATATTGTGAACATATCTAATGTGGATAATATATCATAGGAAGTCACAACAGAAGATACCACCACGTTATCCAGCTAAGAAAAGAATACGACGTCAGCACATACTGCAGACAATATGCCACATATTTAAACAGTAATGAACCACCAGGTATTAAATCGAATCATTAGAGGCACAATTGCAAGAATGAAGACATCAAAATTAGATGCAGAAACTTTCTGGTTACAATAACACAAGCCAGGGTTCAACAGAATGTCAATAGTTTTATATAAACTGGTTGATATGTATGCAAAAAAGAAGCAAAACAATATGTGCAGTCACACAAAAAGCAACGCTTTCCATAAATTAACAAAGGAACCATCTTCAGAAAAGTCAAATATCGCAACTAGCGGCATTATGGATGAGCGGATGACCATTGAGAAGACTAAAGACAGCATAAGTGATGGACATAACATAAGATACAGTGCTCATCACATGTGGATACATCATTCAAATGTCCATGACTCCATGTTGTATGTCTTCATGACAAATATGCATGGAAGCAGATTCTATAAAGAGGGCTAGCTCAGTCCATACTCCAAAGCAAGTTTAGCTTACGCATTTAGTTAAAGAGAACATTCTGTCCCAGGCATTCATCGCACATACACAAATATAGCGTATATACATGTCCTTCAACTTTATGCAGTTAGATAAAGAGAATACCACATCAATGTTTATAAAGTGACCAAGTGGTCATTATTTCTTACTATTAACAGATCTTTTCATATTCTGAAGTGTACCAAGAGATAATAATTTGTCTGTTAATATATTTTTGTTAACAACTCACTAGTCTAGACCAGAAGACATAAACAGGTTCCTACCCTTCAGATGACGAACCTGAAGGAACATATTGCGGCAACTTTAAAATAATTGTACCATTTATTTAATAGAATCGATCTACAGAACGGAACCACTGAGCCAACATACTTACTGAAACTGTATCCTTCAAAAGGATAAGTCTACGAAAATCATCAAACTCAAATGGCTTTCTTTAAAAAAAAAGGTGGATGCAATGGTTTAAAAGGTGTTCGTATCCACTCACTTTCAATGTTCCATAATAGGCTACATTAGCAACTATGCGTGCAATTTGAATTTATGATCCTAAACTCTTGATATACTTGATCCCTACCAAATTAATTTCCAAGCAAATGCAATCACTTGAAATAATTTTTGTAGATTACACAATGATTAAGTTTACAAACTTTGAACATTACTGCACATTTATGCTTCAAAAACATGTAAAAGTTAAAAACATCACTAGATTTTCCACACAAAAAAAGCAACTGATATAGCTACATCAGCCACTATACACCTTATCAACCAAATCTGTGCACTGACTCATAATAACAAAATCCAGATAGTTATAGAAGCTCCGTTCGTGTATTTCAAGTCAAGTTCATTCTCACACAGTTGTCTCATATGATCATGTATTAGTTTATCATAACATGCAATTCTTTATTCTTCTAAACAAGTAGTGAAATTGTGATATAACTTCAGTCCATATAATTTTAACTTATTTTGGGGATTGCTTTTTTTTTTTTTTACCCTTCTGGTTTTCTGCTTATCAGCAGTTTTGCGTCATTCAACTTGCTTGTGCTTATATGCTCATTTTGAGGTAAAATAAGTAGGCAGAAAGCTGCTTATTTCAAAGTGTTTTTTTTACAGACAAATTTCTCTTACAACTTTTAATTAATGAAACTATTCAACAAATAATTACTGTTTCCCATATTCTTGCATTCTACAAAATAAGCAAATCCAAACACTCTTTCCGGAAGTACTTATATTTAGGGTTAATGTCATAAAACACCATTTTAATTTTTCAATGGACCATTTTAGACTTTTAGTATTTAAACTTCTTTTGTAATGTTTTGAGTTATTACATGTACTTTTCTGGTTTAAAATAGTAATTACTTCCCCGTTATTTCACCCGTGATCAACATAACCGGCAAAGTTGTCTAATGTGTCACAAGTTATCGTCATATATTAATGTGTTTTAACTTTTTAGCTCATGTGTTAAGAAAATAAGGCAAAAAGAAGCAACTAAAAAATCCATAGATTTTTCCCTTTTCTTTAACATGTCAGCAAAACTTACATAACTTTAGACATTTGGACCGGTCATGCGGATTATAAGTTATAAGAATATGTGGAAAGTAATTACTACCATTTTAAACCATAAAACTACAACTAATGACTAAACCGGTACAAAAAAAGTTAAAAGTGCCGCAAATAAGATAAACCTCCATTAATCACAATTAAGCATAGGATCAAACTATAAGCCAATTTCTAATTAACGTACCGCACTATCAAAATGATAAAATAAATAAAAAAAGTACTGTATTCAACTTTTATTTTTACATTTTAAAGGTTCACACACGTTCACGTGTCAACGTGTTATACTGTTATCGAATAATCTCACAAAAGTTACTCTTATTGCACAAAAAATAAAAGTTGAATACCTTTTTTTTTTTTTAATTTTAATAGTACGGTACGTTAATTAGAAATTGACCGAATAAAACTACTAAACATAGTAACCTAATTAAATAAAATATTAACAATCGAATTGAATAAAATTAATTAAAAAAACTAACCAGGATCACACTGCTGATAAAATTCAGCAACGTCTGCAACAAATTCAATACAATTAGTCAATTAATACTATAAAATAAATAAAAAAATAAATAAATAAATAAATAAATAAGATTAGGTTCGAGTACCGGTGGTAAGAGCTTTGATAATTCCAGCACGGCGACCTTTGAAATCACGAAAAACTTCTTCGACAGTTCGAGGGTTATAATTTGCCTCCATTTTTTTTTTATTTTAAAGTGAGTGATTAATTAAGTGGTTGTTGCCTGAAAGTTGTTAAGGAAGAAGATGACACGTGTGTTGTGGAGCGGATTTGAAAGTGGTGTTAATTCAAGGGTTTAAATTGTGGGATATGAGTCCGCAACTTGGAAAGTGGATATTAACATATGCCCATGTCATCTACTAATGGGTCTTATATAGCATGTGTTTTAAAGTTTCGCATTGTGTGTTAACGGTAGCCGCAGCTGTTTTTTAAATAAAAATGTTTAGTAAAATAGCTGTAAATATCCATAGCTCTTGTAAATGTCCACAGCTTCAAAAAGAAGAATTGAGAAAAAAACTTTTCTAAAAAATTGCTACAACTCATTGCTCCCTTATCAAACGAACATCAAAAATAAAAAGATCATTTTTACCGCTCATTGCCCCAAAAAGCTCCGAAAAGCTCCGCGCCAAACATAGCCAAGGTGTGTTAATCATACCGTCTTAGTGTGTTAAGGCTCTGCGTGCGTTAAGGGGCACGTTAACCCATTAACGTGTGTTAAAGTTATGCTTTGTTGGTGTGTTAAGGTTTAACACGGTGTGTTAATCATACCGCCTTGGTGTGTTAAGGTTTAACACGGTGTGTTAAACATACCGCCCATGTGAGCTAAGGTGTGTTAACCATACCGCCTTGGTGTGTTAAGGCAGAAGTGTGTTAAAGTTTAACACGGGTTACCATATCGAATGCTCTTATAAAATTATTGTCTTTTATAAAAAAATCACCAATTTAATAAAATTTCAACTAATTAAATACTTTTTCATATTAGTTTATTATTTTTAGACATCTCAAAAATAAGACAGAAACTGTAATTTTGAGACGGGAGAGTAGTTTTGATAGGTACAAATATTTTGGATATAATTTACTATATAAGCTGACTCATGCGATGCACTGCACTATATGTAATTTGTTGCCAATAAATTTGGAAGCTTGATGCGTTGCTTGATGTGTTATCGAGAACTTCGATTAAGTGTGTTATGTTAGTTTTCTTATTGAAGTTGCAAAAGAGTTTTAAGTCTTTAAGAATTCACATTAATCACTTGAAAATCAACTTATATATTTAGTATTTACATCTATTGTATGACTCAATCTTTTGAAGTTACAAAAAGTTGAAATATATATCCGGCAATTGCCTACATTCCCTTTGAAAAAAATGGTGGAGACAGGAGGAAAACATGTAACAGGGACTTACTGTAGGGACTAAACTGTACATTTTTTTAAATTTTTTATAAAGAGGATGTAGACAATTGGTTACATTTAGATGTAGGCATGATTTTCCCATTCATGTTTGTCACATGAAACTCTACCCTTTAACATGTTGTATAATTGTTTGCAGTTGGAGTGTTATTAGTTAATTTGACGATGTTAATGATGAACTAGTTTGTTGTTGATCGAGATAATGATGATAGCTATTTTGGTTTAGGGTTAGAGTTGATAAGATTATGAATAAAGTTTTATGAGCTTTCTGTTGATGAAGACCGTGATAAATAATTTTTTGGGTTTAAAGATTTGCTTGTGTGTTCATCTGTTTTTATTAAATAAAATTTCATGGTAAATTTGAAGAAAAATGAAGAGGCAAACTTAGTCATTTCAGTTTGGCTAGGGACTAAGTTGAACTCAACATTTCCTTACAAAGAGGTCGTCTGCATTTTCGAAAGACCAAGAATGAAAAATGCAATCTGGAGACGGTTTTGCAATTTACTCTTTAATTTATAAATGATAAGAGGCCGTATTAGTAATTTTAGGTACAAAAGTTGTCGAAAATTTTAAACGCTTTCAATGGTAGCGTTTCAAATTTGGAGGTATATTAAAAATAAAAGCTTCAACTTAACATTACAAAACGAGGGTTTATTTTAAATGGGAGTTTTGTTTTCAAAATAAAAAGCTAACATCTCTAAAATTTATCAAAAAGCTTCGTTTTAAACAGGGCCTCTATATTACAAGTTTGCTTTTTACGGCTGATTTTGAGATTTACGATTTTATATAAATTTATAATAACAAACCTGTTAGTGGATTATTGTTATTAGATTAGTAGTATTACACTAGGTCATTCTATTGTTAGTAGGCATAACCTTTTTCATTGTTATTTGTAACGCATTTGGGTGGTGAAAAAATGTCAGAAATAATCATGATGATATCTCGATGAGGTTGCATAAGAGTTGCCACCACCACGATTAACTTGAATAGAAAAAACTTCACCCACTTACGTTTTCATAAATACTTTGGATATTATAAAATATGGACATTTTATCGAATTACTTCAAAGTTATTCTATACACTTTATAGTTTTATCACGTCAAACACATGAGTAGATCTAGGGGACCATGGGTATGTTTGGTAAAAGTAGCAGTGAGCAGTAGTAGTGAGCTGTGACTAGTGAGCTGTGAGCAGTAGTTACAGCTCACCGCTCACAGTTTCTTAAAGAAGCATTGGAAAAATGAGCATTCCTAAAAAATAGCAAAGCTCACCGCTCCTTTGCCAAACGAACAATAAAAATCAAAAAGCCCATCGCTCACCGCTCATTGCCTCAAAAAGCTCTAAAAAGCTCCGCGCCAAACATAGCCGTGTGACATCAATGAAATGTTCTTGATTTCTTATAATTGCACCATGTACGAAAAATTCCAGTCATTGTTTATTTAGTTAATTAATACTCCGTAGTTGGAAAGTAAAAATTAGTTTATGGTTATACATATCCGTAGGTACACTATTCAAGTACTCCTAGATATCTACTCGTGGAGGATCATCTTAAGCGGTTAAAAAATTAGACTTTATAGTTCATTTTTCTCTTTAAATTGCAGTTATTAAGTGTGCATCGGGTCACTTTTAGTCATAATTTACTGAGGAATCGTTGATTATGCAGTTGCCTTAGATGTTAGCTGAAAACAGTCAATTTTTTTAGTCCACACTGGTTACGACTACACACATAAATTAATAAAGAGTAAATTACATGGTTCGTCCTTGTGATTTGAAGTAAATACTTAATTGAGTCCTTATCTTTTTTCTGTTGCATGATTGATCCCTATGTTGAAACTATTGCACACAGTCCGTCCTTCTCGCTAACTGTCGTTATCTTCTCCGTTAGCTCTCATTCGTCAAGTGACAACGTTAGTCCATTAACCAAACAATCATTTGCAACATTAGTCCTTCACACTAACAGTCGTTTCTAATTAAATAAAAATTTGGTTTTCTTACGTAACTCGTCTGTTTTCTTACATTTTTGTCCGTTTTTATACGTTTTCGTCCTTTTTTATACGTTTTCGCCCGTTTTGCTACGTTTTCGTCCGTTTTTCTAACGTTTTTACACGTTTTTGTCCGTTTTTACACGTTTTCGTCCGTTTTTATACGTTCTCGTCCGTTTTTCTTACGTTTTTGTCTGTTTTTATACGTTTTCGTAAGTTTTCATACATTTTCTTATGTTTTTGTCTGTTTTTATAGGTTTTTGTCTGTTTTTATAGGTTTTCGTCCGTTTTTATACGTGTTTATCCATTTTACACATTTTCGTCCGTTTTTACACGCTTTCGTCCATTTTTATACGTTTTCGTCCGTTTTTACACGTTTTTATACATTGTCATCCGTTTTGCACGTTTTTGACTGTTTTCACACATTTTCGTTCGTTTTTATAAGTTTTTGTCTGTTTTTCTTACGTTTTCGTATGTTTTTATACATTTTCGTTCGTTTTTATACATTTTCCTCCGTTTTTATTACATTTTTGTTCATTTTTATACGTTTTTGTTCATTTTAAAAACGGACGAAAGCTTATAAAAATGGACGAAAACGTGTAAAAACTAACGAAAACGTATAAGCAATGTTGCAAAACAAGGCCTACAAGGCCGATTAATCACCGATTAGGTGCTACAAGGCTACCAACCTTTCCGATTTGTGTAAATCGGTCAAACAACTCGGTCAACCGTGGTCAATGATGGTTAATGACGGTCAACGGTGGTCAAGCTTACCCAACACTTTCAAACCTTGCTGAAAATACCCAAAACTCGTCGTAAAATTGTTTAATAACTTATACTTGTTGTTTATATCTATTTTAAGATGTTTTTTGAAGAAAAATCTTGCTAGTAATACCTAAAATTTACCGGAAATACCTAAAACTTGCCGGAAATACAAAAAACTTGTCAAAAATGCCAATCCAATTAATCACCGATTAATCCCGCCTAGACCGATTACAAGCTACAGGGGGATCGACCGCCCGACTACCGATTCACGATTTTTGCAACCTTGCGTATAAGAACGGAATAAAACGTAACAAACAGGCGAAAACCTATAAAAATGAATGAAAACGTATAAAAACAGATGAAAACGTAAGAAAAACGGATGAAAACGTATAAAACGGACGAAAACGTGTGAAAACGAACGAAAACATGCAAAAACGGACGAAAACGTATAAAAACGAACAAAAACGAGTAAAACGGACGAAAAAGTGTAAAAACAAATGAAAATTTGTAAAAACGATAGAAAACAGACGAAAACATATAAAAATATGCGAAAACATAGCAAAACGGGCGAAAACGTATAAAAACGTAACAAAACGTAACAAAACGGCCGAAAACGTATAAAAATGGATGAAAACGTGTAAAAACGAACGAAAATGTGTAAAGACGGATGAACACGTATAAAAACGGACGAAAGCCTATAAAAACAGACGAAAACATAAGAAAACGTACCAAAACGGGTGAAAACATATAAAAACAAACGAAAACGTAAGAAAAACGTACCAAAACGGGTGAAAACATATAAAAACAGACGAAAACGTAAGAAAAATGGACGAAAATGTGTAAAAACGGGCGAAAACGTAAGAAAAATGGACGAAAACGTAAGCAAAACGGGAGAAAACGTATAAAAATTGACGAAAACGAACAAAAACGTAAGAAAACGGACGAGTTACGTAAGAAAACCAAATTTTTATTTAATTAGAAACGACTGTTAATATAAAGGACTAACGTTGCAAACGATCGATTGGTTAATGGACTAACGTTGCCACTTGATAACTGAGAGCTAACGAAGAAGATAACGACAGTTAGCAATAAGGACGAATGGTATGCAATAGTTTCAACATAAGGATCAATCATGCAACAAAAAAAGATAAGGATTCAATTAGGGATTTACCCCAAACCACATGGACGAACCATGTAATTTACTCATTAATAAATTTGTACTCTATCTTTTCTATATAAATTTTCATGCTTAAATGAAAGTTCATATGCATAGACTTCATTTCTATAAATTTCAGTGGAAGTCCTTAGTTTTTGCACATGCTTTTAAATGTGCCAAACACAAAGATGACATGGAACCCTGAGTGAGGACAATATACAACTACAGTCGCTCGGCCAAGATGATGTATAATTATCACGACAATGGTTTGTTATCATTCAAATCAGAATTCGCAATCTTGGCTTATTCAGAAGTTTGTTATAATCTCTTATAGTGGTCAGATACTCCCATAAAACTCTATCTGCAATAAGCCAATAACCATTACACAGAATCATAGTGTTGATTCTTTGACCAACACATCACTTGACACTTGACTAATAGATCAGGTATATATAGTCTATCACATATACTGATGTCAAATATATAATCATCCTTATTTACTTTTGTAAACTCAGATGGGAGGATAGACTTAAGCTCGACATGAAGGAGCTGCTCTTGTCCGAGGACATGACCTCAGATAGGAAGGCGTGGAGGGATAGAATTAGGATATGCGGGTAGCTCAAGTTTGGTGTGTTGGGTTGCTTTGCCGTAGCTTTACGCCCCATGCGTTGCCTTGCTTTGTTTTGTTTGGTTGCTTTGCCTTAGCTTTAGGCCCAGTGCATTTGCTCTGCTTTGCTCTGTCTTGCCCCGTAGGTTTGCCTGCTTTTTATGTTTCCTTGTTCGTTGTTTTTTGCCTCGGCTTATTCTCTGTTTTTGTGTTTGCTTTTGTGTTCTGCTTGTTTTTGCCTACTTTTTTGCATGCTTGTTGACTGCTTTGCTTTCTCGATTGTTCTCCTGCCTTTAATCTCACACGCGCACACAAGCACTTGTCGGAGGTCTCTTTGGAAGCAGCCTCTCTACTCCTGGGTTCTCCCGTGGGGTAAGGGTAGGGTCTGTCTACATCTCACCTCCCCAATACCTTGCTCAAGCGAAATTGAGTTTGTTGTTGTTGTGTAAACAGCCAATATACAAATCTAGCCGTCAAACATTTGCACCTTAAGATAGTAAATCTATAATTTTGTAAGGTGTAAAATGAAAACACCATTTTATCAACAGTTTATAACTTTATATGATGATTGAGTGTATTTAAAGTATTCGCTTCAATTATTCAATAAAAACCCAAACCAAAATTGCTAGTAATTAGTAACACACAGACACTAGAGATGATCAAACACTAGGTTGTACAAAGGTACACTTTCTTTTCAATTTTATGTGGTTTAATTAACACAATCTAAATAGAAACATCACCCAAAAAGACAAGACAACAGAGGATAAGATATCCTGGAAGAGAATTTGGCAAATGCCTGTTAGTCATGGTAAGACGGGATGCCACAAAGGTTACGGTTGTTTTGCGTTTCCTTTGTGCAAACATGTTTCACGAGCTGTTGAATCTTACAGTGTCATTGCTGTATTCCTTTCATCGAACACTTTTATTATTCTTCATCAGCATGACAAGAAATAATCATTGTCAACAGCTCAAATCTTTTGATCAGCCTAATAGTCTCGTCCTTTATATGGCATTTCCTGTCAAGAGTATACATGTAACATGAGAAATTAATCGAAAGTACAACAAATACTTTGTATCCAACTTTAGAAAACTATTTATCCATCCTGCATTGAACCCGGCACAAAAAAGACAGAATAAAATGGGTTTGGATGGAAGACGTTAAACAGTTAGTAATAGACAGTTTTCTTTAAAAAAGGCCTCTAGTGGTTATGCAAATACCTAGTTTTCAGAACCTTTCTATACGCAAAGCTACTAGTAGACTACTCTTATAGAAACTGAAACTCATATAAACACGCAGAGAGTACCCAGTGGCGGTTTAGGAGTCTATTTTTAACTTAACTAGAAGTCAACACGCGCCATACGGTGTTAATAAAAAGGGAAAAGAAGGCAGTTATTCAGGTGATTTTCTGGCGAGGAAGAGAGTGTGCTCCAGTTTTATTGTTTTGAGAGTGAGTGTTTTGCAAACATATCTAACCGTCTACTTTTTCTATATGATATGATTAAAATCTACATTAAAATTAAAAAGATTGAATAAGGTAAAAGTCAACTTTCTTACCGGAGGATAAGTTGGCATGTATACGACTTGTCGCGGTTGACCAAGAAGCATGTGCTGACCATACTGCAATTCATTTAGCATTACTTACCTCATTAAGATTAAGTTCCCAAAGAAGTCGAGCCAGTAAATAAAATAAAACAAAATAAAAATGAGTGGAACCACCAGCGTACCTGTGGAGTATTCGGGTTAAAATATGTCTGTGGGGATTGCAAAGGCGTTCCTTGTGGGCCATACATAACAGGCTGATGAGGGGGAAATGAGGGTCCCATCTATAAAGGTAATTTACACACAAAAAAAAGAAAGAAAAAAAGAGTAATTAATAGCAAGAAACCTAAACTTTTATCATTCACGTAGATAGATATACTAATACTTATATCATTAATAAGAGCTTACTCCAATGCCAACGGGCATGCCATGCATATGTGGGACAGGGGCTACATTAGCCGGGTAGTAGAAGGAACCATCGGATACTGGAGATGGAGCCCTTACTGGTGCCGGTGATGGAACAAAACTTTTAGCATTTGGATTGAGTCTAAATTCCTGGAAACATAATGAGAAACGCGTCAAAAACTAAAGAGATAATGTTTCAGAGCAACCAAAGATTAATTAAGAAAATGAGTGATCCTTGTGAGCAATGGTGACATATTATTTCATCACAATCAGTTTTATCGATACCATTGGTACCAATAGAGTTGGCAATTTTTGAACCCATTTACTTACAAATGGATCGACGCGGGTTACATTTTATATCAATGAGTGGAAAAATGGTAAAACTGAAAATCGGGTCAAAATGTATTTTTAATGCATATAACCTCCCAAGTCATTTTCAAAAAATCAGATTATCTTTAAAAAATGATCAAAAGTTGTGAACAAAAAGTGCTTTGGGTCAACCTAACTCTATCCATTTCAACACATACAACAAATTACTGGCTTGACCTATTACCCAACCCAACCATTTTTGCCACCACTAGCACCAGTAAGATGATTCTTATTTATGAAGGCATGGGGAGGATATTTTTTATATAATCTTAACCTTTGCATGAGGGTTTAATGTTGACTTTTCTGATGTCAAAGAGCCGATTGATGAGCTAGGTGATAATCCACGTGAACTTGCAGCAGCAGTGGGGGGAGCATTTCCAGATTCTGAGGTGGATGATGCAGAACTACCAGGACCACGAGACACTGCAGTCTTCACACTGGATGCTGATGTTGCTGTATCCTCTGATACTCCACTAACACTTGTCTTTTCTTGAGGTTTAGACACACCGGATGGTGCATTTGCAGTAGCAGTTGACGAAGGTTGTCCTTTGTCATTGCTTTCTTTATTTGGCCCCACTGATGACTCTTTAGCCGGAAGATCTGGTCAACAAAAAGATATTGAGGTGATGTTAAGCACATTTCTAAAAGAGAGAACAGAGAAAATGCCCAAGGGATGCAAATTGTGGATCAAAAGACACCAAAGAAAAGTAAAAGTTAGTTTGCAAATTCATCTCCAGGTATGAAGACTGAAAAGTATAAGCAAGTAGATTACACGAACAACCAATCAAGCACCAAGAGAGCAATATATAAACACAAGAAGAATTGTGATGGTCTTGGGTTGTTAGCATATACAAACACAAGCACCAAGAGAGCAATTATAGACCACCTATTTTCAAAAACACGGGCACACCCTGATGAGCTAACTAACTCAAGTCTGGTGTATATTACAACCAGATCAACGATCAGTCATGTTAAGAAACTCAAGTCTGGTGTCGATGATATAAGATAGAAAAACAAATACGTGAGATATATTGTCCCCAACCAAAAGGTTGTGTGTGTGTGTGTGTGAGTTTTCCTTTGAAAAAAAATATATAGGTACGCTAAAAGTACCAGGCGAGCAAAACTATACAAGTTATAAAACTGAGACATTTCAGAAGTATGACATAAATTAAGTCTAGTCTATTAAACCTAGCAATACTACAAGAATTAGTTTCCTAGGCTCTTTTGTATATGTGAGCATACATAGATGCATACAGATATAATTCTACTGGAAAAATTATAAATCTAAAAGAGCGTGCATAGATTAAACTAAATTCAAATAACAAATTGACGTAAAAACTCTGTAAGAAACAAAAACATTCAATAAACTTATTATGCCTATAGTTAACATGATTCTCTCTATATTCTACTTTCCTCCATCCCATGAAAGTTGCAACACTACAAGATGCTATTGGGTTTTTTATCCACCAATAAGTAACAAAGCATTTGACTTAGCACAGTTGTCCAAAGCTTCTTTTTCTTGATTGGAATTTACAAAGAACCTAGTGGTCAACTACGTGATTTTTGTTTCAAGAACTACCAAAAATTGAAGCTTCGCAATTTTCATGGAACAATCCAAAAAATATATTGCTGTATAAAAATTATTGACAAACCAAAGTAGTCAAAACAATCCATTTTCTCACCTAATGTTCATGACACATGGTAAACTTCTGCAAATAGAAAATGTCTTCACATGTTACTACCAAAAAGGCAAAAGTATAAAATACTAACCCTCAGTTTTTGAAGCCTGGCTTTGCTCAGACACCTGCATTAGCCAAACACAATATGAACAGTCAAAGGAGTGAATAGCACACAGTTGCACATCTAAAAAATTAGTTAACAGCCAGTAGCAAGAAACTAAATCTACCATCTGCTTCTCTGCATGGTCTTTTTTGTAATTACTTCCAGTATGTTGTTGATTAGTTTGATTGTCTTTTTTACTGAAACGGCAAAGGGTTAGTGAGAATATCGGTCATCTTTCAGGAGAAACGGAGTATAAGAGCACACACCAGAAGTAAAACTACAAAATTTAAAGCCAGTCTACAAACCTGCTCTGACTATCCAAAGAACCAGATGGCTGGAAGTTGTTGCTAGTACTCAAACGAGAGGATTGATCCTCAACCTGCATAACATGGAAAGTTGGCAAATCATTTAGCACTAAAACAAGACCAAGCTTTAATATAAATCGTGTATTCAGTGCCATGTATACCATTGTGGAAAAGCTTGATGGTAACTGAGGTCCACTGTTACTTTTGCCACTTGTAAAGTCAGTGAATGATTTGTTCGCAATAGAATCAGAAACATCTCCGAAGGTTTCATCATTTTGTGAATCCAAAACGTCCTCATTTTCATCGTAGCCACTATCGTCAACCCCACGATAAACAGATGAATATTTAGTTTCCTCATCGAGATCAAACTTGCCTTCAAAGTAGATGCCTCTTTCCTAATTACATAAAGGATGACTGTAAGAATTTGCAAAACAAATTATAGATACAGTAAGCTAGATGATATCCAAAAAAATTAAACTTACATAAACCGTCCCTGTGATTTGGTTAAAATAACAGAAATTGTCATTCGTCGATACTATTTGCATCAGTGGTCTCCAATTGATTTGTTTGCTTTCACTTTTGGTCTTTCAAGTATGTAACTAATCTCACTTTTGGTACCTCAAATAGGTAATACATTTCATTTTTTGTCTGTCAAGTATGTAAGTAATTTCTTTTTTAGTCCCCAAAGGGACCATTTATGCAAATAGTATCAAAGAGGCTTGGTTTCCATTATTGTCACCAAATCACAAGCATAATTAATGTAATTTACGCTATATATTAAGAAGCAAAACCCATACCTCTGCTAGATGAAGATCTTTGGTGTCCTCACCCGAAATCTCCCTAGCTATTCTTAAGGCTTCCTTTTCTCTTTCTCTCATATTAGGACCTCTATCAAGCTTCGTTGTGTAAAGCTCCTCGTTAAAAGTACTTTTTACTCCAAATAATGTTGCATTTACTTCAAATTGATCCCAGCCCCTAAGTAATTGCAATGTAGATCAGCATAGATTTATACATAAAATTCCCTTGATAAAAATATTAACCAGCATATTTGGCTTATGTTTATTTAAATTAAATGGAAACTACATTTGATCTGCGAGCATCAATACAGGAGTGGCCAATTGGAGATTCTCATGAATCAAACCATGTATATATCGTACAAGAAAAAAAGCTGCAGTACTTGAATATTTTAGTAATCATGTGGTAATTGACATCCTTTAGACCGTACTAAAACCTTTTTTTCTTTTCTCCTCCCTACTATAAACTTAATTTAAGTCAACCAGAAGCGTGTACATAATCTCCACATTAATCACGTGAATGATCATCATATACTAATAAAGATATATAGAGCCATACCTGTTCGAGTGGCGATCAAATGTATTGTCTAATTCAGGACATTCTGGATTATCATCATCAGGGACCCACGGTGTTAACTCTCGTTCCAAGTCCACATGCCGGGATTGAGATATAGAGGAGTCTATCATAATGTCATGCAGTTGATCAGGCTGAAGTTCATTCATCAACCCATCCCTGGTAACCGATACACTCTGCCCAAGATAAAACAATTTCAATAGTAAATATAACCAAGCCCGTCATTCTAACACCTGTACTATATTTCAAATACTAGTCTGACACCAGCCACAGAGCAAGGACAAGGAGTGTTTAGTTTCCAAAAAGTGTTTGGAAGGAATGGAATCTACTGAAGAAAAAGGAGTTTGAAGGAACTGATAGCTGTGGGAATGGGAGGAATGGAATCTACCAAAGTAAAAGAAGTTTGAAGATAAAAAAAAATTATTAGAACACTGATAATATTAAACAAACCTTGGCCACAATCTGAACAACTTCTTTCCCGGGTATTATTAAAGTTTTTGAAGGTGGCTTTTGAACAGAATCTGGAAAGTTTTTCTGTCCTCGAGATACACCAGCCTTTGTAACACGAGCCATTTTCAAGATTACTCCTGCATAATAGCAATCAAGTATATCTTCAGAATACATATGATCACGTACACAAATGCATCAACTATGCATAATTTCAGTTTCAACAACAATACAAATACTATAGAAAGTACCAAAATCTGTCTCGGCATTTGTAGCATGAAATATTCCAGAAAACACAGATCCATCAAGAACTTGGACCTCCACCTGATGCCCAATAAGGCATGTTGTTGCATAAACTAGCCGATCACGTGATGGGCTTTCAACTCCCCCTTTGTTTCCAGTTTGTAAACCTGAATAAGCTGACGTTAAGATAACGAACATGCAAATCACAAGACATATAAGGGAAAAAAAGCTTTACCTGCAGTTGTCATTCTATTAATATTTGACTTTCCAGGCTGAGGTTTAATTTCCACTCTATTCCCTATTTCTTTTTCATTTCTTCTACGAGGAAATCCATTTGCAGAAGATCTAGACTGTGCAATTTGTTGCTGGTTCATTCTTGAACAGAACTTCTAATTCACCGCGGATCAGGTACTGCAAAAGTGAAGAAGTTGAGTAACTAACCAAAAGCCACAAGAATTTTCAAGTGCATGTATCATACAGCATTTAACTATTTAACAGCAGATCAAAAGATCAAAAGATCAGAGGCAAGTGTTTATTCATTCATTGCCTCTCCTCGATGTCAGTTTAACGTATGCTTCAATGTATCAATAACTAAATAAGAGTATTGGGTATAGAGTATAGACTCAGTATATTCTGCATGATAACGCAATATATATCGACTTCTATAGAGACCTTAATAATTTGTGTGCCAAAAATAAAACTAAAAGATAAGTTAGAAGGTGCCAGGAAGGTCATGTTGTAACTCAAAATAACAGGGAACCAAGTTCTAAGCACTGTGAACTATATATAGTGATATAAAGGACCTTGACGATGTACTTATACTTGTCATAAAAGCATGCAGAATTATGTCCACAACCACACAAACCGGGTAAAGCTCTCCCTAAAGAGAAACTGGTGTGACCCTCAGAAGATATGGCCGCACCAAGAGTGTTTCGAACCTCAGGTCACCGATAATCAAGTTGCGGACCTACTTGGCCAATCCTTGTTCATCGATTGTTAGTCTTGCAAATAGGCAAATATACAAATGCAAGCCTCAAAATACCCTGATAAAATGTTCAGAAATGGTTGCTTTCTCTTTAACCGTGTGAGATGATCACTCTTAAGTGCGGTGCATTTCATTATCTCAGGTGAAATGATCAAAAGATCCTATCTTTGGTCCAAATCCGTGTCAATCAAGTGCTTAAATTGGTGTCGTAATCCCTATTCTTGTCCCAATTATCAAGGGTACTATGTCGCTTGAGTACATTCGTAGGAAAGTTACAGTACACCATTTTTTCCAACATCTTGCACATATTAAACAAACACCAACCATTCCAGCACAAAGCGGGTAAATGCGCAATCTTATGACCACTGTCATATAGAACCAACATCAGAATGGTGCTAACAACTTAACAGTTAACACAGGCTTTAACTTTTTGAAATCTAAACTTCGGCTGCTTAAATGGACGACCTAAGCATTAAGGATTCCCAACCACTGTAACTAGTTATGGATGCTTACTCAAAGGCCTAGACTTGGGTGTCCCCAACCACTTCGACTGGCATCTAATTACTGGATCATGCAATCAAAAAAACTAGTAGGCGTTAACCAACATACCCAACATCGTATCCATCAAAATACTTTTCTTGACTTGAAGTATATCACTCCAATCATTTTTAGGTAAATGCGCCAATTGAACAACATAACTATTATATTAAAATGTAACTGTACCACAGATTTAGTTATGATGTGTTTAAATGATCTAAAAACAAATCTTGTGGATAGACAAGTTTCATTGCAACTTAAACATCCACTTCACTCCTGGGCAAGCGATTCGGCATCAAAAAGATCACTCACACACCTAGGCCCTAGCTATTCTTATATCTTTAACAACGCAACAATTTCACCATTCGCGCTAACAAAGTTGCTTCATTTACATAAGGCATAAAGATGCCACGTCAGAGTAACTTAACATCCGCTACCTAAATCCATTTCCATATCTAAAGCTCCAGAGATTGGTAACGAAAAACAGGAAGCAACATGAGAAAGTACTAGTGGCATTTCATGTAAACCAATAAAGCCTAAATGTATGGAGTAGTCACACATTATGTTTGTGACTAACTAGTCAAATTATATACCTAAAATAAAGGGTATTCATTGTGCTCTCACATCCACTCATAGTTGTCAAAAGCGACGGCGAATTCAAGGCGCAAAGACCCAAAACGTGGCCTAGGCGAGAGGCGCAAAAAAAGCGCGGGCCCGAAAAAAAAAAGCGCACTTAGGTAAAAAAACACCAAATGCCATTCAAATTACCAAATACCATTTAAATAACTCATAATGCATTTAACCAAAAAGTTCAATACATAATGCATTCAACTAAAATGTTCAAAACCATTGACCAAATACCAAATTACCATAATGCATTCAACTAAAATGTTCAAATTACCAAATACCAAATGCCAAAAAACCCATAATGCATTCAACTAAAATGTTCAAAACCATTGACAAAACTTAATTAGAACCATCGACTATGCCATCATCAATAATACCACCACCAACATCTCTATATTCTCTCTCTTAAAATTTAATACCACCACCAACATCTCTAATAATTAAATTAAACACTCCCATCATCTTCACCACACTACCAGGAACATAACCTCACAAACCGGACCTCCGCCAGAGTTTTCACGCGCCCCCACGCGCCACCCCTTCGTGGTGGTTTTCTTGTTTTTCCGGCGTCTTTCCGGCCAATTTCCGGCTGCCAGGACTTCCACCGCCCACGAGTGGTGGTTCCCCACCTTTCTCCGAGGCAGATCCGAGCATCTTCGCCGCCTCAGCCGCCGTCGGCGGCGACCACTTCCGACCACCGGAAGGGTTTATATTGAAAACTGGAATATGTCGCTTAATATTTATGTGGGCCTGGGCCTAGGGTTTTGGGCGGTGAAGGTGGGCCTCGCCCTCGCCTGTTGCCTAGGCGCACAAGGCGAGCGCCTTTAACAACTATGCCTCCACTATACAACGCCATAACCAAATCCACACATTTATAGCAAACAAACCACAAAGTCACTTGGCTAACTTATTTCAAAGGGGATTAATAATTTAATATTACTCAATAAACAGTAAACAAAAAGAGATTCCTGTTCAGGCTATCGGGGGAAGTCGAGCCTTTTTGGATCTGATGTACGCGGCATAAAAGCTATTCCCGTGGCTGTTTCTGGCCATCCCAAGATTTTTACCCATCGAGATTCGAATTATACAAGAAATATGTGCTAAACAATAGTCTTAATTCTACGTGGGAACTGAACTTCTACAGGCATTTTGACAATATAACTTATAAATATATAGGGTATTTTTTTGGTGGTGTCCTCGGTATACTTGTTACACCAAGTAGGTCATGAAGTTGTCTATGATGTGGCAGTGTAGATGTTGGTCTCTTGATGGTCACCACTACACCCGGCCTAAGTGAATTAATTTTGATTATTACCATAAATGCATCATCATTCTATTCCAAACTTGTTTTCATCCAGAACTTATTTTCGAAAATCAGATAAGCATGTCGATTCGTCTTCTAATGTTAGAAAACCATAGTGATTCGATATCGAAGCTAAAAACCCTAACAAAGCAAATAGTTAATCCAATAAAGCCCTAAAACTAGAATTAGCAACACGTAAGTAACCGATCCACACAGTCACAAACACAATTTATCTAGAATTAATAACATTGCATATGATTAATTGAATAAATAAACTTACATAAAAAGATCTGTTCTTATGTTATGGTTGATCTAATTGAGTTGAAAGATGACGGATCGAGTAACGCCGTTAATTAACGGTGATGATGATGATGATGAGCAAGTAAGCAAGTAAATTTGGGTTGTGATATGATATGATCACACGCTACTACTATAACTCCCTCGTATCATATCATATGTTTATTAAGTTTCATTGAAATTTTGTGTCTTTTGTCTTAATACTGTAATTTTTTATTTATTTATTTTGTGCGAGTTATGATTGCGAGCCGACTAATTCCAGATGCATTATTTATTTAAACTGCACGAAGTTGGCGCAAGTAAACCTGTTGCAACAAGAGGATTAATTTTATCCTCATTAGAATCGAACCTTTGACCTCTACTTTGAAAAACTTATATTCTTATTGATGTATCACCCCATGTGATTTTGTCTTAAGTGTTAGTTAAACGATATTTATTAAATTAAATTTCCTTTTTACACCTCGACGTTAGCTCAGCGGGTGGTGAATCATATGATCCGTATAGGTATAGTATATGTAAGTTTACGTAGATCTTACGGCTACCTTGTTTACGACTTCATCCCAATCGAAAACATCATCGTGGTGCGGCAATGTCCTAATCAAACCGGGCGCAAGGTCAATAAAGATGTATTTAGTACACATTAACTAAGTTTATAAATATCATATATCGACTTTTAATAATAAATCAAGTTCTTTTTAACCATCATATTCATTAATGTTAATTAAAGCCCTCTTATGCCTTGAATGCGACTTTAAGGGTGCGTGTTTTTTTTTTTCTTGAACAGCATCTGAGCCATTTAATTCACATCATACCTTAGATGCATTAGATCTTAATGGCAAGACCTAGGGTGTCTTACTCTGAATGCCTCTTGTTGAACAAATAACCAAAAAAAAAAAAAAAAAAAAAAAAAAAAAAAAAAAAAAAAAAAAAAAAAAATCCGTTCAACACAGTTTTTTCCGTCAGTGCTTAGATTGACATTTACGCTCAATCAGATCATGCGGTCAATCAGATTCAGACCTCTTATAACAACCACCTAAATATCCCTCTTATGCTAATCGTAATGGACCGACTACGCATTTGGTCATGTGTTTGATCTTAAAGAGAGAAGCTGATGTAGCGGTGAAATAGTTAGAAGCCATGTTTAGTTTCTTTTTTCCAACTATAAGAGTTAATCAAACACATAGCTATTTCACAAGTCTTTATTTTCCGGTCTCACAAATGTTTATGTTGGAAGAACATTTGCAAAGGTTGTCTCAAAGTTTCTCCATGTGAGTTTGAACTGGTATTCGCAGGGGCAAGCCAGAAAGTTATTGGAAGGGCAAATTTGTAATTTTAGAAACTATACTACAAATCGGTTCATTAGGGGAGCAAATTACAAAAATAGCCAAATATTTAAAAATATTTACACTACAATTTTTTTCGCTAGAAGGTTACGTGCCCACCCTGCCCCCTCCTGCCTCCGCCACTGGTATTCGGTGAAAAATACCAAACCACAACCACTAGGCACGTTTTTTAGTCAAAGACGGAATCGGAGCTAAAATTGACCGGATGCACAATTTTCTTTTTAACTGTAGTATAAGGAAAAAAATACATTTTTCGTTGAATATGATCGAGTTTAGTAAAAACTAAGTTCACTTTTCACCTATTAATATACAAACTAAACAATAACTAGAAACACAATGCATTGTAACCAATTTTCTTTTAACTATACTATAAGGAAAAAAAATTACTGTTTTTGGTTAATATGATCGAGTTTAGTGAAATTAAGTTCACATTGCGCCTTTTAATGGACAAACTAAGAAATAACTAAAAACACAATGCATTGTGACCAGATGCATTTTTAAAAATTCAGTGTTTTTTACAAAAGATTAGCACTACGGGACCCATAGTTCCGTCTTATCAGGGTCTCGTGACATTGCAAAACCCCTAGTTTCATCCCTGATTTGGGCTTCTTTTTACGAACTACTATAATATGGGATGAGTATCCGGTTTGGAATTGTAACCATTAAAAAACTTCTAAAAGCTAAAGATTAAGAGCATCTCCAATGGAGGGTGCAATATATAGTTCAATAGTCTGTCACGTCACCGCCACATCAGCATCTCATTATTTTATAAACTGTCACAACGCATGAACTTTAAACAATATAAAGCATTTCCACATCATCATAAATTTAATTATTTTTTAAATTACATTAATATAAAAAATGCACTGTGGATGATTAAATATTGATAGATGAAAAAGGAAAATAAACTAAATAATATAAAGAAACTAACTGGAGAGTATAATGCATATGTGTTCGAAGAGATACCACCATTAGATCACTCATGATATGGAGCTTTCACAATGGATTAATGTTAACAACTTGACCAACTTTTTAAGAGTCGGAAGTTAAATAGTATAATTAATAAGCTAAATCCTTGAAACATTATAAAGAAGATTAATGTTACGAAATCATGAAGAAGTTGCATGTTACGGGCTGCAGCGGACCTAGGGGTTCTCGGAGGTACACGGGAACCCGATGGATATTTGTCACCTAGTGTAATTTTTTGTTCAAAATTACTAATTCTTTATAATGAACTTGATCTCTAAATTTTGTGTCACGTAAATACACGTCTTGTTTAGTCATTCCACTTATATGTCAAGAAGAAAAATACATGTCTTTGTAATTTGTTCACTAGTTTTAATTAAATTGTATCATATAGTTCATTTTTATTTCTTTTATACGCGTAAAAAGAATTTATACACATGATGACTAAAAGTTTGGGTTCGCCCCCGATTATGAGGTGTTAGTTTTGTGTTTTTTGTAAGAAACTTTTTTTTTCATTTGAGATATGATCAATGTTGTGTGTTTTTTTTATCGAGATACCTACTAATACTAAGGTAAAATGTTGTTTAACATCAGTAAAAATTTTTTTTTTTTAACTGCATGATATATGGTGTCACAAAATAAGACTCGAATATATGAACTTCACCCTTACAGTAACTCAGGATTAGAATTTACACCCACTTATTTGGTTAAGAAACGTCGTTTGACAAAAAGCCGTTGGCAGTCTATATCACAAATATATTGTTAGTATAATTATTAAACTTAGACATTTGTCTTTCTAGAAAAGATATTTGGCAAAATTTCATGGAAAAAGTATGGCAATTTCTGTAACAACCAAAAATATCATACATGGGACCAAAAGTGGGAAATAAGAGAGTAGGATGTTTCAAAAACTTTTCACACCAAACTTTATCTTTTACCATTGCGATTGTAATTATATGATATTCTCAACTCTTAACTCTTAAGGCATGTAACAAAATATCAGATGCTTCATTAAAATAATGTATAGTGACATAACGAGTGTGGTAGCCCCCACGTTGCCGCAGGATTGACTTGTCGATGGTGTCAAGTTTTTTTTTTTTTTTTTTTCGGTTGTTGTTGTCATGTGTAAAGGTGGCTTAAATTTTGTTGGTGTTATCCATCATCTAAAAAGGGTTTCTATAGCAACCAAAATTCCGCCACTTCTATCTCTGCAAAATGAAATTAATATCAAACTCATATGATTTTCTAGTGTCATTTCTATGCCGCTAAATTGCTGGTATCAAACACTATAAACTTCAGTGAAGGCTAATCCATAAAAATTTCTCTCAATTACCAGATTAGAGGTTTTAGACATGCTCATGTTATCATCAAAAACTATATTGAATTTAGGCAAGGTCTTACGGACACTTAAGAATAAGTCTATGGTAGCCAAAAAATATAAAACGATAAACAGCCAATGACTCGATCATAACTTAAAGATCTTTCAAAACTGCAGACTGAAATCGCTTCATTCTTGAAAACATAAACAGTAATAAACACCTAGAAAAGGTTTCTCTCGATTCAAGTAACAAAAACAATACAAAATATTAAATCGTTCTAGCAAGAACAAAGAACGGTGGTGCTTCAACGCTTGTCACCACCACCTCCAAGCTTAGGGCCCTTACCTTTAGGAACATTGCCACCCTTAGTTTGAGTCTTCTGCCTTGATACACAACTTCAGCTTTCTTTGCTTTCTTCTCATCTTTGGTCTTCTTGATCCTTTCCTTGATCTCACCTAAATTTAGTCAATGTGGAGAAGTTACTCATTGGTGCAAAACAGTAAAATAAATACAATGGAAAAAAAATATATGATCTTAGAAGTTAACATACCAAAGAGCAGCTTCCCTAGCAGAAAAGCATCAACCATCGGAACTTTATCGAAGTTGTCATTTCAAGGAGCTAATCACCCGTATAAAACACATTTACTTACCTTCTCATTGAAATATTTGCACAAAAAATTGGTTGTTTTAAATGAAAAGTGTATTAAAAGTAAGAAAAATTATAATGCTGGAAAATATCTTATAATGCTGGAAAATGTAAATTGATAATTTACCTAAATCATGGCAGGATGATCTTGTGGGTTATTTCCTTGCCATGGTGCCTACAAAAATTACAAAACAGCCTTTAATAACATGTCTGGGCCACCAAATGACTGCTGACTTTTTTATATTAACGCTATCACTTGTTATTACTAAAACTAAATTGCAGTAGTGGTTTTTTCATAAAATCTATATTTTGTCAATAACCATCTTCAAAGAACAAAAGAAAGCAAAGTCAAAAAGGAAAAGAGATGTCAAACCAACCTTTACATTACCCACTCATACTGACCATTTGCCAACTGCCCACCTTTAGTCGTAATGTTATATTGTTTTCGTAAGTAAAAGGTTAAAAGAAATATAGACAAACCTTGAAGGTGTAAGAAACTGGTTGTTCTTCAAATTTCTTTTTCAGGTGTCCAACTTCAGAACTTGCGATTTTTCGTGGCTCATCCATTGTATAAGCTACAGACGCTGCACCCTCTGCTGTTGCAGCAGTAAACGAAAGACATAATAATATTATTAATAGGTCAGTACTAAATAGATGTTCTGAAAAGACGAAAGAGAAGATTAATTGCCCATTAATAATTCAGGCACGAATTGTTGAGTATCATATCATCACACAGGTCATTAAGTCATTAACACTGTGAATGAAAAATATTGCAAAACTTTAGTTGTCAAAAACATTTTAAGATGAATGGAAAATCTTGCAAAACTTTATTGGTCGAACATAGGTGTATCCTTGGCGTGCCTCTAATCACAATACATGAAGCATTGATTAACTGATCAGAGTATTGATTCTAATATCATGATAATGTGTTATACATGCCAAATAAGAATTATGCTAGTATACTTCTGATAGCATACCATACTTGAGTTCAACATAGGATCCGAAAATTCTTTGGTGTCTTTCATTATAGAAAGAAGTCGCCAATATATGCAAGCACGGTAAGATACACCTGGATCATATAAAGTAAAAAACGGTAAAAAATATATGCGAAGACTGTTTCTTTATGGGTAAAATGTGTATAAAAAGCAGACCCACATTACATTCACTGAAATTTAACAGAAACTGATTCCAAATATGGTGCTTTAATTGTCATTCATACAAATGAACAGAGCTATAAGAACAGAACGTACCCGCTGAAGATGTACTTGAATTGTCAGAGTGGGCGTAGTTATTCCATTTACATTCGGCTCATTAAAGTGCACAATCTGTTGATCAGTGAACATGTAACTCAGGACATATGTCGGCATAAAGTTTGAAGCTTTCTTGCATAAAAGTAGAGAATATGCTATATGAATGTAAATTAGCAAAGCCGCTTACCAAATAGAGAATGGGTCCAACACCAGATTCATGAGGCCACCACAAAAGAAGCGAAGATTCAAAAAACAAAAATGGAAGAAACAACACCATAATGGATTCAACCACGACACTTTTAACAAATCTGCCCTCAATTTCTTGGCGTATCAAAGCAGCAGCGTCGCTGTTGCCACTTGAAGTCAACTCTATCTATCTTGCAAAAACTGAACTGAGAATGAAACAATTGAAGATGAGAAGTACCTGAGTATCAAAGCGGGCAGTACACGTGAAAGATTTTACAGTGTCGGTTGTCACTTTGACATATTGACCTACTCGGATCTCACTAATGTTGCTTGGAAGGTCAATGGTTCATCGTTCACGACCACCCAGCTGCCTTGTACTTCTACAAACATGAAAGCATTTTGATACGTTAGAACAGGTTAAAACGTTGTATTGCAATGGCCATTTTTTTTCAGCGATTACAAAAACTATACTTTCCGTTAAAAACATAAAGTTAATGTTAAGTTCAGAGCACTGGGGACATAAATGCAAAGTAAAAGCACAAACAACCTAACTGCTTTCATTTACTCACAATGGGAATAAAAATTCAAATGAAACTGGTGTACAAACTGATAAGGGCCGTTTGGAATTGCCTTTAGAAATTGCTTATCAGTTTATTTCATGGTGCATAACATTAGCCATTTCTTGCGGTCTCAATCACACGAACTCGTTACTTATAGCCGTTATGCCTTTTTCTGGTGCACAACAACAGTACGGTCTCCCACATCACATATGACAGACATAGTTGTGAATGAGACAATAACCTGGGAAGCATCAGAATTTGCACTCGCATCATCTTACGCATAATTTGCTCCTTCGCTTTTGGCAATTTCTTTCTACACAACAACAAACCATAGAAATTATATAAACAAACATAACGAACTAAAATTGAATAAGTTACCACAAACAGATGCAAGCGCAATTCATTACACAGGCTCTTCACAATAAGTCTAAAAAGTGCATACTCGCTGCCAAAAATGAATGGCAAAAAAATAACCGGTAACAAAACAATATATAGTAAAACTATGCCTATTTTGTTAGAGTTTATGGATTATTTATTAATATTTGTATGTCCGGTTTCGAACCCGAGACTTCGGGATTGCACACATTACGTATGAGTCTCAATGTATTAATAATTAATATAATTATTTATGATTAATTATTAAATCACAAATATTTATATGATCGAACAAGAAAAGTGGAGGGGGTTGAGTGTCGATTTATGAAACTTGAGGAGGTGTTTGACTCAAACTTGGTGAGCAAGTTTGGAGTGTATATAAACCCCTCAATACCTTCATAATCGGTTGACAAAAATATATCCCAAACCGATTATTTGTCAATATAATCGGATAATGAATATAACACTTATCCCTGAACCAATTTGACCATTCGGTCTAATTGTTTTTCTACCCCACTCATAATGAAACACGTACAGTAGATAAAGTGTAGTGATATAATATCATGCATGTGCATGTATTATCTAATACGTGTATTATGCATGCATATTTATATGCATGGAAGTTGTTTGCTACTTTATCATCGTGTTGATGTACTGTAATGTGTTATGTGGGATTCGATCATGTATTGTTTAGAACATCAAATCCTAGGTGTTGTGATGTTTTATTTGTGATACATGAACCTAGCTTTTCACTTTGAGACGCTAGTAATACGTGTGTACAGGAACGAGTGACAAGCTTACTTTAGCTTGTGATCTTGGAAGTGTTACTTACCCTTGTCGATCCATATACATAAACCCTATTAGGGTTTATATTGTTCTTGGTGATCACACGATTCCTTGTTCTTGCTAGGAATCAAATAAGGTACGCTCTCTATTTAGTTTTATGTTAATTAATTTACATGTTAATTGTAGATCTTTCCGCTGCGTATACTTATGATGTTTATGTGTTTATAGACTTGTATGATTCACATATTCCAACAGTGGCATCATGAGCCGCGTTTTTAACATGTAATTGATTACATAAAACCTTAAAAATTGAATCTTTAATTAGATACATGCAATTTATAAATCTAGGGTTTATTTTTTTGTAAACCTAATATTAGGTCGACACCTAAATTAAAAGATTTAGGGTTTTTGGTTTTTGTAGAAAACTTGTAGAAAAACCCTAGGATTGCATGCAATTTTTAAGGATTAATTAATGAATACCGTATGTGATGTCATTAATTAATAGATTGCGTACAGGATATATTGACATGATAATATGTGTTTACATGATTATATGTGCAATATGGAATCCATGACAAGATCTTGCATATTTTGTCATGGAATGATTTGTTGTTTATTTGCCACATGATTTTATGATAGATCTTAAATTAGGGAAGACCCTAATATATTAATTAAAATTGGTTATGTGCAATGTGGTATCTAGTTAATAAAACTTACGCGGCCAAATTTATTTGGTGTCTGTGGTCCATTGGGTACAATGAGCTCGAAAACCAATGGGAGTTTTATTGATTAGATACATGAAAATTCACATAGATAATTAATAGGATTTATCAAAAAGGTTTGCATGTGGCTATATGATATTGTTGATGATCATATATGTGTTATTATGTGTTTATTTATTTTTTAAATTACTTGTTCTTTGTGTGTTTAATTATGATGGATTGTAACAACAAAGAGGGTAATTTTTCAAAATAAAAATAAATGAACCTAATAACTATGAAACCTTTGTAGTAAACCATTTAATTGCCAAGTCTTATGTGCCGACAGTGGTTCGCTTCGCACGGTAATTTGCTCCCAGGCGAGACTAGCAATTAATAATTTACTACATAAATTGTTTTAAGCAAGAAAATCATAAGTTTTAGTTGATTGATGCGACTGTACTAAAGTGGTCGAAGCGGCGGACCTATTATTGACAAACTATAAAGTGGGTTTAAGGTTGGTTCACATTAAATTGTGACCTTAGAGGGGCACGGTTTTAACCAGCTTCGGCGGCTGTCGTCCCTCCGCTCGCCTGTGCGTCAATAATAGACTTACCAAGTACACCATGAAAAAGTACGAAGCATCTTAAGGCAATGTTGTAATTTGCTCAACGCCTCAATTAAAAACTTTGATGATTTGAGCTTACGAATGAGTAAACGGATTTTTGTTGAAAATATATATGATACAAAGATGAATGCATGACATCTTTGTACATATTTTTTGATTTAACACATCAAAATTTATACCCTTAAATTTAAGTAATATGCCAACCAATTAATACGGAAACACCTAAGATGACATCTACCATTGCTAGCAGCCTCAGCTGATGTAATGGTTCAAAGATGGTAGTCAAAAGGGGTAAATTGAGCACTTTCATTGCTAGCAGCCTCAGCTGATGTGATGAAACGGCGTCAATTTACACGTTTCTAAATTGGTTAACTTAATTGAGCACTTTCATCACTAGCAGCCTCAGCTGATGTGTTGGGACGGTGTCAAGGCATAAAGATTTGGGGATGAAACATGTTTACATTTTGCAACTGATGTTGGCAATATAATGTAAGTCCCATGATTCTAGGAATTGCAATTGGATATTGGCAATTGAGTGTAGCTCTACCTTATTGAGTACTTTCATTGCTAGCAGCCTCAGCTGATGTGATGAAACGACGTCAATTTGGATCCTATTCTTTCAATGAAAATTAAATGGTGAAATTTTATTTTACCGTGGGTGTTTAATTTTCTTGAAAAGTTATTATCAAAAATACTAAATTGAATTTTGAAAATTCTTTTAATGTATTTAATGCAACGTTAAAACCGTAAACATGGGATATTCTTTTAGTAGTAAATTGATCTACACCCGTAGGGGTTTTGGATAGAGTCAATTTTTACTGAAAAGAATAAACCGAGTCTACTTTCCGTGAGAAGAGTGAGACTTAATCCTATTCCTTTTCATGAATGAGAAAGGTATAATAGGAAAATTAGAATTGTCTAAATTCTAAGAAATAACTCATGGCGAATTTTGTAGAAATTGAATGTTTAAGAGTTATTAAATTAGAAACTAGACTAATTACCGCAAAAGTGGTAAAAGGCAAACTAGAATGTTTGATCTAGTTGTTATGCTTTAACCATTTAAATGTGCTACATACCATGATGGTGATGGTAGACTTAACTAAGGAAGAAATTGCATACCCAATTCTTTCAAGTTAATTGCATTGATGGATATTCCATCATTGACAAAGTAGAATACATTCTTTGAAGTACCTTAGTATGCATTACGTAAGGAATTACTCAAAGATGTAGGAAAGTAAACAGCACGCTATTTGCTTTTACTGGTGATGCAACACTTAAAATGTTATCAAATCCAGTGGGAGCATTGTGTTGTCATTTACTGAATAATGAGTTCATGTAGTGATCTTAAATTCAGTGGGAGCTACAAGTCTTAGTAGTTACCCGGATTATCTCTAGAATCTCTTGAGATGATTACTTTCCAGTTATAGACACTTGTGGTATTAAGGATAGTCATGTACGTTTCCTTACTAGACGAGGTGATTCTATATCTACTTATACCTATGACACAAATCATATTGGTCACATAAGCAAACTATTGACGTGTTGTTTATCTGATACGTGATGTTGTTCCATGCACAAGTGGGAGAAATCTTATTGTGTGCAAGCAACAACATAAAGGAATATGATTTAAAGGGTTCTCTTGACTGCAAGGTCAGAGATTGATGTTCTAATGTGTTTTATACACATTCTAATTTATAGAACACTTGGAGTTAATATCTACTTTCATTACTAGATATTAATGACAAGGTAAATTACATACTTTCATCATTGCAGCCTCGGCTGAAATAATGAAACTATGTTAATTTACAAGTTTCTAAAATTAGATAATTATTAGAACAAGTGTCGATATGATAATAAGACTACTTCAAATGTAAATATTTATGTATTCTTGTAATGACATAAATATATGAAGTAATCTTATACTACTTCATATTTAGATATTTATGTATTCTTGGAATGACATAAATATATGAAGTAAATAAATTAACTTGAAAAACTATTGAAACCAAGTTGAGGTGTTCATGATTACTTTAGTTATACGTGTTTATATATTGTAATGATATAAACATGAAGTCTTTTATCATTATAAGACCTATAAATAAAGTAATACGTTAACTTGATATGTCTTTTAATTAAGACATATACAAGAAGTCATGGAGTTGATTAATGACTTATAACGTACATTGGGATTATAACAGTTTATGTCTTTTTGGTAAGACATAGATATTAAGTGGCTTGGACAATAAGGCACTTATTTTATAAAGTATGCAATTGGCTTGGAAAATCTATTGTACCATTAAATTGATTTAGTTGGTAAATAGGTAAGCCAAAAACGAAATGTATTTATCTCACATATTGTAAGATTAACTTTACAATATATTAACCCTAATGAAATACATAAGTTTATGGTATGTTCATTTAGGAAAATCAAACTCTTGAAAAATTGTTTGATTAAAGATAACTATATCTTCTAATCTTCCTAAAGATATCAAGGTTAGAAAATTGAGTATGAATTGGATGTACTCAATTAAGACTCCAACCTAGAAGATTAATAAGACACCATTGAATATGGAATGTGTTGAATCACATTAAGTCTTAAAAATTGAAGTTCAGAATTTGTTAAACTACTTGTTGAGTAGGTTATTAACAAATTAAGGTTAGGAATTGTCAATTTGTATCTGCAAAGTCCCAAAAAGAGAACAAGTTTTGTGTTGCTCTATTTGCTAAGCATTTATAGGTAGTCTATAAATTGCAAAAGGCGAGTGGGAGTTTTATCTTCAAAGGATAAAAATTACAAGATACATAATCTTCTAAATACGCTAGCAAAAATCATAATGAGGATTTAACATGTTAGTGTTAAATCTCAAGATGATGGAATTTTTATTCATAGATCCGTAAGGGTATCTCAAATATTTGTAGAATATGTTGAGGGTTATGAGTTACAGGATCGTGATATGCCTGTTAATAAATTGCAAATGTTATTTGGCAAATTACTCATACTATGAATAATTAGATGCAGTCCAAAAAGATAACTAGTTTGGAAACGTAGTTAATCTTAGACTCTATAGTAACACTATAGAATAGAAATGAATTTCTACAATGGAAATGGAAATCCTAGAGATTTAAATTCTTGTATAGAAATCATAATGGACAAAATTTGTATACATATTTAATATGTGAAAAGATTATCAATCACAATTAAGCAATTAAATGTGATTGAGATTCTTTCTAAACACATTAAATGTATAAAGATTATGATTATCATTATTAGTTTCATTTATATGAAATTAACAATGGAATGTCAAAACTCTTTCTTTAATAATTACTTGAGCGAGGACGAAAAGTAATTGAAAGGAGTGTTTGAATTCAAATAATCTTTAATAGTATACAAAAGTGCAAATCATTTGTAAATGGATTAATGCATGCATCTAAAAGATATACTTATTTTAGTTATTAAATCGAGTTTTGATTTATAATTAAAATTAAGATATTTCTTAATATTTCTGAAAGCTAGTGGGAGTGATGTATTTATTTTCTTATTTCATATATGTTGTATAACATATAGGAAGTAACATTCCATTAAAATTTATATGTTAAGTTTTAGTTTGGAATGAAACTTCATATAGAAAATAAAACCTTGAAATATATGTTTATTTGATTATAAACATAAGCGGTAAAATAATTGATTCTAAAAGAACATGATATTCTATTTAGAAGGTATAAATAGAAACATATCTTTGAAAAGATATGACATGAATGAATCTAAGTATTGACAAAAGGATTATTCATGTACATCATGTTGCTTGTTGTATCATGCTTGGATGCAAGATGATTGACAACATTAGTATCTAATTATAAATTATTAGATAACTAAGTGTAATGGATATGTTTTAGAATTTACATCCTTAGCCTGGATTTGCTCCAAAATTCTAAATATGAACCATATGGCAAGTTATTGCTTAATTGATATAGTGGTCAAATCTTGAAGGATTTGAAGATATCAAAACATTACACGATGGATATTAAAGTTTACGGAACTTTAAAAGAGCATATTGTTGTTTGATACAATGATGCTAGTAAGATTGAGATGACACTCAATACTAGTCATGGTGGGAGCTCATTCTTATTAGGAGACCATGTATACTAGTTGTGCTCAATATGAGCATAGTTGCATTATACATAAAGAATTAGAATGCTTTAACTACAAGGTTTGGTTGTTTAATTGTCATAAATTCGTGCATGAGGATGTCACGTATTTAATGAAGTATGTGTCAATATCTAGATAGATGAATGCACACATACAAGAATTTCATTATTGAAATAAGTATTCTCAAAATTCCGATAGATCAAATTAATTGATTTATGCCTTGTCAACAAGTATGGTGGTCATGACTTGTGGCATATTCATTAATGGGAATTATCATGCTTGATCTAGTTAGTATTTGGATAAGGGATGTTAAGCAATATTATTTTAATGAAATAAAGTGCGGATAACGTTTATTATCATTTATAATATTGTATCCTATATTTGCATGTTTAGATCCATGAATAAAATTATTATTTTATTCTAAATAGTCCGTTGTCAATTAATAATATGAGAATATTATTGAAATAAGGCAAATGTGAGGATTGGTAGAATGGACTGTAGGTTGAGACACCAATATCACATGATATTCAATATTGGATAAATTGAATATAGGACTTATCCCAACCACATGATTATACTTTATGGATCGTCGTCATCAAGTATATCATGAATATTTATCCTCAGACTTGAGATGACAGATAATTGCCGAGGATGTAGCTTATTTTCTGTAAGGTGGTCTAACGCTAACCGTAAAAGGTAGTTATAAGGGCTATTTTCGGAAAATGATGCGAAATTCGAGGGTTATGCTCGCAGTCAATAAAGGATTTCTTCCTTCAACTTTGTGTTGAAGTTTAATACTGCTTGGCCACTCGTAGGATTGACAAGATGTTTGCGTGGCCACGCCCAAAGTCTATCTAGAAGACGTTCAGATGTTTTGGTAATCTTGTTCAATTAAGTATAAACGAGAAACTATTGTTAATTATGGAATGACCAAGATCCATATCCAAATTAACGCGGTATTAGTAACAAAAGGATAAGTATGATGATTAATTTCATCACGTGGTTTTTTCCAGGAGAACCACAACTCGGATCGAGCTGGGGGCATTGGGAAGGTTAAGCTAGACTGACCCATGTCATTACTATATTAATGAATATCCAAGTGGGAGCTGTTAGAGTTTATGGATTATTTATTAATATTTGTATGTCCGGTTTCGAACCCGAGACTTCGGGATTGCACACATTACGTATGAGTCTCAATGTATTAATAATTAATATAATTATTTATGATTAATTATTAAATCACAAATATTTATATGATCGAACAAGAAAAGTGGAGGGGGTTGAGTGTCGATTTATGAAACTTGAGGAGGTGTTTGACTCAAACTTGGTGAGCAAGTTTGGAGTGTATATAAACCCCTCAATACCTTCATAATCGGTTGACAAAAATATATCCCAAACCGATTATTTGTCAATATAATCGGATAATGAATATAACACTTATCCCTGAACCAATTTGACCATTCGGTCTAATTGTTTTTCTACCCCACTCATAATGAAACACGTACAGTAGATAAATTGTAGTGATATAATATCATGCATGTGCATGTATTATCTAATACGTGTATTATGCATGCATATTTATATGCATGGAAGTTGTTTGCTACTTTATCATCGTGTTGATGTACTGTAATGTGTTATGTGGGATTCGATCATGTATTGTTTAGAACATCAAATCCTAGGTGTTGTGATGTTTTATTTGTGATACATGAACCTAGCTTTTCACTTTGAGACGCTAGTAATACGTGTGTACAGGAACGAGTGACAAGCTTACTTTAGCTTGTGATCTTGGAAGTTTTACTTACCCTTGTCGATCCATATACATAAACCCTATTAGGGTTTATATTGTTCTTGGTGATCACACGATTCCTTGTTCTTGCTAGGAATCAAATAAGGTACGCTCTCTATTTAGTTTTATGTTAATTAATTTACATGTTAATTGTAGATCTTTCCGCTGCGTATACTTATGATGTTTATGTGTTTATAGACTTGTATGATTCACATATTCCAACAATGCCTATTTCATCAACAGCGGGCTGGTTTCAAGAATCTAACATTTGGGTAAACATAAATGACAAAAAAATGCAGTTGAAGAACTGATTCACCTGTCTCAAGATCTAGCTATGACCTCTGCCTTTTTTTTGGGAAAATCTTCTAATCGGTCTCTTCCCCAAACATTAAGCTCGAACAGGAATAGGCCCCATAATATCCTCATCCACCTCGAACAGTACTCCCTCTCAGTTTAAGAAAAAAGGTCACACCTATTAAGCAGAGAATTTTTAATAGTTATTGTAGACATTATATGTAGACTTCTAAAGTTATCACAAATAACTAGTAAAATGTATGCATAATCACTTGGTTTCATCAACAATGATGCACGTTATTGTTTCAACATATGTTTTTTAAACCAAAAAATCATAGCATTGCCATATGGTTATTCTCAATGTACTCTTTAATAAGCTAAGGGGTGAGGGTTGTTTGTTAAATTAAGCTGGGGTGATGTTTAGTTTAGCCATTTATTTTAAAGAGAGATGTTTGCTAAGGCCTTCCTAATAAGAGAAAATGAATGTTTGGTCTCACTTAATAAGTGGAAAAGAAACACCTTTTATTAGGCAGAGTAGTGATTGACATAACTAATTCATGTATTTAAATTTATGCCTAACAATGATTTTGAAACACATAGCTAAATCAATGATAAATAAGAGGGGTGAAAATAAGTATGATACATGTGTCACAAAATGAATAAATTAGACATAGAGTAGTGATTGACATGACTGATGCATGTGCCTAATTTTATACCTAAACAAAGATCTTGAAACCTATTAAAATGTTTATAAATTTGCCACCTCTTCTGTTGTCATTAACTCATAAAACTTTTCATATTATGAATATATTCTTACTATGCATAAAGCTTTTGAAGTTTGTAAATTGTTCCAACATTAATATATAAAATATTTCTTGAACCTTTTCATGCTACCTAGGCATGAAATGCTTCCTAGCATGTGACTAATTTTATACCTAATTTATTCATTTTATGACACATTTATTACAATTACTAGCAGGGTACCCGCGCGTTGCAGCGGCGGGTACCCTGAAATAAAAATTTTCAGTGAATCATGTATTTTAGTTTATTATGATCTTTTTGACAATTTAAATTTACAGATATCAAGAATTTCGTTTATCCCGTGCCCGTTCGAGCTCGAGCCCGTTTGGCCCGTGCCCGTTCGGGCTCGAGCCCGTTTGGTCCGTGCCCGGTCAGACTCGAGCTCTTTTGGCCTGTTGCCCGTTCGGACTTGAATATTTTTATAATGTGTTTTATTATTTGTATTAGTGACATTTAATAATTGTGTTTGAGTTGGTTGTATAATATGTTTGATAAGTTGTATTTCTTATGTAAGAGATGTTTTAATAACTGCATTAATTATATTTATTTACCGGTTAATTAATTGACTACATTAAATATCTTACCACATTCTTCTACCGGATACGTTTAGATGTAAATTCTTTTGGGGGCATAAAGAAAATAACAAAGGCATCAACTGGGTCAAATGGACTCTAAACTGCTCGACTCGAAACTTGGCGGGTTGGGTAATTGTTGTTTACAGTATAAGAATCTTAGTATTTTAGGGAAATGGAAATGGCGATTTCTAATGGATGAACACGCGCTTTGGCGATCCGTTATCAAGGATTTCTACGGGGAGGAGGGGGTTTTGATTCGCTGGAAAATATTGAGGGGGGAAATGGGGTTTGGATTGACATTATCAAAGCATCAAAGTCTATTGAGGATGTGGATTCGAACTATAAACTCTCTTTTTTTCGAAACATAGCGGACGGGGCAAACACATCATTCTGGTTTGACAGGTGGTGTAGTGATGGTTTGAGACTTATGGACAAATTTCCTAGGCTCTTTGCGCTCGAAACATATAAAGGTTGCAAGGTGAAGGATAGAGGGCATGTGGTCAACGGGTTATGGGTTGGTGAGTGGGCATAGCGCATCCCTCCTAGGGGTTGTGCCATTGACGATCTGATTGCTTTGTGTTCCTCTCTAAATTCAGTTAGGTTGGCCGATATTGGGTGTGATAAATGGGTTTGGTCTTATGATTCCTCCGGCTACTTCGAAGTTAAAGTTTTAACCAAAGTTCTTGAAAATCAATTTAATGGAATGAACAGTTTAGGTACACACCACAAATGGAACTCTTGGATTCCTAAGAAAGTTAATATTATGGTTTGGAAGGCCTCCCTCGATAGGCTCGCGACTCGCCATAATCTTAACGCTCGTGGTGTTCTTATTCCCTCGATGTAATGTCTTTTTTGTGTCTCAGCGAATGAAGATATGGAGCATGTTTTGATTAAATGCAAAGTTGTGGATTTGGTTTGGAGGAAGGTTTGGAGCTGGTGGAATCTTCCTCCCCCGATAACTTTCCCTTCATTTTCTATCAGCGATATTGCTAATGGAAACATCATTATTCAACGTGTTGGCGTATATGTCCGAACGGTCCTTCCCGTCCGGTCGTCCGGACAACATTGGATCGTTCGGAAGAATGCCGAAAGGCACCCGAATCATTCGGCTATTTTAACTATAATTAATGACAGGTGGCATTACCTTTTGGACAAATGGCAGCAGCAGACACCGCCGCCGCCACCCAGGATTTACGGGATTATGTCTGCGACATGTTCCCAGAAAATCCGGCGTCGCCATTTCAGGTACCAAGGCTGGTTGCTATAAATACCCAGCTCATTTACTACTCTCAACCAACTTTTACCATCCATATTTACTCTCTATTACTGTTTAGAGTCTCTCGGTATATCCGATACTTACTCTCACGCCGGAGGTGGGTCCTGGGATAACACCCGGGGCGAGCCTAACGCGTGCTGTTGTGTGCAGATATCCGAAGGACCCCCCAAAGCCGAAGAGATCAACACCCCAACCTTTCGGAGGAACTCTCACCTAGTTCGTCCGAAAGGCCTCATTCGTTTGTCCGAAGTGATTGCAGAAAATTACTTCAACAAATTGGCGCCATCCGTGGGACCAACTATTTGATCTACCCGAAGTTCAGAATGGCTGGTCCTACACCACAAAAAGGAAAATTTGTGAATATGATTCGAAACCCTACGACCTCTGGAAAAAGGAAGATGACAGACACGGAGGAGGAGTGGATGAATGCCCCGATCAGTTTCCCGCCCATCCTTCCGGGTGATGTGTCGGACGGGCCTTTGATAGTGGAGGCTGAGGTGGAAGGTTATACGGTACGAATGGTCTACGTAGACCAGGGCGCTTCGGTAGAAGTAATGTATGAACACTGTTTCGAGCACTTGTGCCCATCCATCAAGGCTAGACTGAAAGAAACCAACACTCCATTGATAGGATTCGCGGGGGAGTCCATAAAACCATTGGGGAAGGTTGAATTGGAAGTCTGCTTTGGGAGCCAAGGTTTGTATCTGTTACACCCGTACCCCGATAAGGTACCATTTATGTAAATAATAGGTTTTGTAGATGTAAGTTATGTGTTATGGATTTAGTAATAACTAAATGGGTGGCCAAAATAAGAAGAATAGGACTAGAAGGACCATAATTGCCAAATGACCAAAGATAATTCTACACATGATTAAATACTCTTAGCTTAGAAAAATCTGGAAACTTAGAGTGTGTTCTTCATATGTGTCGACTTTGGTAGAGAGAAAGGGAGGGAAGGCCAAAAACATCATCTTATCTCATTTAGCTATCAAGAAGTGATCAAAGGCATTAGAGATAACTTAATTGTTATCTTTTCAACAAGTAAGTAACTATCCCCAATTTGTAGAAATTAGGGTTCATGTGGTGGATTTGAGTATTATGGATAAAGGTTGTAATTGATGATCTCCTTAGTTAATTAGTTGCTAATTGTAGTTAATCTTGTTATAGGGAGCATTTATAGAAGCCCAATCAAGCCAAGTAGGAAGCTAGTAGGACTTGAGGTAAGTATATGAGCATAATCCTTGTAAATGTTATGATGTTAATGTTATGTTGGTGTTAATGTGATTTCTATGGAGCTTGTGAATGTATGTTAGCTTGGATCCAATGCTATTTGTGTAAATGTTATATATTTACTTGCCTGGTCAAGGTGAGTAATAATCCCATTTGATGCTCCTTGTTAATGTTATGATTGGTGTTAATCACCAATCTTATGTAAATGTGATGTTGATTATGTCTTGTATACTTACTAAGCGTTTTCGCTTACGGTTTAGATGTTAATGATTTTGTAGGTACAAGTGGAGAAGGCAAGGGTAAGGGCTTAGCTTAGCTCTAGTGTAGAAGGTAGACTAGAGGACCGTATTCTTTTGGACCAAGCATATTGAAGTTGGAAGCCCCCGACGTGTCTTTTTGTGTTTTGGGTATATTTCGTCTCATATGGTCATTTTGTTTAGTCAACGGTCATTATTCATGTTAGTTCATGAGTCAAGTTTATGTACATGTCAAGAAGTCTTTATGTTACTTGGTTATGGTGGTATTTAAGAGGGTGATTGGCATATAGCCAAATCTACCCATTTTGGGAAGTTATGAGTCATGACGTTGTACCAACACTCTTTCAATATATTAGAGATGTTAAGTTATGCATAAGTTCAAAAGGATATATAGTAGTTGTGCATTTGTGTATAAAGTGTGTTTTTGAAAGTTAGTTTAAGGGAGTGTTTGGTATAAGTTAGTTTTTAACCATTTTGGAGCCAAACGGGTCAATTGCCGTGTATTATAATTTGGTATGGTTTTGAATGTAAAGTGAGTGTTTTGATACAAGTTATAGTGTTGTATTGAGGTCAAAATGAGTTGTGGGTGAGTATTGAGTTTATGCAGATTTTCTGCAGATGTTCTATCTCAGATGGATAGATACGGCGCATCTCTTTTTGGGATACGGCGCATCTATCCAAACCCAAATTTCGGTTTCAAGTTTCGGTTTCATTTGGGTAGATACGGCGCATCTCTTTTTGGGATATGGCGCATCTATCCAACAGTCCAGATTTGGTAATTTTCTAAATGTCGTACAAAACAAACCGTAAGTCGTCACGGGTCGTACCACCTATCGTTTTGAAGGTATTTGAGTCTACTTTAATTTAAAAATAGCTTCAAGGGCTGAATGTTTATGGATTTTTGTCAGTTCATAAAAGAGTGACAGCAGGTCAGTTTTGAGAGGTCGTTTTCGCGTAAAAAGTTCAAATTTTTGGTATAAGTGGTCACGGGGCGTTACAGTATCATAGGACTATGATGAAGTTCGCCGTGATAAAGTCTCCTTCTCCGTACAACATCATTCTAGGACGATCAGGTTTAAAAAAGCTGCGGGTCATCCCGTCGACCATCCACTCGATGATGAAGTTCCTTACTCCGAGAGGCATAGCGACCTTGATTACTCGATCGGTAATTGTTTCGGAATGTCGCAAACTAGAGGAGAAGCAGATGATAGAGAAGGAGGCAAAGAATGAGCCTTAGGATGCCGAAGTGACGCAGGAGTACACCGGGAAAATGGAGGAAGTGATGATACATCCGGCTTACCCGGACCAACTAGTAACTATTGGAGAAAAATTTTCCTCAGAATGCAGGAGGCAACTAATCACACTACTCAAAAACAGTCAAGATGTATTCGCCTGGGAACCTTCGGATATAACGGGAATACCCCGGCGAATTACCGAACACACGCTGAGCGTGGATGTTCAAGATCGACCGGTAGCACAAAATAAAAGAACCTTCTCGGCCGAAAAGAACCAGGTCATAGCCAACAAAGTGGAAGAATGGGTGAAAGCCGGAATAGTCCGGCCAGTGCAATATCCTACGTGGATTTCAAACCCTGTGTTGGTAAAGAAATCCGATGGTAGTTGGAGGATGTGCATTGACTTCAAAAACCTCAACTCGTCTTGCCGAAAGGATTATTACCCGTTGCCAGAGATTGATTGGAAGATAGAGTCGGTCATGGGGTTCCGATACAAGTGCTTTTTAGATGCTTATAAGGGATACCACCAGGTACAAATGGCGAAGGAGGATGGAGAGAAAACGACCTTTTATACCGAACACGGGACATACTGTTATACAAAAATGCCGTTTGGTCTAAAGAACGCCGGAGCCACGTACCAACGATTGGTTGATTCGGCCTTCCGGTCACAGATAGGGAGGAACCTTGAGGCATATGTGGATGACATGGTGATAAAAAGCAAAACCGAAAAAGAATTGTTGGCCGACATAGCAGAGACATTCGATAACCTCCGGAGGATCAATATGAAGTTGAACCCGAAGAAATGTTCTTTCGGGGTAGAAGAGGGAAGGTTTCTCGGGTACATGGTAACGTCCGAGGGGATTATGGCAAATCCGAAGAAAACTAGAGCCGTTGCGGACATGCAGTCTCCAAAATCACTGAAAGAAATGCAGAGTTTAAGTGGTAAGCTGGCAGCTCTGAACCGTTTCTTGTCCAAGTCGGCAGAAAGAGCGCTTCCGTTCTTCGACACATTGAAAAATATCACTAAGGACAACTAGGACGAATACCGATGGACGGAACAGGCCGAAATAGCTTTTCAAGAAATGAAAAACATGATCCTTGAGCTTCCCTACCTAACAACCCCAAAACCGAAAGAAGACTTGTACGTGTACCTAGCAGCATCAAGGGGGGCAATGAGTGGGGTACTTTTGGTAGAAAGGGAGGGAAAGCAAATTCCGGTACACTACGTTAGCCGAACGTTGCATGAAGCCGAACAGAATTACCCTCCGGTAGAGAAGTTAGCTCTGGCTCTGCTGCACTTATCGAGGAGACTTAAGAGATATTTTGAGGCCCATCCAATAAAAGTCATCACTGATCAACCCATCAAGCAAATACTGAACAAGGCGGAAGCATCCGGGAGACTAGCTAAATACACCGTGGAATTAGGAGCTTACAACATCACTTATATACCCCGGAGCGCGATCAAAGGACAAGTCCTCGCGGACTTTATAACGGAAATACCCTTGGTCACATCCGACCAGGTTGTGAAGGAGGATGGCAAGGAGATATGTAATATCTCCAGCCAAGAGCAATGGGTGTTGTATACCGATGGAGCGTCCAGCAAGTCAGGCGCTGGAGCAGGTTTGGTGTTGATTAGCCCAGATCAAACGAAATACACCTACGCCATTCGGTTGAACTTTAAAAGCACCAACAATGAGGCCGAATATGAAGCCTTGTTAGCAGGATTGAGGGTCGCCCGGAAAATGAAGATCCAGGCGTTGTAAGTTAGAGTGGACTCCAATCTGGTAGCAAGCCAGATCAATGGGGAGTTCGTAGCATCCAAGGACAGCATGATACGATACCTGGCCAAAGCCAAAGAGTATATTGCATGCTTTGATCAGTTTAAAATCCGGAACATCCCAAGAACACAAAACCAGAAAGCAGATATACTCAGCAAGCTGGCGTCCATGGCTTTCGACCACCTGACAAAGGAAACCTTAGTGGAAGTTTTAGAAAAACCGTCAACGGAAGAAGAAGTAGGCATTTGGCCGGAAGATCAAAACGAGGCTCGGGCTCTCCGAATGAAAATAAACCAGTATACCCTGGTGGATGATGTGCTTTTCAAAAAATCCTATCTGGGCCCAATGTTGAGATGTGTCGGACCACTGCAGGCCAACTACATCATCCGGGAAGTGCATGAAGGGGCATGTGGGATGCACTCGGGGCCGCGATCCGTCGTGGCAAAACTAATGCGGCAGGGATATTACTGGCCGACCATGCACCGGGATGCCAGGGAAGTAATTCAGAAATGTGACCCTTGTCAGATACATGCGCCCATACCGAGGCTCCCAAAAACCGAATTGACTTCAATCATGGCCCCATGGCCCTTCTATCAATGGGGCATGGATGTATTGGGCCCTCTCCCGGAAGCTCCGAGGAAAATCAGGTTTGTCATCGTGGCCATTGACTATTTCACCAAGTGGATGGAAGCCAAGCCATTAGCTCGCACAACTGGAAAAGAAGTCAAAAAGTTTGTCTGGGAGAACATAGTATGTTGGTTCGGATTGCCGAGGGTAATTATTACGGAAAACGGGAGCAATTTCATTCACGACCCTTTCAAAAGCTGGTGCGAGCGCTTGAATATAACCCAGATAAACACCGCTGTAGCCCATGCTCAAGCCAACGGATTGGTAGAAAGGGCGAACAAGAGCCTGATGAAGGGATTCAAATCCAGGCTCGGCAGGGAAAGGGCCGGATGGGTGGATGAGTTGCCGAATGTTTTGTGGGCACACCGCACGTCGTTGAAGACAAGCAATGGAGAAACGCCATTTAGCCTTACGTACGGAAGTGAAGCAGTCATACCGGCCGAAATAGGGATGCCAACCTTTCGGACCATGGTAACCGAGGAAAAGGAAAACGATGAGGGGATCTGTTTAAACCTCGACCTCCTGCAAGAACGAAGGGAGATGGTTGCTATCCGGGAGGCGAAATATAAGAAAAAGGTAGAGCAGTATTACAACCGAAGGGTTCGTGCCGAATCGTTTAAGGTAAGTAAAAATTCACGCAACTCTTTTAAAATGAAATGTCACTACAAATACCTGGTTATTTCATTCCAATTATAACTTATCTATGTTGTGACTAACGTAAGAAATGAAAATACCTTCGCAATTAAAGGTAGGTGATTTTGTGTACCGAAGGAACGAGGCAAGCCGGGTCGAAAACCAAGGAAAGCTAGGACCCAATTGGGAGGGA
This sequence comes from Artemisia tridentata subsp. tridentata, assembly GCA_021014915.2. Lineage (NCBI taxonomy): Eukaryota > Viridiplantae > Streptophyta > Magnoliopsida > Asterales > Asteraceae > Artemisia > Artemisia tridentata. The sequence goes on along the minus strand of CP139508.1, from coordinate 115,946,012 downwards.
CCATACCGGGTCGTGGAAGCATACCAGACCGGATCATATAAGCTGGAAACAATGGAGGAAAAAGAAGTGCCACGAACCTGGCACGCCGTTAACTTTAGAAAATGTTTTTTGTAAAATGAATTACTAATGTCTAATGTAACGTCCGAAAGGAGTTGTTTGATTGTTTCAATGATAAATGCAGTTGCCCCGCAGTTAAAGGGGAACGATTTTCTCTATATATCATGCTCTCATGCTGTTCATTATTTTCTGAACATAAGCCGAAAATGACCCCTCCGATAGGTTCACGCCCTCCGGAGATCAGTGGTCAATGTTCAAAGATGGTTTATACCCAAAAAGGGGTTGCCATGTATTCACGGCAAAAAGGCCAGTCTGCACCCAAAAAGGGGTGGCCGCATAATCGATTTATTATTTTCCGAACATAAGTCGAAAGTGATCCCTCCGAGAGGTTCGTGCCCTCCGGAGATCAGTGATCAATGTTCATTTTCTGGACATAAGCTGAAAATGACCCCTCCAAGAGGTTCACGCCCTCCGGAGATCAGTGGTCAATATTCAAAGATGGTTCATACCCAAAAAGGGGTTGCCATGATTTACGGCAAAAAGGCTAATCGATTTATTATTTTCCGAACATAAGTCGAAAGTGATCCCTCCGAGAGGTTCGTGCCCTCCGGAGATCAGTGATCAATGTTCATTTTCTGGACATAAGCTGAAAATGACCCCTCCGAGAGGTTCACGCCCTCCGGAGATCAGTGGACAATGTTCAAAGATGGTTCATACCCAAAAAGGGGTTGCCATGATTTACGGCAAAAAGGCCAATCGATTTATTATTTTCCGAACATAAGTCGAAAGTGATCCCTCCGAGAGGTTCGTGCCCTCCGGAGATTAGTGATCAATGTTCAAAAATGGTTTGTACCAAAAAGGGGTTGCCGCGCAATTATGGCGGGAAGATCAGACGACATTCAGAAAGAGATAAGTCATTGCGGGACGCAGGTAATATGATGCAAATAATATATATAAAAAAGAAAGGCATTTTGTAATTGACGAAACGACTGGCATAAGATAATTTCCAAAGATATACAAAATAGCGTTCAAACCACGCAGTTCATAAATTGTTACATTTTTCCGAACTATGCTAACTGTTCGTAAGCTTAAACTAACGGCCCAAAGGCCCCACACTTTTCTATGATTGTTGTCAAAGTAATAGCGGATTAAAAAGCTTCATGCAACATCTGGAGTGACTTAAATCCGTAGTCAAAATGGAGACACCCGGACGTTGCTAACAAATAACTTGCTCAAGGAGCGGAGACATTCTCTTCGACAGTTGAACCGCCGGCAGAGGGCCCTTCGGCCACAGGCTCGGGCGGCGCAGGATCGGGAAACAGGTCCATGATTTCCGGAAGAGGCTTATCCCAGGCATTGCTTACCCTCTGAACATAAGGGTACTCTGCAGCAAATAGTCCATCGTACAAAGGTGGAAACTTGGTTTCAGCTTCCGTGTCTAAGTCTTCCACCTCCGCAAGAACCTTGGTAAGATCTTCCGACGTGTGGCCTAAGGTGAGACCCTCCAGAAACCCGGATTGGGAGGATAAACTAAAGGGACCGGCCAAATTCTGTTTATATTCATGACTATTTAGGAGCCGGCGAACCACCTCCGGAATGAAGTCCTTTACCAATTTGAACCGTTCGATCTCCGTTTGGCCCAGTCTAATGGCCAGTTCTGTCCTGTCTTTTTGGAGTTCAGGACTCTCCCTCTCCTCCGCAGCCAGTTTACCCTTAACTTCGTTCAGCTCGGCCTCCAAGGCCTTGATCCGCTCCCCGGAAACCCTCCTACTTTCCTCCCTCTCCTTCTCCAGATCCGAGAGGCGGCCCGTGAGGTCTGACTCCTTAGTCAGGCAGCTTGTATGTGCATGTTTTAGCTTTCGGAGCTCCTCCGCCTCTCGGATTGCATCTCCGCACCTCTCATGGGTGCGGTACAAGTGTTTGTAATCCTCTCGGAGGGACTCATATCGGAACAAGATGTCCGACTGAGACGCTGCTCCCTGGCCCAGCAGCCTCCAAGCCCTCTGAACAGCCTCCTCATTACCCAAGCTTTTGAAGTAGAGATCCTCTCGGGGAGTAGGCAAGTTCAACATTAAGTCCTTGCAGACTTTCCAGTTATCAAAACGATCATCCTTCCTAACGGAACAAACACTGCTGCCGGATCGCTCGTCTATCTATCAAAAAGAAGTTATGCTTCCAACCCTTCAAACCGGTCAGAATCTCCCTAAAACAAACCCTCTTCTCCTTGCCAACCCGTTTCTCAAAAGAGAACCAATGCCCTTGCTTACTCAACTTATAGAAGGCTCGGAATAGAGAAGTGGTGGGAACGACGTCCAAGCTTCGGCTGTACACCTCAAAAAGGGTAGCGCGATGCAAGCCCAACGGAACCATCTGAGAAATATGTACCTTGTAATATTTAATGATGTCCAACAAAAAAGTAGAGAAAGGCACGCTAAGACCGCCCTCGTAAAAGTACTCCACGTAAAAACCAATGGCATCATCCGGCAATTCATCCATCGTCATGTTCGGCGGAGGTAACCTCGGATGCAAGTCCGCGGGAATACCCATGTCCGTCGTCACAATATACAACTCTCCTTCGCCCGTTTTGGAAGTATACTTCTGAATGTCGAACTTGGGAAGAAATCCCCCAGCCTCCTGGCCATCCTCCTCATGAATGGAAAAGGGAGAATTTGACATAGTTGAACCGAGGGGAAAGGGTATAATCAGATAATGAAGATAATGCGAAGTAGTGAAAATCCGGAACGCACTCTCGAACCGAATGACAAAGAAAAGTCAATCGGATGAACAAAAATCACTCGGACTATTTAGAAAAACTCGCTCGGAAAAAATGCTACGGAAAGTTTGTCAGAGCAGAAATTACAGTGGTGAAAAAAGGTAGAAATGTCGCTATTTATAGGCGAAAATGAAGAATATGAAACGACGTGCCTTGTCAGCTGATGATGTGGCACCTCCTCACCCGTACGATGCGTACACGCACACGTGTCGACATCCCAGAACCCCAGTAAAAATGACGGCTATCCTTAAAAAGGGGTAATAATGATTTTTGGCAGATTGTACATCAAACCCGCTCTTCAGATTCCGACAGGCTAGACCTCACGGAGTTGGTAATGCAGGACTTCAAAATTTTCTAAGTATCACAATATTGATGAAACCGATACTATGATACTGGGGGGGACATGTTGGCGTATGTGTCCGAACGGTCCTTCCCGTCCGGTCGTCCGGACAACATTGGATCGTTCGGAAGAATGCCGAAAGGCACCCGAATCATCCGGCTATTTTAACTATAATTAATGACAGGTGGCATTACCTTTTGGACAAATGGCAGCAGCAGACACCGCCGCCGCCACCCAGGATTTACGGGATTATGTCTGCGAAATGTTCCCAGAAAATCCGGCGCCGCCATTTCAGGTACCAAGGCTGGGTGCTATAAATACCCAGCTCATTTACTACTCTCAACCAACTTTTACCATCCATATTTACTCTCTATTACTGTTTAGAGTCTCTCGGTATATCCGATACTTACTCTCACGCCGGAGGTGGGTCCTGGGATAACACCCGGGGCGAGCCTAACGTGTGCTGTTGTGTGCAGATATCCGAAGGATCCCCCAAAGCCCAAGAGATCAACTCCCCAACCTTTCGGAGGAACTCTCACCTAGTTCGTCCGAAAGGTCTCATTCGTTTGTCCGAAGTGATTGCAGAAAATTACTTCAACATAAGGTTGCCCGAAGATCGTTAAAACTTTGAATGGTGTCTTCCAAATCTCGTTATGGGTTATATGGAATTGGAGAAATCGGTTTGTTCATGCCTCGGAGGAAGATATTGATGCTGTAAAGAACGAAGACATTTTCCCGAGCATTCAACGTTTGGCTAAGCTTTGGATGTCGGCTCGTATTGGGTTGAAGGCGATGGTGGACCGGAATAGTTGGGTTGCCAGGCCTTTTTATTCATTTTCTTAATGTATATGTGCTTGTAATTTTTGCTCTTGGTGTTTTAGGGATCTAGCTATGGGCTTGCTCGCCCTTTTTGGTTTGTTTGTTCATTTGGTTTTGCGAGGCTCCGTTTTTTGGGGTCGTCTGTTTATAATATCTTGCCTTTCAAAAAAAAAATATATATCTTGACCACATTAATTGTGTTTTAATTGTATTTTTTTACTATAATTAGCAATGCTGAATTAGTTGTACTTTGAGCTTAAGAACTTATAATTGTATTTAATGATAGAAAATGTGTTTTAATTACTTGAGCTTAAGGACTTAAGTAGGTCTTCCTCTATTATAAGATAGTAAGATTATCACCCCTCTTATTTGATTTAGTCATGTATTTCAAGATACTTGTTAGACATAAAATTAGACACATGAATTAATCATGTCAATCACTACTCGTATCTTTTTGCTATTAGTTTGTGTGTTTTGGATGTTTGGTAAGGCTATTTTGTCAAAATTAGTTGGAAACTTATAGGCTCATATAAACGTGTCATGCCATAATAAACTTATATAAGCTTATAACCTTTAAAAAACCAGAAAATATAGGTTTTTGAAATATAAGCCGAAACCATATAGCTAAAAGAACAAACTTAAACAAACACCCTCAAGATATAACGAGACCAAAAGTTTTCAAAAATGTCCAAAACAATATAACTGAATATAATATAAATGTGTATTATCAGTTAACAAGAAATGAGTTCTTTATGACTGTATTAGTAGCAACATGCTAAGAAATATTAAAGATAATACACTTGCAACGTTACAATACAAATTTCTAAATAAATAATGTACATAAGGGACAATCTAATCCCTCAAATGTTTGAATATATTTTCGTACATAATTCATATCAAGTTCTTATAACTTTAATTTGATTTTCTCGGACCACTCGAATATACCTGTGTGCACCTTATCACCTCCCAGTTCTTCACCTTTTGCACCGGCTGCAACTCTTATGACATCTTCAATCAATTGGTAGTTACCCATTATATCCACGTGAGCTCCACTCTGCGTTCCCCGGCCCTCAAGAAAGTTAGATGGAGGGTTGTGATCATACTCCCTAACATAGGTTTTGATTCCTGAAGGATTGAATCTCGTTTTCCCACGCCACCCTTTTGCACACATGTATCCTGCACTTAATGCTGGTACTGTTTCATCCCCTTCAACTGTATAAACTCCATCTTTTAAACAACCATCTTCGTTTTTATCTTTTGCCGAGGTGTCAATCTGGAATGGTATGTAGCATTCTGCTGCTGGTCTGAGTTTGTATATGTATGCTCGTTCGGTTGGGATGCCTACTCCATACATTGAATAGATTTCCATCTCTGGAGCATTTGGTAACCTGAAAAAAAGGAACCGTACAAGTTAATGCATTGATTTGCAGAATAAAAGTAATATTTTATAGGTGTATAGTTTAAAGCAGGCATCAAGTGTTTGGTTACTAGATAAATATCACGCTATCAATGCCAAGTAAAAGGTTCCAATTTCAACCAAATCGAAAACCAATTCAGGACAGGGTTGAAACTGCCATTTCTAATGGGTTGATTCGAGTCATGACTAATCTTTAACGGGTCAAACACTAAAACCATTATCTATGAGAAATATGGGTCGGATGTTGCCCAAAGTATATTTAAATATTTACAGCATCCTAAATTACTTTATTAAGATGTTAGAATACCATCTTAATACTAAAGTTTCTGGTAATTATAAAGTATAATCAATTGTCAGTGAACTAAAATGGGTAAAAAAAAGTGTATCAATGAATCAACCAGAGCAGAACGATGCTAAGGATTCGACCTAGAGAGTACCATCATTACTAATGGAAAAGAGGTAGTTTACTAATATTGTATTTAAGTAGCCAAGAAAGGAGAAAACATTTATTTTGGATGGAAAGACCAAAACAGTATAAGCCCGTATTCATATTAGACAAAGATAATATAGATAACAAAAAAATATATAAAAACTACAAGATTCTTACTTCGTCTCCAATGGGTTGGACCAGTACTTGAAATGTTCATATTTTGGGTCATCCAGATCCTCAGCAATGCCATATGAAAAATGAGCACTGCCTCGTTCCATCATTTTGGGGGCAACATACTCGAGCAATTCCACAATTTCTCCAGCTGTATACACCTTGTACTCGGCAACAGCCTTGATGCCACCAAAACCCATGTCATGATATTCAGTCCACACATCGCGACATGTATTGTTTGCAACACTATTACCCTTGACAGCACCCTAAACATCAACAATCACTTTAGTACATTACCATTTTCAGATTGGTGACACCATGTAGGATTATCAATTGTGACAAAATAATCGACCAAAACGACGGTCATCCTTTAAGTTCGGGTCAAAACAGGTGTAGACTCACCGACACTTTTTGTCTAATTTTATTTGGCAAATAATTGAGGCATCAGATATAAGGGGTAATAATGATATGGCCACTATACTTTCAACTTTCTAATAATTTAACCCTTAAAACTTTTTCGCATGACTTCTCTTAACTTTTTGGTTCATTTTTTCGCAATTTTTTTGTCAATGCAAAAAAAGTTAGAGATTGCACCACAACAACAGCAAAAATTTAAGAACAAAGTCAATAAAACGATTAGAGTTTGTTGGTTAAAGACTTGTATCTAATATGAAAAAGTTAAGGCAAGAAAACACTACTAAAAAAAGTTCAGAGGTTAAACCGCCATAATGGTGAAAGTTTAAGGCTTAAAACACTAAATACAACTTCAGAAACTAATCTGTATATTATTAAAACGCTTGACCCATTAGACCCAATTGACCCGTTCAAATCACTTCCTTGGTGGCTAGTTTTATCTGTTTTACCCCTTAGACCCATTATCAGTAACACAGCCTGAATTGACCCGTTTTCATATTAACGGATTTAAATCTCTAAATCTAGTAATTTAAACAGTGCCTTAGCTTCATAAACAAAGTTCTTACCCTAAATTCTATCCGCTCAATCTCTGAAGATGGTGCCTCAGCTACATCTCTTCCAAATGACACCATCCTACCATAACTTGCTTGTGTTGCTTCACATACTCCGCCTCCTGACTCGTTTTGTGTAAAAGTGTCATTTTTGCCCTGTTTTCTTTTACTTGGAGCATAACCTTCTTCAGGTGACCAATCAAGGCCACCCCATATAGTGTCCCCACCTTTTGGTATCATGGACATAGTTGAATCCCAAGTGCGACTCATTCTCATTAAATTTTGCAACGTTTGAATCTGAAATAAATCTGAGTCCAACACACCTGGTGCAACAGCCCTGCAGTTAAGTTGCATACAAACCTTGTAAGTATGCAATGTACCGAAGACGTCAAGACAGTATTTGGAGAAAAAGGCGTTGGTTTAAGATACATGCATAGTTTACTAGCTCGTTGTGGGCTTGTAAGTGGGCCGGGTCTTGATCAAGATCCGATATGATCGGATCCGTTTTGAGTGACCCAACCCAGCATGTCAAAAACTTGATCCTTTAATCCAACAAGACGCAGGCAATAAGACTTGGGTCGATCCCTTAAAACTAGGGGTGTTAATCGGGTCGGGTTGGTCGGGTTCGGGTCAAGGTCGGGTCAATGCTAAAAATAACATACCCGAACCCGACCCTATTTGAACTCGGGTTAGTCGGGTTCGGGTCTACTCAGGTTGGGTTTGTCCGGGTTCGGGCCAGCCCGAATATGAGTAAATAGGTTAAAAAATAGCCTAATTCAATTTTTTTACATAGATAATTTATAAAAATATATCAAAAAAAAAATTAAAAAATCCTTATTCGGGTCAATCGGGTCGAACCGAACCGAGTTAGCCAAATATTTTCAACCCGATACCCGACCCTATTTAGTATTCGGGTTACTCGAGTTGACTCGAATAACCCGAATTCAAATAGTGACCTGAGTAACCCGACCCGAATAAGCTTAGCCAGGTTCGGGTCCAGGTCGGGTTTTTTGACACCCCTACTTGAAACAATAAACAAATATGCGTATGTTTTGGTTGTATAATATTATACACTTTCTGTAAGAATACAGTATGTAAAAAGATGTCTAAGAAGTTGTGTATGAGAAAAATTATAACAATAGAGCTTTTTGTTAATCTACAAGTTTGATGGACTTAATGATGTCGCTTTTTTCAATATAGTTGTTTTCATGACAAACAACATTTTAAAGTGAGTAATCTTATGACAAGTTTTATACTCATGTTTTGCCTGACGAATTATGATAACGCAAAAATTAGAATATGGTTTCATCCATGACTAAATTTTTAAGCACGGCAATGTTTATAGAGTTAAAGTTTTTGGAAAACTAATATTATAGAATTATAACTAAATAAGAAAAAAGTTAAATCGGCAAATTAGAAAGAAAAAAACTAACAGGAGAGAAGGTGAGGAGAGTGGTTAAAAAGCCATAATTAATGGGTGAATATGGGCCGTGATCCATTTATTTAGAACAGTTGGCTATGGATCAGATCACGATCCAAAAGCTAAATGGACAGATCTAAATCCACTTAGTTTGGTCATTAATTAGATATCATACTGTCAGTTTGGAGGCTTAGCTTGTTGTATATGACTTATGGACAGAGTTTGAAATTTTGAAGAGGACACATAAGGGTGGTTTCCTAACTCAAACTAATGTGCAATCACACACAAACAGATTAAAAGTTTCAGTTAAAACCTGGCAGCTGCAATATCCTTGGCTTCAGCAGAGAAAAGACCAGCTACAGCTTTTGGAACACCTAAAAACGGTCCACCAATATTCATCACTGCTTTTATGTGTTTAGCACACCAATCTGGTCCACCTCCGCCACCCATTGGAGCTGGTGCTTCCACCCACTTCATGAAATGCAAAAAGTATGGAACACCCATTGAATGTGGAATGATAACCGCCTTGTTGCCACCATTAGTAGCGACCATCAGTTCTATATTGCTCTTTATTCGGCTCAATGTTTGGTCTCTTACCTACATGAGATTCAATGTAATGTTTTAGTTTATATGACAAGCAGCAGCCATAAGCATGTCCAAATCAGATATCTGTTGCAGTTGTATCACATATCGGGTGCAGTGATTCATTTGTATCTTTTTTACTTGTATCTGATTTTGGGACATACCCAAATCAGTAGTTGTAGACTTATGTTTGTACAAAGTTTGATAAGTAATATAATTCACCTTTTGCACCAAAAAAGCATGCAAGTAAAGTTAAACATACAGGATGAAAAATGAGCGAGCCGGGTAGGCAGGGTTTCAGATCAGAATGGGGCAGCTTTTGGTTTGGGTTGACCCGAAACACTTTTGTCCATCTTATATTTTTTATCGAAATTTAAAATGGGGTTATATGTATTTTCCGATTGTCCTGGTTTTGTGTCCTGTTTAGGCCATATTGTATGTCATGTTTTAGCGTTTTTCTTTAAAATTTAACAGTATATATTAATATATAATTCGCATTTTCAAATATAAACTTTAACATCTTTTCAGATTACCATGTTTTTTTTTGGCTGCAAAATGACTTAAATGGGACAAAAAGCCATCTCATAATGACATATGTACAAAAACATGAGCAATGACTAAAATGGAACAAATGAAAATATATGCTGCCGTTTTTTCCAACAAAAATAAATAAATAAATAAAAATAAATAATAATAATAATAAATAAAATAAAATAAAAAATAAATAAATAAAAGAAAAGAAAAAACAACCTTATATTTCACTTTTTGACCTGTTTCCTTTAAAGTTGATTTCTTTTTAAGTTTTACCCTTCTGAGTTTTGACCTGCTAGAGATCATATAACCCATTCTTAAGTAAATGGGTTGAAGTCCCCCTTCTAATTAAACAATAAGCAAACCTACCTCTGTGTTTTGATACCCGAGTCTCCAGTCATATGCAGCCATATACATATTCTTTTCTTCGTACCCGACACGAGCCAAGTTGGCAATCAAAACGGCCCATACAAAATATCCTGGGGCAAAGTAGTCAGCAGCTACAAGCCCACTTACAGGTCTGACCCTTATACCTGGAGGATCCATACCGGTTTTGTTGTCTAGTGACATATGTTGTACCCAGCATGAAGGCCTGCAAAACATTAACAGTCACTCATATAACACGAAATTATACAAACACGTATGGTTCGTATACTATATGTATGCAAACAAGTTCATGAATGTGAAATGCACAAGATAATAGCTCCCAAATTCCCACATGATGCATGAAGGTATGGTATGATAATAGCGTCATTGCTAGCTATAAACGCATGATTTCACTCCAACCTTGTTTGGAATTTGGACAAATTAGATTCAGTTTGACCAGTTAGTGATCAATGTTATATAATACTTGCTTCTAAATTATGAAAGAATAACGATACAAAGAGTTGGCAAGAAAAAATAAATAAATAAAAAAGAAAAAAAGAAAGAAAGAGAAGTGGTGAAAAAAACAAAAGGTGCTACTGTCTCTAGGCACCAATATATCACTTCTGCATAACATTGCTTATAGTTGACCCTAACCTTTACCATCATATGCTGCATCTTAGACAAAAACACATTCAGCATGTAAACCACTTATAAACTTCAGCTCGGGTGGCCTTGAGAGTCACAAACAAAGTTCTAAACATATATTTTAGACCAAAGCCAATACAATACAATCCTAAAATACAAGCAATTCACGACACCAATTATGTTATTTAAGATTCTAAAGCATTTGTCCATATATAGAAAGATACATACTTGCCTTTTCTTAAAAGTTAAAACACTTTCTGAATAATACATAAGTGCACAACTTTTTTGAAAAGACGGCTTTACCTTTGCATACAAATATAGCTTTCGAAAGCCTAGATAATGCATGATGACATAAAAAAGCTCCTATATATCACATCATACAACATATAAACATCATCAGGTATTTAAGGATTGATTTCGACAGTCAAAAATATGTCGTAGATCACAAGCAAATCTCAACCCTACTTGGTCCTTTTCATCAGTTTCATAAATCAAACAAATTAGATACACATCAATCAATCAAATCACTTGATTCCTGTATCAACAAAACTCCAGGCCAAGTGTTAACAGATAATACTCTTTCCATCCCAAAATAAATGTCCAAGATTTGCTAGTATAATGTCCAATTTAGCCTTACATGCCTAAATGATTAATAGCATAGTACACAAAATAGGTGTTCACTTGCTGCAAACAACCCTTACACGGTTTATAGGACACAATTTTCGAAGGGAAATGATTCCAAACCAATCTTCAAGTGCCACATATCATGATTTAACATGAAGAAGAAATTGGCCCACTATTTCATCTTCTAACGATTTCATGACATGTGTTATTAGTAAAATTTGTATGAGGACAAATCATTTTCCGTTTTATAATATGTAATAATTACAATGTTTAGTGCCGTTGGGACATTGCCCATTGGGTATCAGTCCCCCACCGCATACACCAGTCAAGGAGGGCTTTGGAGAAATACGTCCTGGGCTAGATCCTTGAGGAAGTTTCTTTGGGAAATGTCAGTCGGCACCCAAAAAAAGGTGCACGCGGTCATGGTTTCCCCGCTAATTAAAACCTTTTGTAGAATTATTAAAATGTGTAGTACTAAAACGTCAAATTTATCCTTACACACCTAAACGCTCACAATAACAAGTGCGTTGTTTTGGAAATATGCAACTATCACATACCTATCCATAAATTCAAATTTACCTACTTACCTCTACATGTCAAAATACTTTACCATAAACAACACATAATAGCGTAACATTACAAAACTTAAACAAACCATTAATTAAACGGTCAACACCAAAATCGTACATCCACATAAACTAATCCCTAATAAATACACTTTATCTCTTTTATATCACACACCCCCAAAAGTCCCGCCCCAAAGCCTAAAGATATGCCTAAACCTACATGGCACCATCCTAGCTTGCACCTACTTTTTTCACAAACCAATAAAACATGCGTAAATGCTCTATACTAAGGGGGTATTTGTTTGGGCTTATATAGCCGGCTTATGGCTTATTTGGTTTTGGGCTTATGTTTCATAACCTCACTTTTTGTGACTCATTTTGAAACTTTTCGGCTTTATATAAGTTTATTATGACATAATAAACTTCATCTCAGTCGAAAAGTTTCAAAATGAACCACAAAAAGTGAGGTTATGAAACATAAGCCCAAAACCAAATAAGGAATAAGCCGGCTATATAAGCCCAAACAAACACCCCCTAAACCTCCCCAAAAGTCCAGCCCCAAAGCCTAAAAATATGCCTAAACCTACGTGCCAGCAATAAAACACGACCACTTAAATGGTGTATACTAACAATATAGAAAGTAAAATATATACTTAGTACCTCTTATAAACCTCGCCAAAAGTCCCACCCCAAAGACGCTTCCGAAACAAGCCATCCATACACTGATGCCCCTCCCATAACTCCAGACCACCCGTCACAATCCCAGGAACAAAAACAACAGGATGCTTGACTTTCAAACCCTCCTTCAAACACTTAACACCTGGTGGGTCGGGATAAGGCCCAGAAATAGCTTCAGTTACAAACTGAGGAAAAGAAGCAGGCATAGCATTGTATAGGAATAGTAATAGCCACCAGATTGAACATACACATCCTATGAACCAACAGCAGTTGTCTATACATGAGTAGTTCTTTTTTATTACTGGTGGTTTGGTTTTTTTAATGTCTTCTCCTCCGTCTTCTTCGGGTTTTGGATTTGGATTTGGATCGGGTTTTCTTCTGCGGAGAGTGGACATGGTGATGGTGGTGGAGAGGAGGACATGGTTTGAGAAATGTGTGGAGGGTTTGGTAAGATTGATTGGGCTGAGTTGTGTGGGACCATGTGAGGTATGGTTTGAATTTTTTTTTTTTTTTTTTTTTATATTTGTTTGTCTTATTAAATGCACGGTTATCCATTGGCTTTTGATTTTTATTTAATTTTTGGGACAATGGATTATATGCTAAAGTCTCATGTGTGGCACATAGGGGTGTGCACGGTCCAAAAACCGGACCGGACCGGCTAAGACCGGACCGGACCGAAGACCGAGAACCGGAAAAACCATAGACCGAGACCGGACCGAATGTGGTCGGTCCGGTCTCGGTCCGGTCGGTCTTCGGTCGGTCCGGTCCAATTAGGCAAGATTTGGCAAGTTTTTTCGGTTTTTTTGTCGGTCCGGACCGGACCGGACCGGACCGACCGGACCGAAGACCGAATTAGCCAAAAAGCTTAGACCGAGGACCGGACCGAATGTGGTCGGTCCGGTCCGGTCCGGTCCGGTCGGTTTTGTCGGTCGGTCCGGTCCATCCGGTCCGTTTGCTCACCCCTAGTGGCAGATGCTTACGACGGTTTACCGGGGCTTGGGCTTATAAAATAAGTCTTATTTGTTACACAAGCTTATGGAGTCTTATTGCTTACAAAATAACCCATAAGCCTCCATAATCCTCCATAAGCCCATAGAACGGGCTTATAGGGGCTTATGGCTAGTTAAATTACTTAAATACCCGTAAAAATATAATGGATTATCACGTAAAAGCCGAAAATATATTTGAACTTAATTTGATGTATTTTTATACAATTTTACATTAATAAGCTTCAGCTTCAGCTTCAACTAATTCGCCAAACAGCTTTATAAAAATATAAACTCCAATCTTTCGGCTTATAATATAAGCCCCAGCCCCATCCCATTCCGCCAAACATACCCTATGGCCAAATTAGATGCGTTGATCATAGGCGGAAAATTCATGAATTTTTTCGATATAGTGTTAATTTTTTAAAAATTATCAACTTTTTAAAATGCATCTTAAGTGCATTCGTTTTATCGAAATGTATTTCTAGTGTTATTTAGTTAGATATTTACACAAAAAAAATAATAATAAATAAAAATTGTGCATTCGGCCATATTTGATCTTGGTTCCGTCCATGGTTGACCAACATCATCAACGTTAAGATTATGTGTAATAGATATATGGAATAGCCGAGCGGGGAAACCCGCGCGATGCTGCGGGATTTCAAAAAAAAAAAAAAGTACTGTTGCAGCGGGTTGTTCAGATAGCTGTTTTTTGTTGGTTTTGTAGGTTCACAATTATTTTTGTATTTTTATTTTTTAAATTAATTTTTTTACAAAAATTAATTTTAAAGTTCGCGCGATGTTGCGGGATTTCCAAAAAAAAAAAAAAGTATTGTTGCAGCGGGTTGTTCAGATAGTTGTTTTTTGTTGGTTTTGTAGGTTCACAATTATTTTGTATTTTTATTTTTTAAATTAATTTTTTTACAAAAATTAATTTTAAAGTTTTTTGAATTTTTTTTTTTTTTGAAAATATTTTTTCAATTTTTTCGGAATTAAAAAAAAAAAAAAAAAAAAAAAAAAAAAAAAAAAAAACATTTACTGTAGCATGAACAGTAAACACTGTTCATGCTACTGTTCATTTTCGAAATGAACAGTGTTGGTGTGAGTAAGGTGTGGGGCCCAAAATTTTGGGTTTTAGTATATATATATAATAGCCTTTGCTTAAATAAAAGGATGTGTCATCCTTATAATACATCCCTCGAGTCACGCGTCTATAGTGAGGAAAATGGAGAAGTTTGTCCACGCATCGACCTAATTTTGAAAGTTGGTTGTTGTTTGTGTGATTTTGGTTTATGTGAGGTATATTTATATATAAGTGGGTATGTTTGGCTGGCAATGTTGATGGTCTTATTACACCTTGTTATTGGTGTAGTGAAAAGGTGATGTGGCGCTGAGTTGACAGTAGTGATGTCAGTCACCACTACACCCAGTCTAACTCAACGTCGCATCACCTTTTTTACTTTACCACTAACTAGGTATAACAAGATCAGTAAGGGGTTGTTTGCTAAATTAAGTGTTTTAGCTTTGAGTGTCTTAATTAGCCTTTTAATATGGAGAGAGAGACATTTGTGAGTCCCCTAATTAACAAGGAATAAATGTTTTGGGCCTACATTTATCTCAATTAAAAGAGAATAAGGGAAAAGTAAACACCCCCAACTTTACTACCCAAACATACACTACTTATACACATATACCTTACAAAACCAATATCACAAACACAACTCTCTTCACAAGTCGGTCTTGCAGACAATCGACTTGTGCTCAAAATATGTCCAAAACACATCATTTGTGATGGTGTTCTAGCAAAGATGCGTGATGAAAAGTAAGGAAGACGTGTCTTCTTCCCTGCCATTACACCGTCCTAATGTTTGGAACAAACTTATAGGCTAGTTCAATTATACTAGTCGGGTACCCGCGCGTTGCGACGGTGGGTACTCGTGTGTAACCAAATAACCCATGATAGCATACAATTAAAGCATCACAATAATCTTTATACACTATAGTAGTACATGCGCAATACATTCGAAACCAAAAAGGGAGAAAGCAACAATGGTGTTGTTTCGGTACACGATAATAGTGATGACACGTCGTAGTTGGTGAGAATGTAAAGACAAAAACAATTTCAATTCTTAGTATTGCAAAAACGTCGCGGTGGACTTCATCATCTCAAGCCAACATATTTTATTTCACCACGTTAACAAATTGTACACATTCACTTTTTAAAATGACTCTATCATGTCTTTACGGTCTTTTTTATACTAAAACAAATTGTACACATTCACTTTCTAAAATGACACTATCACCTCTTTATGGTCTTTTTTATAATAAAACAAATAACCTATAATTTATTGTGAATTTAAAATTGTGTAACTGAAAGTTAATAATGTATATTTACTTAATTGTAATTTAAATGTTTTCGATTACAATCACTTATATTATTAACACACATAAATTAATTTCATTTTAAAGAACATGTCGGTTACTAATTTTAGTATTTGACCAAATCTTTCAAGTTGTTTGCTGAATTTTTAAGTCTTTCTATTTAGGGAAAGTGTCTATTTAGGCCAAGTGTGTTAGCTGAAAACATTACAAATAAATTTTGTGTTTTTGATAATATTTAAAAAAAAAAAAAAAAAAAAAAAAAAAAAAAAAAATTGTATCGAGCCATTGTGGGTTTAAAACTGATTCGAGCTAACTCACATGCATGAGAAGTATAGCCAACAACCCACATATTACATATTTAAAAGTCGAGCCCAACTACTTAAATAAAAACGAGTAAGGTAGCCCGCGCGTTGCGGCGGGTGTTTTGCTTCTTTTTTTTTTCGGTTCTTCTTTGCGTCCTTTCTTTCTTTTTTTTTTATTCCAAATACGTAGTCATCATTTCTAAATATTTAATCAGCAGTAAATAAAAACATGCATAAAAAAGATGTGATATATTATAGATTTGAAATGATCGAGCCATACATTTAATCATCAGGAATCTTTCTATCCTTCATAAAAAAGATGTGCTATATTATAGATTTAATCATCAGGAATCTTTCTATCCTTCATATATATCAGACAATGCGTTTTGTATATGATCAAGCCATACATTTCAAATCTAATAAGTATGATAAACTATCAAGTGTTGGGATGTGTAGATAGATATAGCTTCCATCAAGTGTTACAAAGAATGACCCGAGCAAACCGTTGTGTACCCAAATCTGTGAGCTCTATTCCTTTTTGCTTCAAAAAAATAAAAAAACGAAAAAGATTAACCATTGTGTAAATCTATTGGGAAACACACAAAGAGCTGCTGGTTATGAACACATTTTTCTTACAATTTTTTTCGCATCTACACATAATAATAATCTGGTAGCAGATCGCCTTTGTCATTTAGTTCATTGCACGGGATCCTTTTAAAGAGTGATAACGGCCAACACAGATGGATAAAATAGTACCTGTAACAGCTTATGTATCAGCAGCCGTTCCTGTTTTTTTCTAATTGGTAGTTAACAATCGTCCTTCCATATTTTCATCCTTTTCCTACAAAACAAACGAAGATCATAAGCCCGCAGACTCGTAACATAAAAGTTTTTAAATGAAACAACCATTTTAAGAATAACTTTTCTGCATAGAACATGGGCAACCAAAAAACATAAACTTATACATAAAGTGGGCTATTTGCTGGATAGCAGGTATT
The DNA here is from genome assembly GCA_021014915.2 of Artemisia tridentata subsp. tridentata. Classification (NCBI taxonomy): domain Eukaryota; kingdom Viridiplantae; phylum Streptophyta; class Magnoliopsida; order Asterales; family Asteraceae; genus Artemisia; species Artemisia tridentata. The sequence goes on along the minus strand of CP139508.1, from coordinate 115,928,960 downwards.
ACCTAGTGTTATTACAGATTTGCAGGGCCATCACCGAAAAGATATAAATTTTGTAATCATCTTTAACACACTTATTTAGTCACGAAAACTTGGAAAAACTTGGACACAATATAATTCGGGATCAACCCAACTATGAACCTGACCGCCTTTTCTAAATAGTACAATACTACAATAATTTTGTTTCCATTAAGTAAATCAGATGTAAAGTTACAAATTTCAGTAAAAGGAAACCTGTATTAAATCTTTGAAGGCCATTCCTTGACCATTGTAGTTGTTTTCAAGGAATAAGGTGAAGAACGTTTTTGTAAACCATAGCAGTGATCATAGATAAAAACCATAAAAACAAATATTGAGACACATTTTTTTTATGTTTCAAGCAGTTATATAGAACTCATAGTGTTAGGAATATAAATATTCATATGAAAGACTCGGTCACCCTGAGTATCTATTAGCATTAAGTTAGCTCGTAGGCTTATTTGTATTAGTTTAGTTATCGTAATACTAGTTTAGTCATAGTAGTATTTGTGGTATTAGGTCGGGTCTTTACCCACTGTCAGCTCAATCCACAACCCATGTAGGGCGTTTATGTTACTTGTACACCCATGGGAAGGGTTGGAGCTTCTAATCATTCAATACAATTCTCTTTCACTTTCTCTCACTAGAACTCCCACATCTCTCTCTAGAATTCGGCTAAATCACAAGTGTATGAGTGTGTTATGATTTCAAGTATCTTACAATTGGTATCAAGAGTCATGGGTTGATTACCTAGATTGTGTGTATTGATTCGTGGCATAGTTTCTTGTTTTCTTTTCTTTGGTTCGAATTGAGAAGTAAGAAAGTGCTCGAGTTGATCTTTGTTTGGTGTTGTTTGATCCATAAAATTTGTACTTTCGTGTTTAGAATCGTTGTAATAGCTTACCTTGGGTATTAGCTAGCTTATTTCATAAGCTTTGTGGTTATTTGGTAGGTTATTCGAAAGGTGGAAAGTATTTCTTGGTTGCGTTTTGGTGTGTTTTCTTGGTTGCGATTTGAGGTGTTCTTGGCTGCGAGTTGTGTTGAAAAGGCAAGGATTTGTTGCGTTTGGCCTAGTTTCTGAGTTGCGGTTTGACTTGTAGCCTAAAAGGGAAAAAGACAAACCTTGCGAAACTGATGCTTTTGTCTCTTGCGGTTTGTCTACTTGTGACTACGGTTTGACTTGCTATTGCGGTTTGAGTAACTGCGGACCTAGATCTTGCGTTTTGGTCTTCTGCGGTTTGTATTAAGCTGCGATTTGAGTCTTGCGGTTTGACCAAGGTTGCGGTTTGACCAATGTTGCGGTTTGAAATTTTGCGTTTTGGTCTTGCGTTTTGCCTTTTTAATCACTGCATTTTGCCATTGCGTTTTGACTATGCGGTTTGACTGAAAGTTGACTTTTTACGTCAAAACTTCAAACGGCCATAACTTTTGAACTGTAACTCCGTTTTCAGCGAAATACCTGTCAAAACGACCGGAACAGCCTGAATATTGTGAGTTTCACACAAAGTTGTGAAACGAATTTTTCGAGGCCCAAATCCCCTCCGAAATGAAGTTATTGAGGTTTTAAGTTTTCAGACCAAAATTTCACCATAACAACTTGCATCAACCAAACCAAATCACAACTAAACAACATATCACCTAGTATAACAAACAATCATTCATCTTAACACACAATCACTAATCATTATCGATCCAAACTTTCATCATAACACATATTATCTATCAAATCACTGTTTCGTCTTGATTTTGTAAAATCCAGCGAAAGAACCTATTTCTCGGTTTAAATCATAGACTTGTAAAATCCCGTGCACGTTCATATCATGTCAAACTCTCCGGAATCAGTCATATCTGAGATACTCAAATTGTATGACATGAACGATAAACATAAGACTTCCAACCCTGTACAACAAATAAACGTGTGTGATTCTGATAATGCTAACATGGAATCGTCGTGCTCGAATTCTCAAGAGAAAGAGTTTCATCAGCCACTAAAATTGCCTGATAATACAAAGGAAAGTTGCATTGAATGTTTTCGATTACTTCACTCATATCTCAAGGTTCTCTTTGAACAACCTGGATACTTGGGAGGATACAAACGTGCATTCGCATCACTCTTTGGTCAAGATGTTCAGACTTTCAAAGTCAAAATGATTCTGTATTTAGATCAACTTGAACAACAACTTGACAAAGGAGAATTTTCTGAAGGTAGATCCATGGCTGCCTTCTGTGTGATCAACAACCAACTCCAAGTGTTCATTGATTCGCAATTCACTGAGGATTATGATATGACAGTCAAATGATGAAAAAGTGTTTTGCCAATTACATTGGAATCGAGGTTGACGGGTTCAAAGTTACACTACTCCAACTCATGAGTAATGTTAAGGAGTTCATTAATGAAAGGGCGCAGCATCAACAATGCAGTGACACTATGTTTGATAAGCAGGATACAAACGACAGTTCTGGGACTTATACCACACTTGACATGGATACAGATCACAGACCAGAAAATGACCAAGTTCCATCTGTTGAGGTACATGTCACTGATCAACATAATTTTCTTTCTAATGAACGACAACATATTGATCAAATTAAACCTACTTATGACACATATCTGTTGGAAAATAGTGATAGCAATATCACCACTGATTCAACAAATATGAGTCATAAGGGGGGAGAAATTGATCAGGATGCTGAACATGATGATGCGTTAAGTTCTTTGCTTACGGCTGAGTTTTTCAAATCAAATGATATGGTTGAAAAAGAAGTTTATAATGAACTTTTAAACAGATTTTTACAACTTGAAAAACATTGTATTTCACTTGAAATCTCAATGCAACAAAAGGAAGAAAATATTCAAACTAACCAACCATGTATGAATCCGGAATTTCCTGAATTCCGTGAATTTTTTATGATAAACGATTTGAATGCTCAGCTACAAGCCAAAAACTTAACGATCAACAACCTGAAAAAACGTATTGCTGAGATGTGTGATATGTGTAATGAAGTTAAGGCTAAACATGACAGTGATGTTATTGCAACAAAAAATACTGAATTGGAACATAAAGTGGCTGAATTACTTAATGAAAATGAGACTTTGAAAATTCATTGCAAAGAACTGTGTGATTCAATCAAAGAAACGAAAACTAAGACTGTAGAACAAACAACCTTTTTGATTGCCAAAAATGATGAATTCAAAGCTCAAATTCAGGAAAAGGGTTTTACAATTGCAGCTTTAAAAAATGAGCTAAGAAAAATAACAAGAAATAGTGTGAACACAAAGTTTGCAAAACCATCAATCTTGGGAAAACCAACTTCACAACCAGTTAGAAACCAATCAGTTGTTAGGCAACCGACTGCGTTTAGATCAGAACGACCAAAATCTTCAAAACAACGGTTTGCCCCCCAAGTTGATGCGAATCAAGTTTTGTCAAAACCAGTCACTTCACAAGCAAGACCTAATGAAAAGATAGCAGATGCTCGTTCTAAGGCTAATGAAAAGGAAGAGAATACTAGTGCTCAGGTTCAATCCCCTAAGACTAGAAACATCAACATGCCCGTAGGATCTAAGAGCTTTACTCAGAAAACTGGTAGGCAAACTGCTGTAGGAAGTAGGTCCTCTCTCAACAAGTCTTCCACTGTGCATGAGAAACCAAACACTCCTAAGTCTTGCCTTAGGTGGATTCCAACGGGTAGAATTTTTAAGATGGTTGGGCTTAGATGGATACCTACTAGTAAGTTGTTCACAAACTGTAAGGTTGACAGTGAAACCCCAAATGGTCTGGAGGCTGATATCACTAACCCACATAAATACAAACAAACTCGTCATATTAGTGCAGGTCATCCTTACCAAAGTGCAGGTACATCAGTCATTCCTATCAAGGAAAGACTCAGAGTTTGGCGGCCAAAAGGATTGAAATCTCCTAATTTAGGGGTTCAGGAAACTCAACATTGATGTACATGCATAATGACTCCTGAACAAATCAGCTCAGGACTCGTACAGCAACGATCTATCTTTGAGGTACCTTTGGAAACTTCAGATCCCAACACATCAAAACATGTTCAACAACCGGAAGTGAAAAAGACTAAGATTCTCATCAGTCATTCTACAGGAGTTAACAGTGACACTAAAGCTAGTGAGTCAAAACCTAGGAGAAATATAAAGAATTATAGGACTTCACCAGCTAAAAGTGGTCCTAAGAAGAAAGTAGAAGACCACATGAGGAACAATAAGTCAGATTTGAACAAAAGGAATCATAATTCAACTCCTAATTCACTTTGCAAAACATGTAATGATTGTTTAATTTTGGGTAATCATGATAAATGTGTTGGGAAATTTTTGAAGCCGTCCAACAAACCCCCAGTTAAGAAAGTTTGGAGAGCTAGACAAACTAAGCAATCTTGGAAACCTACAGGGAAAATGTTTACCAATGTGGGCTTTCAGTGGAAGCCCACGGGCCGGATATTCACACTAGGCGAAGATTGCCCTTTAACGAGGATTACCATGCCTAGAGTAGTGCCTGTTAAGGAATGGAAGCCAACTGGTAGAGTTATCCCTTTAGATACACAATGCCCTTTAACTAGGTCCATTGCATCTACTAGTGTTGCCCCTATTGTTAAAACCAAGGCACCTATGGTTTCAGCAGCTCCAGAGATTGTTTGCACTAACCAACTGGAACCCAACTTAAATTGGGGATCCGGCACTCCAAATTCTCTTCTTTCGTCTATTTTCCAATGCAGATCGTATAGATCGTCCTTCGACATTTGGACTCAGGCTGCTCACAACATATGAGGGGAAACGAAAATGTCGTTTGAACACATCAGTTCAAGCCTCGTTCCTCAATGACAATGTCGTTTGAACACATCAGTTCAAGCATCATTCTTCATCGACAATGACGTTTGAACACATCAGTTCAAGCCTCGTTCTTCAACGACAATGACGTTTGAACACTGCAGTTCAAGCCTCGGGCCTCAATTTCAACATAATGGCGTCTGCTGAAAACTCTCCAGGCCCCGTTCCTCAAAGAAAAGAAAAGCGTACGCTTGAGTGCGCTTTATCTTCGAAAGAAGATAAATCTTCTTGTTTCTGACTATTCTCATCAACAAGCTTCATACTTGTTCCATGCTCGTTCAGTCATCAAGTGGATCTACTTTCATTAGATTGTATTTTTATTCACTCGATTAAAAATGGCAATCTCAAATGCAATTTTTGAGGGGGAGAAGTGTGAACAGTGGATCAACCTCATATGCACTTGTTCAATCAAAAATGGCAACCTCAAATGCAATTTTTGAGGAGGAGAAGTGTGAACAGTGGACCAACCTCATATGCACTTGTTCAATCAAAAATGGCAACCTCATATGCAATTTTTGAGGGGGAGAAGTATGAACAGTGAATAGACGTACATTTGATTGTATGTTCACTCACTTGTTGGGCATGTAACTCAAATTGTGACTACGGAGTTGATCAGGTATCACTTAATTGAGATTGAAGTTGACTTTCACAAAGGCGTGATCTTATTTTATCTTGAAGTCAGGGTTGGTTGGATGCATGACTTTCAATGATAACTTGCTCGTGCTTAAGATTTAAGTTGAAGACTTAGTTTATCTAGTTACCAGCAGTCGGGGTAAATGTTTGAAGACCTGGTTAACTATCACTTAAAGGAGTTATGTTGTAGTACTTAGTGTCACATGCCGATGACGTTGTGGATAATCACAAGAGGTGTTAATGTCTCATACTTTAGTTGGGTATTGAGTACTTAGAGATTTGATTGGAGCATAAATTCTCTACACCGTTCTTCCAACATTAGTGCAAGCTTAAGTCACGAGAACGGGGAATTCTACTTCAGTTTCAAGTTTAGTATATCGGGTTTGCTCCATCAGTTATCACTTCAAATATCATACTTAAGGGTTGGTAAAGATAGTCAGAGAGAGTTTCGGTAGCGGTTGATTCTCACTTGATACATTTGAGCCAATTTTGTTCTTCTCACAAGATTTCAAGTATATGTGCGTAAAATGTGTTGCTGATTCTGAGGTATCAAAACCAGCAAGGGGGAAGGAGACATACATCTGAACGCACAAAGAGTACACGTGATGAACTTTATACTTCCTCTTAATTGAAGTTATTCCGGGAAGACAAATCTCACAACCGCAGAGAAAATCAGTGTTTTAACTCGTGGCTTTTGGTGTATTATTCCAACTACGTGGGGGAAGAGATGTAAGAAACAGTTTCTGATGATTAAAGAGGTACACAATTGTATGATGATTCCTCTGGTTAGTCGGTATCCTACAGAAGGAAATGTGTTCATCCGGGACTTACTTGATGTTTACGGTACTGTTTTGGTGTTATCATTTCGACTACATCCGGTACTCAGTTGCTTTTGTGGTACTGTCTTGGTGTTATCATTTCGACTACATACGGGATAAATTACTTACACTCGGGACTTAGTTGACTTTGGTGTAACAATTCTCATATGCAATTTCCTGAAGGGAGAAAAGTGCATTTCCGAGTCTTAATTGATTTTGATGTTACGTTTTCGACTTCATTAATAGGATTGAGTGTGTACTTCGGGTTTTTGAGCTTCATACAATAAGACTGATTGGATCACTTCAACTACTTGAGGGAAGTGGCCTTTTGATACTTTTGGTATGCATTACTTCAGACTTCAGCGGGAAGAAATGTGAGAAGAATTATTCAAGTGTGAGATGATACACTGCTGATCTATTTGATGATCCCCCGAACGGAGAATCACGATGATTATTCTTAAAAGGAACAGCAATATTTGATGTGGTTTGCTACGATTTCCGCTGTACACTTACCTTATGTAAGCTTGAAAGAGAGCTTTGAAACTGCTCAAAAAGAAGACTGTCGGTTTGAGGGGAAGCTATCAAAGCTTCACATTGAGAAGGCTCAAGTTCAGACGATTATTCAGGAGCCTCGAAAGCTTTGGTGGTGAAAGTTTAAGAGATGTTGACTACATACTTCTACAAGGTACAAAACGATATCCTTATTTCGGTATTCATGTCAACATCTTCTTAAATTGAATAATATATTTTGTACATATCTTAAACCAAAATGTAAATAGAAAAATATAAAACCTATAAAAACCATAAAAATCAGAAAAACACAAAAATATCAAAAATAGTTCCTCTAGGCATGTCTTCTGTTTATCGATAACATTTACGGTCCTAGAAATGTCATTCAATAATGACACGGGACTTTAAATGAAGCTCGAGCAGAAGTTAAATTGAATGGTTAAAACATGTCATAATGGCTTGCTATTACTTCAGATATGCAACCCGGTTTTTCAAAATGAGGAAAGCACGTCGGCAAAAAGACGGCTGTTCCTAACAACGGGTAAAGTTCACCCGGGCATGGATTACTTCATATCCATGCATCCCCGATTTAGTGCACGCTTCAGTGCATTATTTATGGTATAAGAAGAGAAGTCTTCTATGTATACAAATAATTTTCCTTCTATGATTCTTCTGAAAATTATTTGTGAGACACATGGTGGTAACGTGTTGTTTGAAATTCTTTCAGACTTGGATTGTTCATAAAATTTGTCACTTAATCAATGACTATAGCTCTTTAACTAGAATACGGGTCATTGATTGAGGGGGAGAGTGATTTCAAATTTTATATCATCAAACGGGTCTCTTGGTTATCTCATAATTGCTAGAAAAGGTTTTGTAGTTAATGGGGTATTTGTTGAAGAGGAACTTACTAAGCTTTATCTCAAATGGCCAAATGTGTTAGTTGTTAGAAAGATTAGGGCATTATGTGCAATTTGCGTATAGTTTCCTAGCCTTATGTAACTAGAAGGTCCATTTGTGTCACTTTGGAATCCTCGTTTAATCCCCTAAATACTTTAAAACTCAAAATCTAAAAGAAGTTAGAAAACCCATTGTGTTTGATGTTCTTGAATACTCCACAGGCATTTGTATGATCTAACTGAATGAGTTTCGAATGTTGATTGACTTTTGTTAGTCGATAGCTGTTTAATTGTTGTTGATTTATTGCTTGTGCACTCAGAATATGCTTAGGTATGTAGCTATCGTGTTAGAATCATGTCCCTAAGATCCTGAGTTGAATGTTGAAATATGTGTGAATTGCCATGTTCATGATTGATGGTTGATCTTCATGCTAAATAGTGGTTTGATTAGGATATGAATATGGTATTATGAGTAGGCAAGCTGCTACGTGGTAGCGAGTAATGAAGAGTGAATCTGTATGTATGTATATATGTGTTGATATTCTTATGCAGATTCCATGGCCGATATGAATGTGCCTGCTCTATTAACTGGCTTTGATTTCACCACAACAACAACATCGGCAGCAACAACGACAACAACAACACCTTCACCACCACCACCACCTTCACTTCAACAAAGCATTACTAATTCTGGTCTCGCTGAGTGGGGATCTACAATACTTGGGAAGTTTTGTTGGTGGATGGATAATTGATGTTGACTACTGACTCCCTCAGAGAAGCGAATGATCACATCATCTGTGCGTAAAGGTCAACATCATTTGTGTCGTAACAATTATCTTTGTACATAATAAGCAGTGAATAAAATGTGGTTGCTATGTGTCAGTGTATGATATTTTAAAAAAAAAATCAAAACCTTCCAAACTTATCATACCTGACACTAACATTCTCCCTCATTGATTGAGGGGGAGCATAATAATGTTCCATTATCAGAATACATTGAATCAGACCACATTTTCCCAAATTTTCTAACTTATTTAAATCAATTGAGATCCCAAATCTCAAAAGGTTTGAAATTTTTTATCGGGGGAGAGAATGTGATTTAAATATGAAAACTGATAAAATGTGATCTTTTGGACTAAAGTGTAGGCTCTCTCATATGTGCTAAACTCTTTCGTATATCGATGCACATATTGAGGGGGAGCGAATGATTTATGATGGCAATTGTGGAAGAATACCAAAGACCGACCATTTTATTTAATGTACTGGAGTTATAAGGATGGTAAGGTTATGTATCAGTTCCCATGATCCAGCCAGAACCGGAGGGATCTTCACAGGGATAATCCTCTAGTTAGAATAGAAGTCCTTAGGAACGATGAAAAAATGAGAAAAGTGAGAATAAGGGAAGAGTGCCGACTGAGATGGAGCTAGTACTGGAACAAACCCACTAGTGATGAAGTCTCGGTAAGTGCTGAAGGGGTTGAAGAATGAAAAAGAAATGTAAAGATAAAGGGTGAAAAGAAAAAAGCCCTCCTTACACTTTAGGCAGAAACCGGGTAAATACATATGCTGTCAGAATCACTTAGTTGATTGCTGACATTGAAGACAAGTATCATGGACCCAGTGATATGCTGCACAACCCTCCCTAGCCACTCAAGGTCTCTCAAAAGACTCTTGTTTTATTCACACAGAGATTCACTCATTACTATTGACTATCTCACTCCGAGTTAGTTGATATTGAAAAGGTGGCAGTCTGCTCCAGCCTCCGATCACTAAATCAAAACGCACTATTGAGTCTAGAGCCAAGAGATCATCCATAAATCTCATTAGGACAAATTTCCAATATGCTTGCTGTTTCATACACCGTGAAAAGTAAGAAAACATATATTAAGAGTCCTACGCATTATCCTTGTGGTATTGCCAGAACATCCGAGTGATACGTAAAGTATTCACAATGAAGAAGGAAATCCTTCTAGAGCCAACATCAAACAAGCTCTTGGTGGGTGACATGTGAGATCCATCATGGATCAAACTAGTGACAACTGGAAAGAAACGATGGGCCGATTCACATTTGAATCAAACTTGTTCCAGGAAATGGATTGACGGATGCTTTTGGAAAACCTTTCAATGTGCTCACCAACTGAGTTTCGAGTACATTGATTGTGTAAATTTTCTAACAAAAGTGTTTATGACAGAAATGTGATTTAATTCATAAAACCCTCGTCGTGTTGCATAAAATGTTTATCCAGTGACACGCGAGTGATTTTTCTAATCAATTTCTCATCAATCATTGGGGATTTAATTCACTGATTCACTCTACCGTGCTGTCTGCTTTGAGACGTTCCGGTATGAGAACATGCTTTGTATGATGATTCTGATGTTAATTCGTTGGATGATTCTTTACAACAAGCTGGAAAGTCCTGTCAAGGAGAATTTTCTTTAAAGGGGATTCTACCTGATCACAGGTCGGTCCTCACAGAACCGAAGGTTAATCCAATCACACCGAGCGAATGACAAAGCCATATTCGTTCTCCAACTTTATTGCTAACTGTTTTATTTTAGATTTATATAAAGATGGTGATGGTGGTACCTAATTCCAGCAGAGACATGTCAATCCACACCCCATGCTCACACGACCAATTCATTGTCAAAGGATCATGAAAGTTGAGAGACTTACAAAAATGCTTCCGCAACTCTGATGCAAAGTCTCCTGATCCAGAAAAGTGTGAGCATGACGGTCCGATGGTCACTACATCACATGGAGGCGATACTACTAAGGATGATTTGGAGATTTACTGTGGCTGATGATCTCAAAGCAAGCTCAAAGATCAGACAAGCCAAAGGAACATTAATCACAAGATCATTGCTTGAAGTACAAAGATTAAAGACCTTGAAGAATCAAAGACTAAGAGCTAGGAAATTAAGTTCATTAGAATGCTAGAATTCAAATTGGAATTTCCGGGGTGACCTCCCTTAGGGGGAGATTGTTAGGAATATAAATATTCATATGAAAGACTCGGTCACCCAGATTATCTATTAGCATTAAGTTAGCTCGTAGGCTTATTTGTATTAGTTTAGTTATTGTAATACTAGTTTAGTCATAGTAGTATTTGTGGTATTGGGTCGGGTCTTTACCCACTGTCAGCTCAATCTACACCTCATGTGGGGCGTTTATGTTACTTGTATATATAAGCCCTTCCCCACCCATGGGAAGGGTTGGAGCTTCTAATCATTCAATACAATTCTCTTTCACTTTCTCTCACTAGAACTCCCACTTCTCTCTCTTTCTCTCTCTAAAATTCGGCTAAATCACAAGTGTATGAGTGTGTTATGATTTCAAGTATCTTACACATAGGTTGTGTTATTTGTTTGTAACTTTAATGTACGTTAACAGTTGCAAAAAAGCTAAAGCATTTACATGTCTATTGTCTAGACTCTTGAGGCTTATGTTCTTTTGTTGGTCTAAAGGTTGGGTAGTGTTATTGCAGGCCCTTTCTTATGTCGCACCTACTGTCACCTTGGACTTCAACTTATTGTTTATATCTCCTATAAAGTTTAACTGGAGACAATTCTAATAACTTTCAATTCTAAGTTGTATACATATCTAAATATCTCCTAGGAAAACCAATCGTTACCAGATACATAAAATGTTAAATCTCCATTATGGATAAATTTAGCTGTGAAATGTGTTTGTGTACCTTTTTGTTTCTTTATATTGGCTGCTTCATCTGGAAAGAGTGGTCCTTTGACTGCCTCGCTTTCTTTTGTTCATTTATTTTTTGTTCTTCTTTTTCCTGTTGCTCTTCTTGCGGACTTGGTGGTGGTGTGCCTGCGATTTATAGTTGGTCAGTGTATAGTGGTAGCAATAAGTTGGTAAAGTTAATTTGGTGATGCGTGGTTTTGCAACCTTACAACAGGTTTTACCTCTCGAGGGATCTCAAGAGGCTTACAACCCCACCAGGCAGTGTACCTGACCGATGTAGTATAGTGTAGTGGTAAGTACGGGGGATTGATTGTTCTCCACAGGGAATAGTGTTCGTTAGGTATGAAAAACTACTCTAATAGGTCTAAGGGTGAGAGAAGATTCTTTTTTATGTTTTTATATTTTTATGAAAACAAGTAAAATCTCGGGTTTGAAAGAGTGGGCGGAATTAGTTGCTAATCAACTAACCCAAGTTACTACGAATGCAAATAAAATAAAATGACGAAAATGAAAAGGTGGTAAAACTTATGTGGAGAGAAATGTGTTTACTTAGATTTCCTTACTCCCTAACTATCTTTTACCGGTTGATTAGTGTGTATTAATTGCGTGGATGACGGGTGTATTCCTTAATACCATTCGTGGGGTGGCGTACGTACTTCCCCAACTCTATGAACTCCTACTTCACTCCTATGTCGAGCCGGCTAGGAAGCTCCTAACATGGGATCACTAGAATTCGCTCATGCATTAAATACAACCATAAAAACCTTTAGTACGCATTGGTTCATGTTTCTTAAGACGTTCAAGCAAGTTACCGAATAGGAAGTTAGCCAGTTTTCTTAAGCCTAACATCGATGAACAATCATCCAATACAACTAATAACACACTAATAACCAATAATCAATAGCTAGGTTTCATTAGATCTAAGCAAACACAAAGAAAACCTAGCCTAGCATGTTAAACAAAAGACAAGAACAAGATAGAATCAAACAACACATAGACATATTGAATGATTAATTGATAACTTATCTTCAATGTAACATGGAAGATCTCAAGGCAAAAAGCCTTGAAAAAGCTGCTAAATTCGTCTTAGGGTTTTTCACACACCAAGTTCCACAAAAAGTTCCACACCAATGACAAAAAATTGCAAAACTATATATAGACTTTCAGATCTGACGGCGTCACGTTATGGAGTGTGACGCCGTCACCTCGCCGCTTTTAGGGTTCCCGGATGGCCTTCTTGACGCCGTCCCTCTTTGGCTCTCCAAAATCTGTTCTGGCTTATCAAGGCTTAACGCCGTCAGAATTAGGCGTGACGCCGTCCCTCTTTAAATTAAGCCGTGACGACCTTGATCAGATTAAAGGGTGACGCCGTCAGATTTCCCATGCAAATTTCTCTGGCTTATCATGAGTAATTTTCATATCCACCACTTTTGCCAAGCCATGACGCCGTCAAGAACAAATCCTGACGCTGTCAAAGGTACTTTCCAGCATAATTTTAAGACTTTGCCGTTTTCTTCACTTTTATGCTCCAAAAACGTCCAAAATGCTTCCTTTTCCAGATTTCTTCTCAAAAGTACCTAAAATGACAAAAGGAACGATTTAGGGCAATATTTGATCAAATAAATACGATTTAGGGCTTAAATGACCCCCTAAAAGCGGTACACTTTTCGCTTCATCAAATACCCTTACACTTGAGATTTGCTTGTCCTCAAGCAAATGCGCTTTTATTCTAATCAAAATACAAGTTAGGGGTCATTTAATGCTAATATAAAAGTAATTGCAACAAATAGTCGTTCCACTTTAATCATAATAAGCACGGAGATTACAAACTAGCACCTCACAAGTAGTGTTTAGATACTCACATCTCTCAAGTGTCATCAAAATAAATCTCATAAATGAAAACGGATAATATCTCTCACTACCTGTCATAGCAAATAGATTACCATAGGCTTGGGAAAGGATCGAAAACCTCCTCCACTAGGCGTAAGCACCTAAGATAAACTATCAAAGAGGGCTTTTAAATGGGTTATAACGTTAGGTGTAGGGATATGATAAACACGGTTTTGTTGGATAAGGGATATTTTACTGGTGGCGAGTTAAAGATCTTGATCAATTGCATGTACTATACAATGTTGCTAAGCCAATACTCGACTCAATCTTAAGCTAAAAACAAAATAACAAAAACATAAAATAAACATAAAATGAAACGGGATGGTAGTCCGTATGTTTTTTCTATTTTTTCTTTTTCTCATTTTTTTTGTATTTTTTCGATTTTTTTTTTTTTTTTTTTTTTTTTTTTGTGCATACACTTTTGCCCTACCATCCAAAATAATACATCATAGGGGCGTTGCATTCCCCTTACACTTGAACTTTTACATAACTTTACAAATAACTATTCTAATGACTCGAATTAAGATAATCAAAACACTTGGAGTACTTTTTAAAAATATTTAGCACATATGGGGGTAATAAATGATGTTCTTCCCCATTACTCCATTACACTAGTACTTTACCCATGAGTCCCAATCGTCCCAAAACAATATGTACAAGGATATGACTCGACTTAGCAACCATGTAATCAACTAGATAATTAACTTGGGTTTAAACAAATGTTGTCACAATAATGCACTAAGAATGAGTGCATACAAGGTAGGCTAAGGCGATTTGGGTGTACATTTAAGTGGGGTGTAACAAATTCTTCCTTTAAGTAAAATGCTTAAAGGTCGAAACGAAAAGATAGGCTCTGAGGGGTGTACTAGGGGTATCGTGTACTAAAAATGAGTACAACGCAAAGGGTGTGGGAGAATTACTTGACCAATGTAGCCAACGTAATTGTAACAAAAACACAGGTGTAAAACAATGGGTTAATCCTAATGCCTCTTATCATGTAGTAAATCTAACTACACGAATGTAGTCTCACTTGTGGCCTCGGAATGGTCCTAACGCAAGTTCTAGAATCTAAGTGCTACCGGTACACACATCATATCATAAATGCTTTTCCTACCAATTCTAGGGGCGAACCTCACATATTTGGGGGTGGAAAATTTTTTAGTGGTACGGTTTTTGTGCTAGTCATATAACTCCTATCCGTGAGACGCTCATTAAGATCAAAGTTTCACTCCTATATGTTGTAAAAAAATTTAAATTTGGCACTAAAATTGCCCTAACAGGTATTTATCTCAGTTTTATTACACATCTACTATTAAACAAACAAGAATCAAGCGTAATAGCATTCTCTAATCGTACTTTTACCCCCCCTTACACTTAAGATGAACATTGTCCCCAATGTTCAAATAACAAGATGTAAAAGCATTAAGTAAAAGAATGAAATCAAATACTCCCCTGATTCGCTCGATGGATAATGTGGTAACACGGTTAGATCTTCTTCCAAAGTAATGTTGAAGCTCCACGACTAATGCATTGCCAAAAGCTTGATCCAACAAACATTTCCTTGTCCAAAATAACCTGTTAAACCTGAGAAAACAAACACGAAAACCTGCATAACATCGGCGGGATAAACTCTATATATAAGGATATAATGCTTGTGGAATGATAATTTTGCAGATTCCTGGAGATTATAAGTTAGAGATTTAATAAAAACTTTTTATGAAAACAAAACTTTCAAAAATTTTCAGAAAATTACACCTGACGCCGTCAGGTTGTAAATCCTGACGCCGTCAGAAATGATCTGACAGAATTCTCATGTTAAGTTTCCGAAAAAATTTTGGAAAAACCTATACCTTACTTCCTGGAAATCCTGCAAAACATCATTATGACTCGATACAAGCATTTGACTCAAACAAATACTAATATGTATGTTAATTTATTATTATTACGATTCATGTTCATTTGTTCTAATAAACCGATTTGGATTTCCCTTACACTTATCTTTTGCAAAATACCTTTATATGTAGTTAAGACGAAGTTAAAAACAAGATAAAGCATTTTCACAAATTAGTTTTTGAACATGAATCAATAATAATAAAATTTAAACATACATACGGAAACAAATAAAATCAAACAAACAAATAAATAAACACACAAAGCAAATAAAGCTTGGGTTGCCTCCCAAGAAGCGCTTTTCTTTATTAACGAGTCTTGTAGCTAGACTCAAAGTCACGCTACCCTATGTAAGTAAGCTCGTCATCGAGGACGTCTTTAGGGTTAAGCTTGGATTGAAGTTTCCTATTGGTCCGCTTAGTACGATATATCTTTTCAAACTTCTCTCCATCCGGGTCATACAATGTCATCTTAATATGCCATGACCCATCTCCATCTTTGGGTGGTTTGTCCAAATCCCACTTATGATCATCGTCCTTACAAGTCCACTTATTCATTCCTAGGTTAATTGGCAAAACTCCTAGGAAATCAATCATCTTCCTAAAAACTAGAGAGTCTTCAAATGGATCCAATTCAGTGTCCCTAGCCAAGAGTTGTTCTACCGCATGTGTTCGGTTCACAAAGTCCTCTTCTAGGTAAAATGGGCGTTGGAGTCCTATGAAGTCTCTATCAATACAAGGTCCATATCTAGATGGTCTCCTATTTGATTCTAACCAATGTGGTGTTGGTTCCTCACTAGTATCATAGGCATGTTTCTTAACATCATAGACTGACCAAGTATCACCTTCTCCTACCGCTATCTTAGATTCCTTACAATCAATCATAGCACTAGCGGTTGCCAAAATCCTCTACCTATCAACAAGGGGCATGTAGGGTCGCTAACCATATCAAGGACGTGGAAATCGGCTAAAATGGTTAGTTTTCCAATGTGTACTAACACGTCCTTAACTACTCCAACCGGGTAAGCAACACTTCCATCCGCTAAGCCTATTATCACCTCGGTTTCTTCAAGTTTTCCTAGTTTTAGAGAGGTGTAGAGAGGTAACGGAAGTAGGTTAAGGCTTGATCCAAGATCGGCTAATGTGTCATAAGCCTCCGAATTACCGATCTTGCAAGGTAGAACAAATAAGCCCGGATCATCTAACTTCTTAGGTAGCTTGTTTTGAACAAAGGCGGTCCCTTTTTCGCCTAACTTGAGCTTCTTCTCATCCAACACATCAATAACCGGACTTTCAAGGTGGAGCTCCTTGAATTCTTCGTCAAGGTTTTGAGTGGGAGGTGTTTCAACTATGACTTGGGTTTGTTTGAAACACGAGCTCATGGAATTGACCGAATAATATTGTGGACAAGAACTAGGAGACGTAACCGATGAAATGGCGTTGACGTTTAGTTTCGGGTTCTTGACCGTGTTACTAGGGAGTGCTCCCATTTCTCGGTCATTGAGGGCTTTCAACAAAGTGTCAATCTTATTGGTCATCTCGCTTTGTTTTTGTTTGAAATCGGCTTCAAACTTGGCTAAACGAGCTTCTTGAGATGCCATAAATTGAGACATCAATCCTTCAAAGTTATCGGTACTACCATTGCCGGAAGGATTGTTGTTGAAAGTACGGTTCGAGTTGGAACCGCTTGATTGGAAACGATTAGGTGGGTTGGAAGAATTGGTTTGTTGTGCGTTTTGGGTTTGTTTCCACCTAAGGTTCGGGTGATTTTTCCATGAGGGGTTGTATGTATCACCGTAGGGGTTTGGCTCGGGTTTGAAAGTGTACCACTTGTCTCCCGCTTCGTCGGTACGCGAGGATGCGTAGTCCACAAAAGCTTGTTCGGGGAGTTTCATGCAATCACGAGTGTCGTGGGGACCACTACATAATTCACATGAAGAAGTGATTTTGTTCACTTGGCTTGAAGGTTTAGGAGCCTCGTAGGATTTCATGAGAAACTTGACTTGGTCTTCAAGTTCTATGATCCTACGGTCGGAAGTGCTTGAATTGTTCGAAGGCAAAGATATTGCCTTGACCGTTTTATTCAAATCACGGGGATCACTCCAACTTTCGTTGTCATAAAGAGCAAGATCTTCTAGGAGAGCCCATGATTGTTCCGCACTTAGATCACGTAGCTTACCACCGGCCGATTGGTCAATGGGTTACCTCGTGTAGAGATTGATATGGTCATAGAAGATTTGGACTTGGAGCCAAAGTTCTATGCCATGGTGAGGGACTTTTTGGAGTAAGTCCTTGAATCGAGTCCATGCCTCGTAGAGGGTTTCGCCTTGACATTGTTGAAACATCAAGATATCATTCCTTAGCTTGGTAGTTCTTCCCGGTGGGAAAAACTGAGCAAGGAAACGAGTGGTGAGATCATCCCAAGAGGTGATGGAACCTGCGGGTTGACGTTCTAGCCATTGACTAGCTTGGTCCCGCAAAGAGAATTGAAAGAGACGCAGTCGGGTCGTCTCTCGAGTGGCAACATCAAGGTCTATAGAATCAACGATTTTGAGAAAGTCCTTGAGATGTTGGTTAGGATCTTCAGAACGAAGTCCATGGGATGCGCATCCGCTTTGCACCAACCGGATGGTGTCGGATCGCAAGGGAGTGACATTGGCTCCTTGAGTGAGCTCAATGGTGTTTCGATAGCCATGGTGGCTAGGACGGGAATACTCTCCTAAAGTACGGGCTCTAGGAGGTGGTGGTTGTTGTGGTGGGTTGTTGGGATCGAGGATATTACCACCTTCCATGATGTCGGATGGTAATGGTTACGAACAAAGAAACGAAGAAAAAAGATAGACTAAAGAAGACCTAGAAAAATAAAATAAAAATCTCACTAGAAAGGAATCTAGTGAGTAGACCTATAAAATAAAAAAATTCAACCTAAACAATAACTATTCCCCGGCAGCGGCGCCAAAAACTTGATGCGTGGTTTTGCAACCTTACAACAGGTTTTACCTCTCGAGGGATCTCAAGAGGCTTACAACCCCACCAGGCAGTGTACCTGACCGATGTAGTATAGTGTAGTGGTAAGTACGGGGGATTGATCGTTCTCCACAGGGAATAGTGTTCGTTAGGTATGAAAAACTACTCTAATAGGTCTAAGGGTGAGAGAAGATTCTTTTTTATGTTTTTATATTTTTATGAAAACAAGTAAAATCTCGGGTTTGAAAGAGTGGGCGGAATTAGTTGCTAATCAACTAACCCAAGTTACTACGAATGCAAATAAAATAAAATGACGAAAATGAAAAGGTGGTAAAACTTATGTGGAGAGAAATGTGTTTACTTAGATTTCCTTACTTCCTAACTATCTTTTACCGGTTGATTAGTGTGTATTAATTGCGTGGATGACGGGTGTATTCCTTAATACCATTCGTGGGGTGGCGTACGTACTTCCCCAACTCTATGAACTCCTACTTCACTCCTATGTCGAGCCGGCTAGGAAGCTCCTAACATGGGATCACTAGAATTCGCTCATGCATTAAATACAACCATAAAAACCTTTAGTACGCATTGGTTCATGTTTCTTAAGACGTTCAAGCAAGTTACCGAATAGGAAGTTAGCCAGTTTTCTTAAGCCTAACATCGATGAACAATCATCCAATACAACTAATAACACACTAATAACCAATAATCAATAGCTAGGTTTCATTAGATCTAAGCAAACACAAAGAAAACCTAGCCTAGCATGTTAAACAAAAGACAAGAACAAGATAGAATCAAACAACACATAGACATATTGAATGATTAATTGATAACTTATCTTCAATGTAACATGGAAGATCTCAAGGCAAAAAGCCTTGAAAAAGCTGCTAAATTCGTCTTAGGGTTTTTCACACACCAAGTTCCACAAAAAGTTCCACACCAATGACAAAAAATTGCAAAACTATATATAGACTTTCAGATCTGACGGCGTCACGTTATGGAGTGTGACGCCGTCACCTCGCCGCTTTTAGGGTTCCCGGATGGCCTTCTTGACGCCGTCCCTCTTTAGCTCTCCAAAATCTGTTCTGGCTTATCAAGGCTTGACGCCGTCAGAATTAGGCGTGACGCCGTCCCTCTTTAAATTAAGCCGTGACGACCTTGATCAGATTAAAGGGTGACGCCGTCAGATTTCCCATGCAAATTTCTCTGGCTTATCATGAGTAATTTTCATATCCACCACTTTTGCCAAGCCATGACGCCGTCAAGAACAAATCCTGACGCCGTCAAAGGTACTTTCCAGCATAATTTTGAGACTTTGCCGTTTTCTTCACTTTTATGCTCCAAAAACGTCCAAAATGCTTCCTTTTCCAGATTTCTTCTCAAAAGTACCTAAAATGACAAAAGGAACGATTTAGGGCAATATTTGATCAAATAAATACGATTTAGGGCTTAAATGACCCCCTAAAAGCGGTACACTTTTCGCTTCATCATTTGGGTTATAGTAGTTTGGTCAATAGTGTTACCTTCAAGTTCTTTATTAGGGTTGCTTCTCCCTTCTATGTTTTTTTCTGCTGTATACAGAGTCCAATATAAAATCTTTTTTGTTGCTCGTTGGGTTGAAAAAAAATCAAAGACATACCTTTATTGACGTCAGAGGTGGAAGCCTGTGAACTGGGATGACAACGGGTCGAACACTCATTCCAATTCCAGCTGATGCGACACACGGCGTAACATTTTGGTGATTTGCAGAGTCATACGGCTGAGAGTACGGTATCTGTTGGTGTGTCGCCCTTTCTCCATACACAGAAGCACTATCGTTTGGGGTGTTCACGTTTGCTGATGGGAAATAAAAGAAGGTGTAAGAAGACAGTGTAATCAAGTTATGTTTAAGAAATAAAAGAAAATAAACTTCAAGAAAGCAACAAAACCATCAGTTTGAAAACAATTGTGCAAAAGATTTTCAATCCAAATGTACTGAGGAGGCGCACACTACATACATGTAATCTCCAAACAATAATAACCCCTTATCTGTTCTAGCAGTTTAAGAAATAAAAGCTTCTTTTTAATCCTAAATTAATGAGTGCACAACTATTTTGAATACTAAAATAATAATTCCCAAAAATCAAGTTATGTTTGCATGACAACCTTTTTCTAATCCTTTATTAATGACTGTACACCTTTTTTTTTGTTGACAATGAAGTAGCAAAATATTAACATAATAGCAGATCTACTTAAATATCTAACAAACATATTCAAATCGACAAACTATATCTTGTGTTCTGAGAATAAAAAAGATGCTATACTTTTATGAAACTATATAACTATTGACTTACTTGTATTAAATCTATGACTTCTCTAGTTGCTGCAACTGTGTGACATACTCAGATAGTTCTGGTAGCAGCAACTGTTAAGTCTGAAATATATACATCTTGCAGATCCATATACCATAAGACCACTTAAATTGTGTACTTTCCTTTTGATGTGAGCTTTAAAAATTCATTTTAGAGTTGCTGCGTATTGGGAAAAAAAGGTACAACATACGAAACCATGGCAAATAACCATAACTTGGGCAAGCACCAGTTTAACCCTGTCTATTATTAAACTAACTTGTTTCATCCGGTTTCTATACTAAGATGTTTATAAGTATAAACTTTTATATCCAAACTACAACTTATAACAGATTTGGTGTACTTATAAATAATTGTAGATTTGAAAATAAAGTGCACCAATATTTCTGAAAGTTGAATAACGCTAAATATGGTTAGAATATGTATATAGACTGAAAAATCCGATTGTAAGTAATGGACATAAAATCAAAATTAAAAATTAACGTGAAAATATCATGCCTCCACGTATATCGAAATAGACGCCGCGATCCCTTTAGCAACATGTAGGGGCTTTTCAGGCCTCCAACTACTGTGATCACCGGAAAGTGTTTACAGCCTGGATGGTAACAATTTGAAGTACTATGATCACCGGAAAGTGGTTAGAGCCTGGATGATCATAATTTGATACCAAATGTTAGTAGAAAAGTTGGAAAATTTATCATGTAAGTCTGCTAAAAAAGTGTGAGATGGAGAATAATTGATACATTGTAACACCCCGTTAAAATTTAGATAGCAGCGGAAGACTTAAACGGGGTATTACCAATTAGATCACAGTCGTAAGCATAGATAATCGTTAAAAGTAGAATTTATATCATTCAATGAAAACTCAATATTCAGAGATTACACAATAGTTTCCAAAAGGGATAAGTTTTCACAAAAGTGATGATGAGTTTGAAAATAATGATATAATTATTTGAAATAAAAGGGGGTAGGTTTCCAATGCCCTTGCCAACTCCGTGCTTGAGATCTTTAGTTACCTGAGATAAGACATGCTAAAAGAGTCAACACAAAGGTTGAGTGAATCCATAGTGTTTAGTAGTAAAATAATTGATCACAAGATTTCAAGTTTAAGAGGTAATGGGTTCCGTTGTTACACCCATAAATCGAAAGTAGTTATTATTGCACTAAGCTCATAAAACCAAAGTGTTAACAGAGTACCAACAGTAATTGGTAGTATCGACAGAAATCGATATAATAGTAGCATCAACAGTAATTGATAGTATCGACAGTAATCGATATAATAGTAGTATCAACTGTAATTGATAGTATCGACAGTAATCAATATAATAATAGTTGTACTTAGGCAATAACACATTTAGATAAACATATAGTTTTCAAGCAATTGTGATCATAAAAAGTAGTAGCATGTATCTCCCACGGGGTTTGAAAACGTATAAAAATGTGGGACTATGAACTCACCTTAGTAGTGTAGTAATCGAGTAGTGATCAAATAGTGAAATGAATAGCTCCCGACTTGCGACCTAAATAATGTGATAGGTTTAGATTATTATCACCCTTTGGTTTTAATGAGTGGAATGATAGACGTGGAATCTATGAACGAGGTTGTGTCGAGTTCGTGTGATTAAAATGTTTAAAGTCTAACAACATAACGGCTTATGAGTTTTATTAGTTAGGATTTTATAACAAGTTTATACTTAGTTAACATACGAAATTAAATAACAAGTTAAAATATTTAGTTTAAATATTTTTAAGAAATAAAAGTTAAGTTAAAATGGTTACGTTTCTTATTAATTATGATATGTTAATAATTCGTGTGGGAAAAACGTATTTAGTAATATTAACAAATTTTAAAGCACAATATATCTTACTTTAAAAGTAATACACAATGACACAAATTCCCTTTTTACTTTATAAAGTTTACATTTTTAACCTTAAAGTTAAATCATTTATGAATCTAGTCCAAAATATATATTTACACGTTAATCCCTATCTTTTTGATATTTATAGTTTTGGTCCTTTATACTTCGCGACTTTTGTAAATTTGGTCCGAAAAATTAATATTGCATTTGACACCTTAACTTTCTGAAAATGGCCATTTAGACCCTCGACTTATATTTAAAATTATCATTTTCATATACGCTCCTCCTTTTATCAAATTTTACAATTTATACCCTTTTAAAAGAAAGTCGTTTCAAATTAAATCCAACTTTTACATTTCAAAAAATGTTACACGTTCCTTATTAATGTCCGTTACTTCTCTAGCGAATCATGTTTAACTCTTGACTCAAAGGGCTCGTTTTTATTCTCGAATGTATCCACAGTTTCGAAATATAAGTTAAGAAGAAAATTAAGTATTGTTGGGCTAGTTAGCCCACTAGAGCCCAAGTTGTGTTTTAGTGCAAATGAAATCATACATTCGACTGGGTATAGGATTTGGGGTAGTTTCGTGTGATGTTTAAGGTCGAATCTTTGCATGTTACGTTATCTTGTTTTACTACTTAGCAAGGATTCGAATGACATTATATTTTATACATGTTACACGTTACAATAAGAAGTTATCAAGTCAACGTTTAGGCGTTCAAGTGACTTGTGATACATTTGGGTATTCATTTCTAAAGTGTGCTCTTATATTAAGTTGATCGGCCCCAAACGGTCAACTAATAGTGACCACGTAAATGGTCAACAAAAGTCAAACTATAAGGGAACCAATTGCAATTATCCAAGGGAGTTAGTGTATCCCTGGGTCGTTAAGTCCCAGCGAGGTGTGTAAACTGAAATAAAACGGATTTCTGATCGCGTGATGATTGAACGGAAAAGGGTTTTGAATAATTTACACTAAGGAAAAATGAAAAAGTACGTGAAATCAAAATGCTTAGAAACGTTCAAAACTTAAAAACGTATGTTTAAAATAAAAAATTACGTAAACGTACAAAATAAAACGTGAATTCTGTCCAATATAAATCCCACGGATGTGAAAATTATATTTTTTAAAATCCTAATAATAAAATAAAATTATTGGAAAATTAAAATTATTTTTATGACTACTTATTTAATTATTATTAATTAAAAACTATTTAATTACTTTTTAAACTATTTTAATTTATGATAAATACTAAATGAACAAAGAAAAATCTAAAACTTTTTCTATAAATATTATGAGGAGAAAAGAAGCTAAGAAAATTATAAAAATGAAAAGTGCTTAATTAAAAATTTAAAAAGATAAAATCTATTAAATAGAAACTATCACTTATTTTATATTTTATTTTTCCTAAGGTCTACAGAGATAATTATATTTTTCCTATATTCTACTTAATAAAAGAAAATTTTGAAAAGTAAAATTATATTTTTCTGATTAATATTCTATTTATTATGATTTAAAAACTAATTTAAACTATTAAAATGATTTAAAAATAGAAACTGAAAACAGAAAAATCTGAAAAAATTCAAGTAATTCTAAAATAATATTTAAAAGCTAGGAAAAATAAAATCAAAACTTATCTAACCCTAATTAGCTGTTTTGGGCAGATAAGCAGTTTCAAAATAAGCCAAAAATAAGCAAAACTTAACTAAAAATTACAAAAAGTTCAGGAACTGATTAACATGATATATTAAACTTAAAACAACTGAAATATCACAAATAAACAAGAGAAATAAGCAGAAAAGAAGAAAAGTGCAACTGCACTTGTGACAGAAAAAGCAGAAAAATAAGCTACTTGTAGAGCAGTTTTGAGCAGCCTATTAAGCTAGGAAATGAAAACTAAGGGGGGCAAAAGATACCTAGTACTACTGGGTATCTCCAAACTGAAAATGCCCAAATTATGATCACATATGCTATCCTAATTTGACCCTAGATCAGGTACCAGAAACTGGGTTTAAACCCTATTTTGACTTTTGCAGATTTTGAAAAGTTGCCTTTGGTGAGTTTTGATCCTATTATACTTACTGATTATGTAATATTATGCTATTATAAGATGAAATTAAGCTGGATAAACAACTTTTAAGCTAATATGAAGATTATTGACTCACAAATCCCAACAGTTAACTGAACATATGGGATCAAAGGTGATTTTGACTTTCAAACAAGCAAGACTTGTATTCTATGACTAATATAAACTAAAATGACCTAACATGACTTGTATAAACAAAGAACAATAACAAATGCACACTAGGATTCAGAGAATCCTACTGAACCAAACATACACTTAAAAACTGATTTTATTGATTTTCAAGGCTAATGACTAATAAAGACCATGAATCAGATACATAAACACATAATATGATATAATAAACTGAAATGAACACTTAAACACCAAATATAACAACAATACACATGAATCACTAAAAATGCTATAATGACTGTAAATATGAAATAAAAAGCAACTATGAATTTTAACAAATAAGCATACAACTTTAAGCAATATATGAACTCAAAAACACTAAATAAGCATGAAACCAGTAAGTTCAAAGTGTAAAAAACACAAGCACAGTAGTTGCTAAAAATCAAGAAATAAGCTTACAACTTGCATCCAAGCAACCAACTGAGAATCAAGCACAAGGACAATCCTAAAAGCTTACCAATAAGCTACTAAACCCAAGGCAATCCAGAATTCACCTTGCTCCATGCAGTTTTCTTCATTTCTTCTGATTTTTGATTTATGACTAATTTTTTTGTATTTTTTTAGTATTTTTTTAGTTTCAATGATAAACACTGAATTTATGTTTCTAAAAGCTTTCAGAAGCTTTGTGAGGAGCTTAAGTGAGCTTAAAAGTCCATAACAACAAATAACAACAACATTTAAGCTATATGAGATTTTTGAACAAGGAATTGCATAAACTGAATTCGTGAACATAAACTGAAATTGATTATTGAAAAAGATTTGAAATACACTGAGAATGCTAGAAATATAACTTGAAAGCTTAAAGATACACTGGAAATTGAAATTACACTAAAAACTACAGTCTACACTACACTAAATTAACTACTCTCACTCTATTCTTCACATCTGCTTCTTTCTTCTATATAGATGATAGATAGTGTTCCACTTGGTCCTCTGAGCAAATCCCACTTCATTTTAGCCATTGGATCCTTCGAATTCATCAAAACCGCACATGTGGCATTTTGGCGCCAAAAAGTCCTAAAGTTAACGTGAAGCATTTTTAGAACAATTAAAGAACTTTAGAGGGATGTGTTGGTGGAGGAGACATGTAGGAGAGTAGGTGAGTGAGGTGGAAGGGTGGAGGTGGCAAAACCAGGGATGTGGAGGAGTAGTTTTGGTTTTGGCGGGGTTGTGTGAGGGAGACGGGTTTGACCCTGGTTTTGGGATTTTTATTTAAAAAGGGAAAGGCCGGGTCAAGGGTTATGGATTGGGCTGGGTAGTGGTATGTTGGGCTGGGGTTTGTTATTTATTTTGGGTAGTGGGTTATTTAAGGGATAAAGGGTCCGGTTGGTTTTGTATTAAAATACCACAAGGACCAATTTTGTAACATTTGGATTTTTGAGGGTTTGAAACTGTAATTTCACCAAAGTTATTAAAAGGACCATTTATGCCAAGTTTCAATTCCCCAAGGACTTAAGATGTCAAATTTCAATATTTAAAACCCGGGGGACTTGTTTTGCCAACTTTTGAAAGTTCAGGGACCTTTTATGTCATTTTTAAAAGTTGAAGGACCTGTTTTGAAATTTCTTTAAAACTTTCATCCAAGGACCATTATTGTGAAAGTTAAATAGCTTAGGGACTTTGAATGATATTTTTAACACCAGGGACTATTTTTGCCAATTTCTAAAAGTTAAAGGACTGAATTTGACAATTATGCAAACTATGTTCGTTTTTCAACTTTTTCAATCCTTTTGCACATGAAACAAATAAAAACACAATCAAATGATATTTTCTGTATTTTGAAGCATATCTGAATGTTTTTAAATGTTTTTGCAGTCTAAATGTGATAGAAATGATGAGTATTTAGACACTCATCAATCCCCCACACTAAACTATTGCTAGTCCCTAGCAATCTTTTTGAAAGTTTAATGGATTTTACTCTTTACCAGATAGCCATTACTTCTGGAGTAGCCAATGTTTTAGTATGTGATACTTTGGTACAATGATAACCAAATAATTTTGAGCAAATCATCAGCTGTCAACGGGTTTGATTTGTCTTTACCAGAAGCTGTTTGCTTCTGGACTAGCCAACTCTTAGATAAAATTATTATCTTTGGTGAGCTGATTACCAATTATGGTTTTTCCACTGCCTTTACCACAAGCCATAACCTTGCGGGCTAGTCAACTCTTCACTTATAAAGATATGGTGAGTCGAATACCATACAATTTTTGGCAAATTGCAAGCATAAACGGATTTGAGATATCTTTACCAAGAGCCGTTTGCTCCTAGATTAGCCAATCCTTATGTGGGTTAGACATGGAGGACTGATAACCATTTATTGCGTTCTAAGTGAGAAAAAAATTTAAAATTTTGGCCAAAATGGGGGAATTAGGGCACTAAAAGGTACACATTTGATCAAATTCGCCAGAATTCCCCCCCACACTTAGAACTGAATATTGCCCTCAATATTCAAAGTACCAGTTGTTAAACCAACACTTAGAACGTGAAAGGGAAATACTGTTAGGATTTATTTTAAAGTGATGGTCATTTGTCATTGTAATAGTTTAATTAAGTGTGTCGTTGTTTAGTTTAGTTAATTTAGTCAATGGGCTTGGATTAACCTTATAGATTAAATGTATGATTATAGTCCATGTAAAAGGCCCAAGCTTAATCCAAGCCCACCCAAGCCTTCCATCCTTGAAGCCTATAAATACCCTTCCCCTCCTCACTTGGAAGAGGTGGATGTGTGTGTTGCTTCAAGGGGTATTCTCTCGTGTATCTCATTCTTTCTTTCTCAATCTAATCTCTTTGAAGTTACCATCCCATCTCCATCTTTCTTCTAATCTTCTCTTATTCTTATATTGTTGTTGTGTGATAAAGAGTAATATTAAGCATTAACAAATACTAATAGCCATTATTTTATATACACATTTTTTTTTTTTTTCTTGCTGAAACTTTGATATATACATATATATAACATGTGGGCATCTCCCCCACACTTGGGTGGTAGAACAGAGAAAGAAGTCAGAAATATGGGTGAAAACCCATATGGTGTGCTAATATTTTTGTTCACCGAGTCACTAGCTTGACTCGACCCCGCATTCATTGGTTTATGGGGAAGCATGTGGAACAAAAAATCTCCATCGGACTTTCGTTCAAGATGTTTTGGATAAACACTGAAGTACGTGAAAGTTCCACACCGATGAGATATACACAGATCCGGCTCACAAATGATAAATGAAAATGCCGGGATCAAAGATAGTGTCTTCATTCCCGAAGGTGTGAAGAACAGGAGAAGTCACCATGTAGGTGAAGAAAAGAAAGAAAGTCATGATAAAAATCATGACTAACTCATCATCATCAGAAGGAGAATTCATGATTTCAGGATCATGAATCTCGTCATTTAAGCTCATTTGATCAAGACATATTCTGAGTGGGAGGGATGGAATTTTGATATTAATCAAATTCTCAGTGTTGAGAACATCTCCCTCCGGAACACAAAGATCATTTTTGTCTAGATCAAAGTGGAAGTTATCATACTCCGATGGAGATATGATATGAGTGAGTTCAAAGGAGAACTCCTCGTAAATAGAATCATTCACGTGATGTAAATCTGTGAACCCTTGTTCTATTATGGAATCATCACCTACCTCGTTCTGAATATCAAAGAGTGGATTATCAGAAATTAAAGTGAATTCAGATTCGAATTTAAACAGAGGATTGGTGAAAGACATTTTGAATGCTTTGGGAACAAGATGATCAATATTCTCTTTTGGACAGACGAGCTCAGAAGGTAGTTCCTCTACATGACTGATGTCTCCACAAGATAAAGAATTTTCATCAGTATGTGAATCACTAAGCTCGGGGTTGGGATAAGAATTGAGTGATGGATCATGATATAAGAGACTTTCGATTTCTTCCAGATTGGATTCGAAATCAAAGAGATCATCATCACTTCCTGATGGAAGTGGATCAATGTGAGTAAGTTCATCAGTAAACTCCTCAAGAAGAGGGTCAACATCAGAATGGGGAAGTGATGCCTCAACATACTCAACTTCTTCATAAGATGTATATTCATCGTTAGAATCGGAGAAAGTCTCAAAATGATCTTTTGAACACTCAAGAGGGGAAGGGATATCACACTCATGATCAAGAATTCCCTGTGACTCACTTGGGATTGGGACAAGGTTCTCAGCACTAGACTTTATGAATTCGTCTGATTTCTTTTCAGGAACAGTGCTAAGATGCTCGTCCCCCATAATAAGAGAATTAGTGGGAACTTCGGGTGTGATAATTGCAGACTGAGGGAGTTGATGAACGGTATCATTTAAAGGAATAGCACTCTCCTCTTCGTCTTCTTCATCCTCATCATCATCATCATCATCATCGAGCATGCACGCCTGTTTAAACAAGAAACGATTGTGTGCTGCTCGATCTTCGGCTAGAAGTTCTGCACAAGATTTCTCATGACGATCTTTTTGGGGAAGTTCTTTAATTGAAACCTTAATTTTTTTGAGTAAATTAAGAATTTCAAGAGTGTCTTGAGAAAGTTCTTGTAATGATGGCTGAGGTGGTGGTTGAATTGTTTGATACTGCGGAGGTTGGTCTTGATAAGAATAATCGTAACTGTTACAAGGACCATGCTCATTGACAAGCGGGGTTCTCGTTTGACAATCGGATTCATAATGCGGACCTCCACAGTATTCACAACAGTAAAACTGTTGTGGTGGTGGTGGATCATATGGAGATGTGTCAAATCCGGATGATGTCTGATTGTTATAAGGGTTCTGCTCATAGACAAGCATATCTCCCGTTCGACAATCATATTCCGGATGAGGACAACCTCCACAAAATTCACAAGAAAAGTTTGGTGTATTTTGATACGAAGCATCATTGAGATTTGGATAATATGATTCTTGCTCGTATGAATGTGATGGGTAGTTGGAAAAATTTGAAGAGTCGTTGAATAAGTTCGGATTAGGATCATAAGAAAATGAATTCCTCGAACCACAAAACAAACAACTTCCGTCTCGAATATCATTACCACATTGTTCACATGTACACCAACGACATGGCAAACCGAAAAGTGACTCACCACAACCGACACAAGGAATAAAATCCGGAGGTGGGACAAGTGGTGTGCTCTGAGAGCTAAGAATTTCCACCACTTCTGTTGTGGTCTTTGGTTCTTGTTTTTGATAAACGTGAAGATTAGGCAAGTCGTTCTTTTTAGTCACTGTTCTAAGTTCTGTACGTTTGCTTGACAAACTTTTAACCGTAAATCCTGAAAAGTTAGGATCGATTCTCGACGGTTTGTCATTAATAGCACGTATCTCGGGCTGTGGAGGGTAGTCGGAAGGACTTTGAGAATCATTAAGCTCCCTGTTGAGGGCTACTTCACAAAAATAACAGGATCCTTTTGGTGCATGATTTCCACACCGCTCACACTTACACTTAGAACAATGAAGGCTGTCAATCAACGGGCTTTTACAATCAAAAGATTTGTACCCGAGAGATGCCATAGAAGAAAGGTATAAGAAGTTTAGAATCAAATGGATAGAGGGTAAAGGGATAAAGAATCAAAAAGGGTAAGAGGGTAAAGATGAATATTTTTGGGTTTTTTTGTGTTTGCTGAAAACTTGAATAAAATGTTTTTGGTAATCGTTTAGTCAAACGAATTAACTTCATGATTATTTTGGTTTTATATGAAAATAAGGAAATATGGACAAAGATGGTAAATATACAATGGGTGTATATTCAAAAATCACTGATGCTTCAAATTCGTTCAACGCAGCATACCTCTCCGGCAGCGGCGCCAAAATTTGATCGAGGCTAAAACGTCTGCTAATATTGACCAAGTAAATGGTCAACAAAAGTCAAACTATAAGGGAACCAATTGCAATTAACCAAGGGAGTTAGTGTATCCCCGGGTCGTTAAGTCCCAGCGAGGTGTGTAAACTGAAATAAAACGGATTTGTGATCGCGTGATGATTGAACGGAAAAGGGTTTTGAATAATTTACACTAAGGAAATATAAAAGGAAATAGCTTAAACAAGTTATATGAACAAGTACGTGAAAGCAAAATACTTAGAAACGTTCAAAACTTAAAAACGTATGTTTAAAATAAAAAATTACGTAAACGTACAAAATAAAACGTGAATTCTGTCCAATATAAATCCCACGGATGTGAAAATTGTATTTTTTAAAATCCTAATAATAAAAGAAAATTATTGGAAAATTAAAATTATTTTTATGACTACTTATTTAATTATTATTAATTAAAAACTATTTAATTACTTTTTAAACTATTTTAATTTATGATAAATACTAAATGAACAAAGAAAAATCTAAAACTTTTTCTATAAATATTATGAGGAGAAAAGAAGCTAAGAAAATTATAAAAATGAAAAGTGCTTAATTAAAAATTTAAAAAGATAAAATCTATTAAATAGAAACTATCACTTATTTTATATTTTATTTTTTCTAAGGTCTACAGAGATAATCATATTTTTCCTATATTCTACTTAATAAAATAAAATTTTGAAAAGTAAAATTATATTTTTCTGATTAATATTCTATTTATTATGATTTAAAAACTAATTTAAATTATTAAAATGATTTAAAAATAGAAACTGAAAACAGAAAAATCTGAAAAAATTCAAGTAATTCTAAAATAATATTTAAAAGCTAGAAAAAATAAAATCAAAACTTATCTAACCCTAATTAGCTGTTTTGGGCAGATAAGCCGTTTCAAAATAAGCCAAAAATAAGCAAAACTTAACTAAAAATTACAAAAAGTTCAGGAACTGATTAACATGCTATATTAAACTTAAAACAACTGAAATATCACAAATAAACAAGAGAAATAAGCAGAAAAGAAGAAAAGTGCAACTGCACTTGTGACAGAAAAAGCAGAAAAATAAGTTACTTGTAGAGCAGTTTTGAGCAGCCTATTAAGCTAGGAAATGAAAACTAAGGGGGGCAAAAGATACCTAGTACTACTGGGTATCTCCAAACTGAAAATGCCCAAATTATGATCACATATGCTTTCCTAATTTGACCCTAGATCAGGTACCAGAAACTGGGTTTAAACCCTATTTTGACTTTTGCAGATTTTGAAAAGTTGACTTTGGTGAGTTTTGATCCTATTATACTTACTGATTATGTAATTTTATGCTATTATAAGATGAAATTAAGCTGGATAAACAACTTTTAAGCTAATATGAAGATTATTGACTCACAAATCCCAACAGTTAACTGAACATATGGGATCAAAGGTGATTTTGACTTTCAAACAAGCAAGACCTGTATTCTATGACTAATATAAACTAAAATGACCTAACATGACTTGTATAAACAAAGAACAACAACAAATGCACACTGGGATTCAGAGAATCCTACTGAACCAAACATACACTTAAAAACTGATTTTATTGATTTTCAAGGCTAATGACTAATAAAGACCATGAATCAGATACATAAACACATAATATGATATAATAAACTGAAATGAACACTTAAGCACCAAATATAACAACAATACACATGAATCACTAAAAATGCTATAATGACTGTAAATATGAAATAAAAAGCAACTATGAATTTTAACAAATAAGCATACAACTTTAAGCAATATATGAACTCAAAAACACTAAATAAGCATGAAACCAGTAAGTTCAAAGTGTAAAAAACACAAGCACAGTAGTTGCTAAAAATCAAGAAATAAGCTTACAACTTGCATCCAAGCAACCAACTGAGAATCAAGCACAAGGACAATCCTAAAAGCTTACCAATAAGCTACTAAACCCAAGGCAATCCAGAATTCACCTTGCTCCATGCAGTTTTCTTCATTTCTTCTGATTTTTGATTTATGACTAATTTTTTTGTATTTTTTTAGTATTTTTTGAGTTTCAATGATAAACACTGAATTTATGTTTCTAAAAGCTTTCAGAAGCTTTGTGAGGAGCTTAAGTGAGCTTAAAAGTCCATAACAACAAATAACAACAACATTTAAGCTATATGAGATTTTTGAACAAGAAATTGCATAAACTGAATTCGTGAACATAAACTGAAATTGATTATTGAAAAAGATTTGAAATACACTGAGAATGCTAGAAATATAACTTGAAAGCTTAAAGATACACTGGAAATTTAAATTACACTAAAAACTACAATCTACACTACACTAAATTAACTACTCTCACTCTATTCTTCAATTCTGCTTCTTTCTTCTATGTAGATGATAGATAGTGTTCCACTTGGTCCTCTGAGCAAATCCCACTTCATTTTAGCCATTGGATCCTTCGAATTCATCAAAACCGCACATGTGGCATTTTGGCGCCAAAAAGTCCTAAAGTTAACGTGAAGCATTTTTAGAACAATTAAAGAACTTTGGAGGGATGTGTTGGTGGAGGAGACAAGTAGGAGAGTAGGTGAGTGAGGTGGAAGGGTGGAGGTGGCAAAACCAGGGATGTGGAGGAGTAGTTTTGGTTTTGGCGGGGTTGTGTGAGGGGTCAAACCCTGGTTTTGGGATTTTTATTTAAAAAGGGAAAGGCCGGGTCAAGGGTTATGGATTGGGCTGGGTAGTGGTATGTTGGGCTGGGGTTTGTTATTTATTTTGGGTAGTGGGTTATTTAAGGGATAAAGGGTCCGGTTGGTTTTGTATTAAAATACCACAAGGACCAATTTTGTAACATTTGAATTTTTAAGGGTTTGAAACTGCAATTTCACCAAAGTTATCAAAAGGACCATTTATGCCAAGTTTCAATTCCCCAAGGACTTAAGATGTCAAATTTCAATATTTAAAACCCGGGGGACTTGTTTTGCCAACTTTTGAAAGTTCAGGGACCTTTTATGTCATTTTTAAAAGTTGAAGGACTTGTTTTGAAATTTCTTTAAAACTTTCATCCAAGGACCATTATTGTAAAAGTTAAATAGCTTAGGGACTTTGAATGATATTTTTAACACCAGGGACTATTTTCGCCAATTTCTAAAAGTTAAAGGACTGAATTTGACAATTATGCAAACTATGTTCGTTTTTCAACTTTTTCAATCCTTTTGCACATGAAACAGATAAAAACACAATCAAATGATATTTTCTGTATTTTGAAGCATATATGCATGTTTTTAAATGTTTTTGCAGTCTAAATGTGATAGAAATGATGAGTATTTAGACACTCATCATAAGTCGTGTGGTGCATGATGTGTGTAAAAGGAAAGAATAAATACGAACGAAATGAGTAATGATGTGAAGTGAAGATGGAGACTTACAACACCAAAAGCTTTGGTGGGACGTTCGAATGGAGATGATGACAACGAGGCTTTCAAACAAAGAAAACCCAAGCTTCCTTTCCAAATACCACCCACGACCAAAAGAGAAACTCCACACACTTGTAATATTGCTCGAATACCCTTCTTTGTTTCCTTCCTTGCTTGGCAGTGTTAAAATGAGAGTGTTGTGTGTTTTTGCTTTGAGTTCGTGTAACACAAGGGTGTTGCGTGATCTTGCGTTAAATAGAAAATGAGGCAAGAGGTGTAGGGGTTGACATTAGCTTCTATAGTACTTATACTAGGAAGTCTCTTCACGTTTGGGTTCAAGGTGGTTTTTGTTGTAAACCATGGATTAGTGGTTTGGTTTTGGTGGATTGATAAGAGTGAAGGACATGGTACCATATACTAGTCGATTTCTTTGCATGGGGAAGTAGAAGGTTTTAGTTTAAGAGTTCTATAGAAGTTGACTTAAGGTGGATAAAGGCTTTGTTCATTGGGTAATAGCAAGG
Source organism: Artemisia tridentata subsp. tridentata (assembly GCA_021014915.2). NCBI lineage: Eukaryota > Viridiplantae > Streptophyta > Magnoliopsida > Asterales > Asteraceae > Artemisia > Artemisia tridentata. The sequence goes on along the minus strand of CP139508.1, from coordinate 115,894,565 downwards.
TTGTTAGGATCGCGATCCTGCTCGTAGGATCGTACGATCCTACGATCCTACACACACAAAACGAGCAGGATCGTTACGGGATCGTAATTCAGGTAGGATCGTTACAGGATCGTGGGATCGCTCGTAGGATCGTGAACGATCCGATCCTGTTGGTAACCCTTTTTTCAGGTAGGATCGTTACAGGATCGTGGGATCGCTCGTAGGATCGTAGGATCGTGAACGATCCGATCCTGTTTTTTTTTTTTTTTTACTTTTTTTGACTTTTTTGAGAGGAAGGTTTTTAAAAATGGTTTGTATACATATGTAAAGGAAAAGCCGAAAACGATCCTAGGTAGGATCCGATCCTACGATCCTACGATCCCGATCTTGCAAAGCCGAAAACGATCCTAGGTAGGATCCCGATCCTGACAACCTTGGGTAATAGCATTGGAGGGGGTACAAAGGTACAATAAGATGGGATTGGCATCTTAACTTATGTCAAAGTTAAGCACTTGGGGAAATGTTGTAAAACTCAAGAGGGTGCTTGCTGGGTTCGGTTTTTACGAGAGAAAGGAAAGAAAAAGTGGTGTGGTGGGCTAGTGTTGTGTTCGGCCCAAGACAAGGAAAAAGAAAATGGGCTGTGGTGAATTCGTCCGGACCAAGAAACAAAGAGAAGAAAAGAAAATATTGTAGTGGGCTGTGATGGGTTCTGCCCAAGAGAAAAAGAATGGAAGAAAAATTAGTTTGGTATAAGTAGTGTATGTATAAGATTTGTGGAATAATTAGTGCCTTTCGTTTTACACATCCACTAATAAGATCGGTGCAGTAATTCGTGGTGTTCGTTTGACTTTCATGGTCGGTGCGCAAGCGAGCTATTCATAGTGAGTTTTGAAATTGTTCGGGTGACTTGGTAATCGTTGCTTGATATATATATATATATATATATATATATATATATATATATATATATATATATATATATAAATATAACCCACACAAAAGGTTATTTAACATAAATTGGAATTATTCGGTGATTAACATTATTAATGACATGGGATTTTTACGAGGTATTACAGTACCCACCCGTTAGACTGGATTCGTCCCGAATCCTAAGATGTGGTAGTTGTCGGAGTTGTTTTATCAAACAAGTGAGGATATTTAGAACGGATTCGATCTTCGCGTTCCCATGTGTACTCCGGTCCTCTCTTAGAGTTCCATCTAACTTTGACTATAGGGATGCGGCTTTGCTTCAAACGCTTGACATCTCTATCCAAAATTTCTATTGGTTCCTCGACAAAATTTAGCTTATCGTCGAGTCGAATTTCTTTCAAAGGTACGACCAGGGTTTCATGAATATCAAAAATATGTGGGGGTAACCTACCCGTTAAACAAAGGAGTTTGTAAATAACAAATTTTAACAATGAGGGTTCCGGTCGAGAACTTGGTGAATGTAGAGAAAGTTGCTAATCTTCAGCTTTTGTAGATGATGAATCAGTTTGTTTGTGATAGGATTTATAAATAACTGCTCCCAGCATAACATGATCCCTCCTGAATTAGACATAGGTAGCTAGGCTATGTATAATTTAGGAACAATGATGTGATGTTCGGTTTAGTCGTTATAATTCTCAGTGTTTAAATAGATTCAACCCATGCCGTTTACAAAATGGCAATTTAAGGAAAGATGTTATGAGTGATAACAAATTTGTTGATAATATGGAAAATAGAAAGTACAATAGATGGGGAATTATCACAACAAGTTGTTTATAGAACAGAAAGTAGTCTTAAAAATCCGGATACTAGGGATGTCGTACAATATAATACATAAGGGAATAGGACTGCTAAATTCTAAACTTTATCAGTCCGTCGCGTTGTTGAGGTCCTGGTGAGCTTCTCCTCTCTCCAACATATATGCTCTCCCGCGAGCACCTTCGACTTTTTGTCCACGGTTCTGAGGGCATTCGTTCCTGTAGTGTCCACGCTTCCCACAGCCAAAACAAGTCACTACTCGCTGTAAGTCGTTCCCAGCAACGGGGCCTTCGTCCTTACAATTCTTGGTCTGATGGCCTACTCTGTGGCAGCTCCTACACTTAACAGTGCAAGGCCCTGAGTGATGCCAATTGCACTGTCGCACAGTGGGTTGTTCCCAGCATAAATTCTGCCTTCTGTTGGTGCAACCACATAAGCCCTTGTAACTTTTTGCCCTTTGTTTTGTTGGTGGTGGTGGTTATTGTTGTGGCCTTGGTTGTTGTTGTGATCGTTGTTGTTATGATGCGAGTTGTTGTTGTGATTGCCCTTGCGATCATCAAATTTTTGTTTGTGATCGCTGCTTCCTTGAGTCTGACTACGTTTGATCTCCCTTTCCAATAACTTCTGAGCAGTTTCCATGGCCACTTCTAGTGTCTGAGGTTTGGATACAATGTTGGGAATTAAATGTTCTGAAGAATAAGTATCAAGAATTACAAGTATTAACAGTTCCAACTGCTGAGAAGAATACTCTAACAGTTCCAACTGCTGATGTATATCTTAGGACTGCTCAAGTTATAACTAACAGTTCCAACTGCTAGTTGATACTGTTGAGTTGAGACTGCTAGATGGATAAGTATTGAAAAAGATATTTGTGTACTAAAGTCAAGAATATACGGTAGATAATATCTTACTCCATGTGCTTAGTTAACAAGTTGTGTACACAGATACATGTTGTATCTTATGTACTGACACACTCAAAGATAAGTTAACCAAGTATGTCGGCTAGACTTTATACAATATTATAATAGATCTCTTGGACTATAAAAGAGATCTTAGACTTGTGTTTTAGTAGTCCATGCATATGTTAGATGTTAGACGTGCTTAAGTAAGAACTCATAACTACAAAACATCATAAGGTAGAAAAACTTAAGATTCAAGGTTGTAACCCTAGTGATATTTCAAGATCACTCGTATTATTATCATTAATAATATTGAATCGTTTGGTGATAATCTTTATGTGTTCATTACTAACTAACAAACATAACATTTCCTTTTCCATAACATACACAACCTTCTAAGTGTGATTAAGTGAATTCCGCGCACTTAATCATATTAACACAACATATCATTACACACAAAGAACAAAAGGTTTAACCACCTTAACCGTGTGTCCAGTCCTAACATACAGTGACATTTCCCTCTATGCTCCTAGGCAACCCTTCAACATACCTTTCTAATGCTTTCTCAAAGTCTGGCACTTTGGTTGGGCATAGCAGAGAGAGTTCTTGGAACCTTCTATCATAAGTCCTGATATCATTTCCTTTCACTACTAGACGATCAAACTCATCTTCCAGTTTCCTGATTTCGGTACGTGAGCAATACTTTTTCAACATTTTCTGCTTGAATTCGGCCCATGGAAGTTGGTAAGCTCTTCAAAGATGTAGGAAATACCCATCATGATTGTGTGGATCTATTCGGGTGGTCTTGGATCTTGAAAGATCAAGAAACCCATTTGAGTTAGTTTGTAGAGAGAAGTTTAGAGAGAGAGGGAACTATGTGAAAATCTGGAAATTAGATTAATGTGACAAGAGTTCCAACCCTTCCCAAGTGTGGGAAGGGGTATTTATACTTCCTAATAATAGTGCCCCTAGTGGGCTGTGAAGTGAGCTGACAGAGGGGAAAGCCCCGACCCACTCCACAAATATAGATACGACTAATCTAATAAAACTAATAATACTAATAATACTAAGCTTATATAAATAAGCCTACGAGCTATATAAATGCTAATTAGATACTCGGGGTGACCGAACCTTCATATGAATATTTATATTCCTAACAATCTCCCCCTAAGGGAGGTCACCCCGGAAATAATAATTTGAATTCTAGCATTCTATCCTTTGATCTTGACTTCATAGCTCGTAGTCTTCGATTCTTCAACGTCTTGTATCTTTGTGCCTTTAGCAGTGATCTTTTGATGACAGCTCTTCTATCTTGGATGATCTTTGAGTATTCTTCGAATTTATCATCCAACATTTGTCTTTAAGTCATCTTACTATAGTATGTCTCCAAGTGACGTGATAAATCTTTGAGCCGACATGCTCACACTATTTGGTGTCATGATCTTTAGCATCAGAGTTTGCAGAAGCCGTGTTAAAGGTCTTTTAGGTTGATCATGACTTTGTTGAGTTACAATGATGATGTAGTGTGAACATGTAGTAGAGGATTGGCATCTTTTCTGCAACCAGCTACCACAGCAACCAGCTACAGCATTCCTCAGCTACAATCGCCAGAAGTTCCTGCATACGACAGTTAGCAATAAAACGTCCGGTACTTACAGGTTCGGACTTCGAGATTGTTAACAGCATAGTGTGAAAACTCTCTCTAACCCTTACCAAGACCGTTCCTAATCGAAAACCCACAGAGGGCTTTTTAAGATCGAACCGTAGCACATCAACGATTAGGTGAGTCGCTGGAGATCACTCCACGACTGTAGACCGTTAGAAACCGCCGTGACCACTAAGCGTAATCCATAAAGAATTACCGAAGTGACCTGCTTTCAGGGCTGCTTGATGTTGACCCTGACAGGAATTTCCATTCAATCATTGAGAATTACATTTGTAAATTCCCTCATAAATGTTCTGGCAGATTGCTAAGATCTGCGTAGGACTCATAAGTTTACAACTGGTGTCCTTAATGTTGAACACCCAGTGTAGAAATAATTCGTGTTCCTATGAGATCTTTTTATGCATCTCGTGGCTCTAGACTCTATAGTGCGTTTTGATTTAGTGAGCGGAGGCTGGAGAGAACTGCCACCTATTCAATATCATCTAACTCGGAGTGAGAGAGACGATAGGAATGTATTGAACTCCGTGACAATTGAAACAAGAATCCTTTGAGGGACCTTGAGTGGCTAGGGAGGGTTGTGCAGCGTATCACTGGGTCCATGATACTTTGTCTTCAATGTCAGCAATCAACTAAGTGATTCTGACAGCATATGTATTGACCCGGTTTCTGCCTAAGTGTAAGGAGGGCTTCTTTCTTTTCACCCTTTACCTTTACATTTCTTTTTCATTCTTCAACCCCTTCAGTGCTTACCGAGACTTCATAACTAACACCTTGTTGGGTTTGTTCCAGTGTTAGCTCCATCTCAGTCGGCACTCTTCCCTCATTCACTTTTCTCCTTTTTAATCATACCTAAGGACTTCTACACTAACTAGTGGATTGTCCCTGGGTAGATCCCTCCGGCTCTGGCGGGATCGTGGGAACTTGAGCCTAACCTAACCATCCTTATAACTCCATACATTAATTAAAATGGTCGGTCTTTGGTATTCATCCACGATTGCCAAACCAAATCTTTGAAAAATCTCTCAACGTGTTCATGATTCTGAAACACATTTTTGCAAACACTTGAGAGTTTTATATTTTTCAAATGCTCCCCCTCAACATGTGCTCGGTTGATTGTTTTATAAATTTGCACATGTTAGGTAGAGCTCGCACTTTTTTGAATTGATCAACTTTCAGTGAACATGACCGATTCGAGACACGCTTACATCACTAGTTAGACTAGCTTGAAATTATTACCCGGCCTGGTCAAGTCCATAGAAAGTTTCTCGAAACGGTACACTCTACTCAGACACATCCTTTTCGAGACACGCTTACATCACTGGTTAGACCAGCTTGAAATTATTACCCGGCCAGGATATGTCCTTTCGATCAATGACAGTATATGTTTCGTCAATTCATTTGTCAAGTCTGAGTCACGATCTCATGTTATGCCAAATCCTTTTTGTTTCCACAAAACATTTGCTCCCCCTCAATATGTGCATTGATATACAAAAGAGTTTAGCACATATGGGAGAGCGTACATTATACTTTCCAAAACATCACATTTTCATCAGGTTTCATATTTAAATCACATTCTCTCCCCCGATCAAAAATTTCAAACCTTTTGAGATTTGTGATCCCAATTGATTTAAATAATTTAGAAAATGTGGGAGAAAATGTGTCCGATTTAATATATTCTGATGATGAGAACATACTATGCTCCCCCTTAAACTAAGAGGGAGATTCACTGCTTATTTTGCACACTTGATTATTATGACACAACTGATATTGACCTTTTTTGTGCAGACGATGTAATTATCCGCTTTTCTAAGTTAGTAGTCAACATCAACTATCCAACCACCAACAAATCTTTCGCAAATGTCGTTGATCCCCACTTAGCGAGACCAAAATAGATGAATGGTGGTGATGGTGGTGAAAGTGTTGTTGTTGTTGTTGTTGCCGACATTGTTGTTGAGGTGAATTCCGAGCCAATCAATAGAGTTTGAACGTCTGATCAAATGGTTAGAATGGGAACTGGTACATTCATTTTGGCTATGGAATCTGCATAAGAATATCAACACAGATATACATACATACAGATACACTATTCCTAGATAGCTACCCTTCAGCAGCATGCCACATTATAATACCAAGTTCATCTTATAATCAAACCCCAATCAGGAACTACGTCAAACCACTATCTAGCATGAAGAGCAAATAGCAATCATGAACATGGCAATTCACACAGATTTCAATATTTCATTCAGGATCTTAGGAACATGATTCTAACATAATAGCAATCTACCTAAGCGAATCCTGAGAACATATGCACAATATCAACAACAATTAAGCAGCAGAGACAAACAACATTTGAAACTCATTCACTTAGTTCATACAAATGTCATAGGAGTATTCAAGAACATCAAACACAACTGGTTTTCTTACTTCTTTTAGGTTTTGAGTCTTAAGGTGTTTAGGGGATTAAACGAGGATCCAAAGTAACACAAATGAACCTTCTAGATACATAAAGCTAGGAAACTATAAGCAAATTGCACATAATGTCCTAAACTTTCTAGCAACTAACACACTTGGTCATTTGATATATTTAAGCTAGATCCTCTTCAGCTAATTCCCCATTAACTACAAAACCATTTCTAACAAGTATGATTTAACCAATAAATCCGTTTGATGATATAAAATTTGAATTCACTCCTCCCCTCAATCAATGACCCGTATTCTAGTTGAACCTCAACTAAAATCACGCTTAACCCCACAACTCATCAAACAAGAACTGTCATGAGGTTTTGTAGTCGTTGATTGAGTGACAAATTTTATGCATATTCCAAGTATAAACAAATTTCATGCTACACATAATCACCAAGTGTCTTACAAATAATTTTCAGAAGAATCATAGAATGAAAACTATTTGTATACAAAGAAGACTTCTCTTCTTTTACAAGAAATGATGCACTGAAACGTACATCAAATCAGGAAACATGGATATGAAGTAATCCATGCCCAGGTGAACATCACCCAGTTGGAGGAACAGCCGTCTTTTTGGCGACGTGCTTTCCCCAATATGAAGCGCGGGTTGCTATCTAAAGTAATAGCAAGCCATTTAGACATGTTTTAATCCTCCATTTTAACTTCTGCTCGAGCTTCATTTAAAGACCCGTGCCATTATTGAATGACATTTCTAAGTCCATAAATGTTATCGATAAACAGAAGACATGCCTAGGTGAAACTATTTTTGGTATTTTCTAATTTTTTAATTTTTATGGTTTTTCTGGTTTTACGATTCTCTATTTACAATTAGCATGAATTCTATGTATCTATTTACAAAATGGTATAAGATGTGAAAAAGAATGTAAGAAGCAAAATATATACAAGGATACGAACCAGAAACCATTACTCCTCAGCATTCTGAATCTTCTTCGCATTCATCACTTGACTTGCTGAAGAGCAATGTGAGCACTTTCAATCAGGGAATGATTCTGGCTTTTCACTCTCCCCTAATTAGTGCTCTCCCCCAATCTGACAACCTTTCTGATGAACACCCATAATAGGAAGAAGACTTTGGATGAACGCCCGAAATATGAAGAAGTCTTTTGATAACCAAATGCATGCCGTCTTAAATCTTCTAACACTCCCGTCCTTGAGTGACGCCGTCAAAAACCTTATGCATCTTTTCGGTAGTTTAAGTTGAGCCACAACTGAAATCTAGCTTAACCTCACAACTCATCAAACAAGAACTGTCATGAGGTTAAGCTAAACCACAAATTTAAGCCCAGTAACAACTTGATTTCAGCTTAACCTCACAACTCATCAAACAAGAACTGTCATGAGATTAGGTTAAAATCAAGTTGAACCAAACCTTAAACTACAGAACAACTTGACCCTAACTTAACTCCACAACTCATCAAACAAGAACTGTCATGGGATTAAGTTAAAAATCAAGTTGTAAGAAAAGAGCTCAACATTTTTTGACTGTGGAGAAGACTGTAGACTCGACCTTCTTCAAGATTGCCCAATGTGGAGGAACAGAATACCAATCATCTTTATCTCACCAAATGCCTTCCAGTAACCTTACATGTAACCCATCAGCCCGTAGCATACACATGAGAAGATAACTCCCAACAGAGAATGTAGAGTAGACTGACGACTCGACCTTCTTCAGTCTTTATTATAACACCAAAGTAACAAGTTGAACCACTGATCATCTATAGTATGTATCCATCCTTGGATATTAAGCCCTGATCACGTGAACCTGTTGTGCGTCCTTGATGTACACATTCTCTCTCCCCTGATGGTTACGATTAATCAGCCCATGACGTAACAGTGAAACGTAAATACCAAGGTAACAAGTTGAACCACTGATCATCTCTGCGGTTCTCAACACCGGAATATATGATTAAGCCCGATCACGTGAACCTGTTGTGCGTCCTTGGTGTACACATTTCTCTCCCCCATGATGGTTACGATTAATCGGAATCATCATCATGATGTGTACATGTAGCCTAATGACGTATACATGAAGCATTGACTAGAAACCCTTTGTTGCTGATTGAACTAGTCCGTGAGAATATATAGATTAGCATTCCATGACCATGTTCTTCAACACCTTGATAGACGGAAGAAGTAGTGTTGGAGAACCATGGTTTGCACGACTCCTGAACTGACGTATTCAGGAGTCATATGACCATTTCTCAATCATCAATCAACATGTAGAATCATATTCACCCTTTCCCCCCCTCAAAAATTGCATATGCCTGCCAACTGCAATTTTTGATGATTGAACTAGTGAATATGAATACCATCAACGGTAAGTAGCTCCACTTGACGGTTCTTGACGACTGACATGTTGTTTATTCACCCTTTCCCCCCTCAAAAATTGCATATGCCTGTCAACTGCAATTTTTGGTTAAATACGTGAATAAAACTATACTCCAATAAGCGCCGATCCACTTGAAGACTGAATAAGCACGGAAAGAGCATGAATCTTGTTGATGAGAATGGCCATAAATAAGAAGATTCCTCTTCTTTTGAAGATAAAGTGCACTCAAGCGTACACTTTTCTTTTCTTTAATGAACGAGGCCTGCACTGAAGTGTACAAACGTCATAATGTTGAAGAACGAGGCCTGCACTGACTTGTACAGACGTCATAATGATGAAGAACGAGGCCTGCACTGAAGTGTACAGACGTCATCTCTCTCTCTTTACTACTTCTCTCATCTAACTCGTTAACAACCCCATTATCATTTTATCGGCTTGATGTCGTAACCACTGATGGAGAAAAACCCAATATGATGAACTTGAGACTGAAGTAGTATAACCCGAACGTGTGACTCAAACTTGTACTAATGCGTGACAAAGAGCGGTGTAGAGACTTCGTGCAACATCGAATCCCTAAGTACTCTATACTCTTCAACCAACCAACCATCAAGTATAAGACGTACATCACCTCTTGGATATCCACAACTTCGTGTGACACTGAGCACTACAACGTGACTCCTTAAAGTGATAGTTATTCTGTAATAGAGAGAAAGACAAAATAACTAGATATCCAAGTCCTCGTCATTGTATTGAAAGCTCGAACAAGGATCTCGAAGAATCTTCATCCAACCTCCCCGATATCTTCAGATACCAAGTACATGCACCCATGAAATTTCACTTCAGCCTCAAATAAATAATAATGAATTAACGCCGTAGTCACGTCTTGTGGTTAATGCCCAAATCTAGCCCTTTATGATGCTTTAACTGAACTTTGATAATGGTTTTAACCCGATCATGGTTAAGAGCGCATAGTCCATCATCACGGGATTTTACAAATCTATGATTTAAACCGAGAAATAAGTTCTTTCTCGGGATTTTACAAAATCAAGAAGAAACCGTGAGGCAGTAATAGATTGAATGTGGCATGACTGATTTGATTTTGGTGAACTTCAGCTTGGGTTAAGAATATCTCGTGGGAATTGCAGATCACATCACAACTTTTAAAACCTTTGTCCAACTAACCAACCTCGTACACAAACAACTAGTTGTGACCACTTGATGAAGGAAACCCGATATACCCATATTGCAAATGAAGTAGAATTACTCAAATTTGTTACCTAAGCTTGCATTGTTGTTGGAAGAACGGTGTTGAGTCTCTAAGTACGTAATGTTATCCTGACAAAGTATGAGACTTTCATCACCTCTTGCGATTATCCACAACGTCTTCTACGTGTGACACTGAGTACTACAATGTATCTCCTTTAAGTGATAGTTAACCAGGTCTTCAACCATCCACCCCGACTTCTGGAAACTAGATAACCCAAGTCTTCAACTTACATCTTAAGCACGAGCAAGTTATCATTGAAATCATGCATCCAACCATCCCCGATTTCAAGATAAAAATAGGTAGACTCTTTTGTGAAATCCAACTTCACCCTCAAGCAAGGAATGCCAAATTAACTTCGTAATCATTTTGTGCGGTTGAATAGTCAAAGGGAGAAGAAACATGCGCTAATTCTTAGTAGTGCCCATGACTCATAGTCAGTCCAATCAAACATAGCTGTTTGACCCAGCTGCTTGGATGATATCAGGTGCAGTGCATGGAATAGTTGTCGTACTGTGTACAGGATTTTACAGTTCTTGAGATTTAACCGAGAAATAATTTCAAGAACCAACTGCACAACAGTAAGTATCAGACCGCTGAAATCTTATGCAAATAGCTAAGCCCCAAACCGCTGAAAGCTAATGATCAACCCTCTGAAAGCTGAACCACTGAAACTGGAACCGCTAATGATCAACCCTCTGGAGACTGAACCACTGAATCCTGAATCGCTACGATCTGACCCGCTGAAACCGGAACTGCTAAGATTCAAACCGCTGGAGACTAAACCGATACGATCTGACCTGCTGTAACCGGAACCGCTAAAATTCACATCGCTGGAGACGGAACCGCAAGGAAACTCGCACTAATTCTCCCCCTCAAAAAGGGCATGAAATGACCCTTTTTGCCAAAGCTGAGAGTCCGTGATGTTTGAGAATTTGACAAGCATAATACAGATACATGGAAAGAGACACATAAAACTACTGCAAAGAAGATGGTGATAAAGACTCGCTTGTAGTAACCCCTCGTTTGTCTCCTCATCAATGGTTTAGCAGATTAACATTCCCTGAAGCTCATAATATGCCAACACCGCTTGATGAGATATGTTTAACAATAGAATGTGAAACGGGTTAAAACACATCTCTGAACAAATCACCTCCTGTCTTTAAATCTGACCACCTCTTGAGAAGATCTTGTACAACAATCCCATTAGAAGCTTGAGAAACAACAATCACTTGATGAAGCTTGATAAAGAACAAGTCCGCGACTTAAACTTGCACTAAATTATGATTTAGAACCTATATTGAGCACAACAACGTAACTCCTTTAAATATAGGTAGTGATATATACCCAACCTTCCATCCTTTATTGTATATATCCATTTCTTGAAGATCCAAGTCTAATCATCTAAATTTGTAATTTAGAACCTATATTGAGCACAACAACGTAACTCCTTTAAATATAGGTAGTGATATATACCCAACCTTCCATCCTTTATTGTATATATCCACTTCTTGAACATCCAAGTCTAATCACCTTAAATACGCTCGAGCAAGGGTCAACAAACATCGTGCATCCATCCACCCCGAGATGTTTGTGACACTAAGTACACCAACCCGTGGATTAACAAACCAACCAAGTTACCATAATTTCCCAATTCCTGCTGATCTTGAAGCACAAACTTATCCTGAAAATATATTCAAACCCCGTAAGTTTTATCATGTCTATATCCAAGTTCAGCCTACTTGTCCAATATTGATTCCACGGGATTTTACAGCCCTTGAGATTTAAACCGAGAAATCAAATCTTTCGCGGGATTTTCTAAAACCAATCAAGAGAAACCGGGAAGTCAACAAGGACAAATCAAGAGTGAAGTGCAATACTGATCTTCGAAATTTAAGTTAAAGAAGTCAAACGTCAAATTGATCGAATTGCAATTAGTCAAGTCAAAGTTTGTCAAATTACAACAAGTCAAATTGCAATTGACCATATCGCAATAAGTCAAATCGCAAGTGTTAACTCACAACGTCAAATCGCAACTGGTGCCATTACAATCAGTCAAGTCGCAACAAGTCAAATAGCAACTTGTCAATTCACAATTAATTAAATAGCAGTTTGTCAACCGTAACTCAAATTGCAAAAATCGCAGGCATCATACGACACTGCTGCCTAATTCACAACATAATAATCACGAAGACATTCATAATCCCAAATACACAGCCATGAGTTATGTATCCCCGTGAAAATTTAGTAGATTCAAACATACCACACTTTCTCTTAGGCCCAAATCCAAATACATACGGTTGACAAAAGAGAACCCCGGATCATATATAACCACAACCTGATCCAAATCCACCTTTCATGTGTATTTCTTAAGTTCAATTTCACATTCTATGTTTCAAGAGTTGATTTGACCGCCTCTTTCATGATTGCTGACGCTTGTTAAACAAATTGTGCTCAACAAATTTCGTATGTGTATATCCGATCATTAACAAACAAATTTAGTATATGGTAGTCATGAAGAAATGTGTAAAATAAGTTGGCAGCCCAAGTCCTAAACCCTCAAACACAGATCATTTCAGCCTGTGTATATTCGATCCAGTGCAAATCCAAAGCCCAATCCAATATGCAAATAAAAAAACTAGCCCATGAAAATCATCAGCCCATCCACCACACAATCGGTAATAGAAGGAGTTATTAAACCCATCTCAACCCTACTATTACTCACTCAACACGCCCTAATCACACATCTTAAGACAAACGCCTACCACAAACCCTCTTCCTCACCTAACTGCCGATCTATCAATCAAACTCACATCTGAAAACAATAACACCTCAAATCGATTATCACAAACATTAAGTCGTATCCAAACCTTAATCTCTCACTCTTAGTGATATCCGCCCCCATCACAAAGCAATCACCCATCCTCCAATTTCAATCCCAACGATTCTAAAAAGTTTTAACCCTCACTGTTTGAATATTACCACAAGTAATGAGCACAAGTGACAAGATTATCACATGGTTTAAGGTAAGATTGGTTATCTTTCTTGTGATTTGTTTAGGGTCACGTTTAGGGTCAAGTCAAAGTGGGATGAGATGATTGTTTGATGAGTTGAGGTATGATGTTTGTTAACGATTAGAAGTTAGAGATGGGAGTTTTAGACGTTGAGACGAGGATTACGAAGTGGTTTGAATTTTGGATATGTAAATGAAACTTGCTGTTGTGATTAGTCTGATTAGATATCTTGGTGGATGATTGATAATTTGTGGTGGTTGTAATTTTGTTTTTGAATGATTGATAAATGGTTTGTTGTTATGATGTCAAGTGGTTTGTTGTTTTTGTTTATAATTAGCTAATGATAGGTATCATACACAAGCCGCATGGGTGCGAAACACACAAACCGCGTCTGTGCAAAACACACAAGTAGCATACAGGTAAGAACACAAACCGAGTTCGTGATTGTACAGACAAACCGAGTCGGTTAAACAGACAAACCGAGTCCATGACTCAGTAGACAAACCGCGTTTGACCAGTCAAAGCTGTCACTCTCACCCTTTTGTCTTTTACCCCATTTTGGTTACAATCCAAACTGCACCCAAAACTACCCTCAAACCGCATTCAAGAACATTATCATTTTACACCAGCAGCAACAAGAACAATCCCGGATGTTCAGATCTGTTAGAACCAACAATGAAAATTTTTACTACTTTCAAGACCAACAACACGTGATGTGTCTTCACGGGTGACAAATCTTTTATCACTCAACAAGCATCTCACGTTGAATCAATGATTTTGAACATCCAAAATCATGTGTTAAGATCTGTTAAAACTTTTGGAGCAAATGTCTCAAAGTGACAACATGTGACAAAATAAGTTAAGTCATAAAAATAGTGTACACCTAAAGCCCAAAATCAGTTAATCCATAAAAACATGTGACAAACGAACACTGTTTAGACAAAAAGACTAGTTTGAGGCCCACTTTGTGTATAACGAATAAACAAGTTAGACAAAAAGAGATTAAAACATCAGCAGTAACATGAAATGGACCTACGAATCAACAAAAAAAAAATAAGACCAACACACAATCAATCGGATCTAACCATGGCTCTTGATACCAATTGTAGGAAATAACCTATCTTGATTGTGTGGATCCATTCGGGTGGTCTTGGATCTTGAAAGATCAAGAAACCCATTTGAGTTAGTTTGTAGAGAGAAGTTTAGAGAGAGAGGGAACTATGTGAAAATCTGGAAATTAGATTAATGTGACAAGAGTTCCAACCCTTCCCAAGTGTGGGAAGGGGTATTTATACTTCCTAATAATAGTGCCCCTAGTGGGCTGTGAAGTGAGCTGACAGTGGGGAAAGCCCCGACCCACTCCACAAATATAGATACGACTAATCTAATAAAACTAATAATACTAATAATACTAAGCTTATATAAATAAGCCTACGAGCTATATAAATGCTAATTAGATACTCGGGTGACCGAACCTTCATATGAATATTTATATTCCTAACAAGCTCTTTCAGTACCCATATTCTGGGCAGTAGAGTTCCACCATGACAGAGCGTCATCCGATAGTGTACCAGTAGCAAAGGTGACCTTACTGTCTTCTGCACAACCGCTCCTTGTGAAAATAGTTTCTGAGCGCTCAAACCATCGGGCTTACTTCATTACTCCTTCGGTACCACTGAAGGTCGGTGGTTTGCAACCCATGAATTCTTTGTAGGTGCATTTGCGAGTCACAACTGTCTCGCTTTCCGCAGTGGGCCTTGTGGCACTGCCAGAGGGAGTCGTGGCTGTAGCTTGAGCCACTAACGCAGCGGTTACGCTCTCAGTGATCAACCGGCGGATCTCATCTGGGGTCATGATCGTTCCGGCGACTGCATCTGTTGTTCTGCTGCGGGTAGCCATGTTCTAACAATGACACAAGAACACATATTTAGAATTTATTTATTTATTTCGTGATTGAGTTGGTGTTGGAGTATGATCAATTAACAAGGTAATTGTATATACTTCATAAAAAAACTATCATAATATAACACATCGATGCTGAGGAAAAGAAATTATGATAAATATGTCACCATCATGTAAACACATGAAGTGATCGTCCCTGCACTACATCAATAATTATCACAATCAAATCATAAATACAACATATTCGAGCACCATCCACAACACATACAAATAGAATGAAACAACAAAGTAATCATAAATTTTACAACAAGTTTCGGGAATCATAACATACAATATTTGCCTTCATAATCTTGATTCATTTGCTTACAAAACAATCGAATACAAGTTTCTTTATTATATCACAAACAGTATGCTGGATGTCTACCCACAACTGATATAGTAAAATCTAAGAACTACCCGATGCCCCATCCAAGCGGCGCTGTAGTGCTCGAACTGTCTCTGTCAACTCCTCAATCCTAGCATCCCTCTGTCTCTCCCCAGCCTCCAATCTCTGAATGCTCCTACTGGTCATGTGGAGCTCCCCATCCTGAGTCTCAATAAGGTCCTACATAATCCTGGATGTGTCCCCCTGATCCTGGGCCTCCTGTCTCATGCTCTCCTGTCTCTCTCCCATGCCTGTGATGAGATCCCGCTGGTCCAGGACCTCCTGCGCCATCGCCTCTACCCTATCCCTAAGATCAACAACAATCTCCAGCGCCTCCTGGAGGCTAGTACCCATCATATCAAAAACCTCCTCCATGGCTACTCTCCCTACTACGAGGTTCTCCACCTCCTCCTCTATACACTCGATACGCTCGAGTGAAATATCCCCGATGAAACTGAGTATGGCATCAAGGTGGTCCTCATGCCTAGAGAGTCTGGTTGCTAACAGTGGAATAGTATGATGAATGGGCTCTCCCGTGACCGGAAGAACTCTAGCAGCAGCGGTAGATGAACTCTCTCCCAATTCTGCAGCACTCGGGGCATCCTCCTGTGCCCTCCAGCTACGGACCACGGCCAACAGAAATGACCAGCGGCGTGCATCAACCCTCCTGCGGGGTTGAGCAGCGGCCTCAGCAACAGCCTCGACATATGGATCTGATGATGAAGGGCCTAAGAAACGTGCCCTCTTGCAAAGAGGCAAGGGGTCACTAGGCTCGGTCGAGTGGGTGGGTGATGGGACTGGAGATGTCACCGGGACTGTAGTGGTCTGGTGATAAAAGACTGTAGGTGATGGTATAGATGGGTATGATCTAGTAGTTGAGTCGAAAAGAGAGTCAACTCTGACTGGCGGTGGTGATGGTGATGGTATCATATAAGGGTGTGGCTGAGGTGAGGGTGATGGTGATGGTGGTAGTGATGACGGTGGTGAAGGTGATGGTGATACAGGTGATGGTGATGAGGACACTGGTGCTGGTGATGGTGGTATGATAGCTGGTGGTGGCACCAATGGGGCTGAAGGTGCACGTGCTCGTTTTCGGGCAGTGTACTTCCTAGGTGGGCCCCCTTGGCAAGGCACATAAAGTTGCCCGAATGGTGCGGGCTCATAAGGCTGTAGAAATCTGACTACCCTACGCCGGCGAACTGGTGCAGGTGGGGGTGGTATGGGTGAAGCTAAGTCAGAAGAGTCGGAGTCAGACGACTCGTCATCCGCCTCTGACCCAGAGGAATGGTGAGGGGTCAAAGCTCGGGGTGGGGGTGGTGAAGGATAATCATCAGCAGCTAGGAACTGCTGTGACTCATAGTACTGGTCAAGAGTCAAAGGACCAAAGGCGAGAGAAGATGAAAGTGGGATAGTGCGTGAGATAACCGGTGTCGAGGCGACTTCACCCTCCTCAAAGGGCTCTGTCTCTCCAGATGCGTTCCTAGATGGAACAACAGATGGGATAACGGGTGAAACGGGTAAGGTGGTATCGGTGTCAGCGTCTGATAAAATGATAACAGTAGTGGGTGGAGTAGCTGATGGTACTGGTGTCACTTCGGTCCCAACATCAGACAGAATGATGACGGGGATCGGGGGAGACATGGTATTGTAATATCCCAATAATAATAAATATAAGTCATTAATAATATAAACATGCATTAGTCATAATAACATTCGTAAGTGATAAAATTAATTCGTTATGCATAATCTGCCAAGCAAATCTCAATGCAAAAGTTCATGAGTGATGCATAATCTGCCAAGCAAATCTCAATGCAAGCGTTAGCAAAGTGTTGGCACGGAGGGCATAAGGTGGTAAGGTTTAAAATGGTTCTTTTAGAAATCGTGGTTATAGTCCAGTGTTTTGAAAATCACTTGGTTCTCTATAACCTAGGCTCTGATGCCAATCTGTAACACCCCGTTAAAATTTAGATAGCAGCGGAAGACTTAAACGGGGTATTACCAATTAGATCACAGTCGTAAGCATAGATAATCGTTAAAAGTAGAATTTATATCATTCAATGAAAACTCAATATTCAGAGATTACACAATAGATTCCAAAAGGGATAAGTTTTGACAAAAGTGATGATGAGTTTGAAAAGAATGATATAATTATTTGAAATAAAAGGGGGTAGGTTTCCAATGCCCTTGCCTACTCCGTGCTTGAGATCTTTAGTTACCTGAGATAAGACATGCTAAAAGAGTCAACACAAAGGTTGAGTGAATCCATAGTGTTTAGTAGTAAAATAATTGATCACAAGATTTCAAGTTTAAGAGGTAATGGGTTCCGTTGTTACACCCATAAATCGAAAGTAGTTATTATTGCACTAAGCTCATAAAACCAAAGTGTTAACAGAGTACCAACAGTAATTGGTAGTATCGACAGAAATCGATATAATAGTAGCATCAACAGTAATTGATAGTATCGACAGTAATCGATATAATAGTAGTATCAACTGTAATTGATAGTATCGAAAGTAATCAATATAATAATAGTTGTACTTAGGCAATAACACATTTAGATAAACATATAGTTTTCAAGCAATTGTGATCATAAAAAGTAGTAGCATGTATCTCCCCACGGGGTTTGAAAACGTATAAAAATGTGGGACTATGAACTCACCTTAGTAGTGTAGTAATCGAGTAGTGATCAAATAGTGAAATGAATAGCTCCCGACTTGCGACCTAAATAATGTGATAGGTTTAGATTATTATCACCCTTTCGTTTTAATGAGTGGAATGATAGATGTGGAATCTATGAACGAGGTTGTGTCGATTTCGTGTGATTAAAATGTTTAAAGTCTAACAACATAACGGCTTATGAGTTTTATTAGTTAGGATTTTATAACAAGTTTATACTTAGTTAACATACGAAATTAAATAACAAGTTAAAATATTTAGTTTAAATATTTTTAAGAAATAAAAGTTAAGTTAAAATGGTTACGTTTCTTATTAATTATGATACGTTAATAATTCGTGTGGGAAAAACGTATCTAGTAATATTAACAAATTTTAAAGCACAATATATCTTACTTTAAAAGTAATACACAATGACACAAATTCCCTTTTTACTTTATAAAGTTTACATTTTTAACCTTAAAGTTAAATCATTTATGAATCTAGTCCAAAATATATATTTACACGTTAATCCCTATCTTTTTGATATTTACAGTTTTGGTCCTTTATACTTCTCGACTTTTGCAAATTTGGTCCGAATAATTAATATTGCATTTGACACCTTAACTTTCTGAAAATGGCCATTTAGACCCTCGACTTATATTTAAAATTATCATTTTCATATACGCTCCTCCTTTTATCAAATTTTACAATTTATACCCTTTTAAAAGAAAGTCGTTTCAAATTAAATCCAACTTTTACACTTCAAAAAATGTTACACGTTCCTTATTAATGTCCGTTACTTCTCTAGCGAATCATGTTTATCTCTTGACTCAAAGGGCTCGTTTTTATTCTCGAATGTATCCACAGTTTCGAAATATAAGTTAAGAAGAAAATTAAGTATTGTTGGGCTAGTTAGCCCACTAGAGCCCAAGTTGTGTTTTAGTGCAAATGAAATCATACATTCGACTGGGTATAGGATTTGGGGTAGTTTCGTGTGATGTTTAAGGTCGAATCTTTGCATGTTACGTTATCTTGTTTTACTACTTAGCAAGGATTCGAATGACATTATATTTTATACATGTTACACGTTACAATAAGAAGTTATCGAGACAACGTTTAGGCGTTCAAGTGACTTGTGATACATTTGGGTATTCATTTTTAAAGTGTGCTCTTATATTAAGTCGTGTGGTGCATGATGTGTGTAAAAGGAAAGAATAAATACGAACGAAATGAGTAAGGATGTGAAGTGAAGATGGAGACTTACAACACCAAAAGCTTTGGTGGGACGTTCGAATGGAGATGATGACAACGAGACTTTCGAACAAAGTAAACCCAAGCTTCCTTTCCAAATACAACCCACGACCAAAAGAGAAACTCCGCACACTTGTAATATTGCTCGAATACCCTTCTTTGTTTCCTTCCTTACTTGGCAGTGTTAAAATGAGAGTGTTGTGTGTTTTTGCTTTGAGTTTGTGTAACACAAGGGTGTTGTGTGATCTTGCGTTAAATAGAAAACGAGGCAAGAGGTGTAGGGGTTGACATTAGCTTCTATAGTACTTATACTAGGAAGTCTCTTCACTTGTGGGTTCAAGGTGGTTTTTGTTGCAAACCATGGATTAGTGGTTCGGTTTTGGTGGATTGATAAGAGTGAAGGACATGGTACCATATACTAGTCGATTTCTTTGCATGGGGAAGTAGGAGGTTTTAGTTTAAGAGTTCTATAGAAGTTGACTTAAGGTGGATAAAGGCTTTGTTCATTGGGTAATAGCATTGGAGGGGGGACAAAGGTACAATAAGATGGGATTAGCATCTCAACTTATGTCAAAGTTAAGCACTTGGGGAAATGTTGTAAAACTCAAGAGGGTGCTTGCTGGGTTCGGTTTTTACGAGAGAAAGGAAAGAAAAAGTGGTGTGGTGGGCTAGTGTTGTGTTCGGCCCAAGACAAGGAAAAAGAAAATGGGTTGTGGTGAATTCGTCCGGCCCAAGAAACAAAGAGAAGAAAAGAAAATATTGTAGTGGGCTGTGATGGGTTCGGCCCAAGAGAAAAAGAATGGAAGAAAAATTAGTTTAGTATAAGTAGTGTATGTATAAGATTTGTGGAATAATTAGGGCCTTTCGTTTTACACATCCACTAATAAGATCGGTGCAGTAATTCGTGGTGTTCGTTTGACTTTCATGGTCGGTGCGCAAGCGAGCTATTCATAGTGAGTTTTGAAATTGTTCGGGTGACTTGGTAATCGTTGCTTGATATATATATATATATATATATATATATATATATATATATATATATATATATATATATATATATATATATATATATATATATATATATATATATAATATAACCCACACAAAAGGTTATTTAACATAAATTGGAATTATTCGGTGATTAACATTATTAATGACATGGGATTTTTACGAGGTATTACATACATGTTTCCTTAATTTCTACCGTATGGCAGTTTCTCGATTGCACGGCTTTCTCCTCTCCCTTTAAAGTTCTAGGTCATCCTGTATCAACGATTTCGACCTAATAGTTACTTGTTAAAACTAAATTTTGTGGGCGAATATTGTTACTTGGAAGTTCTTTGCCAAATTGGCTTCTTTCTTCAATATTTTCCGGAGAGGAGATGGCTTGTTACAAATGAGGCGGTTAGATGTTGTTACCTAGAAGTCCTTTGGCACTGCTGCTTGCTGATGCGAGTGCCTTCTGATTCGGATAGAAGAACAGTGGAGATGGCTTGTTCCAAATGAGGCGGTTTGAAGAAAGGCTGTGAAAATTCGCTTTGCATAAATAAGACACCGAATCCGAAATAAGGCCTGCATATAACATTTTTAAAATGCTTATGAGCTCAATAAGCTGTGAAAATTCGCCTTGCATAAAAATGTTATAAATCTTACGCTATTTGTGTAAAAATATATTAACCAACCACATAATCCTCCTATTTAAATCACCCACCTACTGGTTTCGACCGAAGAAACATCCACATTTACAAACGAACAACAACCTTCACACCTAACAGGCCTTCTTTCATTCGCTTAAAAAAATAATTAGAATAGCCACTAATCATTTCAAGCAATCAACAAAAGGCTATACTTTTGTATCAAAGTTTGAATTTACCAAACTTTGGAATGCTAGTCCATTTCTACCCCCTCGATGTGTAGCATCTGCTTCCTCATCTTTCATATTTCCTGTTACAAAACAATAACCCATAATCAAAGAAAAGCCCTAATAACTTAATAAGGTCAAATAGTCATTCAATTCCTGCAAAAAACATATAATACACATAATCAAAACAAAAAAGGTTTTTGATTGTGATTATGATTAGTGAAGTATGCAATTTAAATAAAATAAAATAAAAAACTGCTAGTCGTAGCTGCGACACCAGCCCAGCACCACCATTCGTCATCAAATCCCACAACTGGAGCGAATTCCCAAACCCACTCGTAACAAATTCACTCCCACAAACTTCGCCTAAAAAACCATAAGTACGCTTCCCTTTCGTGTCCTCGGCAAGTGCTTATATGTGGATAGATAGAAACCTGTATATTGAATTAATGAAAAAAATAAAGGCCGTTATATCATATATGAATTTCTTTCTCTAAAGTGACCCGAATGAGATTCAAAAGTACATTTTCAAGCTTCTGGTAAAATGTCACTTGAAAGTAACAGCCTAAGCAATCATAAGGTGCTAAGAAACTAAGACTAAAGTTGTAGATTGATGAAAAAGGTGCAACCTTGGCACCTCTCAACATTCTAAAAGGCACAACATATCAAGATCTATGCGACGTGTTCTTTTAAATGATTTTCCAGCTTTATGCTTTTTGTATGCATGCATAGTAGAAAAATATTACTTAACGCATAAATGTTGCGTTGCTACATATCATTATTGCCATAATCTATGAAGAAAAAATGACATAATTGTTTTTCAACTCGTTACCTATTAGTTAATTGATGATTACATTAATCTTCCTTTTTACTTTACATTTCAACAAACACATCCTAGGCATTCTCTAACTGACCACAAAATAACCCAAATTGGCAACCTCTATATCAAATACAAATTATATATTAAGTTTAATATGTAAAGGAAGACAATCACAACATATGGAACTGGAAATCATAAAGGAAAACTATAGCTCTAATTGTTCAAATAAACCTATATCTAAATCATCAAAATATTCAACAACTCAAGAAGAGCTAAACAACCGACCCAACTTTTGACTGTGATAATCATGTGTGTTCCTTCTTCCGCCAACATAACCAACATGATCATGAAATACACCATAATAAAACAACTAATTTCAAAAACCAACATATAACAAATCAACATTTATGTTTATATCTAACGAAAAATCTTACCTTTAATTAAACACGGATCGAGCATAAACAAAAACAATCTTCCGGGACAAAAAACGGCACCCATCTTGCGTCTCCAAAAACTCAAAGCACAAAAGAATTTTTTGTGTGTGTGTGTTTAACCGCCTGTATGCCATCAAGGAAGAAAACCAAAAATCATAAAAAGAAAACTGAAAATCTAATTAAATCAAGCCAGAAAAAAAAAGTATAAACCTCATCTTCATCATCACCAACCGTGACTCAAGGGTGAAGCTAATCTTCTCTAGAATCGGTCTCACCCATTTGTTTTGTGTCGTGGTTGTGGAAGGATCTGGATCTGGGTTTCTTTTTTTTATCATATATTTGGGTTGCCAAATTCTTTATTAGTTGGAGAGAAGATTAGTTTTTGATTATTTTTTTTTATTTGAAAGAAGCTTCAAGAGTACAGAAAACAGAAAATCTGGGGAGGGATTTGTGTGTGTGAATGGGGAAAAAGGTTCTAGGTTGTGTTGTGGAGATGGGGAGAAAATTATTAGGATTGAAATATAGAGGAAGAACAATAAAATATTAATTTCACTATTGATGGCACTGTTCATCCCCTCACAGAGCACTGTAATTGCCAAACACTGTAGCTAAAATCCCACTCAATGTAAGTTAGATATAATGATAACGTATGCTATGTTGCATTTCGTTACAAACTTCAAAAAATGGATAATAAGGGATGAAGAAGCTTAAAGATATTCGAGAGACTTCTTTCACTTTCTTATATCTCTACTTTGACACCAAATACAAAATTGTAAGCACCACAATCTCACTTCATTAAAATCAATGTTCCTGGTATGTTTTCTTTTTCTAAAAGTAACTCTATACTAAGAGCACTCGGTATCATCACTTGGTTACCAAGTGAAAGCTTCACATTTCCATGTTAACCACACCGCCCCCTGTGTTAAAGCCACGTTAAACCCTTGCGTTAAAGCTTTAACGCTGCGTGAAGGTGGTGTTTTTTTGTGAGTTAAACTTTAACTTCCACACCGTCCCCCTGAGTTAAGCTTTAACCCAAGTTTTTTTAGTTGAGGTATGATAAAAGTGGGGCCAAAAATGTTGAGTTAAAGTTGAGTCATGATAAGGGGTGTTTTTTTTTAGTTAAAGGTGAAAATGTTAAAGCTGATACAGCGCTGACGTGGCATTGGGTGAAACTGTAACCCAGGGTGATGACACTCTCTGCTTTAACTATTCATTATATCTACACCTAAACTCACTCTCGTTTAATCACATGAACCAAACACAACATATACTCTTCTTCTTTCCTTTGCGGTATCC
This sequence comes from Artemisia tridentata subsp. tridentata, assembly GCA_021014915.2. NCBI lineage: Eukaryota > Viridiplantae > Streptophyta > Magnoliopsida > Asterales > Asteraceae > Artemisia > Artemisia tridentata. The sequence continues at coordinate 115,870,541 of CP139508.1, read as the reverse complement.
TTTAATCTCGACTCACCAAAAGAGAGTACGGAAAAGATCTTGATAGTCTTCAAGGGTCTTCAAATGAAGCCGACCGACCGATTGGTCACCAGAACGTCTATTCCCACCACGGCACCACCAGGTGGCGCCGCCGTTGCAGGTCAAACGACCGCTACCTTTTTTGTCATCTTTGTTTGGTCAACTATGATGTTTGAGGTACTTAATTCAGGAAGTGTGAGGCAAAAAGAATGAAGTAGCTGAAACAACGTGTTTTTGAAAATAACGTGTTTTTGTAATTGGTGGAAAAGTATATTTGAGGCGTGATGTTTTAAGGCTGATGGAAGTGTGGTAGTAGGCAACCTGCTTGGAATGTGTGAATAGGGAAGAAGGCTTGTACGTGAGAGTATCTATACAGATGGCTGTAGGGAGTATAGTGGTTGTTACAAGAGTTAGAGTAACAAGTGCAATAGTCGTGCTTTGCACATGTATACTACTTTTTAGTGACGTTTGTATCAGTTAGAAAGAATATGAAGATGTAAAGTTAAAAGATACTTCATCCGTCCCACATTAAGTGTCCACTATGACTTTTTTGGGTCATTTTTCTTCAACTTTGACTTTAAATATTTTTGTTTGTGTTATATAATACTTGATGCAAGATACATGAATGGATTAAGTTTTTAAATGTATTTTCATATGTATAATTTTCAGTAAGTATTACATAATACAAACAAATATATTTAAGGTCAAAGTTGAAGATAAAAGACTTAAAAAAATCATAGTGGACACTTAATGTAGGACGGAGATAGTATAAGTAACCAATGGCATACAAATTTTGATATTTTGTTATATTACTTAACATTTTTTTTCTTGACCTATTTATTTGTTTGGCTTATCAAGTATATTACCTATCCATGTAAAAGAACAAAATGAAAAACCTACAAAACGTCACATGAGGACATTAGCTTGGTCATTAAACTTTCAAAAAAATAAACCTTTCAAAATTTAAATTTATAACAGTATATGTATTTTAGTTTTACATCCTTATTATCATGTTAGCTAAAATATAACAAACTCTCCATTTAAGTAGCACTTCTGTTGTTAATTAAACATTATCATGTTGCATGTTGAATGAGTCAAAACTTGAATCATAAACATTTTGAAAATAGATAACATATACTCATATTGTAGTTCAGTCGTTTTTTTTCATCATGCAGTTTTATGTGTAGGCCAATTTGCTTGTTCTATGAAAAAAAATACAAAAGAATTGAGTCACAGAGATAAGTGGTTCCTTTATTACTTGTTGACCATATATACTTGCATCAAACTTAACCTCCTTGTTGATTGTGATAACCTAACACTCTTGTACTTTATATGTATGCTAATACAATAGCTTTACACGTTTTTGCATAAAAGTATGATTGTGACAACCTAACATTTTTGTACTTTATAGCTTGCTAACACAGTAACTCTACACTTTTTTGCAAAAAAGTATGGTTACTTGGGTAATAACCATGAGTTATAGACATGGCAGGTCAAATTGTGAAAATAGGTCAATATATTTCTTCCGGTGCAAAGTATAGATTACACAGTAGATAACCATTTTTGTACTTTATATTGTTTTGTTCCAAAATAACACAGTACCTATACTAACACAGTAGATAACCATTTAAAATGTTTATGATTCATTATTTTGTTCCAGACTTCCAATGCAATATATATTACACAAACAACACCAAGTATTACCCAAGCAGCATGAGATAATGCAAGCAAGTATTACCGCAACTTTATTGAAGAAACTTTATTGAGGAACACCTAAAATGAGACAAAAGGAAAACACATACAACTAAAGTAGTATGTCCAACTGACGGAAAAAAAAGAGACTACTAAGATAGTAGCCTAACAATTTAAATATTGCCATCTAAAACAAAAAAGAGACTCCTAAACCCATTCATCATCTTCACTATGTTCATCTTCTTCGTTTGAATCATCATCAAATAATCGACACAACCTATTTCTTCCCGTGATTTTGATTTGGTTTTTCTTCTTTCGTTTGATGGGCGCCATTGGGATATCATCATCAGTACTTTCCTACATGACAAGTTAGAGTATCAATTAATGCACTATGTGAGAGTTTCGTCATACCAAAAGTAAAAGAGTATGATAAGTAAACTAACATGTTCTGGAACAGGCACATCAATGACAATAGTGTTATTTTCGGACACAGTGGCCTCTTGTACAGTTGTTGTTTCATCTGGTTTGTCTTCATCAGCCGCTTGAGCTTCATTTGGAAGATCATCAACGTCAATCACATCGCTCCAGTTCCAGTTTCTCAGGTTATGTTCACGCTTTCTTTCTTTTTTGTTGCCTCACGAATTATTTCAACGATATCTTGATATAGAACAAAGTAAATTATGACGTAAAAAAAAGTTTAAAATGCATGATCCAATGAACCTACCACCTGGTTGTTGTAGTTGTTTTCCATCATAGCATGAATGATCTCAGCAAGATCCTAATCAAAATAGAAGATTAGAATGCATGATTTAAGGAGAATGATACTTAAACTTGTTTGTATATGATGTATGAACACATGATATGTACACCTGATGGTTCACCATTTTGATTTATATGTAAAGTGTGAAAGTGACAATTGATAATATTTGGTTGTGTTTTGTAGGTGATCAGTGAAAGTGACCCCTCATATATATACTAAAAAACTAACACAAACCCTAGGCGATGCATGGGTAAGAGGCGCCAAAAGAATGAAATTTTAAAAGTTTAAACCTTACACATCTGTTTCCAATGAATTAGGCTAGGAAATGGTACATATACATTCCCTCTTTTGTAGGGGAGTTTGTTCTATAGCTTCTGCATATCCATAGCAGGGTTTTGCTTGGCGGCAAACAATAAATATTTGTTTTATGTGGCTGAGATTGATTAGTAACATGATCCAATGAACCAAAAAGTAGTCCACGTCATCATATTTTCTCTTAGTAGCGGCAGCAATATATATTATAATTGCGCTGTTACAAGTCAATTGATTTGTATTTAATTTTCAGAATTAAAACGTCTGCTTCGGACGTAATAGTTGAATTTATAAGCCTCACGTGTAGTATTGATTTAATGGACTTTGTAAAACACTTCTTTCTATTATAAGTAATTTGTTAAATATGATTTTTTAAGCCTTCTGTTAATAGCATGTCTCAAATGTTTTATGATCGAATATACATTCGAAAAATATAAAAACGGAATTAACGAACCAAACTCAGACATATTAAACAAATTTTCACAACAAAAGAAAAACGTACTAAAGCAATTTGATTTAAATATTATATACACATTACAAGTTTTCTTAATTTAAATGCAACTTTATATTATTAAAATTGAAAAAATGATATATTATGTTTGTTTTCTTTCCTTATTATTTCAACACATTAGTTGTAGACTAGTTGTTGATGTTTGATGATTATTCAACATAAGTCCATGATTTTATTTTAAGTCATTTCAATTCTTTGTCATTTTCTTATTTTAATCAATTAAAAAAGACTTTAATGAAGAAAGATAATATTTAACTCGTAAAAAGTGTAATTAGTGAGGATTTCTTAAATAGCGTGCATTTTGAAAGTAGATTCATAATCAATGATGGACGGAGTACCATTTTGAGATCTTTACCAATTTCTTTCCCGTTTTAAAAACATAATCTAAGATGCATTTTGGTTGAGGGGTTTGGTGTGAATCGAATGATGGAAAGTAAAAATTGTGTGTTTGTTTTGCATTGGTTGGCCAATAAATTGGGAATCAAGAATCAAATTTTGATTGATCTCATTCCTTGTCATATTGGGTGGTATTAATAATTAAAAAAATAAATGGATTTCATATTTATTTTTTGTCCTTTTTCAATACGAGTTGACCCCATCTTCACTACTATCTCACATTCTTTTATTTTTTTTTACGTATAAACAATTTTATATAATTTTTTAAAATAATAAATTATCTATTTTATAATATATTTTGTCTCTCTTACGTAAAATCAAAATCCGAATCCGAATCCTAAACCTATCTACAAACCAAACGCACCCCATTATTAACGGTCATAGGTTCGAGTAACATTGGGCTAAATTTTGAAAACCTGGCCAATTTTTTTTTTTAAGTTTTGTTGAGTCAAAAAGATTTGGCTTTATAGTAGGGCCGGATCGACAGCGATCCGATCTTACTTGCGATTTTACGATTTTACTTCGGTCCAACGTTATTTCCTGTTGTATTTTGATCTTGCAAGAGGTTTTCTTAAGTAACTGTAGGTTCCTACGATCAAGATCGCGATTTTGATAACCATGGCTACGATGTCGACAATTACACCCCTATTTGTCTTTTTCTAAAGGTGAAAATAATGCTTTTAAAAAGAGCTTCGAAAATTAATATAGATACTCACTCATAACAAAAGGTAATCATCTTCGAAAAAAGGCACTTTAAAATAACATAATTATTACTGATTATCTTTTTCATAAAATAATAATTTTTTACTTTTAGAAAATTACGTTAGTGTTATTTTTAGTTTTTGAAATAAAAGTTTTGTTTATAGGGTAAAGTAGTAAACTTAATTAAAAAGGAAAAGTTGTAGTTAGTAGTGAATAACTAATTTGTGATAATTCAAATGATAAATAACTTGAGAATGATTGATTAGTTTTTTTTTGTAGGGTTTTCGCCATCTTTTGGTCTTGTGTTATTTTGGATGTTCTTTACTAGTTTGTTTGAGTATGAGTAAATTTGATTTGTTTATTGAAAAATGTTTTTGATGATTTGTTACTTATTAAGAGCTTGTTTATTTTTATTTTTATTTTGTTATTTTGGAGGTTTTACCCTCTTAGCTAAGGTTTCTAGTTCGAGTCTTGTATAGGGCGATAGGGGTTTCCTCCCGCGTGCGTAAAGGGAAGGGTGTCATTGCCTTTTGTGCTGTACCCAACCTGGTTGTGTGGGCTCGCTACGCCTTTTGTGCTAGGGTCCATGTAGCCGCAATTACCGTCCAAAAAAAAAAAAAAAAAAAAGTAATGATATTTCAACAATTGAATTTTGGGCAGATAGTATAACATTTCAATAATTTTGTTTTGATGTTAAATATTGTAACAATTTATAAATTCAAAGTTTTGCAAAGTTTAAGATTTTTCTATAAAATTATATTAAATCTTTTATACTTATATAGTTATAATACTCGTGCATGCACAAGTTTTACATTAATTTTTCATGATATATTATATTTTGTATAGATTTTCATTGCACAAATGATTTGACTTTGTTTAACTAGAATGGTGTTTAGGTTAATGTTATTTAAATTTAACAATTAATATCATGTTCTATACATTATGTGTGTTTAGCAATACGTAATGACCCTTGAAAAAAATATGTGTCGTTGTCATATGTAAAATATCGTGTATTGATTTTCATCCTAGTAACCTGTGGGATCATGCCTTCATTTTTGTTGATCCCAGTTGAACTAGATCGAACTCCTTAAGCTTGTTTAAGGTTTAGTTATATTAGATAAATATAACACAACTATAGTAGAAACTGTGGTTGAATGTATTAAAGATTATGCGGAATCTAATCTTTAATATTAAGAAGAATTGTTAATGAAACAGTAAAACAATGAACATATAATTCAACAAACAAACAAACAAGCTCCAATATTATTAATAATAATACGAATACTCTCAAAGTATTAGGGTTACAAAACCTTGAAGCTAAGAATTATACGTGTGTGATACTTTTTGTGTTTTCTGTGTATCTAACTCTATGCCCTAGGAACTCCTTTTATACACAAAGGAGTCCTACTCGGCTTACAATACTTTCCTAGGTATATCAAATATTTTCTAAAAATTCTAATACATATCTTATAAGCAGTACTAACAAAACGCCTAACAGTACTAACTTACACTAACAGTTGTAACTTTGCACCAGTACTAACTTACACTAACAGTCTTAACCTTGAACAACACTAAGTTTGTACTAGCAGTCTTAACTTTGCACAGGCAGTCTTAACTTTTGTACTAGCAGTAGTAAATACTTAGCACATTTTCCTTTGAAGTTCATGAGCAGTATTAAATCCAACTGAGCAGCATTAACACAAACATAAGCAGCAGTTCATCAAACAGCATTAAGAAGTCTTTTAATCCCAACAATCCTCCCCTAAACTTGATATTCTTCTTCAAAATCATCAAGTTTTTTCATTCAAAACTTAAAAAACACCAGGAGGTTGCTTCCAAACACTTCATTTCTTTTTGAGCTGTTTGCACATTTTCTTACAAAGCTGATATGCCATTTCACAAAAATAGGCCCCTTGAAGCTTCTTCTTCAGCATCATATCAATTGTAGGTGGTGTAAAGGGATATGTCTTCTCCACCAACATGTAGACCTGCATAGACTGCATCATCAAGGAATGAACTCCACAGGAGTCATATAGCTTCTAGCTCAATACTTTATATCCATGCTGAGCCTTCCATATTGCATCCTTTACATGTGGTTCAAACATGTTTCCAGATCACCCCATAACACACAGTCATAGTCTTCCACTGGCTTTTTTGACCCATACTTTGCTTTTACCAATTTTCACAGAGTTTTCAAATCTTCTCTGTCAAAACTCTTTAGCATCTAACTGAAGATTGTATACATCTGATATTTTCCATCAGCTCTTATGATTTTCCAGTACATTTTCTTTCCTTCTTTATATATCTTCCACTTAACAATCCCTGGAGACTTAACAACCAAAGGTATAGCATCAATCACTTCTTCTTCTTCATCTGGAATTATTTCCATTAGCTGTTTAAGCTCTGTTGTTTCTATGTCATCTTCCACCTTTTGCTTCTTTGTGACCTCTTGCTCAAGCTCTGTCCCTGCTCTCTTTTCACTTCCTTCCACCAGCTCTGTTCTTAAGTCAACAAATGTATTTACCATTTTCATTGTTCTGTCAAACATCTCTTGGATATTTTCAAAACTCTTATGTGTCAAATCTTTAAGCTTCCATCCTTCCATGTTCTTCAGGTAAGTGCACATTATCTTTCTCTGTTGAGCTTTTGTTGGTGCTTTGTTTCTTTTCTCTTCTGTTCTTTTGGCTGCAAAGTGCTTTCTTCTTTTCTCTAAGAGTTGTACAAACAATTTAGCCTTTTCAACATCAGATAACTCTTCTTGTTCTTCTGCTTGCAGTTGTTCAGCCAACTGATAATCAATATCAATCTTTTCTTGTACATCATCCCATGTGTTAATCAAGGCAATATTGGCTTCTTCTTCTTTTTCAGCTTTCTCTCTTGCAAGTCTTCTTTCTTCTTCATCAAATTCAGTTTGTAATTTAAGAGCAGCTTCTTCATCAAGCCTGATTTGATCTTTCTTCTTCACAGGTTCTATCAATATTTCTTTACCTTTGCCCTGTGATTGTTGTGAAGATATTGTTGTTGTAGATTTACCCAGCTCTTTGATAACAACCACTTTCTCCTTGGGTCTTGTGCTTTTTAAAGCTTCAAGTGCTTGAGTCATAGTAATATCATCAGCAATAGTTGGTGTAGCAGCACTAACAGTTGTTGCAGCACTAAGTTTATCACCAGCAACACTAACTTGAGCAACATCAATAATTAGCTTAGCAGTTTCTATGACCACAACTACTTCTTCAACAACATTTTCTTTCCCTTCATCCAACACCTCCTCATCCGTGACATCAATCCTCCACTGTTTGGATGCATCCTCACCCAAACTCTCTTCATCATCAGATGATTCTACCCTAGCTGTCCTACCAACCTTGTATAATCTCTTCACACTATGAGATCTTGACCTCTTTTACTTTTCAAGCTTCTTGACCCTCCTTTTCAAACTAGTGATCTCATTCTGTTGAGAGGATGTTATCTTCTGCAAATCAAGAACCTGGGTTTGTAAATTGGTACATAGTGCCATCAATTAATTAAGTTTCATGCTATCCTCATCACTTCGAAGTGTGTTACCTCTTGCGAGCAGTGAATCATTGGATTGTTTAGATACATTCTCAAACCTAGTTTGAGCAATAGTATCCCCCATGGTTTTTTGGCACCAAGGACCACCACCTGAACTAGCTCCTGGGGAACTAGGTTCATTAGGTGTTGCTTTGGATTGGGTCTTATTGATGTTACCACTGTCCTGCTCTGCTTCTAAGCTAGAAGCAATAGTGGCAGCCCTCACCAAACTGTCACCCAACTCCTTATGGACAGCCTCATCTGCAACAATTTTTGTAGGAACACTAGACTGAGGAATCTCAGTGTCCTTTCTTTTAGGCTTCCTAGGTTTGTGAGTCTTTGAGGTTGAGTTGGTGGTCGTAAAATGGTGGGTGTGTGTTGGTGATCAGTGGGAATGGCTGAACCTTTACCCATTTGTGGTTGGTTTTGTACCACCATTATTGGAAATAAAGGTGTTACACTACCAGGAAAACCTTTGCCTACCCTTCTTATATTTGAAAAAAAAAATTAGTGTGAGAGGGTGCAATATATATTCTCTTATGAGCTGGCTTCTCAGCAAAATGTTTGTCCAATAATACTTGTAAAAACCTTGGATACATTAAAAATTTTGCAGACAAATTATCCAAGTTTCTAAACATACTATCAAAAATCAATTTTGAAAAATTAAACTTTTGGTTTGTAGCTAAGTAGATAATGGCAGATGCCATAGTACTGCTAAACTCATTCCATGCAGTAGTCTTTGGACTTAAACACTACAAAATAGTATGAATTAGAAATTTCCATTGAGGGGAGAAGAATGATTTATAAAAGTTAGTTTTTCTGAAATATTCTCATACCCCATCAATGTAAGTTGTTCAAAAATGGTAGAATTAGGAAAACAATCAATACCTTCCTCATCTTCTAGTTGAAGATCTAACAGATGATTCAGTGATGATTATCTCCTTGCCATCTACTACGGCATGTAACTGTACTTCCTCATTGATAGTTTTGGCCACAACAGTAGACCAGAACTGTTCAATACAGGAAACATATATAGTGGGATTCACAGTTAACGCATACCTTATAGGATGTGCATTCAGAAAATCCACTATTTCTTCAAACCCATCACTCTCTGTGGGTTTAGACAAAAATTCGACCAAATTGTGTGAATCAACAAACTTTAGATTCGCCATTGTGTTGGGTTTTGAGATTTGATGATAAAATTGATTTAGGGTTTGTAATTAGAGAGTATATTTAAGAATGAAATCGATTAACTGATTGATTGAATGATTTAAACCGTTAGTTGATGTATTTACGAAACAATACCCTGAACAACCCAGTAGTAGTAACCCAGCAACAGTAAGTTATACCTAGTAGCATTAACTTTGAGTCACCAACATTAACTTAAATTCCATTCCAAACAAATTTTTCATCATCAATCTAACACTTTTCTTTGCTTTCCCTGCAAAATGTTAGTCCAAAAACCAATAAAACACAAGCCACAACATTTTTCACAATGATCACAATATTGATTTTACCTAACAGTAGTAAGTATAACCAACAGCAGAAACTCTTAATGACTTGAATAACAGTACTAATTCATACAAAACTCTACAAAAACATAAAGAGATAAAAGACTTTAAAGATTTAACATTCCAATACTAGCAATCAAATATTGAAATCTACTTACATCAAAAGTTTTTGTAAACAAATCTGCAACATTCTTGTCAATATGGATTTTAACCATTTGAATCAATTTTTTTTCATTGCAATCTCTAATAAAATGCTGTCTGATCTCTATATGCTTTGTTATTGAATGAAAAACAGGATTTTTAATTATGCAAATAGTATTTTTATTGTCAATAAAGATCTTGGTATGCATAAAATTGTACCCATAATCAAGTAGTTGATTCTGAATCCAAAGCACTTATCCACAACAACTTGAAGCAGCCACATATTCAACCTCTGTTGTGGAATTTGCAACCACTGTCTGTTTTTTGCACTGCCATGATATTAATCTACATCGAAGGAATTGATAACCTCCTGTTGTAGATTTCCTATCCAAGCTTGCCCCAGCATAATCACTATCAGTGTATGTGTAACCTTTCGTAAATTCAAGTCATTCTTTAAACTATAATATATTTGGTTTCCTCTCGAGTAAAAATTTACTTTTTAATTTTTACCCGATTTAGCAAATTTCGCGTTTTTAGTTTTTCTCGAGCCGTGCTTAGGATTTCTATCCCGGTCCTTGCCTCAAGTGACTCAATATCCTCTCATTTATCCATAGAAACCAAGTGAATATATTTTTCACATTTCTCACTTCGTTTCACAATTTCGTTAATTGTTAGCATCTACTCGCGTTTTAACAATTAAACTTTTACACCTTATTTCACCCTTACATTTTTACACCTATCTAATACCTTTAAAAAAAAAAAGAAAAAAAAAGATAAAAATCCTCCCCCATTACCCTAGGCCGGCCCCCTTTAACCAATTTCACACACTTCCACTTTTCAATTCCAAGAAAAACCACTCATAACTCCCTCCATGCAAATATAAGAAAACCATCCATTTTCCTCCTCCTCCTACTCCATTTTCTGCCAAAAATCACCCAAAATACCACCCATATCATCTTTATTTTTATTACAAAATCATCAATACAACATCCTCTTGAAGATACTCTTAAAAGATGGTGATTTGAATCACGTTTTTGAAGGTTTTGGTGATGTTTTTGAAGGTTTTTATGAACCATTCTTCTTCCTATATTTCTTTAGCTCACAAAATGTTTTTGTGGCTATAGGTTGAAGCCCCTCACGACCATATAAAGATCTTTCTTCAAGCTTGCAAGAGTTATTCTTGGTGGTGTCATTTGCTTGATCATTAATCTTTGTTCTTGAAAGGTTTTTGTTGTTCATCACTTTTGTAAGAAACTCCTCACCAACTTTATTTATTTTTATCATTTCACTACTGTAAAAATTATATATCTTGGTGTATTTGAACATTATATAAGTTGTTATGCTTAGATAGGCTTGGTACATAATTTAAAACACAATGAAAACCCTAAAAGACTAGACCTGCAAACTGTGATTCTGAACCAAAGACAAAGATGGAGTAAACTGTACTAATCAGTAAACATTGGACATAAACTAAAAATATGGGGTTTTAGATCTATGTCTTGCGGTCGTTTTGACGGGAATTTCATTAAATAACTCATTACGATGATTAAATTAGAAATGTTTTGGTAAAACATGTCACAACCTGAGTAACAGATTTTAAACGTATAAAAGTCATTTTTTGTGTGAATAACCCACTGTTACTCAAAGAATAAAAGTTGTAGATAACATCTTAACTTAAACGTGGCCGCAAGAATGGGATCATTTTGATTAGTAGAACTCCAGATATTGTATTTTTAGTGGGACTGTTGTAATTATGAAAACTGCTGGACTGAATAGAATGGACAAATTAATAATTTAGCTGCTGCTATGTAATTTTTGACCAAGTGGGACCCACAAAACTTGTTAGTACAGATGAATACCTTTCCGGGGATATAAAGAACTTAATTTTTCGACTTACGGTTTGCAAGTAACGGATTTTTGTAAGTAAACAAGTTACTTAAATTTCCATCAGCTTTGGTATAAAAATGTATAAACATGTTTTAAGCTTTATAAAAATTTGACCTTTGATACATTTTTGGACCACCTAATATATTTTTGAACCCTCAGGTTTAATGTGAACTTTTTGGCTAAAACTTGACCCATGGGCTAAAAATTGAACCTTAGGCTAATCTTGGACTTTTATAATACATGATTGGACTTAGGGACAAGTATAGGATTATTACTTGAACTTTGATAACTTTTAAATGCTAAACTAAAACTTGTAATATCTAGGAACTATGTACCAAGCATAATTAAGATCATAACTTATATAATTGCATCAATGTTTATTTTAAAAACCTAAGACAAGCGTATATCTATTTTAGGTTCATCGTAGAGCTTGCGTGACTATTTTTCTCCACTTGTTTGTTGTACACTACTTCCTTTATTCACGGTGAGTTCATAGCCTCGCCTTTACTTATTTTAATGTTTTATAAACCTCGCGAGGGGGATACATGCTAGTTTTTAAAACTGAATACAAGTAGCTTTTGGTATGCTGGACCCGATTACATGATTATAGTTTTTGAGTTGCCTTGCCATTAAAAGTCCCTAACATCATGAACCGTTAATTCCATGGGAAACGCTAATATTATGAATATGCATATTTGGTTTGACAAGCCTGTCCGGATGAGTCGCGCTCATATTCAACGGGTAGCATAATATTGAGAGATTTAGGTAAATTGGCAAACTTACCTCCTTAGGGCATATTAATTATTGTCAAGGTTCGGGGTCATGAGCTTGATACTATAATCATATTATACGACTTGTATATGCATTACTTGTCGCCCGATGAAAAATACTTGTATTCAACTTATTACTTATTAAACTCTATGAATTCACTCAACTTTATGTTGACTTTTTAGCATGTTTTATCTCAGGTCCGTAAGTGACTTTCAGCTTGGATGGGCTACGCAAGGAATGGATATCTATATGATGGCTCATGTTTAAATAAAAGTTTTCATTCGATAATGTTCTAAACTTCTAAAATTATGCATCTTTTGACTATGTCAAAAACTTTTGGGACCTTGTTGACTCTGATAAATTATCGAATGTGAATGTTTTAAAAACGACTTTGTTTTAAAGTTGTTTACTATAATTGTACAATGTGACTAATATATAGCACCCTATGTGGTATTCCGCTGCATAGCTAAAATGGGGGTGTTATAGATTGGTACTAGAGCACAAATTATAGTGAACTAGGTCTTTTGTTTTTAAAAAAAATAGACATATAATCATTTTTACTTAATAATTAAAAAAAAATGAGCCTCCATCATCTTGATGATACCCATGCGCGCCTATCGAGCTTCCTAATTTCTCCTTAAAAATACTTATATTATATATATATAATTTATACTATATATATATATATATATATATATATATATATATATATATATATATCTTGATCATTCTATAATAATTATATGAACATTATAATTATTTCTTAACTCTACCGTTAATCCGCGAAATATCACTTATAAATATAAAATCTTTATGCACAAGATTTCTTATTATTTATGCTATTAGTAAACATTATTATTATTTTGTTTATTATTCAAAAACTTTATGCACATCTTTTGATTGCACCGTTGTTATGCGTATGCATAAAATAAATATTATCATTTGTACATGTAATATTTATCAATCATCTTGCTTGTTCACAAAGCATCATTGTTCACTCACTTACCTACACAAATATTATTTCCACGATAATATTTCTTTTCCTAAAACTAATTATATGTATATATATGATTTTTCAGATTCATCATGGCACTTCCACTTCCACCTGATCATGAGGTAGACATTCCGGAAGACGAGCCAGCTCAACCCGAGCTTGCACCGGAAGAACCTCTACCAGTTCCTCCATCACCTAATCACGTATTCGACTTCCCTGATAATGATCTTGAAAATCAAGAAGAAGAAGAAGAGGAAGAGGATCCAGAAGAAGAGGAAGAGGATCCAGAAGAAGAAGAAGAGGAAGAGGAAGAGGAACAAGAAGAGGAAGAAGAGGGGAATGTGTTGATACTTCATAATGCGAGTTCAGATGAAGAGGGTGATGAACCTGAACTTATCTATCCTTATGAGGCACCTGCTTCTCCTTATCCACCACCATCTATACCTGACACTCCATCTGATTCAGAACCTGAGGTTGAAGAGGCTGCCACTGTTGGCACCATTAGACAGGTTCCTCTCTTGGAACGCCGATTTCCTAGGATTATCCACGAGAGGGGTGGATCATCTTCGGCTGCTCCCACTGCTTCTGAGCCCGAGGATTTAGTACCTGGGTATATGAGGAGGGATATTAACTCTATTCATGGTAGAGTTAGACTTTTAGAGAGCAAAATGAGAGTAAGAGAACTCGAGGGTGCTAGTGCTATATCTAGAGACAAAATTGGGCATGGACGTATGGATTTGCTTGATTTTGATTTGGGGGTAGTAGAACATCATGTTGACAAGACAGACCGTGAAGTGGCTATGTTGGGTAAGCGTGTTAGAGAGTTAGATAATGAAGGTCTTAGAGGTGAAAATAAGAGATTGAAACATAAGTTGGAAGAAAAGGGGTTGGCTTTAATGTTTGCTGATATGTATAATGAAAGACTTGAGAAAGATTTTTATGAAATGAGGCGCTGGGCCTACTCTCATTGGGAGGAGGTGCTTAGAGCGAGGATGATTAATGAGAGGTCATGTGATGTTGTTGATGTGTTGGCTGTTTTTGGGGAGACCCCACCACCCGAGCCACGAGGATCCCCTCGTGACTCTTAGTATTCTATGTATTTTATGTCTATCGTTGTATTTCGTTGTTGTTCTTCATCTTGTAATTACTAAACTGAATGTATCAGTTAGTAGAACTATTATCGTTAATTATGATGACTTTGTCAAATTTTGTAATACGATCGAACCATGTATTGATCTTTTGTATGTAATGATGAAGTTGTCATTCCTTAAACTCCACTTTATATTGTTATAATCTCTTAAGTATTCGGTTTACTCGTACATGATTATATCTATGTCATTGTATGATTACTCATCAAAATTTTCTTGTGTTGTGATAGAATCATGCCACCAAAGAGAATGTCCGACGCAGCTATCCAAAAGTTGGTTGCTGATAGTGTGGCCGCGGCTTTAGTCGAGGATCGCGCTATAAGGGGTAACGGGGCTGCTGGCGGCGGTGCTGGAGCCGATGGGGCTGCTGTTAACCCTGCGGCACGTGGTTGTACCTTCAAGCAATTCTTGGGTTGTGATCCCACTCAAGTTCAAAGGGACTGAAGGGGCGGTTGCATTGATACATTGGTTTGAAAGTTGTGAGACTGCGTTCATGCTTAGTAACTGTTCATAGGAATGTAAAGTTAAGTATGCAACAGGTACTCTTCAAGAGCACGCCAAATCATGGTGGAACTCTTATGCTCAACCCATTGGGATTGAAGCGGCTTATGCAACAACGTAGGACCGATCTCAAGAAAAAGATGACTGAAAAGTTCTGTCCTCGGAGTGAAATAAGAAGACTTGAGACAGAATTCTACTATCTCACGGTCAAAGGCAATGATATTGAAACTTACATCCGAAGGTTCCAAGAGCTAGAAGTTTTGTGTCCAAGTGTGCTACCTGAATTTGAAAGGAAATTAGAAGCTTTTCTTAAGGGTCTTCCCCGAAGCATTAAGGGGAACGTGACAGCTGCAAATCCTAACACTCTGGATGAAGCCATTCGTGTTACTCAGAAACTTATGGCACAAGTAGTGGAGGATGAGACGGCTCGCAATGCTAACAACAACAACCAAAACAAGAGAAAGTGGAATGATGATAAGAGGAGAAACGACTACAACACTCAAGGTCGCAACAATGATCATCATCAGCAGCAGAACAGAAGGCGAGAGAATGTGAGGGCAATGACTGAAGCCCCAACTGGAAGAGGTGGTTACAATGGACCTCATCCTTTCTGCAATCGCTGTAATAAGCACCACCTTGGCTACTGTAGTGCGAAATGTAGCAGTTGTGGAAAACTGGGTCACATAGCGAAAAACTGTAAGGGTAAGGCTATAGTTACTGGTGCTAACGCACAACCAATCATAACTTGTTATGGCTGTGGGGAGAAAGGGCATCTCAGTAGCAACTGCCCGAAGAAGGGGAAAGGTCAAGATGGAAATGCTCGTGGACGTGCGTATGTGATGGGAAATGCAGAGCAGCAAGGCCCGAATGTCGTGACGGGTACGTTTCTTCTTAATAATCATTATGCTAAGTTTTATTTGATTCGGGTTCGGACAAAAGCTTTGTGTCAACTGGTTTTAGCGCATTGATAAATATTAACCCGGTTAAGTTAAACTATAGTTATGAAGTCGAATTAGCCGATGGGAAATTGGTTAGTACAAATTCTATTCTAAAGGGTTGTACCATAAATCTCGCGAACCACCCATTTAGTATTGACCTCATGCCAATTGAACTTGGTACTTTTGATGTCATTATTGGAATGGATTGGTTATCCGATCTAAACGCGGTTATTGTCTGTGGTGAAAAAGTTGTTCGTATTCCACACAACAACAAAACACTACAAATCAGAGGTGATAGAGATGGGTCTCAATTAAAAATCATAACTCGTATCAAGGCTCAAAGGTACATTGAGCAAGGGTGCCAGATGTTTCTAGCACAAGTGACAGTGAAAGAGTCAGTTGAAAAACGACTAGAAGATGTACCTGTTGTTCAGGATTTTCCTGAAGTATTTCCTGATGATCTTCCGGGACTTCCACCTCCTCGACAAGTAGAGTTCCGAATCGAATTAGTGCCTGGTGCTGCACCAGTGGCACGTGCACCTTATCGGTTGGCACCATCAGAAATGAAGGAGCTATCGGAACAATTACAAGAATTGTCTGAAAAAGGGTTCATTCGACCGAGCTCGTCACCTTGGGGAGCTCCGGTGCTATTTGTGAAAAAGAAGGACGGATCCTTTCGAATGTGTATCGATTATCGTGAGCTTAACAAATTAACGATCAAGAATCGTTATCCACTTCTGAGAATTGATGATCTATTTGATCAACTTCAAGGCTCAAGCGTGTATTCCAAAATCGACCTGCGATCAGGTTATCACCAACTCCGTATTCGGAAGAAGACACTCCAATTACTGCATTTAGAACTCGGTATGGTCACTACGAGTTCAAAGT
Source organism: Artemisia tridentata subsp. tridentata (assembly GCA_021014915.2). Classification (NCBI taxonomy): domain Eukaryota; kingdom Viridiplantae; phylum Streptophyta; class Magnoliopsida; order Asterales; family Asteraceae; genus Artemisia; species Artemisia tridentata. Next base: position 115,853,822 of record CP139508.1, on the reverse strand, counting down.
GATGCCGTTTGGGTTGACCAATGCACCTGCAGTATTTATGGACTTGATGAATCGTGTGTGCAAACCGTACCTCGACAAGTTTGTGATCGTGTTTATTGATGACATTTTGATTTACTCCAAGAACAAGGAAGAACATGTGAAACACTTGAAGATTATCTTGGAGTTACTCAAGGAAGAGCAATTGTATGCCAAGTTCTCGAAATGTGATTTTTGGCTGGAATCCGTACAATTTCTCGGTCATGTAATCAATAGCAGTGGTGTTCATGTAGATCCTGCAAAGATTGAGGCTATTAAGAATTGGTCTCCGCCGACGACACCAACAGAAGTGAGACAATTCTTAGGACTTGCTGGCTTATTACCGAAGATTCATCGAAGGGTTTTCTATAATAGCCAAACCTCTTACCAAATTGACTCAGAAAAATAAGAAGTATGAGTGGGGTGAAGACGAAGAAGAAGCCTTTCAAATACTAAAACAGAAGCTTTGTAGTGCGCCAATATTAGCATTGCCAGATGGGACGGAAGATTTTGTGGTTTATTGTGACGCGTCAATCAAAGGTTATGGAGCTGTACTGATGCAACGACAAAAGGTCATAACATATGCTTCACGACAATTGAAGACTCATGAAGAAAACTATACTACCCACGATTTAGAATTGGTGCTGTGGTTTTTGCTCTTAGGCTATGGAGGCACTACTTGTATGGTACAAAGTGTACTGTGTATACTGATCACAAGAGTCTCCAATATATTCTAGACCAAAAAGAGCTCAACATGAGGCAACGAAGATGGATTGAACTCCTGAGTGATTATGATTACGACATCTGTTATCACCCGGGGAAGGCGAACGTAGTGGCTGATGCTTTAAGCAGAAAGGAAAGGGCAAAACCATTACGTGTAAGATCACTGGTAATGACGGTCCTTCCCAAGTTACCCGAGCAGATTCTTGAAGCTCAAGCGAAAGCAATAAAAGAAGAAAATGTGAAGGCTGAAAATCTGGGAAGAGGAATAAAACCCATATATGAAACTCGTTCTAACGGAACCCGATTGTTTAATAGACGTGTTTGGTTACCACTGTTTGGAGGTTTGAGAGACTTGATCATGCACGAGTCTCATAAATCCAAATACTCTATCCATCCGGGGTCAGATAAAATGTACCATGATTTGAAACAGTTGTACTGGTGGCCGAACATGAAGGCTGAGATCGCTACCTATGTTGGCAAATGTTTGACGTGTGCAAAAGTTAAGGCGGAACACCAAAAGCCGGCTGGACTCCTTCAACAACCCGAGATTCCAGTTTGGAAATGGGAGAGAATCACCATGGATTTCATTACTAAGCTCCCTAGAACTTCAGGTGGTTATGATGCGATTTGGGTCATTGTGGATCGTTTGACAAAATCTGCTCATTTCCTACCAATAAAGGAGACTTACAGCATGGAAAAGCTTGCTCAACTTACTTAAAGGAAATTGTCTGTAGGCATGGTATACCTATATCAATCATATCGACAGAGATAGTCCGGTTTACATCAAGGTTTTGGAAGTCACTCCAGGATGCCTTGGATACAAAGCTAGATATGAGTACGGCGTACCACCCACAGACGGATGGTCAGAGTGAAAGAACAATACAAACTTTAGAAGATATGTTGCGGGCGTGTGTGATCGACTTTGGGAGTAGTTGGGATCGACATTTGCCATTAGCCGAATTCTCCTATAGACAACAGTTATCACTCAAGCATTAAGATGGCACCATTTGAAGCTCTTTACGGACAAGATGCAGATCACCAGTTTTCTGGAAGAAGTTGGGGATAGCCAACTCACAGGTCCAGAGATATTCGTGAAAACAATAGAAAAGATATTCAAAATCAAAGACCGCTTTACTAACTGCTCGTAGTCGCCAGAAAAGCTATGCAGATGGTAGACGTAGACCTTTGGAGTTTAATGTTGGCGATAGAGTTATGCTCAAGGTCTCGCCATGGAAGGGTGTAGTTCGTTTCGGTAAACGTGGAAAGCTAAGCCCACGATATATTGGACCATTCAAGATCCTAGCTAGGGTTGGTCTAGTTGCATACAAGTTAGAGCTACCGGAAGAACTTCAGGGCATTCACTACACTTTCCATGTTTCTAATCTTAAGAAGTGTTTGTCAGACGAAAGTCTCATCATTCCATTAAAGGAACTTCGAATCGATGACAAGCTACACTTCATCGAAGAACCGATTGAGATCGTGGATCATGAAGTAAAGAAGCTCAAGCAAAGTCGCATCCCCATTGTCAAGGTTCGTTGGAATACCCGACGAGGACCTGAATTCACATGGGAACGCGAAGATCAAATCAAGAGCAAGTATCCTCATCTCTTCGCAAGTAAACCTTTGGGGGATAAAGCGAATTGAGCGCCGGGACGACGCTCTCTTAAGGGGTAGGTACTGTAACCTTTCGTAAATTCAAGTCATTCTTTAAACTATAATATATTTGGTTTCCTCTCGAGTAAAAATTTACTTTTTAATTTTTACCCGATTTAGCAAATTTCGCGTTTTTAGCTTTTCTCGAGCCGTGCTTAGGATTTCTATCCCGGTCCTTGTCTCAAGTGACTCAATATCCTCTCATTTATCCATAGAAACCAAGTGAATATATTTTTCACATTTCTCACTTCGTTTCACAATTTCGTTAGTTTTAAGCATCTACTCGCGTTTTAACAATTAAACCTTTACACCTTATTTCACCCTTACATTTTTACACTATCTAATACCTTTTAAAAAAAAAAAAAAAAAAAAAAAAAAAAAAAAAAGAAATAAAACCCTCCCCCATTACCCTAGGCCGGCCCCCTTTAACCAACTTCACACACTTCCACTTTTCAATTCCAAGAAAAACCACTCATAACTCCCTCCATGCAAATCTAAGAAAACCATCCATTTTCCTCCTCCTCCTACTCCATTTTCTGCCGAAAATCACCCAAAATACCACCCATATCATCTTGATTTTTATTACAAAATCATCAATACAACATCCTCTTGAAGATACTCTCAAAAGATGGTGATTTGAATCACGTTTTTGAAGGTTTTGGTGATGTTTTTGAAGGTTTTTATGAACCATTCTTCTTCCTATATTTCTTTAGCTCACAAAATGTTTTTGTGGCTGTAGGTTGAAGCCCCTCACGACCATATAAAGATCTTTCTTCAAGCTTGCAAGAGTTATTCTTGGTGGTGTCATTTGCTTGATCATTAATCTTTGTTCTTGAAAGGTTTTTGTTGTTCATCACTTTTGTAAGAAACTCCTCACCAACTTTATTTATTTTATCATTTCACTACTGTAAAAATTATATATCTTGGTGTATTTGAACATTATATAAGTTGTTATGCTTAGATAGGCTTGGTACATAATTTAAAACACAATGAAAACCCTAAAGGACTAGACCTGCAAACTGTGATTCTGAACCAACGACAAAGATGGAGTAAACTGTACTAATCAGTAAACATTGGACATAAACTAAAAATATGGGGTTTTAGATCTATGTCTTGCGGTCGTTTTGACGGGAATTTCATTAAATAACTCATTACGATGATTAAATTAGAAATGTTTTGGTAAAACATGTCACAACCTGAGTAACAGATTTGAAACGTACAAAAGTCATTTTTTTTGTGAATAACCCACTGTTACTCAAAGAATAAAAGTTGTAGATAACATCTTAACTTAAACGTGGCCGCAAGAATGGGATCATTTTGATTAGTAGAACTCCAGATATTGTATTTTTAGTGGGACTGTTGTAATTATGAAAACTGCTGGACTGAATAGAATGGACAAATTAATAATTTAGCTGCTGCTATGTAATTTTTGACCAAGTGGGACCCACAAAACTTGTTAGTACAGATGAATACCTTTCCGGGGATATAAAGAACTTAATTTTTCGACTTACGGTTTGCAAGTAACGGATTTTTGTAAGTAAACAAGTTACTTAAATTTCCATCAGCTTTGGTATAAAAATGTATAAACATGTTTTAAGCTTTATAAAAATTTGACTTTTGATACATTTTTGGACCACCTAATATATTTTTGAACCCTCAGGTTTAATGTGAACTTTTTGGCTAAAACTTGACCCATGGGCTAAAAATTGAACCTTAGGCTAATCTTGGACTTTTATAATACATGATTGGACTTAGGGACAAGTATAGGATTATTACTTGAACTTTGATAACTTTTAAATGCTAAACTAAAACTTGTAATATCTAGGAACTATGTACCAAGCATAATTAAGATCATAACTTATATAACTAAATTGAATCAATGTTTATTTTAAAAACCTAAGACAAGCGTATATCTATTTTAGGTTCATCGTAGAGCTTGCGTGACTATTTTTCTCCACTTGTTTGTTGTACACTAATTCCTTTATTCACGGTGAGTTCATAGCCTCGCCTTTACTTATTTTAATGTTTTATAAACCTCGCGAGGGGGATACATGCTAGTTTTTAAAACTGAATACAAGTAGCTTTTGGTATGTTGGACCCGATTACATGATTATAGTTTTTGAGTAGCCTTGCCATTAAAAGTCCCTAACATCATGAACCGTTAATTCCGTGGGAAACGCTAATATTATGAATATGCATATTTGGTTTGACAAGCCTGTCCGGATGAGTCGCGCTCATATTCAACGGGTAGCATAATATTGAGAGATTTAGGTAAATTGGCAAACTTACCTCCTTAGGGCATATTAATTATTGTCAAGGTTCGGGGTCATGAGCTTGATACTATAATCATATTATACGACTTGTATATGCATTACTTGTCGCCCGATGAAAAATACTTGTATTCAACTTATTACTTATTAAACTCCATGAATTCACTCAACTTTATGTTGACTTTTTAGCATGTTTTATCTCAGGTCCGTAAGTGACTTTCAGCTTGGATGGGCTACGCAAGGAATGGATATCTATATGATGGCTCATGTTTAAATAAAAGTTTTCATTCGATAATGTTCTAAACTTCTAAAACTTATGCATCTTTTGACTATGTCAAAAACTTTTGGGACCTTGTTGACTCTGATAAATTATCGAATGTGAATGTTTTAAAAACGACTTTGTTTTAAAGTTGTTTACTATAATTGTACAATGTGACTAATATATAGCACCCTATGTGGTATTCCGCTGCATAGCTAAAATGGGGGTGTTATAGTATGCTACCAAATCAAAAGGAGAATCTTTTGGATACCAAAGGCCCAATTTTGGTTGACCTTTTAAGTACCTAAAAATCCTTTTCAAAGCATGAAGATGTGAAGCCTTTGGATTGAGTTGGTATCTAGCACAGGCACACACTGCAAACATGATATCAAGTCTTGAAGATGTAAGGTACATTAATGAACCAATCATTGACCTATACATATGAACATCCATTTCTTCACCATCTTCATCCTTGAGCAGAGGCTTTTGAGTATCCATTGGTGAGCTTGCAGTCTTGACTTTTGTAAATCCAAATTTCTTTAAAATTTCAGCAACATATTTATCTTGACTAATAAATATGACATCCTTCTTCTGCTTCACTTGTAATCCTAAGAAGAATGTAAGTTCTCCCATAGAACTCATCTAAAATTTCTCATGCATCAGCTTCTCAAATGCAATGCATAGCTCCTTCTTTGTTGAACCAAAGATGATATCATCCACATACACTTGGACCAGCAAAATATCACCTTTGTGCCTTTTAATGAATAAGGTCTTGTCAAATTTTCCTCTTTGAAACCCATTGTCCAACAGATATGTTGACAAGGTTTCATACCATGCTCTAGGAGCTTGATGTAGTCCATACAGTGCTTTTTCAACCTTGTATACTCTATTTGGAAAGTTTGGATCTTCAAATCCTGGTGTTTGACATACATACACCTCTTCTTCAATCTTCCCATAGAGAAAAGCACTATTTACATCCATTTGATACACCACAAAATCTTTAAATGAAGCATAAGCTAGAAATAGTTTAATTGCTTCAATTCTTGCAACAAGGGCGAAGACTTCATCATAGTCAATCCCTTCTTCTTGTGTGTACCCTTGAGCAACTAATCGTGCTTTATTTCTAATCACAATTCCCCTTTCATCCTTTTTATTCCTGAAAACCCATTTAGTGCCTATAGCCCTTTTTCCATTAGGTGACTCCACCAAATTCCAAACTTCTTGTAACTTGAATTGTAGAAGCTCTTCTTGCATAACCTCTATCCAGCTTGAATCCTTCAATGCTTGAATTACCTTTTTGGGTTCTTCTTATGATAAAAAGCAAGCAAACAAGTAGTTTTGAAGGTCTTTATGGTTTGTTCTTTGTTGAAGAGTACTAACAAACCCATGTTCCTTCAAATTCTTTGACATCTTTCTTGTTTGCGTAGCTGATTGCAAATCTCCAATCACTTAATCAAGATGATGATCTTTATGAATTCTTGTAGTTGGAGCAGGACTGACTTGGATTGTTGTATCCAAATTGTTCATGTCAGCCACTTTACCATCATCTTCATCACCACTTGAGTAGTCAAATATGCTAGTATCTTCCAAAGCAGGCATTTGTGGATCAAATGGAAGTTCAATGCTTACTTTTCCACCAACAGCATTAACTTCTATGCCAGCAACATTAACAGTTGAACTAACAGTATTAACATTGTTAGTGTTGTTTCCATCACTAGCAGTATTAACATTATTAGTGCTGTTAACATTATCCTCCTTCTCTTGATCATCACATTCACTTTCTGTTCTTGAATCTTCATTAACCTTCTTTTCATCATTACTTGAAGGTTTGAATCTATCTTCTTGAGAACTTTTTGGATCTTGTGAGAATGGTGGATCAGCAGTCCATATTGGTAGCAAAATATAAACTTTGACAGGTTATGTCTCCTTTCTAGCCTTACCTGCATTATCACTTGCTTTTGTACCTACAAAACCATTAGACTGTGTACCTGCAACAATTGGATCATAATTCATTGTTCTTATTAGTGCATCAATATCAAATAGCCAATCTGGTCTACTACCTGAAACATTAGGTGTACTCTCACTAAACCTAATATGCAAGTTCTCTTCCACTATCGTTGTTCTACTATTGAATACTCTAAAGGTTTTACTATTCAAATAGTATCCAACAAAGAAACCTTCATCAGCCTTACCATCAAATTTGCCTAAGTGATCTATGGTATTGAGAATAGTAACAGGACACCCAAAAGGTCTCATAAAAATTAAAGTTGGTGTTCTACCATGAGAACGTTCATATGGGGTCTTGTTATGAGGCTTAACTACTAACACTCTGTTTTACACATAGCAAGCAGTACTAACTGCTGCTTCTGTCCGAAAAGTAGTTGGCAACTTAGAATCAGCTAGTATAGTCCTAGCAGCCTCAATTAGTGTCCTATTTCTCCTCTCAGCAATTCCATTTTGTTGAGGAGTTCTAGCTACACTATATTGTCTCAAAATACCCTTCATCTCACAAAACTGATTCATCTCTCTATTTTTGAACTCAGTCCCATTATCACATCTAATCACCTTAACTTTGTGATCTACTAGATTTTCTATTCTAGCTATAAAGAACTTAATAATGCCATGTAAACCTACTAAAATCATATGTGACAACTTGGCAATACATTTTCTTCATAAGGCTTTTTACAAATGTTGGACCAAACAAGTCCATATGCAACAAATGTAAAGGAAGATTGATTGAGTTCTCAGTTTTGGACTTACAAGAGGCTCTGTGCTGCTTTCCCTTTTGACAAGCAACACATGTTTGATCATTTTCAAAAAGTTTGGAAGGTAAACCTCTTACAAGATTTCCCTTAACCAATTTATTCATGGTTTTAAAATTTAAGTGACCTAGCCTTCTATGCCAAAGTTTAGATTCATCATATGTGGCTTTTGCAAAAAGGCAAGTTAAACCTCCTTTAGGAACTATGTTCTTTAAATCAACACTATACATATTATTCTTTCTAGGAACTCTAAGTAAAACTTTACTTTCATCAATTAACTTAAAGTTTGGAGATAAAACAATACATTCAGTGTCATTAAAAAGAACACTATTCTTTTTGTCAAACATTTGTGAGACAATAAAGAGATTAAAACTTAACTCTCTCACAAAATACACATTTTCAAAATCTAAATTACCAGTTTTAATGGTACATTTTCCTATGATTTTCCCTCCTTTGGTGTTCCCTCCAAAAGCAACATATCCTCCATCTATCTCTTCATAATCTGTAAGATAGGACATGTTCCCTGTCATGTGCCTTGAGCATCCACTATCAATTACTCCTTGATCTTGTAAATCCATTTGTGGATTGCCCTGCACATTAGGTAAGAAAATCAGTTTCTTTTGGGGACCCAAGCCATCACTGACTTGGATCTGCCTTGTGCATCAACATAATCAAACATTTTTTCAGGGTGATTGATGCACTATTGTGTTTAGAAACATGGTCTAAAACTTTATGCTTTGGTTTCCAAACCCAACAAACTGAGGCTTTAACAACATTAACATTATTTCCCTTAACCGCATTAACTACTGCTTTTGGCCTAGCAGTATTAAAATTGTTACCCTTAACAATATTAACCCTTTGATTAATATTACTGTTTTTAAATGTTGTTTTTTTATAAATGGGACTTTTAACAGTTGCATGTGTTGTTTTAGAAAGATATGACATTGATCTAGCAGCATTCACTATTGTTTTTGAGTGAGCATCATTAACTTGTCTAGCAGTATTAACCAATACTGTTGTTTTTGAAATATTTTGTCTAGCAGTATTAATTAATACTAAGCCAGACTTCATTAGTACTGCTCTTGGAACCATGTTCTTTTTAGCACAGGGGTGAGTCTTTTTAGCAAAGTTTTGATGATTCACCCTTTGAGCATTGTTCCAAACAGGTTTTACCATCCTTTGATTTTGAAAATGTTGTTGATGGTAATTGCAATCAGCCTGCAAATGATCAAAGCTTCCACACACATAACAGGCCTTATTAAACATCTCAAAATTACTTCCTAGTTTTTGAGACATCATATTGTTCCAGTTTATTTGATTGCCTCTTGGACTGTGAGTGTTTTGCCTAGGTTGCTCAACATGTTTAATAGTTTTCCTAGCAGTTTTTCCTTGTTGTTTAGATTTGACACACTCTATCTTTGCAATACTAGGCTTAACTATTTTCTTTTCAATTTTAGGTTGAGACACATCCTTTTTCTCATCATCTGACACCCAGTCTGTGGAAAAATAGAAGGGGGGGGGGGTTGAATAGTTTTACCGTTTAAAATTAATTCGCTTTGTTACTTATCGTGATTTCAAAGTCAAGTAAACAATCAAGCACACAAACAAGTGATATAAGTAAATAAGTAAAGAGAGGAAAGATCAAACCACACAACACTGTCGTTTATAGTGGTTCGGCTACAAGGACTCTCTTCCTTGCCCTACTCCACTCCTCGAGCCTCTAACTCGAGAGTTTATCTTCACTAAGAAACAAGCTCCCTTCTAGGCGGAGAAAACCTTTACACGTCGCTTAATCTTTTTCCGGTACTAAGCTAAACACCGAGTACTTTACAAGGGTACAACCACTCCCGTTTGGTTCTTTACAATGGTACAACCACTCTCGTTCACTCTATGTGTTTTGAGGACTAAAACACTAACCGGACTCTACTGTATGAATGATACTAACTATGATGTGTGACTAATACAAGAACACACAGACTCTATGTTAGAAGGAAGATAACAGACTGTTACTCCTTATATGTTGAGATCTTCTTTGCTACAAAAGGAAAGATCTATAAAATGTTAGTAAGCTAAGGGTTAGTGATATGCAAATGAATGAGTATGTATTTTAAGCTATATGAGTGATGAAATGGCCAAATGATCAGCTTGCTATTTATAGGCAAAGCTGATCAACAGGCGGCGGATCCGGCGGATCCCCAAAATTGGATCTGTCCGTGTACCACTTTGGATCCGTCGTGTCAGGCCAGCTAAGAGATCTTCAAATCTTTCCAAATATTGCCATATCTTTCCATATCTTCAAATGTCAACTCTTTGGCTTGAAGATCTAAACAAAATATCACAAAATCTTACCAAGATTGTGTACATGATGCATGCCATGATGTCATCCTAATATTTAACTAATAAAGTTTCCATTTTAAGAAATAAACATGTAAACTTGTATATGTCATTTCTAGAAAACTTTGTGATGTGAAAATGTGTTTGTAAAATGCTTATCACTATAAATGTAAAAGACTTAATCTTATTTATGCTTTGCTTAAAGATAAACTTTGTAATTGTCATTAACAAAACTAAGCAAAGATCGTAAAATATAAATAACGATTTTAGGACGATATTTGTATTAACACAGTCTTCAATAATTGGGGCATCATCATTCTTTCTGCCTACTTTAGGCTCTTCTTCACTAGACTAAGCTTTACTTTTCTCAACTACAGGCTCATTAACAAACTCATCTAAACCAATAAAAGAAAAGTCAGGTATTGGAGGCATGAATTTTCCTGTGGTAGGAGGTGAAACTGCATTATAACTTTCATAGCCTAAACCTTTCTTGCAATTGTCAACAATCTGACACTCTCTGAGCTTGTTTACATTTTTAGATGCATTTTCAAATTTATCTACATTAAGTTGAATGCCATCTTTTTCTTTTTGAACTATTTCAAGCTTCTTAAGCTGAATGCTATCTTAATGTGAATGCCATCTTAATGTAGATAAATTTGAAAATGCATATAAAAATTTAAACAAGCTCATAAAGTGTCAGATTGTTGACAATTGCAAGAAAGGTTTAGGCTATGAAAGTTATAATGCAGTTTCACCTCCTACCACAGGAAAATTCATGCCTCCAACACCTGACTTGTCTTTTATTGGTTTAGATGAGTTTGTTAATGAGACTGTAGTTGAGAAAAGTAAAGCTGAGTCTAGTGAAGAAGAGCCTAAGGTAGGTAGGAAGAATGATGATGCCCCAATTATTGAAGACTGTGTTAATACAAATATTGTCCTAAAAACGTTATTTATATTTTACGATATTTGCTTAGTTTTGTTAATGACAATTACAAAGTTTATCTTTAAGCAAAGCATAAATAAGATTAAGTCTTTTACATTAATGAACCAATCATTGACCTATACAAATGAACATCCACTTCTTCACCATCTTCATCATTGAGCAGAGGCTTTTGATTCGGTGAAATCAATACGTTATTTTTCTCAAAGGAAACACAAGTGGAGTATGTGTAACCTAGGTTCGTTATCCCCGATGAAGGATTGAATGAAATTCGTGAAATCGGGTTTGTGCGTTGTGTTTTGAAAATTGAGAACCGAAATGATTTGGAATAGATTTGATTTGATGAGTAACGAATGAATATGAGAAGCAATAAGTAATAAACTTAAATATAAATGAAAACAGAAATAAATAAACAAATACGGAAACAAAACGTAAATAAATAAAACGTGAATAAAATATGCGAATAAAAACGTGAAATAATGAAATACAAAACCTAGGGGTACAAATGCAATAAAAACTAATTTTATAATAGAAAATAAAATTCTACAAAAGTTTAGGGGCCAAAAGTGTAAAAATTTCAACTTTAAAAATACTAAAACAAAGGCAGGGACTGATTTTGACTTTTCTGAAACTTATTTATAACTAAAAACGGTTTTAGAATAAAGACAGGGACCAAATTGGATTAAACTGAAACTTAATGGACAGACTTGTAAAACTTTAAAAATTAAAAACGATTTTTAAACAAAAAAACGGCCCAGGTTCGAATCCTACTTGCACCACCTTTTTTAGCTATTTTATTTTTTTGATTTTTTTACTAAAACTTATTAAGCTAATGACAAGGAACATTTTTCATAACTGTGACTTTTAGTGAAACTTAATAAATAATGCAGAAATAAGCTGATTAGGGCTGCAGTCCTTAAAAATGAGCTAAGCTAGGCTAGGGGTGGTTTAAGCTAACAGTTAAGCTGTTCTAATAAGCTAGGGGATCTGAATAAGCTTAGGCACACTAAGGGAGACTTAAATAAGCTATAGAGATCCAAATTAAGCACTGGGGTATGACAAATAAGCAATATATCTGATTAAATAAGCAAAAAGGAACTGCTGAGAACCTAGGGTGCAGGGCAAATAAGGCCTAGTTCAAGCCTGTAAAAAGCTACTATAAGCCACTCCTAAAATCATGCAAAAAATTCTAAAGTTATATGAGCTGGTGAACATTCAAAATCCAAAAATACAGCTTATGAATACTTAAAATGAGAGCTCTAGAAATTCTTGAAAATCTGAGAAAACATGAAAATGCAAATTTTGACACTGCTATACTAGATATTGACTGATATGGGCAAAATGTAGAACTAAGCTAAAGGACTGGCATTGCAAGCTGAATACTGAATGAAAGGAACCTGGAAATGTGCAAAATGGATCCAAAAATAGCTTAGCTTCTTAGAAGCTTATCACACCAGTCTAGCTCCTTGTCTGTTCACTGCCCCACTCTAACCTGTCAAATAGCTTCAAAACAACAAAATGGTAACTGAAAACAGATTATTCAACTGTTATAAGTTAAATCAAAAGTGGACAAACTGCAATGGAACAGTAGAAATGAGTTTGACCCAGTTTAACCCATAATGCCAAACACTCCCTTATACAAACTGTTTTGAGAATAAAACTGAAAATGACCAAAACACCTTAAAGACCTGATTAATTATTGACTTTATAACTAAATTAAGCTAAGAAAAACGAGTTTCAAATTACAACAAGCTCTTAATAAGCTAATGACCCACGTTTGACTTTTTGACTGTTTTGGTGTTTTTGAGGAAAAATAAAGTATAACTATCACTGACCAAGTAAATCACTTGCAATAACTTTCAAATTATTAATGAAAACAGAAAAAAAGGGAAATAAGCTCAGATAAGTTGGGCTACAGTAAAGTTGACTTATTTTTGACTTTTTTGGTTTTTGGAAATTAAAACTGGTACACACTAATGTAAACTCAGGAAAAGCTATGAAAAGCTTGTCTGAGCTTATATGAAGGGTGTAGGAACTTGAGAAGACTTCTTGACAGCTTATTTAAACTAATTCGAATTAAGAGGAAATTTGAAATTTGATAAAACCTTAAAATAAGAACAATACTGGATGAAAATAGAACAGTTAATTAAAAATAAGACTTGAATTGATTGCTGGAAGATTTTAAATACAACTGAGGAAGATTAAACTAGGAAAACGATTAACTACTAACTACTTGCCCAAAATGGCGTACAAAGTGTGCTATTTATACTAAAGCTAACTAGGGTTTCTCCTTGTCTTGACTCTCTGATTCAATCTGCACCGTTAGATGAGTTTTAAACAATCCCAGCCTTCAATTGAGTTTTGGCGGGAAAATGTTATAACGGCTTTTCCACGCTTATCCTTGGGTGAATGATACGCGTGTGTAGACAGGATACATGGGGTAGTGAATATAGGGTGCAAAGTCTTGGGGAAATGGGGATAGTTGCAGTAGGCATGAGGTTGGGGAAGAGGGAGAAGCACAGTACTCAAAAGCGCCTTTTATCCATTGAATGGTCTGACTTTGTTGACCGAAGGGTAATAACAAAGAGGGTGCTGACTGGGTTGACCCAGTGTTTTAGCAAAATGGGGAGTGGGCCTTGGGTTTAATGTATTTATGAAGTGGGTTGGGTTGTGTTTCTGTTTGGATTGGGTTTGTGAGATGGGTTGGGCTTAGTAATGTTCAGCCAAGTATAAGTAGTAGTAGTAACTTAGGAAAGAAATGGAAATTAGGTGTTAACCATAGGGACCATTTCTGCCATGTTCTGAAACTCCAGGGACCAAAGCTGTAACTTCTGAAATTCCAGGGACCACTTTTGACAAGTATCAAACTTCAGGGACTAATGTGTAAATTCTGAAAATGAGCGTAGACAAATGGATTTTCTAGCATACTTCTGAATCCATGAGAGAAACGGCAATCATTCTGAGTCAACAGAAATTAATATGAATCTCTCAATCCATCACAATACACTAAAAGACCCATGATCTGAAATCTCATATAAAGTCCCGGTCCAAATCTCATAAATTCCTTTCCCGGCTTCGGCTCTTGAACTCTTTTGTCTCGTGCTCGGTTTAGACCATTTTGATGTCGTTTTCGTATGTTTTCCACATATCCGTACCTGCACATGCATAAACACAAAAACACAATATATTTGGCATTTTTGGTTAGTGTTTGGTTTATTTAGTCCGTTTTATTGAGCAAAAGATATGTGTAATTTAACACATATCATTGAGCAGAGGCTTTTGAGTTTCCATTGGTGTGCTTGCAGTCTTGACTTCTGCAAACCCAAATTTCTTTAAAATTTTAGCAACATATTTATCTTGACTAATAAATATGCCATCCTTCTTCTACTTCACTTGTAATTCCAAGAAGAATTTAAGTTCTCCCATATAACTCATCTGAAATTTCTCATGCATCAACTTCTCAAATTCAATGCATAGCTCCTTCTTTGTTGAACCAAAGATGATATCATCCATATACACTTGGACCAGCAAAATATCACCTTTGTGCCTTTTGACGAATAAGGTCATGTCAATTTTTCCTTTTTGAAACCCATTATCCAACAGATATGTTGACAAGGTTTCTTACCAAGCTAAGAATTAAAGTATTGCAATGAAAGATATATGACTCCTGTGGAGTTCATTCTTTGGTGATGCAGTCTATGCAGGTCTACATGTTGGTGGAGAAGACATATCCCCTTACACCACCTACAATTGATATGATGTTGAAGAAGAAGCTTTAAGTGGACTATTTTTGTGAAATGGCCTATCAGCTTTATAAGAAAATGTGTAAACAACTCAAAAAGAAACGAAGTGTTTGGAAGAATCCTCCTGGTATTTTTTAAGCTTTTAATGAAGAAACTTGATGATTTTGAAGAAGAATATCAAGTTTAGGGGAAGATTGTTGGGATTCAAAGCCTTCTTGATGCTGTTTGATCAAATGCTGCTCAGCTGGATTTAATGCTGCTCATGAACTTCAAAAGAAAATGTGCTAAGTATTTACTACTGCTAGTTCAAAAGTTAAGACTGCCAGTGCAAAGTTAAGACTGCTAGTACTAATTTAGTGCTGTTCAAGGTTAAGACTGTTAGTGTAAGTTAGTACTGGTGCAAAGTTACAACTGTTAGTGTAAGTTAGTACTGTTAGGCGTTTTGTTAGTACTGCTTATAAGATATGTATTAGAATTTATAGAAAAGATTTGATATACTTAGGAAAGTATTGTAAGCCGAGTAGGACTCATTGGTTTATAAAAGGAGGTCGTATGGCATAGAGTTAGATACATAGAAAACACAAAAAGTATCAAAAATGTATAATTCTTAGCTTCAAGGTTTTGTAACCCTAATACTTTGAGAGTATTCATATTATTATTAATAACATTGGAGCTTGTTTGTTTGTTGAATTATATGTTCATTGTTTTACTGTTTCATTAACAATTCTTCTTAATATTAAAGATTAGATTTCGCATAATCTTTAATACATTCAACCACAGTTTCTTCTATAGTTGTGTTAAATTTATCTAATATAACTAAACCTTAAACAAGCTTAAGGAATTCGATCTAGTTCAACTTGGATCAACAATTTGGATATTCATATTCTTGTTACTAATAATTTTAGCTATATTAATTTTTAAACACGTGTACGCCCATGTTAAACTTATAAAGATGAACAACATGAGTCGTTATTGAATGCAGATAGTTAAAAAAAAAAAAAAAAAAATTGTATATCCTTACTTAGTCGCATAATAAAGAGAAATAACATTAGTCGTTCGTATATTTATAATCTCATGCATTCATTTATATGTCATAGTAACTCGTGCTTTGAGATATTTATAATTTCTCGCGTATATATTAATTTAATATATATTGATAATAATATTTATAAATAAAAACAACATATATGTTATATTTTTTTTATAAAATATAAAGTATAAGGGGTGTAAGTCTAAGAGGAATTAATTAAATTTGTAAAGTTCTTAGAAAACATGGTAATTGATATATTTAAATAAGTCTATATAATTTATTTAAAAGAGTAAATTACACCGTTCGTCCCTGTGGTTTGTCCAAAATCACTGGTTTAGTCCCTAGAGTTTAAAAGTTGCGTGTATGGTCCCTCTGACAGCAAAAGAATAACACCCATGGTCCCTATCGCTAACTGACGTTATATATTCCGTTAGCAAGTTTCAAGGTTAGTCCATTAACCAAACAAGCGTTTGCAACGTTAGTCCTTTTCCTTAACGGCCGTTTGCAACGTTTGCAACGTTAGTCCTTTTTTGAAAAATATTCGAAAATTTTATAAAAATTCGAAAAAACTTATAAAAATTCAAAAAATTTATAAAAATTCAATAAATTTTAATAATTCAAAAAATTTATATAAATTCGAAAAAATTTATACAAATTCAAAAAATTTATAAAAATTCGAAATTTTTTTGAGAAATTCGAAAAAACTTATAAAAATTCGAAAAATTTCTAAAAATTCAAAAAATTTTAAAAATTCGAAAAAATTTATAAATATCCGAAATTTTTTTAAAAATTAGAAAAAAATTATAAAAATCCAAAAAAATTTTAAAAATTCGAAAAAACTTATAAAAATCCGAAAAATTTATAAAACTTCAAAAAATTTTAAAAATTCCAAAAATTTATAAAAATTCAAAAAATTTATTAAAATTCGAAAAAACTTATAAAAATTCAAAAAAATTTAAAACTTCAAAAAATTTATAAAAATTCGAAAAAATTTATAAAAATTCAAAAAAACTTATAAAAATTCAAAAATTTTCTAAAAATTCAAAAAATTTTAAAAATTCGAAAAAAATATAAAAATTCGAAAAAACTTTTAAAAATTCAAAAAATTTATAAAAATTCAAAAAAAATTATAAAAATTCGAAAAATTTATAAAAATTCGAAAAAATTTTAAAAATTCAAAAAATTTATTAAAATTCGAAAAATTTATAAAAATCCGAAAATTTTTTAAAAATTCGAAAAAACTTATAAAAATTCAAAAAAAATTATAAAAATTCGAAAATTTTATAAAAATTCGAAAAATTTATAAAAATTCGAAAAATTTATAAAAATCTGAAAATTTTTTAAAAATTCGAATTTTTATAAATTTTTGGAATTTTTAAAATTTTTTGAATTTTTATAAATTTTTCGAATTTTTACAAGTATTTTCGAATTTTTAAAAATTTTTCGAATTTTTTTAAATTTTTTCGAATTTTTTAAAATTTTTGGAATTTTTATTATTTTTTCAATTTTTATAAGTTTTTTCGAATTTTTATAAATTTTTCGGATATTTATAAATTTTTTCGAATTTTTAAAATTTTTTGAATTTTTAGAAAATTTCCGAATTTTTATAAGTTTTTTCGAATTTTTATAAATTTTTTGAGTTTTTAAAATTTTTTGAATTTTCATAAATTTTTTGAATTTTTATAAGTTTTTTCGAATTTTTATAAATTTTTTCAATTTTTATAAATTTTTGGAATTTTTAAAATTTTTTGAATTTTTATAAAATTTTTGAATTTTTATAAGTTTTTTCGAATTTTTATAAATTTTTTCGAATTTTTATAAATTTTTGGAATTTTTAAATTTTTTTGAATTTTTATAAATTTTTCGGATTTTTATAAGTTTTTTCGAATTTTTAAATTTTTTTCTGATTTTTATAAATTTTTTCGAATTTTTAAAATTTTTTGAATTTTTAGAAATTTTTAGAATTTTTATAAGTTTTTTCGAATTTTTAAAAATTTTTCGAATTTTTATAAATTTTTTTGAATTTCTATAAATTTTTTGAATTTTTAAAATTTTTTGAAGTTTTATAAATTTTTCGAAGTTTTATAAGTTTTTTCGAATTTTTAAAATTTTTTTGAATTTTTATAAATTTTTTGAATTCTTATAAGTTTTTTTGAATTTTTAAAAATTTTTCGGATTTTATAAATTTTTTCGAATTTTTAAAATTTTTTGAATTTTTAGAAATTTTTGGAATTTTTATAATTCTTTTCGAATTTTTATTATTTTTTTCGAATTTTTATAAATTTTTTGAATTTTTAAATTTTTTTGAATTTTTATAAATTTTTCGAATTTTTATAAGTTTTTTCGAATTTTTATAAATTTTTCGAATATTTTTCAAAAAAGGACTAACGTTTCAAACGGCCGTTAAGGAAAAGGACTAACGTTGCAAACGCTTGTTTGGTTAATGGACTAACCTTGAAACTTGCTAACGGAATATATAACGTCAGTTAGCGATAGGGACCATGGGTGTTATTCTTTTGCTGTCAGAGGGACCATACACGCAACTTTTAAACTCTAGGGACTAAACCAGTGATTTTGGACAAACCACAGAGACGAACGGTGTAATTTACTCTATTTAAAATTTAACAAAGTTTTAGTAATTACCCCAGTCCATTTTTTAGTTTTAATTTTTTACAAAATAGACACACTATGTTTTTATGCATATTTATTTTGCTGGATGAAATTTTATTGAGCTTGACCAAATTGAAACCAATTTTGACTTTTATTGTCCAATGTAAATACTCTATTTCATCTATATGGCAAAATCGATATCTCTCAGTATAATTGAAAACTTCTCAAAATTTTGATTGTCCATTTTGTATGTTTTCTTACTATATAAGAGAATTATATCTAGGCAGGTATTATGCATGTACTTATGTATCAAGTTATTAAAAGTTTGATGCATTGTTAATGTATTGTAATAAAGTTATGGTGTAGGGGTGGAAATAAGCCTAGCCGCTCGTGAAAAGCTCGGGATCAGATCAGTAAAAAGCTTGAACGAGTCGAGTTTAAACAAGCTCGAACTCCTTATTTGCAGCTCGTTTATTAATCGAGCTCAAGCCCGAGCTTTACATACAAAGCAGATTGGGCTCGCGGGCCTAAACGGAACTAGGATATTTTAAGTATTAAACATGTATAAAACATTATGCATTTGTATTATAGGGGAAATTATTAACAGGCTTAATAACAAGCTTATTAACGAGCTTAAAATAGATATATTACGAGCCGAGCTCGAGCCAAGCTTTAATTTTTCATTGCCAAATCGTACAAACGAGCCGAGCCCTAGCCTGTATAATGTATCACGAGCCGAGCTTAAGGTTAAAAATAAGGCTCGAAACGAGCAAAGCTCGAGCTCGAGCTTTATAAAACTTAAACGAGCCGAGCTCGAGCTCTGGCAGACTTGGGCTCGGCTCGACTCGTTTCCTCCCCTATTGGGTATATTTAGCGAAATTGGTAGTAGATATTTGTTTCATAAAATATTTGGCAAACTAGCTGTAGAATTTTAATCGTTTGAATTTAAACGCTTGTTTAATTGGTGTTAGAAAACGTAGTTTTAAAATTTTAACGTCCATTTTAACCGCTTGTTGCGAAACAACCTTTCAACCTTAAATGCTAACTTTGATATTAACAAAAATTTAAATACTATTAAACCCTAAATACTTTGCGCTCACACCTTGACATTAATTAAATCCTAAATACTTTGCGCTTACACCTTGACATTAATTCCACATTTGATAACTAAAATACATGGTGCTTTTAGCACAAAATAAATCTAAAATTGACACAACCTAAATTAATTAAGAACAATGTTTTTTATACTCCCTCCGTCTCAATTTAATTGTCCATATTTCCTTTTATGGATGTCTCAAATTAATTGTCCACTTTCCTTATTTAGTAAAAACTTAACAATCAATTTAGTTATCCATAATTATTTATGTGATTACTAATTATGGTTTCCCTTAACGAACATTGGGTCTATACGAAACAAAAATTAATATGAAATGTGAAATGTGGGTCGTGGTTACCCCAAGTCAATATCGGACCACTCGTATCTTCATCAAAATTCAAATAAAACGTTGGATCTTTTTGGTTGGATTTTGAAACAACAAAGATGCGTAACAACCACTCAATCATCCATTCATGTCACGAAAATTAATATTCAACGAGATTGGCGGCGGTCCGGCGCGTTGCTGCCGGGCGTCATTTTATTGCGTTGGTTATTGAACGGTAATTTTCTACTATACCAACAATGTATGTAGAAAATGAGATGACAATAGCGATATTAAGTATCAAGACAATCACACGTGAGTTAGACCTCAAACATCAAAGCTAAAAATGCAGAGAATGTAAAAATGCATACCTGATTTCAACCTTAACTGATTTTCCGCTATCTTTTCTTCACTCTTGTCTCTGCACATTGACATACTGCTGCTGTTACGTTTATCCATCAGCGATGGCCATGATGTTTTTACGGTGGAATCATCAGCAAGCATCCTGAGTTTTACTGAGCATCTTTCTTTTGCTCGATGCAATTCTATTCTATGTCTCTCTACGGCAAGAGGAAACAAAAGCAAAATTCTTTACTGATTAATCCAAACAGCAAAAAGTCGCATACCATTTAAAAAAAGGGTTAGATATGAGTACCAACCTTGGCTAAGGATGATTGATTCCGGGAGTCCTTCCATAGCATAGCATCTTTTGAGTAACATTTATGTGATGGATGGCCCAATCAACAATTACCATCTTTGTTATACCCAATTTCTAAGACTTCCTGGTCTTGGGCACTAAATAAAGTACGCATCGTTGTGTGAAATAAGTTTGAGCAACCCGTAGATGAATAGCAAAATGAGAGGTGTAACATTAAGAATTAGGCTCAGATTTATGAATACAATACCAAATACATGGTATGGCAGTAATCACACCGATGGTGTCATTGCACAGGTACCATCGATAAACATAAAATTATCATCATTGCCTATGAAAAGGAAAAAACTATGCGTTTCAGCCCTTTTTGTTAGTAACAACATACACAGACACTGACATATTACTACCTGGTATGAAGGCACTGAAAATATTTCAAAAGTTGCACCAGATTAATTCATGCCCTTCCTACGCACGTGAAGGTTGCTGATGCGAGTGTTCTCCGCAGTCAACCGTCCTTCCACTATCCGCAGTTTAATAGATATAGACAAATGAAAACTTAGCTCAGATTAGTTGATGCCCTGCCTGCGCACGTGGAGGTTGCTGAGGCGACTGTTTGTCACACTCTACCTTCCTTCCACCTTCGCGGCAAAGCAACATAGTTAAATGATCATCACAGCTAAGTGGAACGCGCAACCGACAACCAAATCTGGTATAATGGTCCCCAAATCAAGATGCAACAAAAGTAGTAAATTTCCTGTTCCATTATACATATGATATTAAAACGTGCGACAACAATTAACCACAACATATATAGTCTAAATTAAATTTACCTCGAACTACCTATGCAATAAAGCCCGATGAGGTTGGGAGTTCACAGAACGCGGCAATCATGTGAAGATAGCACTACAAAAACGCATCCTACAAATATATAATAGATTTACAAAAGTATTCAGCCCAAAAGAAAAAAATACAAAACTTCTCCACCTTGGCATCTACACATACACAACAACACTAAAAAAATCCATTTCGCCAACGCTTAGCTACAAACGCCATGACCAAAGTAATTTCCCAAAGATTAGCAACACCCTTAGCTGCAAACAACATAAGCAAAGTAAAACCTGTAAACGGGGCAGATATAAACCGCAATCTTCTCAAGAAATTCATCAAACACATGGTAGGCACCAAATCAACCAACAATTTTTAAGTAAATTAGAATAACAATCAAAACTTTAACGAAATTAGAAAACAATACCCGATCAAGCGTCGCTGTCCCGCGTTATCCTTTTAACTCATCAACCGGATTGGGCCAGAAAAAAAGGGGATTGAGCAAAATCACAACACCAGCGCTCTCAGGCACTATCTTTTTTACCAAGCATCAAAGTTAGAAATAGTAATTTTGATGACTGAAAAGGATGATGATTGTGGAGAAGGTTCCAGTATCTCTTCTGGTGGCATGAGTTGTATAAGCTTTTCTACATAGTTACATAATGGATTGGGCCTACATAGTTACAAAGGCCAACAGAGTGGGCTAACCTTAGCCTGCACTTAGGCCGCAACTTTTGGCGGGAAAAAAAGAGGCAAAACGGCAGCGTATTGAATCGGAATTAAACATATATATATAATGCATACTTTATTAAAAGGTAATTGCGTAAAACGTTTTACCGATTAAATATTCATTTTTCATACCGTATTATTTTTAAGGATAATCAATTTTAAATGTATCTTACTTGTCCCAATATATATGTGTAACACCTTTTTTTTTTTTTGGTTGCAAATTGAGGCACTAAACTTGCCAATTTCTTTAACTTGATGTATAAATTTACCTTGAGAGCCGGTGGCCCATGTTTTTTTTCCTAATTTTGCTTTTTTTATCCGACTTACCTATTTTCACGTCGTTCTTCAATCACACTCTTCCACACTTGAATCTTCAACATGGATTATTGTCGGTCCACGAAATTTACTAATGGAGTTCGAAGCCACATTCTCAGTGGGTCTTATTTTCGATATCGCAAAGCGAACGAGAAGGGGATGTTGATGAACGCATTTTGCAACGAAAAATCAAAAGGAAAGAACATGGTATTGAAGGTGGTGTTTGACCTAGATTAGGTTGTTCATGAGTGTGTGTGTTTGTGAATTTGTCTTTGGGGGCGTTTGTCTGTGTTTGTGTTAGAAAATAATGGTTTTAATCATAATAAAAATTAATGATGTGGCCTACAGATATTGGTGAGGTGGTTGTTAACTTGTACACGCTGACACAACCCGCTTTCAAGGTAAATATATACATCAAGTTAACGTAATTGGCAAGTTTGTTACCTAGACTTGCAAAAATAGAAAGTATGCTACACAGATCTAGATATTGAGACGAGTAAAATACATTTTAAATTAATTATCCCTATTTTTAAATATGGATCTATATATGTGTAATAGTAAGAATAAAGATATTTCACGTTATTTACATGATATTTATTTCACGGGTAAATACAGTAACATTTATGTTTTTTCTTTCATCGAATACTATTCAGCGTTGCTCAAGGAAAAAACATATTACGGGTTAGTAAAAATAACAAGTTTTTGGTTATAAAATTGCAAACTTGACATGAACTAATAACGAGTTTATACTTTGTATATTCACACATGAACTATATCGTATTAAGACATTGTCGACCACGTAAAGACTAACAACACGCTTGTTATATTTAGTACGGAGTATTTAGGCAAATCAACTACAACATATATTTTGATGATTACATAAATCACATTACTTTCGCATAAATTTCAGTTACCATAACATAACTGGTTTGCTATTAGGGGATGGAAAAGGTAACGGGAAAAAAAAAATACTCGAGTAATCCTCAAACATCTGCACTAAACAAGTAAACAACGAAAACAATAGTCTAAAATCGTTCAAAGGCTAGCAGAAAGTACTAACTGATGGTATAAATTCTGATAGAATATGTTAATTGGGTAAACCATTATTACAGGGACTATAGGAAGTATAAAATGTCATATGTAGGAGTACTGCTCTCCAAAGATTGCTCTAACGTTCATGCTATACTGCACTAACTTGGCCAAAGAGGGTTAGTAAATACTCATTTTCTATGATTGTGTATCAGATCTCAAGTCTGCATTAACGCAGTGTTCTTGAGTTTGTTTTTGGGGAGAAAGGAAATCAAAAGGGTAGAACATAGTCAAAGCTGTGTTCTTGAGTTTTTTTGGGGAGGAAAGTGGAGAGAAAGGAAATGATTGAGGAAGGAAGATGGTAGTGTTTTTGTTGCATCAAAGTTTCTTTCCGGTTTTGGGAAGAAGAGGGATCTCTTCTCTTCTCTTCTCTCTTTTATCTTCTCTTCTTTTCTTTTAATGAGGGAACTTGAGAACACACCGTAAATCAGTAAAGAAGTCACAAGCAAACTATAATTGACTAGGTTCTATGTTAGATTTCTAGGTGAAATTCTGGATACATTCTTCAGCTATTGAATGTTCTGTAACTTCACAAAAAATAAATCAACCGGGGAAATGAAAAAAGTCAGGGAGGATGTAAGTTAAGAAAGATGTTGTGGTTGATCACCAGTAATCATGTAAATAGATGTTAAATGCAACTAATTTGATCAGTTAATGCACTTGGTATCAAGAACGATGATTAGTATCATACATACTTTCTTATAACTTCGACCATTCACTAATCTTCTTAGATCATACACTCTCATTGGGTTATGTTATTGGGTCTATTGAGAATGGTTTGTGTGTTCATATTTGTCTAGCATTTCGTATACTTTGTCGAGGAAGTTTTATTCCTAAGTAAAAGAACCGACATATTAAATATTTAGGAGTACAATTTCTATGATGGTCGATAAACAAGAACTCATCTTTGACCTATTCTTAGTGCAATATTTGTTTCTTTAGGTCATTTTCCTTTTCTGTATAATATATTCCGAATTCCTTAAGTAGAGTGGACATATTTAGCCCATTAATGTAAAACTGGGTCAACTTGTAAAGTTGAAATGTTTGTTTAATAGAGAATAGTAATATGATATCCTCGAATAACCACTTTTGATTAGAGGTGCAAAAAAAATCGGTTTTTTTCGGTTTTCGGTTTTTGAAAAACCAGTTTAAAAAAAATCAGTTTTAATCGGTTTTTTGGAAAATCGGTTTTAGTCGGTTTTCGGTTTTCCGAAATCGATTTTTTTCGGTTATAACTATTCGGAATCAGTTTTTTTCGGTTAACAATTTCCGGAATCAGTTTTTTATCGGTTTTTTACTGGTTCGGTTCTTTTCGGTTATAAATGTTCGGATTCGTTTTTTTTTATCGGTTATTTACCGGTTAGTTTTTTTTCGGAATTTTACATACATGTTCGAACATTATTTTTTTCGGTTTAATTAAACAACACAATTATACAACTAAAAATACAATCATAACTTTTATTCAAACAACACAATTATACAACTAAGAAAATACAATCATAACTTTTATTTAAACAATACAATTATCCAACTAAAAATATATAAATACTAATACATTTCGAGCTTCGGCATAGCCATCACCCGAAAACATATTAGTGTACTCAAGCATATCGAGCTTCGGCATTGCCATCACCCGTTATACTCAAGTCATTAAATTATCCAAAAAATCTTCTACATCCACGTCTTCAACATCAAATGCTTCGAACTCACCTTCATCTAATTCGGTAGTCGGATGTGATATCCCTAATTCAACTTCTTCTCTTCCTATAGTTTCTTCAACGTCTTGTAATATCGGACCTTCCAACGATGATTCATGTTGTATCCTATCTACCCCGTCCAAATAATCTTTCAAACATACACATACTTCCACGGATTCGGGGGTTAGTCTTGACCTTCTTTCCGATACAACAAAACTCGCACCAGTACACTTTGTGTAACTCGAATAGTAACAGCGATGCTGCAGCTCATCTAGCAACTGGTAACTATTAAATTGTTTTATCTTACGTTTTTTTACTCTATATTGCGTTTTTCATCTTATTTAATTTAACATGTATTATATATTTGTAAACGGTCGACAACTATCATGTATTAACATGTGTTCTGCAGCTCAACTATCATGTATGTTCGTTCACCCTATATTTTGTTAATTAAATTTCAGAATCCTTATCTACACGCCATGAGATACATGGAACTCAACAAAGTGTGACTAATTCTGCATCGGAAGCCAGGAAAAGAAGGCGATTAATTATCAACAATAAGAAAGCAAATGATGGTTGTGTCCAATTTCCGAACATCACACAACAACCATCTATAGTGAATGTGGCTAATACCAATGCATCTATCAACAGGAGAACTCCACTCAGAGATGTTACTATTGGTATTTGTGCCTATTCATGCTTTTATTTTTAAAACGTTAAATTTAATCTACACTACAAAATATATACAATTCATATTTTAAAGTATGATATAAAAAATAATCTATGTTTATATAATATATGCATTCTATACTATTGGTTGTATGTTTACATTTAAAACAATATCCAATATGTATCAGGATCAGGTAGACAGACAAAATATCGTAAAGGCGTTGTTCATGCTGATGCTCAACCGAGCCATCGAAATTCAATGGATGATGATATTACAAACTCAGATAACAAACGATTTTCTGGAATTTCATCAGGTTTATCTATAAAACAGATTTCGTTATATAACATACCAGTTAATCAATGTTATAAGCGAGACATGTAAGTGAAGTGAGTGTAACTAATATCTGTAAATTAAATTTTTGACACAGCCTATGTTGATATTGGTGATGCTACTTATGAATGCTCTAAATGTGGTGCCATGCTGTGGGAATTAGAGACTAAAAGAGGAATGAGCCAGTCGCAAACTACTGCTTTCTCACTATGTTGTTTACATGGGAAGGTGAAACTGGAACAAAATCGAGAGCCGGTTCCACCTTTATTGTTGAATCTTTTATCTAACAATCATCCGCTGAGTAAGCATTACATTCAAAATATCAGACGATATAACATGATGTTTTCATTTACATCAATGGGTGGCAAAGTTGACGAGTCAATCAATAAAGGGAAGGGGCCTTATATTTACAGAATTCAAGGCCAGAATTTTCATAGAATGGGGAGTTTGGTTCCAGTTAACAGCACAACACCTAAGTTCTGTCAACTTTACATCTATGATACCGAAAACGAAGTTTCAAACAGAATAAAATCTAGCACCAGGTATATTTTATCTATATATATATATATATATATATATATATATATATATATATATATATATATATATATATATATATATATATATATCTATATATATGTATTATAAAGTTACATAATGCATAATCTGTAACTTATACAACATCTTATGTTATATAAAATCATTCTTTGTTTTTCAGTAAAACTAGAGAGGGTTCTAACAAGAAAAAAGACCAATTGAATCCTGTCCTCATACCTGCGATTAAAGCGTTGTTAGATGAAATCAATCCTTTGGTTAAACAGTTTAGATTGGCCAGGGATCTTTTCTCCAACAATGTCAACGAGAGATTCAAAATTAAGCTTCTTGGAAAAAGAGCTAAGGATGGCAGAAACTACAATCTTCCAGAAGCAGATGAGGTTGCTGCATTAATTGTTGGAGATCTTGGGGTTGCATCGGATAATCGAGATATTGTAATACAAAGTCATGAAGGTGAACTTCAAAGAATAAGTGAATTACATGTGCTGTATTTGGGTTTACAATATCCGTTAATATTTGCACGTGGTGAAGATGGATTTCGTGTAGATATTGCGCATGAGGAAGAATCGTGTTCTAGAACGAAAAAGAAAAAAAAAGTAACAATGAGGGAATGGTTTGTAACCAAAACAAGTTTACTCAGTGACTCAAACCACCCATTACCATAATTGAAGTATCAAATGAATTCCATATGTTTCATAATTGAAGTATCAAATGAATTCCATATGTTTCATAATTGAAGTATATTTGATACTAAATATTGTTTTACTAATTTAATTAATTATTAAAATAACCTACTACAATTCAAGTTCACAATTTAGGCCATGTTTACCTAAAATTAAGGAATGTGTGAGTAGTGGTAGTTAGTTACTAAAAAACAGTCGACATATCTCCCTTCATTCTACAACATACAATTCCATTACTTTGAAGAAGGAGCTTTTGTTCTTCAAAAAAAATGAGTAACCATTATTTACTCATCAAACACCTTAGTAAATCCATACCACAACAGCAAATTAAAGTTAGAGTTATATGTTTATGCCGTGAACTCATGGACCAAAATCTGAATGAAAATGCAAACTACACCGCTGTGTTCATGGATGAACAGGTTTACGCTTTTGTTGAATAAATTTGTTACGCCATTTTCATATATCAATCATATTACTAAATGCTTTATTCATATGTTTCTATAGGGTGACAGAATACTAGGTTGTGTGGATAAAATGTTCATCGAACAAGATAGACCACGTGTACGCGAGGGTGATGTGTTGATAATGACCAATTTTTCTGTCATCGAAAATATTGATACTTACAAAGTTATCAATAGTCCATTTAAGATCGTCTTGCATGAGGAGACACGTGTAGAATATGTGGAAAGTTTTATCGGTTCAATGAATGGTTTTCGCTTCGTACACTTTGACGATATTTTGGACAAAAATATCACTGATAACCAATGTGTAGGTATGTATTACTTTCATGTTTCAAATATTAGTTGTTTGCTTTTTATTCAAACTTTGCCTCCCATTGATGTAAATGAAAACATCATGTTATATGGTCTGATAGGCTATAACCACTTAAAATAAACATGACAAATAATTAAACAACCCATGCATTGTTAAACTCTTGTCATGTAAAATCCAATGAAATTCGTCCTTTTATTAGCAAATTGAATTAAAAATATTTGATACCAACTTGACAAACAATGATTCAACTTGTCGAATTTAATAGTCTTGTGTTTTTATCGAGTGATTTGAGGTTAATCCAGACAAGTGTGAATTGAGTTTTTATCAGATTTGATCACTAAAATTACCCCTGAATATGTACATTCTGAGTTTCAGTGCATACGTACTCAAATCACTTTCTACTGATCTTCTTATAAGCAAGTATATTAGCATTTGGTATGACGCCCGACCTATTTATTTTGGAGGTCTTGTGAAGGCTTCCTACACTAGGTGGTTTTGATGTGACCCAAGACCAGTGAACCAACTGAGGCATTCTTTAAATAATCATTGCTGAACCCGCTAATTATAGTAGTGATAATCATTGGTTATCACCATTTTATTTGTGGGTGTCATGTAATGGCCTTAGAAGTAACTGCAACATAGCATATTAGGATTATATTATGTTATGAGGAGTGTTTGGCACCACATTTAGAGCATTCATAAGTAGCATCACTCAGTTCACTTACATGTCTGGCTTATAACATTGCTTAACTGGTATGTTATATAATTAAAGAAATCTGTTTTATAGATAAACCTTATGAAATTCAAGAAAAGATTTACTCACCAAAATTAACTTTATAAACATCTCTGAGTACTTAGATATACAACAAATTTGACAAAGATTTACTCAACAAAATTAACTTTATAAAGCACATGACATATGATCCTTATCTAATGCTTATTATGTTACTTTAATTTTCCTTATATACAAAGTTTTTGCGGGTACTATAAGTTGTTCGTAACATATATTACTAGCTTATAGACCCGTGGATTCACAGGATTTTTAAAGAAATTATTCATTGAGAAGTTGAGTGTGTGGATAAAGTAATAAACAATAACGAACGTAAATATGTTTCATTTTTTTTAAGGAATAATAAGTAATAAGTCATCGATCCTATAAACAATTGTGTTTGTAACTATTACGTCCATGCATCGTCATCTCTAAATTTGATGTTCTTCACAAGCAAATGTATGTAGTGAACGCTAATGAAGTGATAAGACAATGTCCATTCCGTGAGCACCTAATAAGTTTAAAAAAAATATTGAGAGTGTAAATAAAAGGAGTTTGTGATTTATAATACATATAAATTTAAGAATGGTTTTCTTCGAATTACTTAATTGCTAACCTTTAATTAATGATGACTTACACCAAGAAACCTGCAATGTATAGGCAAACATGTAAGTGTAAAATTCTTGAATATATATTCACAAAAATAGGATAAGTTATCAATATAATTGAGTACACCTACAAATAACAATGATAGAAAAAACTATAATTAAATAGGTCACTTAGATATGCACTTCTATATACTTTCGAACAATTTTTTTTTTCAAAATTTCCGCCTAAAAAAATCACATGTGATTCGGAAAAATCACGTGTGATTTTTAAAATGAATCACATGTGATTTTTCTAGTCGGAAATTTAAAAAAAAATGGTCGAAAGTATATAGAAGTGAATATCTATAGAAAGATAATTTAATTATCGTTGCGATGGTGTATTTTTCGTAGCTTGAAGATTTACCGTTTGCAAGATGTGTTTGTTTTAAAAAAAAAAGTGAAAAATATTTTTTTATTAATTTTGATGAAAAATTGATGGCTAAAATTAGTTCATTTGATATGTGGCGAATATGAGATCTATATTGATCTCAACTCTTCATTACGAACAACAAAAATATTGTTTCCTAAAGCTTTTGAACATCCAACAACAAAGTTCAAAAGAGTCTAAACTGGTACAAATTAATTCAGCCACAATATGAGGCTGTTTGAGATTTTATGTCATAAAAAAAAAACCTATGCCTTTAGAAAGACAATCACAGTGGTTTTAAACCATTAAGTACAGTAGAGATGGGTATACATTCTTTATAATGCAGTAGGGATGGGAATATACATAATTTTACAATGCTATTGTGGAATTGCTTCTTGAGGTAATATGCATAATTATGAAAATACTTATATGAATCATCCTTAACTGATAACTATTCCTATATTTATATTTTGTAAGAAATCAGATGAGGTTTTGGTTTTTCACCTTCATTCATGTCAGCATGGAGCATTTTAGCCTTTTAGGTGTCACGTCTGGAAATGACTTGCATAGTACTTCATGCAATAGACCATTAATTCGAAACCGCACCTGCATTAATAAAGAAAAAATTAGCATCAGTGAGCAGAGACTCACACGGCCAAGCTGACATATAAAAAATCAACAGCGATCGAGTGGAAGCTTGTTAGGATTGTTAATAACTTTTGTTTCAAAACTTGAACAACTATTGGTAAAGCCTAATGGAAATTAAGTGCTATTTGTTCTTTTAATAACATTATCCAACTTCACCAAAATCACTATCCCATCGGCGCTTATTAGGTAAAATCAAAAAAATTCTTAAAGATTTCGTCTTTGTGGCTCCATAATAAACTCTAACAACTAACAATTGCAATTGCTCATATATAAGAACACGCAAACTACTATAATGTCAACTGAAATTGTTTATAGAACATAAGTATATAAAGAAAATAATCAAATTCAGAATTTTTTAAACATAAACAAAGGAGACCAGCTTAGCTTCATAGTCATTTCATCAAACATGTTATGTGCATACATTAATATCACCGGTTACTTTCAATTCAATCAACTATATTGAAGGAAAAAAATGAATGGACTTTCAGCGATTGACTAAGCATAAAAAAGACATAAAAACCATAGAAAAAGAAGAATACATACATGCTTAAAAACGCTATTATAATGATAGATGATTACTTCACAATAGAATCCTTGCTACCCCAGACCTTATGGTAATTCTTGTAACTTCTAAAGCTTGAGAGTGAAGTAGGTGACGGGGCTAAGGTGAGATCGATCACACGTATCACATGGGGCTCACGGTCACCTCAAATATCCTATAAACACCACAAGTATTAAGATCAGGCCACAAATATAATAAGTGACCCAAAGAAGAAATATGAGTGAATCAGTTTCATGCACTTACTGCAATCATACTTCTGACTTCTTGGTTCCTGCACTTACTACCTGCAATTGCGCATACGATTTGGAAAACATTTAGCATCTATATGTTTATCTAGGTAAAATTACTTATCTGAACCTTTTATGAGTGGTATATAGAATAAATTATAGTAGTAAATTTCCTACGGTTTAGATAATTCATACTGAACAATATATAGAATAACACTATATAAGTCACAAACCACCAAAAATCCACTTAAAACTTGATTTTCCTTACTTTTTAGTCAATTTCACTTTGGTTCTGTAGTTTACATAATTTATTTTATTACAACAATATAAAAGAGACAACGGAAGGAGATGCTTATTAATTACCTCAAAAGTGTCTTTTCCAACTGAACCATAAGACTACATCAACCCCTTTATCTGATGTGATCTTAGTAACACGTTCGGCAAAATCTTCTTCTTTAGTGACAATGACATGGTGTCAACCATCTTCCTTGGCTTGTGCCGCCTTCCCTTTGGTCGAGATGGTTCCAATAACAATGCCACCAACTGCCTTTGCCCATTGACATAGTAACGATACTGTTCCACCTGCCGCTGCACGCACAAGGATTATATGTCCACGTTCCACCTGATGTTGGTCGAATAATAAGTTTCATACAATCAGCAACAAATTTGATATTATAAACTAAAATGAGATCACTAATTTACCCCCGTTTCATAAGACTGTCCTTTTGGTCATCTTGTCTATTAGTGTTCTCCATGATTTGAATTTGATGAACACTCAAAATTGTTTATTAAACCGAAATTTTGAATTTGAATGTCCTCAGTATAAGAGATGGTTGAACATAAATGGAATTAACAACACAAAATGATTCTAAATGCATCCATCTCACACACACTCCAACTATCTCCTTTTAGGTTATGGTATAAAAGTGTTTCATATATTGATTCCAAGTTAATAGTGCCTAAACAACCATATCAAAAAAAGTAAAATATTGCATATTTATACATTCAAGTGATAGCAAAACAGGAAATACAAATAGTCAAACATTTCCCTTAGTATGTTTCGGGTCAAAAACGGCTATTTTAATTGGTTCATGTTAACAGGAAACATCATGGCCCATTTACTTATGAGTTGGGTCATATTGGGTTATAATTTATCTCAAACATTCATGGCACATTTACTTATGAGTTGGGTCATGTTGGTGTAACGAAAAACAAAATAAAATAGTAACTCAAGTATTAATTATTTCATATAGCATAATGACTTTCAAAAACTCAATGCCAAAAACTGGAAAATATATGAGATAGTACTTACAGTCCCAAAAGTGAAGAGTCTTGTGTTATATACCACCAATATGTATCATGTATATTTACCTGCATTCGAGTGAAATTTCAAAACATTTCAGTGAGAGTGATAGGTAGTGCTTAACAAACATCCTATCCTACGTTAGACAAATTAAAAGCAAGAGAAGATTCATATATAATCACACACTTAAAGCTGATGAATGAGTAGGATGCTTGCAAGGGAGAATTTCATAAACACCCCCCATAATCACTTTCAAAACGCACATGACAGCAATGATATCCCCGGCTCTCATGAAGCAGCTGCGTGAAGAAGCCGGTGCAGGTATGATGGAGTGCAAGAAAGCAATTGCAGGAATAGAAGGCGATTTAGTCAAAGCTCGGGAATATCTTAGAAAGAAAGGTTTAGCAAGTGCTGACAAAAAAGCAAGTCGGGCCATAGCCAAAGGTAGAGTCGGATCCTACATCCACGATAGCAGAATAGGCTTCCTTGTAGAAGTAAACTGTGAGACCGATTTTGTATCACGTGGAGACAGAATAGGATTCCTTGAGCAGGTGTATATTAAGAACGAATAAGTGGTGGTTAAAGATCATATAAATCATTTCAACCATTGGATAAAATATAAAAGTCAAATGATTTGTTAGGTTTAACCTTGGTGAAGGGTTGGAAAGAAAACACAATATTTTGCTGCAGAAGTTGCTGCTCAAAATACAGCAAAGAAGGCACATGCACCGACAACTGAACTGCAGCCTACAACAAATGAACCCGTTACTGTTGATGAGTAAGTAGATCATTTATTTATAAATACGTCGACCCGTTTATATTTACCTCTAAAGGGTCAAATGAAATAAAAACTTAAGCTAATATCTAAACATGGATCAAACGGGTCAACATTTGCCCAAGTGCACCTTTAACGCATAAAACATTTTAAAGCTTCTTAAAAAACATTTCAAATCTTTGAACCAAAGTTTTAAACCGTGAACCTTTTTTTTATACCAACAACAAATCTTAGCAGTCAGAGCAAATGAAAACATTTTAAAGTTAGAAAAAGATTACATAGACCATATCCAACCTAAGCCATTATCCAGCCTGCGTAAACCGCCACTTTTAGCACATTTAGAAAAAGATCACATAGACCATATTACGAATTTTATATGTTTTGAACCATTAGAAGATTACATAGACCAACGTACAACACCCATTAAACATTTAACATGTATACATGCTTGACAATAATCGACATTTATATAAAAAATAAATCAAGTACTGACCTTAAAACATGCATGCCTTCAAGAGCCTCAACAATTTTGGAGATTGCATAAGATCTGCAAATTTAAAAACAAAATATAATTAATTTCACGAGACTGAGCATGCCCCCAACTTATGCATGAGCTCTCAGCGCAGATAAAATGGTGCATACTTCTAGAATCCATACACCTTATGTTCCAACCACCACATATATAAACCAAAACACACTAACTATATTTAATTTGGTCATTTCGATGTAAAATACTAACAACAGCAGAACTTAAAACTGAGTTCAAAAATCAAATAAAAGTAAATGAACTGCAATAATGTATATAGCACATAGAGAAAACCAGTATTGTTGAGGTGTGAACTTTTTATGGATTAAGTGGTTTTGATTTTTTGAATTATCACAGCCACCGCCACTAACAACAATCTCATTTGGTTGAAGAATTGAAGAGACTCGTATTCTTTTATGTTAACCAATGCAATAGTGCTTATAACCTTCAAAAAAGATATACCAACATCATTTAGAATGCACATTTACACTTTACAAAGCCAATGAAAAATAATACTCTTTTATGCATCGATTATTACGGGCCAAGTAGATTTTATCAGGCATAAAAACACACTTTGGGCACATTTTGTCCCACTTACATAGCTCCACCATAAAAGATACACGTAAAATAAGCTATATCAAATTGCTTAGTCATTACTAACACAATTTTCTTACTTGCCATTCTAAAAATACTTTAATCATCGTATAGTTAACAATATTATAAACAATACCTCGGATAATGATAAGCTTAATGGAGAAGAAATCGTACCTGGTACAAAAGAATATCAGAAGTGAGAAGCCATCAATTTATTATGCTCTGCATCGTCACCATCCCCATCCCCATTCTTCTTATTCAACTTAGGCCTCGTGGCAACACCCGTATCACCGCCATTCCCCGCCGGTTCATAGTAAAACCTAAATCCACCCAATTCAACAATCACTAAATCCACCCAATTTCAAACTCTAAAACAAAAAAAAATCTCATAAAACCCAAATAAAATATACTGTTAACATAGTAAAACCTAGATCGATAAAACTATAATTTACAATTAAGCAAAGACCCAAATCAATATAAATTAAATAGGTTTACAAAAAGTTACCCTATGTTGTGTAGAAACTGCCAAAGATCGTCATTTATCTGGGTATTGCAACAACCTGTAAGGAAAAAAAATATATATATATATATAACCCAACTGGCATAGATCAACTTTGAAGGGATGTTGAAATTGTTTGAATCAATTGTTAATTAACGATTTGTAACAATATAACAATAATAATTACAATCGATTCAACAATTAATCAATCGATTCAAACAATATAACAATAATAATTACAAAGAAAATAAAAAAATTAACTTACAATGTTCTTTGAATCGGTTACATCAAATCCCCTAATATTTGAATGTGATTTCCCCTAATTTGTTGAATCGAAATCTATCTAATATTTGAATCGAAATTATAACATAATCAACCGAATATGTCATATATTTGAATCGAAACAATATTAGAGATTTGAAGAAAATTAGATGTAACAATGATACGATAATGACAGCAAGAAACCATTTCCATAATCAAATTACAGTAAATGATATTGCTGTTGTTGTCAAAATTATTGTGTATATTTGAAGAAAATTGGTTTATTAGGTGTAAGTGATTTGGTGGATTGAATTGGTCAAATGTATTGGGCGTACTGAAGAAGCTTGAATAGAAAGGAGTTATGGACAATAGTTGTACCTTCCAAGTGAGTACACCAATCACATTTGATACACGTATGAGCATTAATTTATTTGGCTGCTTTAAAGGGTGGTACAAAACTGTAGTTTATTATATTAGATAGATTCTTTCAATAAAGACATGCTAACTTTCTTTCTACTTTTATAGATGTAATTGGGGAAGTAGTTGGTATTTTAAAACCAAAATATCCAGAAGCAAACATCGTACAACATGAATCGGTGACTATATTACTAAAGGATCTAGAGTGAGTTATTCAAACCATCAATTTATGTATCATATAGATTCATGATATTTGCGAAATTTATTACTAAATATTGAATTGGTATATGCAGAGGTTCTCGGATTCAATGTACATTATCCAATGACTATATGCAATGGTTAATGACTTTGATTGGAAATGATACGCATTGTTACAAAATATTGATTATTCAGTTTGGAATCATTTGCACATTTGATGGTAATTAATTATTTATCTCATAACGTAATTGTTTTAATCATTGTTTAAACTTATACAGCTCTAATACGTCTTTACTTTTTAGGTATTGTGAAAGTGAGAAACTCAAAATATGCAACAAGGTTGTTTTTAAATGGAGATGTTCCTGAATATCATGCGTATATAAAGAGGTAATGATCTTTGTAAAATGATATATATTATTATTTTTTTATTATTCGTACACTTTAAAATTATAACAACAATAAAAGTTAAACAAGTAGATAATAATTCAATTATATTTTTCTAATGCCTTTTAATAACTTATGTTACCAAAGAAAATAAATAACGCAATCCGGTATTTACTTAAAAAGTTATATACTTATTTATCTAATGGATATACAGTATTACATCATCAACAACAAGTACGAGTCTACTTGCAAAACAAGCTGTTTATTTATCTCCTGAGAGATTCTTTGCTAACTCAAGATGCACACGTCAACTCGACCAAATCACT
The DNA here is from genome assembly GCA_021014915.2 of Artemisia tridentata subsp. tridentata. Classification (NCBI taxonomy): domain Eukaryota; kingdom Viridiplantae; phylum Streptophyta; class Magnoliopsida; order Asterales; family Asteraceae; genus Artemisia; species Artemisia tridentata. Next base: position 115,817,240 of record CP139508.1, on the reverse strand, counting down.
GACATATGCCAGGTAATATATAATTTAATTAACTAAATATAAATTTTATACATATACAAGGTTTGATTTTTGTACAGTACATATTTTTAATTAATTTTCGTTACAAATCACAGGTTAAATCATGCATACTTTTGGCTACTGTGACTGATATAAGTAACCAAGGGTGGGTGTATATAGCATGCGTAAATTGCAACAAAAATGTCTCACCAATTATTAGGGAATCAACCTATCATGACAGGGGCTATCCAGTGTTTGAATGTCTACAATGTTCAGCAAAGTTTAAATGTGTTGTTCCAAGGTAACGATGAGATTAATTAAGTTTACGCTGTAATGCTTTTACTAGACACGTGACTTAATTTTCAACAATTTAAATAATATGTTATAACAAGTGTTTTATTTATTATCTTCTCACATGTCAAACAGGTATAGGGTGCAAGTTACTGCAATTGATGAGCAAACTAAGATATCTACTTCTTTGATCCTTTTTGACAGTCAAGTTACCAAAATGATTGGTAAATCTGCTCTTAGTTTGTATGATCTATTTGCTGATAACAGAGACACAATTCCGCTTGAGTTATACGAAATGGTTGGGAAACAATGGTTATTCAGACTACCAAAGAATAACCTTCATGCATGTACTCATGATGCTAATATTGTGTCTTTTATTTCGGATGATCATGTCCTCATCAACGTGTTCAATGAAATACTTGCAACACAATCGGTCAGTCTTTTAACTTTAATCACATGCAATTTATTTGTTTCGTAATTCTAAAAACTCAACCTAACAAGTTCTTTTATTAATATGTGTTTAGGGAAAGGAGTTGGAACAAGAAATCAAGTAGCTATTTGAATGTCGTTTAAGCATTGTTCTTTAATGTTTTCGTATCGTTCTTTCTTTTTTGGCTAGACTTATTTACCATTTTCAATGTGTTCTTTGTGTAATCGAATTGGATTTTAATGTTTTTATTTGGGGTGCTTTAATCAAAATGTATGTTTGTTGCTTTTTATTTGGGGTACTCTAACTTATATTACATATGATTTCTTAAATACACAACCGAAACATCAGATTATTCTTTCATAAATCCTTGAATATACATGTTGCAAAATAAGTTATTGAACCTTTACACTTGAATATACCATATTACAATTTGGTCAACTATTGAGTAAACCGTCCATCGGACGGGTAGAGACCTAGTATTAATATAAATACAAGATCTCAGAGATCTTTTATTCTACATCCAAAATGTAAAGATTTTATAGTATTTGCGTAATTTAAGGAACTCGTGTTACCTTAAAATATGGAAAACGATTTGTGGATGGAAATACATGACATATACGTCCACCTAAAAAAGGGAAGCATATTTTATCCAAAAAAAAAAAAAAAAAGGAAATATATTGACTTGAAACGGAGTTGACTGTAAACTTTGTTTGATAAAGATTGGCTTTTATTTCTATAAAATTATGTTTTAATGTTATATTTTAATTACCACATTCATTCTACAAAATACAATAAATTAAAATAGTAGTGGTAACTAGTAAGTAGTGCAATGGCAACATTGCAACGGTATTAAAAAGAGTTAAGAGAGCCGTGGCACAAGTGCAATGCAAATATGGCTAATTAATTAGTCGTGATTCAGTGCTTTTTTAGCATCTATTCAATGCTTGTTTGAGAAGGAGCATCAAATGCTAGTTAACGTTAGGGTGGAGGGAGTGGTCACCAAATCATCAAAGTTTGCCAAATTTTCATATCATCAATACCCAATAAAAACCTTCCAACTCATACTTCACCAATTCACCCCAATTTTCACCAAATTGGATGCGGCGGTTTCACCAATTTGCCGCATCATTTTTTTTTTTTTTTTTTTTAATACATAAAATCCAACAAAAACTATATAAAATTAAAACAAAACATTTTATTAAAAAAAAAAAAAAAATAAAAAAAAATTACATAATACTTAATGCATTACATTAATAAAAGTCCACATAATAAAAACATAAAACATTAAACCGACAATCTAAAAATAAATTTTCCATCCGTTCTTCCTCCCAATTTCCCGCTTGTCGTTAAGAACGGCTTGCAAGTGCTCTTCGTTGGTAATGTGATCATAGGGCTCGTAAAAAAACTTCATCTCGCGCTGTCGGTTCTTGAACTTTGCCCTGTCGAGTTGCGTCGCCAACAAATCCGCCGCCAACTTGCCCTTCTCGTGTTTCTCGTCCAAATATTGTTGCTTGCTTTTTGCGTACGAGCTAATGTCTTCCGCGGCACTTCACGATTGTTAAAAATACCAAGTTGGTCCAAATCCATTGACCTTGACATGTTGTAGAGTTGTGGATTCATTGGAGGATTGCCCATATTATACATTGGATGTGGAGACGCGGGTTGTGGCACATAATATTGATTTGGGGATGGTTGAGAAAATTGATTTGGGGATGGTTGAGATGGTTGAGAAAATTGATTTGGGGAAAGTTGAGAATAGAATTGATTTGGAGATGGTTGCGGATAAACCGATCGACTAGGTTGGGATCGGGTTTGTTTGGGGTTAGCAATTTTTTTTTACTTCCTTGAATCCATAGTTGATTTGAAAGAAAATTGTATGTATGTAGTTGTTTTGGGAAGAAGATATGTGAAATGGTTGATTTGGGAAGAAGAAAATGGTATGTATATATAGTTAAAAAATAAGGGATTTTTTTTTTTTTTTTTTTTTTTTTTTTTTTTTTTATTACAATTATGGCCAACGGCCAAAATTTTAAAAATTTGACCGTTGAGGGGCCCCACAACCAAGAACACTACCTCTTTCTCACTCGGCAAACTTAACCGAATGCACCCTTGCCCGAAGTTTGCCGAAAGGCTTGCGGCGGTGTTGCCGATTTTGCCCGAAGTTTGTCGAGTCTTAACCGACTCCACTCCCTCCCTTCTTAGTATTAAAAAGACTAGTAAGAAAACGTTGATATATAAACGCTACTTCTTTTTGGTACCATCAGTTTTGACAACATAACCTATGCACTTCGGTTTCATATTGCGTGCATCGCGCATCATTGTATTGTATGCAGGATTTCACATCATGGTGCTTAATGAGAGGCTGTTAAAAACTGCGTTCGCATTATACCACAGTTTATCAATACAATGTGAAGCGAACAATAGTCGCATTACGAAATTTGTGCTTTTTCCCTAAAATTATGGAATTTGTCTCATTATAAAATTTGATCTCGTTTATCATATTACTCTCATTTAAAATTATTATAATAAATTTTATAGAAAACAATAATTACTTATTTATGCATAAAATTGTCATTAAAAAAAAATAAATAATAATAATAAAAAAATAAATGGGGCTTTTTGTTTTGTTTGTCTTATAACACTTAGGGGCGTTTATTTTTTTTTGTTAGTTAAGGGATGTATGGGGGCCATGTGGGACTCACATGTTAGAGTGTTAGTGTGTTTTGATGGGGAGAGTCTTCTTTATATTCATCTTATGTAACAGACGAAACAAGGGATCAAATGAACCCCATTTACAAAACAAATAATATTAAATAGATGATCCCACACTTCCTTCAACTAACAGAAAAACGGGACCTTCGTGTGAGAGTAAAAGAAACATTGGTTAGCTAAAATGACTAAAAATAGTTTGAAATTTAATTCAACTCGTTTAAAACGTTACCCAAGCAGCAGCCAAGAGTAGCAGTAGCACTACAACCAGCATAACTAGCTTCACTTCACTACTACCATCTAAAACCATTAGATTACGGCCATTTACATTACATTAGATTACAACCGTTGGCCGTAATTATTTAAATATGAATACCTACAACAAGTTGGCGCACATGACATGACACACAGACTTCTCTCTCTTCATATTTTCACACTCCAAATATTTATTACAATCCCCCCTCTTTCACTCCATCATACCAAATCACACTCATCATATTTAATCCTTATTAGTAACAAACTTATTTGGATTAAAGTGAGCCTTTTTTTTTTATTAGTAACAAACTTATTTGTATTTTCCTATTTGGATTAAAAACGAGTTAGTTGTAACGGCTTCTTTTGTTTAGTAATAGTGAATTCAGCTCTATGTGATTGAGATCGATCAGGGTGATATATTTGGATTTGGATTAGGATTTGAATTTGGATTTGGATCGAAGATTATGTTGAGCTGTGTTGCTTGTTCTAAGCAGCTTAATACTACTGGTGGATCTATACATGAAATTGATGAGGAAGATAACAATGGTGTTACGCCTAGAACTAGCAAGCCTGCTGCTATTAAGGCCATTACATCGCAGGTGAAACTTTTTTTTTTTTTTTAATTAATCTGGTGTTTTTTAGTTTGTTAGTTAGTTGCGAGTTTTGTTAATGTGTTTGTTTGGATTTTAGATAATCAGATGATTATTTACACTTTGCAAATGCAATGATTAAATGATTACTCCGAAAACGTGATCCCTAAATGTTTAAAATATTAATGGTTGTTTAGATATAAGATATGGTCATGAAGGTTGTTTTTAGTATTATCTACTTTTTAGGTATCAAATCGTGATAATTGTATTGTATGATTGACTGTTTGATGTGTTAATGGTGGTTTAGATTAAGGATATGGCGGTGAAGGCGTCTGGAGCGTGTAAGCCTTGTACGGGATCATCGAATAGGGGTCAGGCAAATGGTGGTTATGCTGATTCTGAAGGTGGTTCCGGGTCTGATAGGTTTCACATTGGGTACCAAAGGACGGGTCAGTCTACACCTAGGGTTTGGGGGAAAGAAATGGAGGCGAGATTGAAGGGGCTTTCGAGTGGTAGTAGTACACCAGCTTCGTATAGTGATAGAATTGAATCGGTTAAGTTTATGGAGGAAGATGAGGTTAAAGAATGGGTAGCTCAGGTTGAACCAGGGGTTCTTATTACGTTTAATTCATTACCTCAAGGAGGGAATGATTTAAAGCGCATTCGATTCAGGTATTGGTTCTTGTTTGATCTAAAGTTCAATTTTAGTTTTATCTTTCAATAATTTGATCTGTTTGTTTGTTGTTGATATCTATATTATTTTGTTAGTAAAAGTTAAATTATAAGTCACATTATGCCTAGAATTCTGGAATTGAACCCCAATTGAGTGAATTTACATAAGCAATACCGGTTGTTCTTTACACATAGCAAATAATAACAAATTATATTGTGGACAAAATATAAACTATGATAAGGGCCATCTTATCCTGACCCCCCCTGTAGGGGGTGTTGACTTTTGACCGCTGCCGCTGCTTGTACTGTCTGCTTTAAAACTTGTACATTTTGACCAAAATAGGCGGCCCCCACATGGCAGGGGTTCCTATAATAGAGGCCCTATGATAAAGGGAAGATACAGTCAGCAAACCCTCTTTGTGGGTCCGTTACATCCTTTGATTTGACCATAATGTTTTGTTGCTTTGAGTCATCTACCATATTCATTTGAGGTTTCATTTGTATGCTTATATCATCCGTGACAACATGAAGACGTGATTGTGGGTCCATTACATGATGTAATAGAAATAAAGATGACACCCGCAAAACAGACAATTAGAATCGAGGGAAACAACATAAACCAGTGAAACTTAAATCCAATAATAGATCCTCATTCTTCTTGGATCTAGTATATCTTTGGCTAGCGCATAAGGGTTTGCTAGTTTGAGTCATCTAAAATTCTCACTTTCAGTCTCCTTTGTATGCTTGTGTGTTATAATACTGAATAAAGATGTGATCGTGGGACCTTTTTTTTCGATGATAGAATAGAATCATAGAGGAGACTCGGAAACTCAAATTTTTTTGGTAATTAAGATAAACTTAAATTGATGGCTTAGAATCTCATAGTGTATTGTGTAGCGGTTGAATAACATTCGAGCAACTGATGCATTGAACGGGGTCACAATGGTTGAAGATTGACCTAATTTACAAGATTATTAATTACTATAATGATGAAAAAACAAATACACATGTTTGCTGCTGCTGCTAGCATCACATGGTGAGCCCTTTATATCCTAAATTGTGTTTCCACATCGGAATATGCGGGATGGTTCAGATGCAGCAATACCACTATGCATCATGTGATGTTTATGTTAGATAGCAAAGTTGTCTCTTAAATGTATGTGGTATTATCTACCATGCACCATGTCATTGTTAGACAATGACCCTTTTATGCTCTGGATGATGAACTTAGGGGACCCGTCCATTCTGCAGTTCAGCATAATTGGTTTACTATGGCCCAGAATAATGCAATGGGGGTCCTGTCAAATTTTATATCAGATCTAATGGTGTTTTTAACTTTCACCAAAAATGATATAAAGATAATGTGAACCACTGCCCTTAAAAACTTACCGGGCCATCCTATATTTTAAACTTTTGTGTATGTGTGTGTGCTAGATGGGTGTTAAGAACATTATAATAATATAATCAAGTTTCTTATATGGTTAATCTCGATATTAGTTATTCACTCAAAATGAAGAGGAGATACTCTTATCCTAGATCACATCTTGATGGATACACTTAACCTAAATATTAGTCCCTTATAGAGTTATAGCCGTCATTGCCCTTCATTTATGGGTGTTATGAACCTTTGAAAAGTATGATCAGGCTTCTGAATCGGTAAATTACATCACAATCTTTTCACCAAATGAGTAGTTTTTCTTATCATAAGCAGTAGTCCTTTTTGTCCATCATTTTCATTCATTTTGCTATAAAGCTGTTTCATCGTTTCATTTTCTTCGTTACTATTTTTTATATATCTAATATTTGAATGGACTACAAAGTAAGGTATATATCTAATATTTTTTCATTAGTTAGTTATATCCGTTAATCCTAAGACTTACTGTTATTTTGTCTCTGTTTTCATCTTTTATTCATAAACACATTTACATGAAAATGTTTACATTGATGAATTTCTTCATTTCCATATACAAATATGTTAAGTTTATGTCATTTGAATAGTCTAAGTGATCCATACTAATCTTATGGAGAGTGAAAGTTTGTCAAATAGTTTTTTGGTGAGAAAAGATTTTGATTTTATCAAATTTTGATGGTGTTATTATAATAGCCGTGAGATGTTCAACAAAAGGCAAGCTCAAAGGTGGTGGGCTGAAAACTGTGACAAAGTCATGGAGTTATATAATGTTCAGCGTTTCAATCATCAAGGTGTACCACAAGGTCCACAAACGGTTCAACCAAGATCTGAAGACGAGGTAAGTCTTAAATCCCCTCTTGCAACCTATAACTGTTGCTTTTTATCTGTCTAATATGAAATCATTCATGGTGAATTTGTGCATGATTGATTAGGTGACAAAATGGGGTGGGTTGGGCGGGGGTTTGTGCAAACAGGTCAATTCTGGTTTGGGTTAACAGTGGTCTGGTGAATCAGGTTGGGTTTGACCCACAAATATTCTTTTTGAGCATAGTAGTTTGTATTTGTGTAATGATATTGGAAAAACTATGATAATAAGAAACTCATCTTATTTTTATAAATGAAAAATGATTTTGGAGGTTTTGACCTGCGTGACCCGTTTTTACTAAATTGCCACCCAAATGAATCAAATTATATGAATGTTTACCTCTGTTATTGACATGGTGTGCATCTGTTTTTCTTTCCCAGAAGAGCTCTAAGAAGAGCTCAAAAATCGAATCTTTTGGGAACAGTCCAGTGACACCACCACTTAGCAAGGAGCCCCCACCTCGAAATTTCTACCCAAAGCAACCCCCTAAAGACTCTAGTGGGCTCGTATCAACGCCTGCACTGTCAAGCATAAGTGGAACCAAAACTGAAACATCATCTCTGGCTTCTGCTAGAAGTAGTTCTTCCCGCGAGGATGATCACTCTGGAGAGCTTTCTATGAGCAATGCGAGTGATTTGGAAACTGAATGGGTCGAGCAGGATGAGCCAGGTGTGTACATCACCATCAGAGCACTGCCAGGTGGCAATCGTGAGCTGAGACGTGTTAGATTCAGGTAAAGAAAATTATTCATTTCTCATTCTGATTATGATAGTTTTTTTGTAACCATTATTGATTTAAAAAGGGTGAATATTATTTTTTGCAGTCGAGAAAAGTTTGGTGAAATGAATGCAAGGATGTGGTGGGAACAAAACCGAGCCAGAATTCAAGAGCAGTACTTGTGATAAGAGATGGTTTGTTACGAATTAGGTGGTGAATGTGAACTCGACAATTTTCAGTTTTTGTGGTGACTTTGTTTTTCTTTTCCGAAGATGTGACATCTTGGGTGAATATAATGTGTCACCATTCATTTGAAAATCATAGTAAACTACGTGTTTGAATTGAAGCTTCGGTTATATCCTTTTTAAAGATGCTTAGTTTGAACATTTTGTAATAGATTTTACTGGCTAATAGGGGATTTTATATTTAAACTTTAACTCGTGACAAGACTTCTGAAAATATTTTGGATTGTAAGATTTCTAGTTGGATCGCATCTACGTTTTGATCTATTAGAGTCTATTCAGGCATAAGTTGTAAACATGTTTCAAGCATAGGTACATGGCCTCTTTTTTTTTTTTTTTTTTTTCTCCTCATAGATCTACACGTTGTTTGGTTTCTTGATGGTGACTTGCAAAGTTTATCACGTAGAGTACATATAATCCGATCTGTGTAATTTGTTGTATTTAATCTCAAATAATTCTGTACTAATATATATCGCCGCTGTAATGAGATTTAGATCCACATCTGCTGATATTTAGGGGGACGTGTGATGCAGGCTGTTGAAGAAAAAGATTACTGCAACTCCGACACAAAAGATAACTACATTGCATATATGTCAATATTCAGCTTTCCGATAACCTGAATCTGCTTACTATGATCATAAGTTATCAAAACAAGAATCTTAATCATATTTTGGTCAAACACTTGAAGCTGGTAATCACTTAGATTGACAACCAAACATTGCCTTGCAATATATTAGTAACCATATTACTATCATAACCTACGCCCAGAATTGCATTAGATTACATAATTTGCTTAGCTTGGCATTGTAATAGCTCTTCTTTGTACTCTACTTTGATATGTTTAGATCATTGTTCTTTACTTGTTAGACTTCTTGTAGTTTAATTTTTGTTAGATGGATGATTGGTTTTAAAAGGATTCGGAAGCCGAACATAAGAAAGTTAATTCATGACTGTAACATGAACAAAGTGTGAAAATTCTTCATTCCTGCCAAAAGAAAATGCTCCCATCTCATAATAATGTATTTTCAATAGTCGAGTGCCGACATGGAGTACAAAAACGACACTTCAGGGATTCAAAAAATGTTCTCTTTAGTTGTATTGAAGCTTGCGCTGCACAAGATGTCTATAGTTATTTAAAACACTACATGTGCTTTTGATATGAGTAAACTTAGGCTGTTCATAACCCTTGATAAGTGATAACTCCCTTTTAGTATATATTGAAGAACCACATTTTTGCTTGTTAAGCTGACCAAGAATCACTTAACTGTTGGGATAATGGACTCCTGAACGCATAAAAATTGCAAGTTAGACTAGACCGTTAGCTAATTTAAGATTAGCTACTTGAGCATTCTTCACTTATGGTCAGCATCTATACACCTTTCTAAAAACCAATAACCATGTGATGTAAAGCAAAAGTGATGTCTTTGTGAAGTTTGTTTTTTTTTCTTTTCTACACAGCTGTTTCTATTCCGAGAGAGCCTGTTAGTTAACCTCGGGATTGCAGTCTGTTGCCTTGATACAAATTTATTCCCTAGAGTCCCAAAAGCAAAAGAAATACGATCTCTTTAAGAATCTCATAACCATGCCATAATTTGTTAAAGAATGAGAAGGTCCACCATAAGAATCTAGGTGTCCTTTACATTTAAATGCTAAATGGCCATGTTCTTTGATGCATGCTGCAAGGACTCTTTTCTCCAGCTGCAAAAGGGTTTGCTTGGTTTTGTAAATAGAAAAATGTAACCCCTTTACTTTTTCAGTTATTTGGGTTCTTTGTGCACTATTATGTGCTTTACCTGGTTTGTTATTTGAATATTGCATCCTCGCATTGGTGGAATGCTTTCTTTACATTCTTCCTGCCAGAAGTTTGTTTGAAAAGAGATGAATATATGGCGGTTTAGGTAACGGGTCAAAATAGGTATCTTTGTAAGGGCCAAAATAGGTACATTTTTGTACGGGTCAAACTGAGTTGGGTTGGGTTGACCCGAAATCCTTTTTGTTCAAAAGTCATTTCTTTCAACAGGTAGTGTGTTACTACATGTTATGCAGTAACAATACATTTTCGGGGCGAATTTTCCTCTATTTTCCCAGTTTCCATTTAGACAAACTTCGGTGATTTTCGACGTTTGACGTGTTAGGGAGAATCATAACCAAAATCGACGCATTCATCAGTGGATGTGTCAATATCGGCACCTCTAGCTAGTTATAAAGTTACAGTTATTCATTCCAACTCAATTTTTAGGGGATTAGAAGCCTAAATTGACTAGGACTAGGAGAGAGTATTTCATCTTTTATAAAAGTATCATGGGTTTAAGCCATTCAATAGCCGCGTACTTTCTCAAATATTCCGTAATGGTACGCATACTAAAAAAACTACTTGAATAATACATAAACTTTCAATTTCGTGCGAATATAATACAGGGAAACTTGTTTTCAGGCAAAAGTTACCGAGTTTTATTCGACGCTTATGTGGCGCTTATGTGGAATTATGTATATTGGTTTAAGTCATACAATTGGCTTACGTGGAATTAAGATATTGTTTCAACAAGGTAACGCTCGATTGCATTTTCATAGTACGTGGTTCTTGAAAATTTGATATTTAACATGATTGTGGTAGCATAGACCGAATATGCCTAAAGAATGTTACGACGCGTGCTAAAATCAAAAGTGAGGATAAAATAAGCAGAACACGTATATATCTACGATTTGATTAAGTGTGTTTTTAAGCACATCTCTTAAGGCTGCCATGCCATTACTGGACTTAATAATGTTGTTTTTTCTACTTATTTTTATAAGTATTTATATTTGTTGCTAGATCACACGTTTATGACAACCTAAAGCAAAAGTATTAGCTTATCTTATTATGGATCAACACATCAAAAGTAACAATGCATATTACTATATAATAAGTATGCATACTTTAAAATAGGAATTGAAATGTCATCACAATATCTTTGGTGAAATTAATAATTTCAAAAGGATAGAGAAGCCACGAGTGGTATGATTATATTCCCACTGACTAGATACAACAACTAGTATTAGCTCCAAAAAGCCCCTCACCCCCATGCACACGGACACACACATGTATTTGTATATATATATGTGTTAAAGTTAAGAGAGTGTTGCATGCGCAACACCTTAGATTACTTGTGTTCAAAGGCTACTATAAAATTCAAGTACCATTACAATACATGCCCACTATGTACGGCACTCTTTATGCTTTTCTTCCCAATAATCCAACAAAAATTGGGTGGCAATGAACTCATAGATAGATATGTATCATCAAGTACCAAAAGCATCTCTAATATTAACAAATCCACAAGTAGGAAGGTTCGAGCAAAGAATATATACTGTAATAATAAAAGTTGGAAAGAAAAGTATTGTTTTCGTTTTCCTAAATCACAAAGATGGTACGCATTGTAAAAGAAAATGAACCTCAGCTCGGACAGAATGACTATTGTCACATGAACCTCGATCAGCTTGATCTTGTCATACGTCAAATGACTACGGAGTATTTGTTAGCAATAATCTTGACATGTGAGTTAGGCATGCCAATTCTTGACGGGTTTTCGAATGAATACATGTAAAAAATTGATTATCCTAAGAGCATCTCCAATGCTATAAACTTTGTCACATCAGTTTTTCATAAACCACTAACTCATATAAATCTATCCCTTTACTCATAAACTTCACTAAAGTTATATGAGTTCTACTGTATTTTTATCTCTATATTATGTTTCATGACTAAAATAAAGATTATCACTCATTTATTTAAACTAACTTATGGGCCACCTAAATATGTGTTTGTTTTCGTTTATATCAGTCTCGTTCAAATTCTTGCTGAAAATTTGTACTACAATTTTAAGAATAAATCTAATTTTAACATATCAAAACAATAAAATTGAAAATTGAAACGTAAAACATTAGTTAAATTATCATAAGTCACTGTCGACTAAATAAGGTTGCACTTAAATAATATCTAAAACTGATAATTTACATTTCAATAGTTATTTGCGTTGTTTTAATATGTTATATTTAGTTTTATTCTCGATGTTTCAAGTATTTTCGCAAAAAAATTATCTAAAATTGGTATAAACGAAAGCAGACACATAAATAGGTGGCCTATACATTTGTTTTGATAAATTGGTTGTCTAAAGAAAGTTAAGAGTTAAATGGTTTCCGAATACATAATCTTTTAAAAATATAATTGAGTCCACACTGATCTCTCTCATGGGTTGGGTTTATATGGTTAAACATCAACTTTTCTCATCTCTTAAACCCCTATAAACTTCCCCTTCCAATGCTAAGTTTAAGGGTAAACACCATAAAATAACAACTTACTTTCTCTAATTTTCTGAGTTGAAACACATACTTTTTTTATTACTTTACTTACCAACGTACTTTCAAATTTTGTTCCGACTTCACCCACATACTTTTTTTATTACCTTACTTACCAACGTACTTTCAAATTTTGTTCCGACTTCACCAATATGCATAATGAAGAAGACAGAGGTATTATAGTCATTTCAATGATTACTTTAATATAAAATGGTTATATTGGTGAAGTCGGAACAAAATTTGAAAGTACGTTGGTAAGTAAGGTAATAAAAAAAGTATGTGTTTCAACTCGGAAAATTAGAGAAAGTAAGTTGTTATTTTATGATGTTTACCCTAAGTTTAATGGGTTAAACTCCATGTCATCATAAACTTGTATGCATACTTTTGTGTCTCTCAATTTACTTTTAGAATAGTAAAGGGGGTTAAGATGACATACCACACAAATATGTCTCTTGCGCCGTAGTCTCAAACCAACGTCCTCATTCCCTTTATAAAAAGCCAACCAAACATAACATAATTTGAAGTGAACCACCACCAACCATCAACACTCACACTCTCTCTTTCATAATCATCAAACAAACCCCTATTTTTCAACTTCACTCTAGTGTCTATCTCATCTCTAAACCCCATATCATTCTCTCTTAGACAACTTTGTTCCCCAATCTCCAATTTTCACTCATTATATAGTAGTACCTTTTATTATTCAAAATGTGTTAAACACACTGCACATTTCATTTTCACTTGATAGTTTTTTTAGAGGGTGAGCATGTATAGAAGAGGTAGGGAAAACCCTTCTTTTTCGTCGTCCTTGCTCGATGAGATCTACAGATCCATCGACCAACCAGGCGACGAAAAAGAGAAAAGCTTTTATGCGAAAAGTGATAGATGTTTTCTAAATGACTATGAATGTGAGAAAGTTATGATTAGGAGAAGATCACTTGTGGATGTCAAAAGGAGCAATAACTTTTCTAGCTCGAGCTCTTCTGGCTCGAGCTGTGGTGGAGGATTCTCATCCTCAGAAACAGAATCGGTTTACGGCCCGTCTAGGCCTAAACCGATCCGTACAGCCACAAAACATTCCAATTCGTATAGCCATAGATATGAATTGGAAGATCTACAACCTAATAAACACGAAAGCAAATTCGTGAAGACGAAATCACGCGCAATGAAGATCTACGGTGATTTGAAAAAAGCGAAACAACCGATCTCACCTGGAGGCCGATTAGCATCATTCCTCAACTCAATTTTCACTTCTAACAACGCGAAAAACACGAAATCAGTCCCCAGAACCTATGATCACAAGTCGAAATCTGCTAATGCATCAATATGCTCATCAGCCTCCTCGTTTTCGCGCTCGTGTTTAAGCAAAACACCGTCATCTAGAGGCAAATTAACCAATAATAACAAAAGCAGATCAGTTCGTTTCGTTATTGTAGATGATGATAGTCACAAATCCGAAAAAACCGCACGTCATTCGAGCGAGAAAACACGTAAAATCGAAGAAGCTGCTAGAAATTTGTTGAAAAACTACCAGAAAAAAGTCGAATGCTTCGAAAACTACGTAGCAAACAATGTGAAAGATCTTAATGAGATTGAAATGAGCTATGACGACGAAGACGATGACGACGACGTCAGTAACGCGAGCTCAGACTTATTCGAGCTCGAGAATTTTGCGGTGATTGGAAATGAAAATTATGGTGATGAGTTACCGGTGTATGGAACAACTCGTATTGATATGAACATTATGTAAAATGAACAAAAATGTTATTATTATTAGGTTATTTTTAGTTACTGTTGGTGTGGGTTTTTTTTTACTGAAGTATATTACTAGTAGAAGTTAAATAATTTGTTATGAATATTTTTGTCTTGATTTGTATTTTGGGTTAATTTTACTAAACTGTTCTTTTTTCTATTTTTCTTGGAATTTATGCATGGTTATTATTATTATTTTTTCTATTATATTGTTTGGTTTTGTTTAAATTGATTAAACGTGACATGAACGTTTTATGTATAGTTGTCTAGTTGAATATCGTCTTTAACATATTATTTTGAGTAGAATGTGCAAAAAAGTTAGCGTTATTGGTTATCAACGTTTGCAGTATTATGTTAAGTTCGTCTCTATATATAAGAAAATGAAATATAATGATAAATTTGTACTAATCACGTACTTAGTTATGATAAATTTATTACTCCCTCCGTCCCATATTAAGTGTCCACTTTCAAAATGCACAAAGTTTTAGGAAATTCCACTAACTCCACTCTCCACCAATCAAATATCATTTTTACCTACTAAAGTCTCATCTCATGGGTTGTAATATTATATGGACACTTAATTTGGGATATCCCAAGATTCTATTGTGGACACTAAATATAGGACGGAGGGTGTGTTTGGCAAAATTGCTGGTACTGGTGCTGGTGCTGGTGCTGATGCTGGTGCTGATGCTGATGCTGGTGCTGATGCTGATGCTGGTGCTGAAAAAGATTAATAATGTAGCTTTTTTTTTTGTAGTAGTGTTTGGCAAACTAGCTGTAATTGTAGATTAAAAGTGTAAAATGACGTAACTGGACATACAAATAATAAATGTGGGTTTTTTGAAGGTTAAAATGGTAATTATATAAAAAATAATCTCTAGCCCCTTCTAAAAAGCTGGTTGGATGAACTTTTTATTTTAGAGATTATTTTTCCGATAATCTTTCTTAATCTTTGCAGCCAAACGATACTACTTTTTGGACAATAGATTATTTTATGAAAAAAAAAGCTGTAGCCCCCATAATCTCCCAATAATCTGGGTACCAAACATAGTGGACCCTTAATATGAGACGGAGAGAGTATCTTATTAGCTATTGGTTGGTACTATACACTTTATAAATCAAAAGTATAAGAAACAAATAGACAATAAGATATAAAGGTAGTGTGAATAATGTTTAGGAACGAGAGCATCGAGATGGATACCCAAAGATCATATGAATTGAGATGTTAGTAGGAAGATTACGACTTTTTAGCTTTATTTTCTATATGCTCTTCGTGGGTCCTTTGTTAGTTGTCTATTCTTTTCAAGTTTGAAATATCAAATTAGTATTCTAAGTTTTAGGCATTATTAGAACTTTCGAAAACAAAAAATATTCGATTAAAATTTCACTCAAATGTTATGTTTTATTTGCACACGCCATTTTCGACATCGGTTTTCACTTAATGGCTTCAAGATCGACGTGAAATAGATATATCACGTAATGCTATGATTAAAAGGCCATTAAAACAACATTCGAACCACTTTCGGTTTTTGCTCCATGTCTCATTGTCTCATACAACTTGAGTGTCATCTAACCATGACAAAATATGTTTGTTTGTTTTTGTTTTTTTGTTTTTTTGTTTTTGAAGTCTAAAACTCTAAATAATTAGATTTTGTTATTGAACCGTTGAGATGAAAATAAAAGCAAGAACATGCTAATTAACGAAATGATTAAGGCGAGTAAAATGGTGTTGGTGGGTCTCTCCAAAAGTGCGGGACACTTGGATTTTGGATTAGATTATTCTTTAATGTTTTTACCATTTTGTAATACATGCATTATCTTACTATATTATAAAGCATTAAGTCATACTAATAATGAAAACTTTTAAAATTAAGCGATCCAAGTTATAAAGCTAAAAGTATAAGTAATTAAAACACATTTTCTAACATTTACAAGTTCTTAAACTAAAAATACAACTAATTAAAATAGAAATACTAACATTAAATACAATAAATAAATCATTATATACATTAAATACAATTAATTAACTGGTAAATAAATACAATTAATATATTTATTAAAACACCTCTTACATAAAAAATACAAATTATCAAGCATATTGTACAACCAACTTAAACACAATTCTTGCATTAAATATCACAGATACAAATAATAAAGCACATTATACAAATATTCAAGCCCGAACGGGCAACGGGTCAAATGGGCTCGAGCTCGAACGGGCACGGGCAAAACGGGTTCGAGCCCGAACAGACACAAGCCAACGGGCTCGAGACCCAACGGGCACGAGCAAAACGAAATTCTTGATATCCGTAAATTTTATTTCAAGAGAAAATTTTATTTCATGATACCCAACATCGCAAAGCACGGATACCCTGCTAGTTTTTCAAATAACTATATTCGCTTTCCTGTACTGAAAATATTAAACACTACTACCGCTTTAAATGAAATGAGTAAATGTATATAAGAAATTAATGATAACCCTCGTATGTGACACACTACTAAAAAAACAGGCTAATGCAACGAAAATAAACGGTAGATTTCCGTTGCAAAATTGCAACCGTATTGCAACGAATTACCAACTGAATAGCAACGACAATAAAAATGGTTGCAAATCCGTTGCAAAATATAAATCAATTTCTTTTACATCTATTTTTATTTTTTCTGTTGCAAATGCGTTGCAAATTGTAAAAAATTGCAACGGAAAAGCAACGAAAGACAAAAAGTAAATCTAAAAGAAATTATAATTCATTTTCCATTGCAATTCCGTTGCAATTTTTATAATTTGCAACGGAATAACAACCGAAGAAAAAAAATTAAACCTAAAAGAAACTATGATTTGTTTTCGGTTGTAATTCGGTTGCAAATTTTTAAATTTTGCAACGGCATTGCAACGGAAGACACAAATTAAATCTAAAACAAATGATCACTTATTTTCTATTGCAATTCCGTCACAAAAATCTGAATTTGAACAAATTAGTAACGAAAGACATAATTAAAATATACAATCAATTATTTCTGTTGCAATTATGATGCAAATTTCAAAATTTTGCATCCAATTTGCAATATGCGATAGAAGATTACAATAAAATGCAAAAATAATTACTTTTTATTGCTGTCGCAAATCCCTTGCATTTTTTTTCCCGTTTATCCACTAGAGAACATGTGAAAAGATCAATGATCCTCGTAGCATAATGATGAAGATGATTATTCGTTCTTATGAACAAGCATATATAGTCAGGGGCATTATTGTTTTGGATAAAATCTTAAAAGGTGATCCCATGGTTTAGATTGCACCCAACGTGATCATCCATCAGTAAAACACCATCGTCGCATATTTGGTCTAGCACAATAAGGGGGGAATCCTCGTGTTGTACTTTGTAGTGCACGCTCTTTGTTCGTTGAGTTCATGTGTACAACAACTACAACTTGACGTGTGGAGATTCTATAACGGTCATAATTTTAAATGTCTCTAGAAATCCTAGATACCTTCACTATATATTGATGAGCTTCATCTGGTTATTTATATCGTGTTACCGTATAAATATTTCATAAAAAGAACTGAGTTGGTATTCGTCATAATTCGATCCTAATTGCGTAAAAATGAGGTTTAGCTTGAGATGGAGTCAAGCTTGCAATGAGAAGAGCTCGAGTAACTCTTGAAGGTTGTGCTCTTTTACACCCTTAGGTTATACGTAGATGATCCGTGCTAAAACGTATATATAAATATTATGCAATGACGGATACACGTGAATAAATACAAATCACCCCTTTGTGAAAAAGGATACTTGCAAAAACTCACGTTTGTGTGTAGTGTGAAACCAGGTAAGTGATTACCCGGATCGTTTCCCAACGAGGTGTGAATGGGCAAATTGTTTAAGTTTTGGATTAGAGTGACTGATGATATGGAATTTTGAATTTTGCTTTTTTAATTCTAATTTAAATAATGAGAAACAAATATACAAAGGAAAACAAAGCACAAACTAATTTAAACTAAAAACGCGTTACGGGAATTCTAAAACGGGATAAAAACTGAAATATTAGAAAACTAATCCTACAAGTGTAAAATTATTTTTCTTAAACTCTAAATAATAAAATAAAATTTTACAAAAAAGATTTATATTTTTCTGATTATTATTTAATTTATTATAAATTAAAAACTATTAAAACTAATTAAAAGATTTTAAAAATAGTAAATGACTTAGGAAAAATCTGAAAAATTCAGGTTAAGTCTAAAATAATATTCTTAATCTAGGAAAATTAAAAGTAGAGCTTATCTAGACCTAATAAGCTATTTTGGGCAAATGAGCAATTTGCAAATAAGCCAAAAATAAGCTAAAAAGCTAGAAAATTTACCAAAAGTTAGAAAACATATCAATACACTGAGAGAAGCTTAAAACAACTTAATATGATCAAATTAGCTAAGAAAATAAGCAGATAAGCACTTGAACAGTAGTAGCAACTTATGCAGAAACTATTGGTTAATCAGCCAACTTGCAGACAGATTTAAGCACTCTAAATAAGCTGAAAAGTGAAAACTTAATGGGGCAAAATCTTGCTAGCACTACTGGCTACACTAAAAACCAAAAAGCCCCAAATTTAACAACTCAATTGAACTCCAATTGGAGGCTAGATCAGATGGGCTAGAAACCAAAAATTTATTGCAGGCCTGAATCAGTGAATTGGGGGAATTTGCAGACCTATTTTAAGCTATTAAATAAGCTCATAAATGGAATCCAAGCACAGAATCTTAAAGCCAGTACTATGACCTATAAGCAAACCAAAATTCAAGGCCTCAGCTTATCTAGTTAAGCCACAAATAAGCTGAGATAAACAGTTGGTCTGCTCAGTATATACTGAGTCTGCTAATGCAGAGTTGTGCAGATGGCACAAATCCAATCCAACTCTTCTGATATGCACTAAATAGTTTGAAAGGACTTTAAAGAAGCCAAAGTTAAGGGCCAAATGAGCTTGTGGCTTATTGGAGCTTATTTGGACAGTTGAGCTTATAAAAACTCACCTACTGATGCAAACTACTTAAAACTTTCAAAGCAGCGTAAAATCTATCACTAACAGCTTATCTAATCCATTTAAAGCAAGATCAAAGTTGAGCCTATGGTCAATGAACAGTAACAAGCTAGAATGACCAATTTAAGCTATGAACCAAACACCCCTTTTTGAGGGTCTGTTGTGGTTTTTCAAATGGAAAAGCCAATTTTAACAATGATTCTTGGTTATAACTGATTCACTAACTTATATTAACTATATTAAGCAACTTTTAAAAGGTAAATAAGCAGTAGATTAAGCTATGCCTTATTTGGCTGTTTTTGGCTTTTTTAAAGGTTTTTTAGCAAAATGAAATAAAAACTATTTAAGACTGATAGAATAGATCAAATATAATTAGAAACTATTAACAAGCAGAAAAACAATACAATAAGCTAAAGATAAGCACTAGTACAGTGAAAATAGAAATTAAGCTAAAATTGATAAAAAGCTTACAACTTGATATGGCTTATAGAACAGAAAGAACAAGATCAGAACAATCCTAGCTTGTTGTCAACAAGCTAGAAACCAAATATAAGCCTTCCTGAATAGCTTATTTTACCAGAAGTGCTTATTAGCCCCCAGGTTGACTTTTGTTGACTTTCTTCATCATCTTTGAATAGAACAGATTTAAACTAATATAAACTTACAACAAGCTATTATAAGCTTGTATAAGCTTATAGAAACAACTAAGAAGCTATTTCAATTATTACTTAACTTGATTCGAATTCTCAGTACAACATGAAATTTTAGAAACTTAGAATTATCATTAGCTAATGGAAATTGTACAAAGATTGTTAACAAACAGACTTAATTTAACTTGTATTGATTACTGAAACTTGCAATTACAAATTATGGCTACTGAAACTTAAAATACGATTATGCTAAATTAACTACTTAGCCATTAAGGCTTACACAAGGTCCTATATATACTACACTGAGGTGGGATAAGCTTCTTATCTTCTTCTGATCATTCTTGTACCTTTGGATCCTTCTGACATCATCTCAATCGTTGAAACTACTTTTGGCGCCAAAATTGAGATAGTGGAAAAATCCACTATCTCTGATGGAGTGTACTGGAGAAGAAGCATTAAATGTATTTTGGTTTGTTAGGTGAGTGGGATAGGAGGAGGGTGGTGGGTTTGTCAGAGATAAGGCGGTGGGTTGAGGTGGTTTTGGTATTGGCGGGATGGTGGTATTGAAGAAGAAGGTTTGACCGAAGTCAAACCTTCTGTTTAACTAAAAAGGTCGGGTTGGGTATTTGGGATTGGGCTTGGGTTTAGTTAAGTTTGGGCTTGGGTTATTTAGTTATTGGGTTGGCAGGGTTTATTTTATTTAGGATAGGATTTGGATTTTAGATAAACCTTAGGGACTAAATTTGTACAATGCTGAAAATCCAAGGACCAAAGTTGCCAAAAGTGAAAATTAATTCCAGGGACCATTTGTGTTATTTTTGGTATTTTGAGGGTTGACTTTGACTCCGTCTTTGACTTTCGTCTTCACTTGATCAAATGCACAATTATTTCCAAGTCAATCCAAAAATGTTCGTTTTCGTCCCGTTTTTAATTCTTTTGCACATGAAACAGATAAAACACAAACCAAGGATATTTTCTGTATTTTGAAGCATTTCTGAGTGTTTTTAAATGTTTTTGCAGTTCAGATGGGACAAAAATGATGAGTATTTACACACTCATCAATCCCCCATACTAAACTATTGCTAGTCCCTAGCAATCCTTTTTGAAAATTTAATGGATTTTTCTCTTTACCAGATAGCCATTACTTCTGGAGTAGCCAATATTTTAGTATGTGATACTTTGGTACAATGATAACCAAATGATTTTGAGCAAACCATCAGCTGTCAACGGATTTGATTTGTCTTTACCAAAAGCCGTTTGCTTCTGGACTAGCCAACTCTTAGATAAAATACAGTTATTATCTTGGTGAGCTGATTACCAATTATGGTTTTCCAATGCCTTTACCACAAGCCATAACCTTGCGGGCTAGCCAACTCTTCACTTATAAAGATATGGGGAGTTGAATACCATACAATTTTGGCAAATTATAAGCCATAAACGGATTTGAGACATCTTTACCAGGAGCCGTTTGCTCTCGGATTAGCCAATCCTTATGTGGGTTAGACATGGCGGACTGATAACCATTTATTGCGTTCTAAGTGAGAGATTTTTTTTTTTTTTTTTTTTTTTTTTTAAATTTTGGCCAAAATGGGGGTACTAGATGGTACATATGATCAAATTCACTAGAATTCCCCCCCACACTTAGAACTGAATATTGCCCCCAATATTCAATGTACCGGCTATTAAGCCGACACTTAGAACGGAAAAAGGAAATACTAATAGCCCCTTTTTTTTTCACAAAGGGGTGATTTGTATTTATTCACGGAAATAGCATCAATTTGATAACTTTTTGTGGCACATCCTTGTAATTGATTGTAGAGGTCAACTTGTTGAACCAACGGATGTGTGCATACGGATCTTCTCGTTCAAACCCGTGGAATTGGTTTGTAGAAACGAGCTGAATCAAATGCGTTTTCAGTTCAAAATGATCAGAGTCGATTGGTGGTAAAACAATGGCATCTCCGTAACCCTCGGTGGGTGCTTGGAGCATCTCCGCCATTGTGCGATTGTCTGCCATATTATTAGTGGGAACAGCACGAATCTCGGGTTCGACTATTCGGGCAGAACGTCTACGATTATGTCTTCTCGGAATATCTACGAGTTCATGTAAAGGACTTGTCGACGTGGAAGAACGAGTGCGCATGCACTAAGTAAAAGAATTCAATTAAATCAAGATCGAAGCAAAACACAAGGAACTTAAACCTTAAATCAACCAGCGTACGGTAGCTCTCTGACTGAAAAACACACAGAGTGGCGTAGAAGCAAAGGTAGGCAATTAATGCTCCTTAAAAACCCACTTCTTTCAGTTCGACAATTTAATGTCAAACTATCCTTAAACTTCCGTTATAGTTTGTTTATCAATCAAAGGTGAGCCGAATTCGCAAGCGACACAAAGACAAGTTTTAATCTTAGGTTTGGGAACTTATTATGATAATACCCAAGTTGAGGAATATTATATTAATTTTGCTTTTATCTTTTTAACAATAAAACGGAAAATGTTTTTGGGTTTTTATTTTTTTATATGATATTATATATATAAAAGAAAAGAAAAATATTTTTGTATTTTATATGGTTTATGGGAAATAGGAACTTCACAAGGAAGGATCTCAAATCACTAATCGCTTAAACTTAAAACAATATTGTCGAAACACAACTTCCCCGGCAGCGGCGCCAAAATTTGATCCGTGCTAAAACGTATATATAAATATTATGCAATGACGGATACACGTGAATAAATACAAATATCCCCTTTGTGAAAAATGATACTTGCAAAAACTCACGTTTGTGTGTAGTGTGAAACCAGGTAAGTGATTACCCGGATCGTTTCCCAACGAGGTGTGAATGGGCAAATTGTTTAAGTTTTGGATTAGAGTGACTGATGATATGGAATTTTGGATTTTGCTTTTTTAATTCTAATTTAAATAATGAGAAACAAATATACAAAGGAAAACAAAGCACAAACTAATTTAAACTAAAAACGCGTTACGGGAATTTTAAAACGGGATAAAAACTGAAATATTAGAAAACTAATCCTACAAGTGTAAAATTATTTTTCTTAAACTCTAAATAATAAAAGAAAATTTTACAAAAAAGATTTATATTTTTCTGATTATTATTTAATTTATTATAAATTAAAAACTATTAAAACTAATTAAAAGATTTTAAAAATAGTAAATGACTTAGGAAAAATCTGAAAAATTCAGGTTAAGTCTAAAATAATATTCTTAATCTAGGAAAATTAAAATTAGAGCTTATCTAGACCTAATAAGCTGTTTTGGGCAAATGAGCAGTTTGCAAATAAGCGAAAAATAAGCTAAAAAGCTAGAAAAATTACCAAAAGCTAGGAAACATATCAATACACTGAGAGAAGCTTAAAACAACTTAATATGATCAAATTAGCTAAGAAAATAAGCAGATAAGCACTTGAACAGTAGTAGCAAATTATGCAGAAACTATTGGTTAATCAGCCAACTTGCAGACAGATTTAAGCACTCTAAATAAGCCGAAAAGTGAAAAATTAAGGGGGCAAAATTTTGCTAGCACTACTGGCTACACTAAAAACCAAAAAGCCCCAAATTTAACAACTCAATTGAACTCCAATTGGAGGCTAGATCAGATGGCTAGAAGCCAAAAATTTATTGCAGGCCTGAATCAGTGAATTGGGGGAATTTGCAGACCTATTTTAAGCTATTAAATAAGCTCAGAAATGGAATCCAAGCACATAATCTTAAAGCCAGTACTATGACCTATAAGCAAACCAAAATTCAAGGCCTCAGCTTATCTAGTTAAGCCACAAATAAGCTGAGATAAACAGTTTGGTCTGCTCAGTATATACTGAGTCTGCTAATGCAGAGTTGTGCAGATGGCACAAATCCAATCCAACTCTTCTGATATGCACTAAATAGTTTGAAAGGACTTAAAAGAAGTTAAAGTTAAGGGCCAAATGAGCTTGTGGCTTATTGGAGCTTATTTGGACAGTTGAGCTTATAAAAACTCACCTACTGATGCAAACTACTTAAAACTTTCAAAGCAGCTTAAAATCTATCACTAACAGCTTATCTAATCCATTTAAAGCAAGATCAAAGTTGAGCCTATGGTCAATGAACAGTAACAAGCTAGAATGACCAATTTAAGCTATGAACCAAACACCCCTTTTTGAGGGTCTGTTGTGGTTTTTCAAATGGAAAAGCCAATTTTAACAATGATTCTTGGTTATAACTGATTCACTAACTTATATTAACTATATTAAACAACTTTTAAAAGGTAAATAAGCAGTAGATTAAGCTATGCCTTATTTGGCTGTTTTTGGCTTTTTTAAAGGTTTTTTTAGCAAAATGAAATAAAAACTATTTAAGACTGATAGAATAGATCAAATATAATTAGAAACTATTAACAAGCAGAAAAACAATACAATAAGCTAAAGATAAGCACTAGTACAGTGAAAATAGAAATTAAGCTAAAATTGATAAAAAGCTTACAACTTGATATGGCTTATAGAACAGAAAGAACAAGATCAGAACAATCCTAGCTTGTTGTCAACAAGCTAGAAACCAAATATAAGCCTTCCTGAATAGCTTATTTTACCAGAAGTGCTTATTAGCCCCCAAGTTGACTTTTGTTGACTTTCTTCATTATCTTTGAATAGAATTGATTTAAACTAATATAAACTTACAACAAGCTATTATAAGCTTGTATAAGCTTATAGAAACAACTAAGAAGCTATTTCAATTATTACTTAACTTGATTCGAATTCTCAGTACAACATGAAATTTTAGAAACTTAGAATTATCATTAGCTAATGGAAATTGTACAAAGATTGTTAACAAACAAACTTAATTTAACTTGTATTGATTACTGAAACTTGCAATTACAAATTATGGCTACTGAAACTTAAAATACGATTATGCTAAATTAACTACTTAGCCATTAAGGCTTACACAAGGTCCTATATATACTACACTGAGGTGGGATAAGCTTCTTATCTTCTTCTGATCATTCTTGTACCTTTGGATCCTTCTGACATCATCTCAATCGTTGAAATGGCTTTTGGCGCCAAAATTGAGATAGTGGAAAAATCCACTATCTCTGATGGAGTGTACTGGAGAAGAAGCATTAAATGTATTTTGGTTTGTTAGGTGAGTGGGATAGGAGGAGGGTGGTGGGTTTGTCAGAGATAAGGCGGTGGGTTGAGGTGGTTTTGGTATTGGCGGGATGGTGGTATTGAAGAAGAAGGTTTGACCGAAGTCAAACCTTCTGTTTAACTAAAAAGGTCGGGTTGGGTATTTGGGATTGGGCTTGGGTTTAGTTAAGTTTGGGCTTGGGTTATTTAGTTATTGGGTTGGCAGGGTTTAGTTTATTTAGGATAGGATTTGGATTTTAGATAAACCTTAGGGACTAAATTTGTACAATGCTGAAAATCCAAGGACCAAAGTTGCCAAAAGTGAAAATTAATTCCAGGGACCATTGGTGTTATTTTTGGTATTTTGAGGGTTGACTTTGACTCCGTCTTTGACTTTCGTCTTCACTTGATCAAATGCACAATTATTTCCAAGTCAATCCAAAAATGTTCGTTTTCGTCCCGTTTTTAATCCTTTTGCACATGAAACAGATAAAACACAAACCAAGGATATTTTCTGTATTTTGAAGCATTTCTGAGTGTTTTTAAATGTTTTTGCAGTTCAGATGGGACAAAAATGATGAGTATTTACACACTCATCAATCCCCCACACTAAACTATTGCTAGTCCCTAGCAATCCTTTTTGAAAATTTAATGGATTTTTCTCTTTACCAGATAGCCATTACTTCTGGAGTAGCCAATGTTTTAGTATGTGATACTTTGGTACAATGATAACCAAATGATTTTGAGCAAACCATCAGCTGTCAACGGATTTGATTTGTCTTTACCAAAAGCCGTTTGCTTCTGGACTAGCCAACTCTTAGATAAAATACAGTTATTATCTTGGTGAGCTGATTACCAATTATGGTTTTCCAATGCCTTTACCACAAGCCATAACCTTGCGGGCTAGCCAACTCTTCACTTATAAAGATATGGGGAGTTGAATACCATACAATTTTTGGCAAATTGTAAGCCATAAACGGATTTGAGACATCTTTACCAGGAGCCGTTTGCTCTCGGATTAGCCAATCCTTATGTGGGTTAGACATGGCGGACTGATAACCATTTATTGCGTTCTAAGTGAGAGATTTTTATTTTTTTTTTAAATTTTGGCCAAAATGGGGGTACTAGATGGTACATATGATCAAATTCACTAGAATTCCCCCCCACACTTAGAACTGAATATTGCCCCCAATATTCAAAGTACCGGCTATTAAGCCGACACTTAGAACGGAAAAAGGAAATACTAATAGCCCCTTTTTTTTTCACAAAGGGGTGATTTGTATTTATTCACGGAAATAGCATCAATTTGATAACTTTTTGTGGCACATCCTTGTAATTGATTGTAGAGGTCAACTTGTTGAACCAACGGATGTGTGCATACGGATCTTCTCGTTCAAACCCGTGGAATTGGTTTGTAGAAACGAGCTGAGTCAAATGCGTTTTCAGTTCAAAATGATCAGAGTCGATTGGTGGTAAAACAATGGCATCTCCGTAACCCTCGGTGGGTGCTTGGAGCATCTCCGCCATTGTGCGATTGTCTGCCATATTATCAGTGGGAACAGCACGAATCTCGGGTTCGACTATTCGGGCAGCACGTCTACGATTACGTCTTCTCGGAATATCTACGAGTTCACGTAAAGGACTTGTCGACATGGAAGAACGAGTGCGCATGCACTAAGTAAAATAATTCAATTAAATCAAGATCGAAGCAAAACACAAGGAACTTAAACCTTAAATCAACCAGCGTACGGTAGCTCTCTGACTGAAAAACGCACAGAGTGGCGTAGAAGCAAAGGTGGGCAATTAATGCTCCTTAAAAACCCGCTTCTTTCAGTTCGACAATTTAATGTCAAACTATCCTTAAACCTCCGTTATAGTTTGTTTATCAATCAAAGGTGAGCCGAATTCGCAAGCGACACAAAGGCAAGTTTTAATCTTAGGTTTGGGAACTTATTATGATAATACCTAAGTTGAGGAATATTATATTAATTTTGCTTTTATCTTTTTAACAATAAAACGGAAAATGTTTTTGGGTTTTTATTTTTTTATATGATATTATATATATAAAAGAAAAGAAAAATATTTTTGTATTTTATATGGATTATGGGAAATAGGAACTTCACAAGGAAGGATCTCAAATCACTAATCGCTTAAACTTAAAACAATATTGTCGCAACACAACTTCCCCGACAGCGGCGCCAAAATTTGATCCGTGCTAAAACGTATATATAAATATTATGCAATGACGGATACACGTGAATAAATACAAATATCCCCTTTGTGAAAAATGATACTTGCAAAAACTCACGTTTGTGTGTAGTGTGAAACCAGGTAAGTGATTACCCTGATCGTTTCCCAACGAGGTGTGAATGGGCAAATTGTTTAAGTTTTGGATTAGAGTGACTGATGATATGGAATTTTGGATTTTGCTTTTTTAATTCTAATTTAAATAATGAGAAACAAATATACAAAGGAAAACAAAGCACAAACTAATTTAAACTAAAAACGCGTTACGGGAATTTTAAAACGGGATAAAAACTGAAATATTAGAAAACTAATCCTACAAGTGTAAAATTATTTTTCTTAAACTCTAAATAATAAAAGAAAATTTTACAAAAAAGATTTATATTTTTCTGATTATTATTTAATTTATTATAAATTAAAAACTATTAAAACTAATTAAAAGATTTTAAAAATAGTAAATGACTTAGGAAAAATCTAAAAAATTCAGGTTAAGTCTAAAATAATATTCTTAATCTAGGAAAATTAAAAGTAGAGCTTATCTAGACCTAATAAGCTGTTTTGGGCAAATGAGCAGTTTGCAAATAAGCCAAAAATAAGCTAAAAAGCTAGGTAGCAAAGCCATTTGACTTGTTTTGCTAGTTTTGTACTGGTCTAGTCTTTGTATCTTTGCTTGGTTTGTTTTGTTTGGTTCTTCTATCCTTTCCCCCTTTTTCGGGGTCTCTTATTAATAATAGTTCTCAGCTTAAAAAAAATGTTTGTGATGGGTTGTACCCTTGTTTTACTAGCTGTAATGACTAATTCAATGTCTAACGTGTTAAATGAAATAAGTAAATAAACTTAATATTAATTAAATGATGTCGTTGACATTACCTGGTGTATATTAACATAGTAAATTATAATAACGGATTCTAACCGAGTGACATAATAACTTTCGATTATCAAAAGACTTTAGTTCTATATTTACAACTAGGGCTGATGCGTGGTTTTGCGACCTTACAACAGGTTTTACCTCTCGAGGGATCTCAAGAGGCTTGCAATCCCCACCAGGCAGTGTACCTGACCGATGTAGTATAGTGTAGTGGCAAGTACCGGGAGATTGATCGTTCTCTAGGGGAATAGTGTCGTTTGGATTGAAAAACTACTCTAATAGGTCTAAGGGTGAGGGAAGATTCTTTTTGTATTTTTTATATTTTTATGAAAGCAAGTAAAATCTCGGGTTTGAAGGAGTGGGCGGAATTAGTTGCTAGTCAACTAACCCAAATAACTACAATTGCAAATAAAAGAAAATGACTGAAAATAAAAAGGTTGTGAAACTTATATGGAGAGAAATGTGTTTACTAAGATTTCCTTACTCCCTAACTATCTTTTACCGGTTGATTAGTGTGTATTAATTGCGTGGATGACGGGTGTATTCCTTAATACCAATCGTGGGGTGGCGTACGTACTTCCCCAACTCTACAAGCTCCTACTTCACTCCTATGTCGAGCCGGCTAAGAAGCTCCTAACATGGGATCACTAGAATTCGCTCATGCATTAAATACAACCATAATAACCTTAGTACGCATTGGTTCATGTTTCTTAAGACGTTTAAGCAAGTTACCGTATAGGAGGTTAGCCAGTTTTCTTAAGCCTAACATCGATAAACAATCATCCAATACAATTAATAAACACCCCAACAACCAATAATCAATAGTTAGGTTTCATTAGATCTAAGCAAACACAAGATAAATCTAGCCTAGCATGTTAAATAAAAGACAAGAACAAGATATAATCAAACAACACATAGACATATTGAATGATTAATTGATTACTTATCTTCAATTGAACATGGGAGATCCAAGGGTATAAAACCCTTAAAAATGGCAGAAAAATCGTCTTAGGGTTTCTCCTCACAAAGTTGCACACTAATGACTAAAAATTATGAAAATATATATAGGAAAACAGATCTGACGGCGTCACGTTATAGAGCTGACGCCGTCACCTCGCCGCGGTTAGGGTTTCTTGATGGCCTTCTTGACGCCGTCCCCTTTTAATCTTCCAAAATCCTCTCTGGCTTATCAAGGGTTGACGGCGTCACACTGGGGCTTGACGCCGTCACAGGTACTTTTCCAGCCGATTTTGAGACTTTGTCGTTTTCTTCACTTTTATGCTCCAAAAATGTCCAAAATGCTTCCTTTTCCAGATTTCATCTCCAAAGTACCTAAAATGACAAAAGGAACGATTTAGGGCAATATTTGATCAAATAAATATGATTTAGGGCTTAAATGACCCCCTAAAAGCAGTACACTTTTCGCCTCATCAAATACCCTTACACTTGAGATTTGCTTGTCCTCAAGCAAATGCGCTTTTATTCTAATCAAAATACAAGTTAGGGGTCATTTAACGCTAATATAAAAGTAATTACAACAAATAGTCGTTCCACTTTAATCATAATAAGCACGGAGATTACAGACTAGCACCTCACAAGTAGTGTTTAGATACTCACATCTCTCAGGTGTCATTAAAGTATATCTCATAAATGAAAATGAATAATATCTCTCACTACCTGTCATAGCAAATAGATTACCATAGGCTTGGGAAAGGATCAAAAACCTCCTCCACTAGGCGTAAGCACCTAAGATAAACTATCAAAGAGGGCTTTTAAACGGGTTATAACGTTAGGTGTAGGGATATGATAAACACGGTTTTGTTGGATAAAGGATATTTTACTGGTGGCGAGTTAAAGATCTTGATTAATTACATGTACAAAAAGATAAAATAAACAAAAAGATAAAATAAACATAAAATGAAACGGGATGATAGTCCGTATGTTTTTTTCTACTTTTTCTTCTTTTTTATTATTTTTTTTTAATTTTTTTTTTTTTTTATTTTTGCATACACTCTTGCCCTACCATCCAAAATAATACATCGTAGGGGGGTTGTATCCCCCTTACACTTGAACTTTTACATAACTTTACAATTAACTATTCTAATGACTCGAATTAAGATAATCGAAACACTTGGAGTACTTTTTTAAAATATTTAGCACATATAGGGGTAATAATGTTGTTCTTCCCCATTACTCCATTACACTAGTACTTTACCCACGAGTCCCAATCGTCCCAAAACAATATGTACAAGGATATGACTCGACTTAGCAACCATGTAATCAATTAGATAATTAACTTGGGGTTTAAACAAATGTTGTCACAATAATGCACTAAAAATGAGTGCATACAAGGTAGGCTAAGGCGATTTGGGTGTACATTTAAGTGGGGTGTAAACAAATTCTTACTTTAAGTAAAATGCTTAAAGTTAGAAACGAAAAGATAGGCTCTGAGGGGTGTACTAGGGGTATCGTGTACTAAAAATGAGTACAACGCAAAGGGTGTGGGAGAATTACTTGACCAATGTAGCCAATGTAATTATAACAAAAACACAGGTGTAAAACAATGGGTTAATCCTAATGCCTCTTATCATGTAGTAAATCTAACTACACGAATGTAGTCTCACTTGTGGCCTCGGAATGGTCCTAACGCAAGTTCTAGAATCTAAGTGCTACCGGTACACACATCATAGCATAAATGCTTTTCCTACCAATTCTAGGGGCGAACCTCACATATTTGGGGGTGGAAAATTTTTTAGTGGTACGGTTTTGTGCTAGTCATATAACTCCTATCCGTGAGACGCTCATTAAGACTAAAGTTTCACTCCTATATGTTGTAAAAAATTTTAAATTTGGCACTAAAATTGCCTTAACAGGTATTTCTCTCAGTTTTATTACACATCTACCATTAAACAAACGAAAAATCAAGCGTAATAGCATTCTCTAAGGTATCGTACTTTACCCCCCCCCCCTTACACTTAAGATGAACATTGTCCCCAATGTTCAAATAACAAGATGTAAAAGTAAATAAGGTAAAAGAATGAAATCAAATACTCCCCTGATTCGCTCGGTGGATAAAGAGGTAACATGGTTAGATCTTCTTCCAAGGTAATGTTGAAGCTTCAAGACTAAAGCATCGCCAAAAGCTAGATTCCACATACATCTCCTTGTCCAAAATAACCTGTTAAACCTGAGAAAACAAACACGAAAACCTGCATAACATCGGCGGGATAAATCTGTATAAGGATATAATGCTTGTGGAATGATTATTTTGCAGATTCCTGGAGTTTATAAGTTAGAGATTTAATAAAGCATTTTATGATTCCGGTAGAAAAACAAAACTTTCAAAATTTCCAGAATTTTACACTTGACGCCGTCAGGTGTTAACCTTGACGCCGTCAGAAGTGACCTGCAGAAATTTTATGGTTAGTTTCCGGAAAATTTCTGGAAAAACTTATGCCTCACTTCCTGGAAATCCTGCAAAATATTCATTATGACTCGATACAAGCATTTGACTCTAACAATTACTAGTATGCATGCTCATTTAATATTGTTGTGATTCATGTTCAATCTTGTTCTTGTAAACAAATTTGGATTCCCTTACACTTATCTTTTGCAAAATACCTTTATATGTAGTTAAGACGAAGTTAAAAACAAAATAAAGCATTTTCACAATTTACTTTGAAACATGAGCACAAACAATAACAATTAAACTTGCATACGGAAACAAATAAAATCAAACAAACAAACAAACAAACAAACAAATAAAGCTTGGGTTGCCTCCCAAGAAGCGCTTGTTTTTGTTCGAGTCACGAGCCTGACTCTACCCTTATTTAACGGAAATAGGGGAAGTTTTCCCTACACTTAGGATTAAGTGCGGGTGGAAGTAGCGATACACACCCTTAGGGTGGAAATATGCCACGTGAGGTGAAGGGGGTGAGTGAATGGCTTCCTTCATCCTAAAACTACCCGGATAATATTGGTTTATGGGTGGGTCGGTTCCTCTTTTGTCTCCTAGATGTAAATCTAAGGATGAAAAGTTGTGTAAAGGTTGAGGTTCCGGCTCATCAACACTAGGAAATTCCCTAGAACTAAGAGTAAGGTCATCACTAAAAGTGTTCAAACCTATATCCTCTAGTTGTGCTTGGTCCAAGGGTTCTACCTCCATCGGGATTCCTAAAGTCTCTTCTACTTCTTCCGGGTAAGTCACGGGCGGTGTGGGTGCCTCAAATGATGGTTGAGTATTTTGTGGGCTTATGGTGTTTACCTCATCATTCCACGTGTCAAGATCACCTATATCCTCATCAATTGTTTTCTTAGGTAGTGATGATAACAAACCTAGCGCTTCATCCAACTTATGGTTTATTGCTCCGGCTCTATCCACAATTCCTTGGCAAACTAGGTCGCTTTTCCTATTGGCCTCACTAAGATGAGATCCTAAACATGGAGGTTGTTCATAAGAATCTATCCTAGGTGAAGGCTCATATGATTCATAGGTGTCTCTAAATGAGGTATTTTGAACTCCTTGGTGTTCTAGCCACTCAACCATATCTTGCAATCTTAGAAGTCTAAGTGAAAAGTCCATTTGAAGCAAATTACAAACAAAATCACAAAGAAAAGATAGACTACGAGAAAGCTACAAAATAAAAAGAAAAAATCTCACTTGATAGGAATCTTGTGAGTAGACCTAATAAAAATAAAATTTCAACCTAAGCAATAACTGCTCCCCGTCAGCGGCGCCAAAAACTTGATGCGTGGTTTTGCGACCTTACAACAGGTTTTACCTCTCGAGGGATCTCAAGAGGCTTGCAATCCCCACCAGGCAGTGTACCTGACCGATGTAGTATAGTGTAGTGGCAAGTACCGGGGGATTGATCGTTCTCTAGGGGAATAGTGTCGTTGGGATTGAAAAACTACTCTAATAGGTCTAAGGGTGAGGGAAGATTCTTTTTGTATTTTTTATATTTTTATGAAAGCAAGTAAAATCTCGGGTTTGAAGGAGTGGGCGGAATTAGTTGCTAGTCAACTAACCCAAATAACTACAATTGCAAATAAAAGAAAATGACTGAAAATAAAAAGGTTGTGGAACTTATATGGAGAGAAATGTGTTTACTTAGATTTCCTTACTCCCTAACTATCTTTTACCGGTTGATTAGTGTGTATTAATTGCGTGGATGACGAGTGTATTCCTTAATACCAATCGTGGGGTGGCGTACGTACTTCCCCAACTCTACAAGCTCCTACTTCACTCCTATGTCGAGCCGGCTAAGAAGCTCCTAACATGGGATCACTAGAATTCGCTCATGCATTAAATACAACCATAATAACCTTAGTACGCATTGGTTCATGTTTCTTAAGACGTTCAAGCAAGTTACCGTATAGGAGGTTAGCCAGTTTTCTTAAGCCTAACGTCGATAAACAATCATCCAATACAATTAATAACACACCAACAACCAATAATCAATAGTTAGGTTTCATTAGATCTAAGCAAACACAAGATAAATCTAGCCTAGCATGTTAAATAAAAGACAAGAACAAGATATAATCAAACAACACATAGACATATTGAATGATTAATTGATTACTTATCTTCAATTGAACATGGGAGATCCAAGGGTATAAAACCCTTAAAAATGGCAGAAAAATCGTCTTAGGGTTTCTCCTCACAAAGTTGCACACTAATGACTAAAAATTATGAAAATATATATAGGAAAACAGATCTGACGGCGTCACGTTATAGAGCTGACGCCGTCACCTCGCCGCGGTTAGGGTTTCTTGATGGCCTTCTTGACGCCGTCCCCTTTTAATCTTCCAAAATCCTCTCTAGCTTATCAAGGGTTGACGGCGTCACACTGGGGCTTGACGCCGTCACAGGTACTTTTCCAGCCGATTTTGAGACTTTGTCGTTTTCTTCACTTT
The DNA here is from genome assembly GCA_021014915.2 of Artemisia tridentata subsp. tridentata. NCBI lineage: Eukaryota > Viridiplantae > Streptophyta > Magnoliopsida > Asterales > Asteraceae > Artemisia > Artemisia tridentata. The sequence goes on along the minus strand of CP139508.1, from coordinate 115,783,152 downwards.
TATGCTTCAAAAATGTCTAAAATGCTTCCTTTTCTAGATTTCATCTCCAAAGTACCTAAAATGACAAAAGGAACGATTTAGGGCAATATTTGATCAAATAAATATGATTTAGGGCTTAAATGACCCCCTAAAAGCGGTACACTTTTCGCCTCATCAAATACCCTTACACTTGAGATTTGCTTGTCCTCAAGCAAATGCGCTTTTATTCTAATCAAAATACAAGTTAGGGGTCATTTAACGCTAATATAAAAGTAATTACAACAAATAGTCGTTCCACTTTAATCATAATAAGCACGGAGATTACAGACTAGCACCTCACAAGTAGTGTTTAGATACTTACATCTCTCAGGTGTCATTAAAGTATATCTCATAAATGAAAATGAATAATATCCCTCACTACCTGTCATAGCAAATAGATTACCATAGGCTTGGGAAAGGATCAAAAACCTCCTCCACTAGGCGTAAGCACCTAAGATAAACTATCAAAGAGGGCTTTTAAACGGGTTATAATGTTAGGTGTAGGGATATGATAAACACGGTTTTGTTGGATAAAGGATATTTTACTGGTGGCGAGTTAAAGATCTTGATTAATTACATGTACACTTTTCGCCTCATCAAGGGCTGAGCCTCGGGCCAAAATCGAACGAAACCGACTAAAACCGAATCGAACCGAAACCGATTTTGTGAAAAAAATGAATCGAGAACTGAACCAAAGTGACTCGGTTTGGTTCATTTTGTGTCGGTTCGGTTCGGTTTATATAGTTTAGGTGTGTTTTTCTAGGTTTTGGCTCGAACAGAAACCAAAAACCATTAGTATATAGAACCGAACCGAATATGACCGATTCGGTTTCGGTCGGTCCGGTTTAGTTCGATTTTCGGTCCACTTTGCTCAACCCCATTTACAACTAATTATTCTTTTAGTTCTTTTATAAATTATAAATAAAAATATCTTAACAAAAAATTTCCCTCCCACCCAATTTTTATTTCCCTCCCACCAATTTTTTGTTTCCCCAAATCTAAAATTTCCCCATAAAACTTGCCCCAAAATCTTTGTTGCCCTACTTTATCTCCTGCCACTTACCAACACACTTAAAACTCTTTTGTACTTTCTAAAAACACACACTAGATCTGGAAGATGAACAAACACCATCCACCATAACTACCATCACTTTTCTTTTTGTTTCACCCTCACTTATCTCTTGATTATCAGCATCCGCACACCACTGTCTCGCCTTGTTGCTCACTCTCTTCTGTCATCTATCGTCTATCAGTCTTCAAACCGAGCTGAATAGGTATAATTCTCTCCTAGTAATTACTGTTTCAAGTTTCAAGTTATGTGTAAAAATACTCTACTTATGTGTATATAACAAGTAAATGTATGTTATTATTTGAGTTATTTTGTCGAATTTAAAGAATCATGGTTTAAGGTTTATAAATATCTGAATATGAGGTGTTATATAAGTGTTTGATGCTGATTTTGACTTTTTGTAGCCGATTTTGACTTTTTTTTGTTATGATTTTGACTGTTTATCTAGTTTTTTTAACATCTAATATTGTTTGTTGCTGATTATTAAATCTGTTCGAGGGGTTTGTGAAGTATTTGCTGATGACAATAATGTGCTCAGGGACCAATTCTTTCCAGAGAATGAAAGAGTTATATGCACAACTAGTGCAAATAATCATACAGAACCATTTAATCTAGTACATGGAGATATAGAAGAAGTTGCCAATGATCTATATGGATGTTTTGGATTGCTATTAGAATATGGCAGTGTGATTCATAGTTAGTATTCAGTTATTAATTGATAATATTTCCTTATGAGAGTGTTGGAAAATTTAGTGCACTTGAGGGATCAGTTCACACCTGGTAATGGGTCAAGAGGTACGGAGTGTACACCCATCAGGTCCATGACTACCCTGACTCTGATAGTGGTTGGGAGTAACTCATCAGAAGATTTAATCCTTCACAGAGTTACTAGTGCTAGTACTTTGTTAGTACTGGTGGAGCAGAGTTACTACTGCTAGTACTAAGTTAGTACTGCTAGAGCAAGTTACTAAGTTAGTACTGCTGGGATAAGTATGTAACTACTTTGACCTATTCAAGTGGCAGTTAAAACTGCCTTTATGACCACGTTTAATTGGTCATGTAACCACTATTGGCTATAATGGGGATAATTATGAGGCGATTAATGGGCTGATTAATCCTCTTAATTCCATTTGACTAACTGTGAGTATTTTCCTATATATTGGAAATCAATCATGCATGAGGAGAGATATAACAGAGAACATAAACACTTGAAAGCAAAAGGGTTATTGATTGGTGCCTAAATCATTAACATACATTTGGTCTTATCCCAAGTAGATATTCGTGATACCCAGGCATTAGGGTCGAATAGTTTACTTTGGAAAGTGATAACACGATTCCAAGTGATATCCGGTAACCATTATTGGTACGTAGTTAGTTCATTGGACCTCTAATTCAGGAATGTGTGAGGTCTTGGTCTAATACCCTTGGATCCTCATTTCAGGAAGGTGTAAGGTCTTGGAACTCTCCGTTGTAATGGCCCTTGGATCCTTTATTCCGGAAGGTGTAAGGTCTTGGTTCCCGTGAAACTCCGTTAGTTTATGTTGCACAAGTAAAAAAAAAAAAATGAAAAAATGAGAAAATGAAAAGAAAAAAAAATGGAATGATATTGCAAAATGCAATAAGTTTTGTTGTGTTGAATAAAGTTTTGAAACTTGCTTGTTGAAAATTTTAAATCTATCTTTCAACTAGTATTAGTCAAAATCTTATAAAAACGTCGATTTTTGTGATCAAAATTTTGAAAATCAAGCACATTCACCTAACTTGAATAAATATGGGAGTGAAAAGTTAAGTTTCGGCTTACATAGATTATTAGTATAAGTAGTGTTAGCATTTTACAAAAGCATTTGCACATTGAGTTTAAGCTTAGTTGGGAGTATAAAAAAGAGGATGACGATTACAATTCCCTGGAGACACCCATTTTGTGTGAATCCCGTTCCATGATACCATTTTTGGGAATCAAGCATGTTATCTATTTTTGTTCTAGTTTTAATTTCTTGCATCAAATAGAAAGTCAAAACGGGGTATGCTTGATATATTCTTTTGATCCTTTCATTACTTCACATGATCGGATTGCTAGGGACTAGCAATAGTTTAGTGTGGGGGATTGATGAGTGTGTAAATACTCATCATTTTATACCCATAAAAGACACAAAAATGACCAAAAACGCCCAAATTATACTGCAGATATCCTTGGTTTGTGTTTTATATGTTTTAGGTACAAAAGGATTAAAAACGAGGCAAAACAGGCAAAAACCGAGCACAAGATTGGAAAGTCGTGAAGAACCAAAGCCGGGAAAAGGATTTATGAGTTTGGACCAAGAAATTTATTCAAGTGTCAAATGTCAACCCTCAAGATAATCAAAATGACAGAATTGGCCCTTGGAATAATTTTCCAGATTTGGCAAGTTTGGCCCCTCAGAGTTCAAAACAATACCAATTCTAACCCTAAAACCTAAATCCATTTTTATCCTAAAAATAAAACCCTTAGCTAAAACATAACCCAGCCCAACTCACACCTAAGCCAAATCCCACAAAAATAAAACCCAATCCGTCCCTTTTTATTAGCTAAACCAGGGTCAACCAACTTGGTCAAACCCACCCTTGCCGCCAAACTCAAAACCAGAAACCACCACCACCATGCCTATCATTGACAAAACCACCCTCCCCCTCACCCTACTTCTCCTCCTACTACACTCCACCTACCCCAGTCCAAAAGCATTTAATGCTTCCCCCTCCTCACAAGATAACCAGTACACAGTTGGTATCCCACTAATGACTTTTTGGCGCCAAAACTAGAATATAAGGCTGAGATCAATTCAAGGCCATCCAATGGTGCAGAAATGCTCAGAGAAGAAGACAAGTCATATCCCAGCTTATTTCTAGTATAAATAGGGCATTTTGTAGCCTTAATTGGCATGTAGATTTTTAGCTTAAATCGTATTGTAGTTTAATAGTTTAAGTATTATCAATTTTAGTTTCCAGTGATCATTTCAAGTTATTTTAAGTCTGTTTAATGTTAATCTTTGTACAATTTCCAAGTGTTAATGAAAATTCCAAGTTTTTAAGTTTTTATGGTGACTGTTAATTCGAATTAAGCTACTCAGTGTTTGTATAAGCTTGTTATCAGTTCATGTAAGCTTATATAAGCTTATTAAAGCTTTTTATAAGTTTAAAATAATCTAAATCAGTTTAAATTTTAAAATTCCAAAAAAGTCAAGAAAAGTCAAAATAAGCCAAAAAAAATAAGCACTTTGGTCAAATAAGCTGGAGCATGGTAAATTCTGGATGGCCATGGTTTAGAGCTTATTGGGAAGCATTAGGTTGATGTGGTGATTTCAATTCAGTCCTTGTTTTGGAGCAAAAGCATTTTGTAAGAAATTTCCATTTTCATGTTTTACTATTCCAACTGCTTATTTGTGTTCTTATTTGTGATTTCTTTGCTTATTTCACTTCTAAGTTGTTATTTGAGTAAATTTGTTAGGTCTTTATAGCTTATCTCATTAATAGTTTAAAATCTCTTGAAAAAGCCAAAAAAAAAAATAGCTTTAAATAGAATTGCTTATTCAGTGTTTAGGATTAGTTGAAATAGGATTTTTAGTGCTTAATTAGCTCAGTGAAATCATAATCCTTAAAAGTTTAGGTCTGCATACCTGATTTCTAGTGAAAAATCCAAATCAGCCCTTCTAAAGGGGTGTTTGGCATTAGTGGTCAAATGGGTTAAACTGGGTCAGCACTGTTCATGTACATGAGTTTAAAGTTTGATCTTGAATAATTCAGCATATAGGAGTTGTTAGTAGAAGCCTTTTTCCTGTTTTTAAGGATTTCTAGATTTTGAATTGGTTAGTGTAATTTTACGGTGTCAACTGTTCAAATAAGCTATTTGAAGCTTTAAGCTAATTTGATGCCCATCTTTGGTAACCTTGAGTCTTTTTCAATCCATATTAAGTAATGTTTAAGTCTCCTTAAGACTTGGTTCAAAAACTTGCCAAAACAGCCCACTTTAGATAATAGCAGTCTGCATTTTTTGTTTTTTTTCCTATTTTCAGCGGTAGTTTTTCATTTTTCATTTCTTCATTTTAAGTCCTTTTAATCTCAAATTTGGTACTGATAATCTTGGGTTGCTAGTGCACTTAGTCCAAATTTTTTTGAATTTTTTCATTATATTTTTAACAACTTTTTATCAGCTGCAAATTCTGCATTTTTTTTTCATAATTTTGTCCAGATCAGCTGATATTTTTCATTTTTAATTTGTTCAACATAAGTTAGAATAAGCTAAAATTTGGCACAGATAAACTTGGATTGCTAATCTAGTTGTTAGGATTTTTTATGATTTTTTTAGATTAGCTTATAGTAGCTTTTTATCAGCTTGAAAAGTGCCAAATTTGCCCTGCACCATAGTATAACTCAGACCCCATTTTGCTTATTTGGCTTGATAAGAGCTTATGTGCTTGTTCTCTTGGCTTATTCTGAGATATTTGCCTAAATTGAATGATGTTCAGTACACCTTAGCTTATTTTCATTTTCACCTCAGCTTATCAATAGCTTATCAGCCATTTAGTCAAAAGTCTTGGGCTTATTCTCTTTTTAGTCCACTGATCAGCCATCTTTGGCTTATTTCTTGGCTTATTTGTGGTTTTCAAAATAGTTTCAGTTATAAGTTATGCTTATTTATTAGTGCTTATTCTGTTTGTAAAAAGAAAATAAAAAAGAAAATAAAATAAAAAAATAGTTAACAAAAAGAGCACCAAGGGATTCGAACCCTGGTCTCTTAACTCACAACACACACACCAAACCAACTGCCCTAGGGTCTTTGTTCAGCATACCTTTGCACCCTTTTTTATTTAACCTTGTTTTTTAATTTTAAGCTTATTTCTCCATTTTGCTTATTATCAGCTTATTAGAATAAGCTGGTACCTTTTTAGCATTTTTCCTAGGATTGTTTTAGTATAAAGTAATTTCAAAAAAAAATTTAGAATTTTCAGAATAGGTTTAGTAATTTTAATTAATTTTTCTTTTAAATTCTGTTTTTAATTCATAATAAAAAATATAAAAGTCAAAAAAATATAATTCTTTTTTCTAAAATTTTCTTTGATCATTTAGGACTTAGAAAAAATAAATTTGAACTTTTAGGGTTAATTTTTAAAGGTTTTAGTTTTTAGGCTCGTTTTTAGATTCCCGATTTGCGTTTTTAGTGTAAATTGTCTTATGCTTAATTTTTCTTTGTAAAATTGTCTTCCATATCTCATTAGAATATTAAAAACACAAAAATCCAAAATCCAAACTTCAAGCACTTTAATTCCAAACCGATAACGAAATCATCGATTCACACCTCGCTGGGACACGACCCGGGTAATCACTTGCCCGGTATCTCATATCGTATTCACGGGTTTTGTGAGTTAATCTTTTTCCTAAAAGGTTGATTTGTCATTTCCCGCGTATCACGCATATCCATCTGATATTATATATATACTTTCGTACGGATCAGTCATGTAGTTAATAGTGAAGGTATACATGTTGACCCTGAAATGGTCGAAGCGGTCAAGAATTGGAAGGCTCCTTCGACGCCGTCAGAGATACGTTCATTTTTAGGATTGGCAGGGTATTACAGACGATTTATCGAAATATTTTCAAAGATTGCCAAACCCCTCACATTGTTGACCCAGAAGAATAAGAAGTATGTCTGGGGAGAGGAGCAAGAGATGGCTTTTCAGACATTAAAGGATAATTTGTGCAATGCACCTATTCTGGCACTTCCAGACGGACCAGATGACTTTGTGGTGTATTGTGATGCGTCGAAACAAGGTTTTGGATGTGTACTAATGCAAAGAGGGAAATTGATAGCCTATGCATCCCGACAACTCAAGATTCATGAAAAGAATTACACCACTCATGATTTAAAGCTTGGTGCGGTAGTGTTCGCCCTCAAGAATTGGAGACATTATCTGTATGGCACAAAGAGTGTTGTTTATACAGATCATAAGAGCCTTCAACATATCTTCAGTCAGAAGGAGCTGAATATGCGACAAAGAAGATGGATTGAATTGTTTAGTGATTATGATTGTGAGATTCGCTATCATCCTGGAAAGGCGAATGTGGTGGCTGATGCGTTGAGTAAAAAGGAAAGGATTAAGCCTAAGCGTGTGCGAGCTATGTGCATGACCTTGCAATCGGGAATTAAGGGGAAGATATTGGCAGCACAAGAGGAAGCCCTCAAGGATGAAAACGCAACAGCTGAGATGCTGCTTGGGTTAGATCAACAAATGGAGAAAAAGGAGGATGGTGGATTATATTTCTTGGATCGGATATGGGTTCCAATGGTGGGAGATGTAAGAAGGTTGATCATGGACGAGGCTCATAAAACGAGATACTCAATTCATCCAGGATCTGACAAGATGTATTACGATCTTAGAGATGCTTATTGGTGGCCAGGAATGAAGAGGGAAATAGCCGAGTATGTTAGTAAGTGTCTGACTTGTTTGAAAGTTAAGGCTGAACATCAGAAACCCTCTGGATTACTACAACAACCGCCGATCCCTGAGTGGAAATGGGAGAATATAACGATGGATTTTATTACCAAGTTGCCTCGAACAAGTAATGGGCATGACACGATATAGTAATGGGCTGACGAAGTCTGCACATTTTCTGGCCATTCGTGAGGATTATAAGATGGAGAAGTTGGCAAGAATTTATATCAATGAGATTGTGGCACGACATGGTGTGCCAGTGTCTATTATATCTGATCGTGACAGTAGGTTTACCTCGCGGTTCTGGCAGTCGCTACAGAAGGCTTTGGATACACGTTTGGATATGAGTACAACTTATCATCTACAGACGGATGGGCAGAGTGAACGAACAATTCAGACTTTAGAAGATTTACTTAGAGCATGTGCCATCAATTTTGGAGGAAGCTGGGATACTCATTTACCTTTAGCTGAGTTCTCCTATAATAACAGCTATCATTCCAGTATTAGGTGTGCGCCGTTTGAAATGTTGTATGGGAGGAAATGTAGATCACCTGTTCTGTGGGCAGAGGTTGGGACAAGCCAACTAATTGGCCCTGAACTAGTACAAGAGACTACGGATAAGGTTTTTCAAATTAAAAAGAGACTTATGGCAGCACGAGATCGCCAAAAGAGTTATGCGGATAACCGCCGTAAGCCTTTAGAGTTTAGTGTTGGTGATCTTGTGATGCTGAAAGTGTCTCTTTGGAAGGGAGTTGTGCGTTTCGGTAAGAAAGGCAAATTAGCACCGAGATATGTAGGACCGTTTGAGATTACGGAAAAGATTGGGCTGGTGGCATATCAATTGAAGTTACCTGAGGAGTTAAGTGGTGTACATGATACGTTTCACGTATCTAATTTAAAGAAATGTTTGGCGGATACTAGTCTGCGTGTGCCATTAGATGAGATTAATATTGATAAGACCTTTCATTTTGTCGAAGAACCTGTTGAGATTATGGACCGAGAGGTCAAGAGTTTGAAGCGTGGTGTTGGGTCATGTATAACCCAAGAATGCTTCAAACGTGATTTGGACACAAATTAACTAAGTGATAACTTAAACCGAGAACAATTCAAGTCACTGAGAGAACAGCCTCTCAGTGAGTCATCTTCAAGATGCTTAAGGCGAATTCAAGAAGAAGGATTCACTACTCAGGAAGGCGGTACTCCCTGAGTAGGACTTAAGCCAAAGAAGAAGATGATGGATTCAGTGAGTGTTGGACAAGAACTCACTGAACCCCAGTCTCCTCAACCAACAAAGTGATTGAAGGACTGAGGAACCAACGCCTGAAGAAAAGGCGGGAACAATAGGGAAAAGATCTGAGAAGATATTAGTGTAAGCCCAACACTCTTCTCTTGTCAGATCCAACCTTCCCTATTGCGGCTAAAAGTCATGGAGTGTCAGCCAACAACTCCCAAAGTCTTCTTAGCCCTTTCCTATTGGTTCTTGGAAATAACAATTACTATTTGTAATTGTCAGACACGCAACCTCAACAACTTGTATTATATTTAATCACTTATACTTAGATTACTTGTGTATAAATAGAGCAGATGTGAGAGAAGTTAAAGTGTGCTTTGTATAATTAAAGTCTTGAACTTTTACAAAGGAACTTCTCTCCTACAAAGAGTATACAACTCACTGAGATAGCTCAGTGGGTATATTGTTACCACTCAAGCAAAACTTGAGTTTCGATAGGAGACACCCCATACCCTTGTCTATTCAATCCCAAGTGTTTGTTCCGCAAAACACTTGGGTATAGATTCTTGGAATTATTTCTAATAAGAATTTAAACGTTGAAAAATATTGTTGTTTTTATACTCACGTTGTATAACTGTTAGAATTAATCCTAAACATTGTATTAGTCATAACACGAAATAGATTAACTTTCTAGTTAACTCTAATCGTGTAAAGGGACCAACAAGTGGTATCAGAGCCTCTGGTTTATAAAATCTTTTAAAATAACCAAGAGTGCTCTAGGTTTTTAAAACCAAGATCCTACTATGACTGATATCAATGTACCCCAGCTAGTCGACAAAAAGGGTGGCAGCTACTCAGCTGTTGCACCCAGACTTGAAGCTGGGAAATTTAGCAAATGGAAAAAGCGTATGATTTGCTATCTTACTGGTATGGAACCCTACTACATCACCTGTATCAGGGATGGCCCATTTGTCCCAAAGACTGCCACAGGGCTAAACAAGCCTGAGGCCCAATGGACCATTGATGAGAGGAGGGTGGTCAATCAAGACCAACGCCTGAAAAGCATCCTTATATCATGTCTTCCTGACAATATAATGGAATCAGTCATCAACTGTCTTACAGCCAAGCAAACTTGGGATGACTTGGTAAACAGCTTTGAGGGTCCCTCAGATACCAAGGAAAATAGGGTCATGGACCTTAAACTTGAGTATAATACTTTCAGGTCAAAAGACTCTGAAAGTCTCTCACAGACCTACACCAGATACAAAACTTTGATAAATGAATTATCAAATGATGGTGTTGTACTGACCAAACATGAGACAAATGTTGGCTTTGTCAACAGTCTCCCTGAGAAGTGGCTCAACTTCTCACAAGGCCTGAGGAATGCTAACCACATTCAGACCCTTGAGCTCCCTGAAATTTATGGGAAGTTTGTCTATGAAGACAACTTGATCTCAAGGAGATATCCTGACTCAAAAGCTTTTGAGTCCAAAAAGGCCTTAACCTCCACACCCATATCAACTGCTTTCTATTCTAATGGTGTTGTGCAGGATACTCAAGAGGATTCTGAAGAAGAAATTGATGAAAGAACTGATGAGGAATACCTGAATGATCTAAACTTGGAATTCCAAGAAAGGGCACTCCTTGCTAGTTCAAAACGTTTCATCAAAAGGAATCAGTCCAACTTTACAAAATCAAAAGCAAATGAGACCACTGAATGTTTTAAATGTGGTAAAAAGGGTCATTTTGCTAGGGACTGTTATTCTAAAACTATCTCAGAACCCTCTTACAAATTTTCAGGAACTAGCAAGTTTCAACCTAAAATGTTTCAGTCCACCCAACAATTCCAAAACAAGGGTCAAAAGGATTTTGAAACAAAATATAGGAATATCAAAGCTAAACTTGCACTTCTTGAAACTAACCCCATATTGTCTCAGGCTCCTCAAACATCTAAACCTATTCAGAGAAAGAACAAGGTTTTAATAGCTGAAGCATATGATTGGGATGATGAAGAGGTTTCCTCTGATGAGGAAATAAGAGTTAGTGCACTGATGACACTTTCAGAAGAGGATCAGGTGGCTGTGGGAAAAGGTCATGCTAGAAATGGAGAGTGGGTCAACATCACCATGAAGAAGGTAACTACTTTACTTTTTATGGATAATGATTCTGATTGGCAATCTTACATGAATTATATTTGTGTTGATTTAAAGTTTGTTGAAGAACAAAGGCTTAACTTGCTTTCAAAATATAACAATATTGTGTCAGAATTGAACAAATGTAGAGATGAACTGCTTATACTTAAGCAAGCCAAACTAGAAACAATAACTCTACAAATTCAGAACACTGAGATTTTGAAACAAAACCAAGTCCTTCAAACTGAACTTAACAAAGAAAAGGCCATTATTCAAAGCTGGACCAAGAAGAACCCTAAGGTTTTTGACACTGTGGGATTAATCTCTCAGAAAACCATTGGTATTGACCCTCTTATGGTTGATCCAACTGTGTGTCAAAATGAAATGAACTTTGTTCCAGCTGGCATATCTTTTGAGCAAGAATTACTTCCCAAGTCAAATGACTGGATTGTCAGGGACAACCTAGTCAGTAAGTTACCAAACTTTGAGACTGGAAAGATCTTGCTTCCTGAAAGTCAGGCTTTGAAAAATATGCTTGGACTCACTGAAAAACTCAGTAAGCTTGAACTCACTGAACCACTCACTGAGTCCTTGGATGAGTCTGAATCAGAATCATACCCTCCACTTCCTCCACTGAATACCCTTCAGGGTGCTACACCTAACTTAGGCCTCCCACCTATGGTCTTCTCACCACACTCTCCAAAGGAGAGATCAGGAAGGGGAACAACCATCCTGAAGAGAGCAAACCTTGATGTCTCAGTAAATACTGATGACTCATCAACTTCAGTCCCTTCTGAAGTAACAACCCAAAGCCCTGACTCAAAATTTGATCAGTTGGCTGAAATGGTCAGGAAGCTAGGAGAGAAGATTGCATCTTCTGAGAAATCTTCTCAATCCAAGAAGGAACAAAAACCTACTTCCTCAAAGACCAAATCCAAACCCACAAAACCCCTGAAAAGATGTGAGCTATGCAACTATACAAATCATCTCACTGATGATTGTTATAGAGTCCTTTATTGCATGATTTGCAAAAAGGAAGATCACAGGACCTCTGATCATAAACAATGCTCAGTTATGTCAAACTTTTCAGGACTCAAGGCTCAGTGCCTGAACTACCCTTCTGATTCTAAGCAGAAACAGAAGCAAAAGGCCAAGCCTTTTCCTCCCTGCCCTTTGTGTGGATTCAATGACCACCACCCTGAGGATTGTCAATATGACAAACATTGTGAATCTAGTGGAAGTTCCACTCAGAAATCCTCAGGAAAAGAGAAGGTCATTCAGTCAAGAAGAGGAATGAAACAATCCTCTCAGACTACTGAGGCTACCCCTACAACCAAATGCAAAACATGTGGTAGCTCAATCCACTCAACCTCTGACCATGAATCAATTAATACTTTCATAAAGACCTACAATACCAAACCCTCCATGAAATGGAGTCCTAGAAAGAACTGACCTAGTTTACTATTTGTGCAGAAACATGCTAGGGATCCTGTTTGGCATCTATATAGTGGATGTTCAAGGAACATGACTGGTGTTAAGGAGTGTCTGCACAAATATGTGGAAGAACCAGGACCCAAAGTGATATTTGCTGATAATTCATCATGTCTCACTGAAGGTTATGGTTCAGTTAACTGCAATGGTATTGTCTTTACTAGGATAGCATATGTAAATGGTCTTAAGTATAATCTGATCAGTGTCAGTCAACTATGTGATGCAAAGTACATAGTTCAGTTTGATGATAAGCAAGGAACCATCTTCAATGCAAATAAGAAAATTGTCCTCATTGCACCAAGAAGACAAGATGTTTATGTATTAGACATGTCAAGTCTAACTCAGGATGGAACATGTCTCTTTGCTAAGGCCACTGATACACTCAACTGGCTTTGGCATAAGAGACTAACCCACCTGAACTTTAAGAACATTAACAATCTTGTAAAACAAAACAAGGTCCTTGGCTTACCATCACTTGTGTTTTCTAAGGATAAACCATGCTCAGCTTGTGAAAAAGGTAAACATCACAGAGCATCCTTTAAAACGAAAACCAACTTTTCCATCAGGAACTGCCTACATCTTCTCCATATGGATCTATTTGGACCTGTCAGTCCAAGGTCTATTAACCATGAGAAGTATACTCTGGTCATAGTGGATGAATACTCAAGATACACCTGGGTATTCTTCCTGATCAAAAAGAGTCAGGCAGCTGAAACAATCATGTCCTTTGTCAGGAACATTGAAAATCAAAATGACATTAAGGTCAAGCAAATTAGAACTGACAATGGGACTGAGTTCAAAAATAATGAACTTGAATGTTTCTGTGATGAGAAAGGTATTTCCCAAAACTTTTCCTCTCCATACACACCTGAACAAAATGGTGTTGCTGAAAGGAAAAACAGAACACTCATTGAAGCTGCTAGGACAATGCTATGTGGATCAGTCCTCTCCAACCATTTTTGGACTGATGCAGTCAAAACTGCCTGTTACACACAAAACAGATCCATAATTGTCAAGAGACATGGGAAAACCCCATATGAGTTATTCAAAGGAAGAATCCCTGACATCAGCTACTTTCATGTCTTTGGGTGTCCTGTGTTTATTCATAATCACAAGGATCACCTAGGGAAATTTGATGCAAAAGCTGATGATGGATACTTCCTGGGATACTCACTTGTCTCAAAAGCCTTCAAAGTGTTCAACACAAGGAGACAGCAGACTGAGGAAACATTTCATGTTACCTTTGATGAGAGCACTGATGCAATCAGGTTCTCAACTGCCTTAGTAGAAGAGATAGGAATTGATAATTCTTCAAGATATCCTCCTGATGAATATCTGTCTGAGAACAATCCTTCTACTCAGTATCAAGATGATGCTAACCTCTCCTACTACATTATCCCTCACAACCTACCAAACCCAACCATCACTGAGTTTGTTGAAGCACATACAAGTACTGATGATATCCTTCAGTCTGAACAAAATACTCAGGACCCAAACAATCTCAGTGATGACTCAACCCACTTAGACACACAAGGAAATGGAAATCTTGTGTCTAATCCTGATCATACCCATCAGGCTTCTACAAGTTCTAACCCACTCCCAAGACCTCAGGATAGTTGGACCAGATCTCAGGATATAGAACTTGTCAATATCATTGGTGAGCCTTCTGAAGGCATGCTTACAAGAACCATGGCTGCTGAACTAAGAGCAGCCTCATCCAATGAATGCCTATTTGTGGACTTCATTTCCACAATTGAACCCAAAAGTGTTAAAGAAGCACTTAAACATCCAAGTTGGGTTCAGGCCATGCATGATGAACTAGAACAATTTGACAGAAACAAGGTAATGACCTTGGTCAAATGTCCTGAGAATGTCTCAGTCATTGGCATGAAATGGGTATTCAAAAACAAAACTGATGAAAATGGCATAGTCATTAAAAACAAAGCCAGACTTGTAGCCAAAGGCTATAATCAACAAGAAGGCATTGACTATGAAGAAAATTTTGCACCAGTAGCAAGGATGGAAGCCATCAGGATCTTCCTTGCTTTTGCTACATACATGAACTTCAAGGTGAACCAAATGGATGTTAAAAGTGCATTCTTAAATGGTTCACTAAAAGAAGAAGTTTATGTTGAGCAACCTCCTGGATTTGAAAGCCATGAGTCTCCTGATCATGTCTATAAGCTTAAAAAAGCCCTTTATGGACTGAAGCAAGCTCCCAGGGCATGGTATGAGACTCTCTCAGCCTTCTTAATCCAAAACAAATTTTTCAGAGGCAAGATAGACAACACATTGTTTATCTATAAGACAAATAATGATGTCATACTAGTACAAGTGTATGTTGATGACATCATCTTTGGCTCAACAAGTTTCAAACTTTGCAAACAATTTGAAAAACTAATGGCAAAGAAGTTTGAAATGAGCATGATGGGAGAACTGACATACTTTCTTGGTCTTCAGATCAAGCAGACTGATAGAGGAACCACTATCAGTCAAGAGAAGTATGTAAAGAATCTACTGAAGAAGTATGATCTCAGTGACTGTGCCTCAGTCAAAACTCCCATGGTTCCCCCAAACAACCTTGGTCCTGATCTAACTGGTAAACCAGTAAATCAAACTCTCTTTAGAGGAATGATAGGAACACTGATGTATCTACTTGCATCAAGGCCTGATATCCAATTCTCAGTATGTCTATGTGCCAGATATCAATCTGACCCAAGAGAATCTCATGTCACTGCTGTGAAAAGGATATTCAGGTACCTGAAGGGCACTCCTAACCTTGGATTATACTATCCAAAGTGCTCAGGACTTGATCTCAAAGGATACTCAGACTCTGAATATGCTGGATGCAACATGGATAGAAAAAGCACCTCAGGCTCTTGCCAAATTCTTGGTGGGAAATTAGTCTGTTGGAGTGCTAAGAAGCAACAATCAGTTGCCTTATCCTCAGCTGAGGCTGAATATGTTGCTGCAGCTAGTTATTGTGCAAATGTACTCTGGATGAAAAGTCAACTCAGTGACTATGGAATTCAGTACAAGATGGTACCCATCTTTTGTGATAACACAAGTGCAATTGCAATCTCTAACAACCCTGTTCTTCATCAGAGAACAAAACACATTGATATCAGATATCACTTCATCAGGGACCATGTCATAAATGGTGACATTGAATTACACTTTATTCCTACTGAATATCAGTTAGCTGATATCTTCACCAAACCTTTGGATGAACCAACTTTCACAAGACTGAAAGCTGAATTAGGAATGTTGGATATAGAGAATCAGTCCACTGACTAATTTTATTTCCAACTAAAGTGTAAATTCTTGAAATCTCAGGTCCCTGACTCAATGTGTTCATCAGTGAATTATTTCACTAAATCCATCACCTCAGGAACTAAACCCAAGTTCCTGAAATCTTGATGGGTCAGAAACTAAACCCAAGTTTCTGAATCCTTGCTTCTCAGGAATCCTTCCATATTCCTGAATCATCAGTGACTAATCCCAAGTCCCTGAAAAACCTATCACTGAATGAAGAGTCATTCAGGGCCCTGAAAAGGACATTAAATACTGACTTAAATGCTCTAAGTATCTAGTTAGTAAATGTCCGAGGTTGGTAACTGAACACATATTTAATTCAAGAATAATTGTTCTTTTTGCCCTTCTGGCTTCTACTTCTGGGCCACCACATTCCCACTTGGCATTAAATGCCTCTCCAATCACATTTCAAATATGTGATGACTCATCTCTGCAAGTTGCACTTTTGCAGAACTGCTCAACTGTTCACCTCGACTGTTGCGCCAAACCAGGAAAGTGGAGTGTTGGCATTAAATGCGGATCCCAAAACTTATTATTCAAAACAATTTCCAAATAATTCTTTTTGAATAAATTAAGATTTGCTCAAATGACCAAAACACCCCCATCTCCTCTTTCCTATAAATACCCCAACCAGAAGAATACATACACATGTTTATATAGAATTTTAAGCAAAACTCTGCCATTTTTTATTCTCAAAACCAAATTGTGTGTGCATTCTTAAGCTTTAGAACCCCTTTAACCTTAGTCAAACCCAGACTTACCCACAAATGGCTTCTTCTAAAGCTGTGAAATATGCCCCCAACGTGGATTTCACAATGGAGGGTGTAGACCTAACCAAAAATAATGTGGTGGGAAATTTCTCATATCCACAAATCTACCCAGCCTACAAGAACGTTATGAAATATCTTCGTAATTGTTTTCTTGCAAAGGCTTTCACCCACTCTCCCTCAGTCATCTACCATGACTATTTGAGGGAATTCTGGTGTACGGCTGTGGCAACCAGCCCCAAAGACACCAAAGAGTCAATCATCACCTTCACGGTGATGAATGGGAGTAGAACCCTCTCCTTTGACTACTCAGCATTCATCAAAGCCACAGGCCTTGACTTTGCTGAAGCCTTTTCTCCCAACCCTACTGATCAGGACATAAAGAATGAACTGATCTTTCTTGCACCCCATGACCCCAGACGTCCAACAATGTCTGTGGGAGGCTTACTGGAAAAGGCTCCAGTAGTCAAAACATGGTTCCACCCTATTTGGAGGATACTGATGACATTTGTCATTCAGGTCCTGGGTGGAAATAAATCCTCTACGGAACAGTTGAACTCATCACAACAATTGATGTTGTTCAGTCTCCTTGAGGGTACAAAAATTGACATCGGAGGAATAATCTTCCGAGACCTCGTTGCTAAGCTCTCAGGAAAACATAGGCAAAGGCACATGTCCTATCCTAGATTTGTTTCCTGTGTGCTTCAGGACCTACTCGGTTCTGACTATGTGAGGACTGATGCAGAAGGTACGAAGCCTGAGGTACTGCACAAGTCAAACTTCACTAGTAGCATCAGTGAGGTTACACATATTGCCCTGACTGAATACATGCAATCAGTCATTCAGGGTAATGACGCTATCTCTCCAGTTCCTTCACCGACCAAAAAGGTGAAGAAGACAAAGAAGGGTCAGTCCAGCAAGGTGGTTAGACCCAAGCCACTCGCCACTGAGACTGATTCTCAAAACCAACTCAACCTCAAAAAGAGGTTGAAAAAGGCCGAGACCTCTGAGACACCCATTTCTGAGACCCTCTTGACCTCAAAACAAAGGCCAACAGAAGTCACTGAGCAATCATCCTCAGTGACCTCGGGCACACCCATTCCACATGGTTCAACTGACATACACAAGTCAGAAGGATCAGGAAGCATTCCCCCCTCACATCCCGATGAAGGTACTGATAAATCACAATCAGTACCTAAGGGAGTAAAGGGTCCTGAATCCTCGGTAGGGCAGCACCACCCTACTGGGAAGAGGACCCACAACCCCTCACATCCCGATGAAGGAACTGTCAAAAAACAATCAGTTCCCAAGGGAGGAAATGGTTCTAAATCCTCGGTAAGGCAGCACTACCTTACTGAGAAGGGGACCCACAAACATTCACATCCCGTTAACGTTCCTAAGAAATCACCCTCAGGATCTCAGAGAGAAAAGGACCCTAAATCCCCTGAAGGACAGCACAATCCTGATGGGAAGGGGGTCCACAAATTTTTACAATCAGTACCTAGTGATACTACTGGAAAGCACCCATCAGTAGTTGAAGGTGCTAAGGGGGACAAAGACTCAGAGGGAAAGAAACAACCCGCTGATATGGAACCCATCAACCCCTCAGGCGGATCCAGTCTTTCAGGAACTGCCCCCAAAAGCCAGGCTGGTGTTACCCCAGTTATTATGGCTAGTCAGGCTGAGAAAACCCACTCAGTTATTATGACAACGGGGTCAGGACCTGACCAAACCGAAGGTAAATCTTTTTATAAAGAGGAGCCGGTTGATTTTTTGGGTATTGAGTCCATGGGGGACTTTCAGGCTATTATGGAGTCTGATGAAGAGCTCAGGGAAGAGAGTGAAGAAGAAATTTTTGAGGCAGGTGAGGATATGGAAACTGATGTACAGCCTGAACAACCTGAACAATCACATCAGTCATCTCCAAGCCAAAGTGCCCAGTCTGGTTCTCAGTCTTCTGATTCTTCTGATACTAGGGACATCCTCCAAAAGTATGATAACTCTCTTCCCCTCACTGAGAAAACATTGGTCAAATTCCTACTGAAGACCAACAGAGCTCTTTTCACTGGTCTCACTGATGAGATGTTTGATCATCACACTGAAGCTGCCGTTCACTATGCCAACCTGAAGGCAGATGTTGAATCCTTTCATGATGATGTGATCGAAATCCAATCAGACACCAAACACTCCTTGACAGCTATTGATCTTCATTTCCAGAAGTTCAATCTTACTCTTGAAGGCATCACCAATAGCCTTGGAACTATTCAGTCAGCTGTCAAGGATGACCCCGTACTCACTGAAAAGATCCTTCAAGCTGCTGAGACTTATCAGACGCAGTCAGCTGAAATCCATGATCTCCTCAGCTTACTAAAGGATTCTAAACTTCAGGGTCTTACTACCTCCTTGGACTCAATCAGGACTTCCATAGGTCTTCAGGAAAAACATCTTGGTACTTGGGCACAATCTTCAACATCCTTGGCATGGTCTCTTGGATCAAGGATGTCAGGCATCGAAGCTTCTCAGGCTTCTCTGGCAGATCAGATCTCAAGTCTTCAGAAAGACACCTCGGACATCAAATCAATGATGACTGAGATCTATCAGGCCTTCAAAGGTCCTACTGCTCCAGTGACTCCAACTCTTGCTATCACCATGGCTCAAGCAACAGTTGAGGGGGAGAAAGACACTGGAGTCTCAGGCCAACAACCTCCTTCTCACACTGAGGGGGAGATTCCTGAAGCCTCTTCCTCCCATCAAGATAAAGGCAAAGGCATCCTCACTGAACCTGAGCCTCAACCAGCACCCATCACGGTTGTAAAGGATCCTGAATCACCACTCAGGATCCCATATGAAATTGATGGAGTTCTTCACCACTTCTTAGCTGATGAACTCAGTGCTTATCTTCAGGAAGAGGAAGCAAAGAAGAAGTTAAAGGAGGAGGAGAAGGCAAGCAAGTCTGCCTTAATCAAGGTTGTTCATGAAGAGGATGAGAAAATTGGTCTTGAGGCTAAGGATCTCTCAGGAAGAGAAGGTGGTATGACCTTTGTGAAAGCTCAGTATGAGGAGATGACTACACTCAGGCAGAAAAGGGAGGAAAGAAAAAAACGGGCTGAAGAGATCAGACAAAACAGGATTAAGAAATATCAGTGGTATATGACTGAAAGGTTAAAACCAGAACCAATCACTGATGTTCATATTCAGAGAAATACCAATCCTGCTGTTGTCACTGTCTACAGAGGTGCTGACAAGAGAAACTTTGATGTTCATAAACCTTTCAGATTCGCTGACTTCGGGATCACTGAATTGGACGAGTTGGGTCCATTAATAGCAAAGAAATCAAATGTTGTGGTCCCTAATCTGATGAAGTCTTTGAGTTTGAGGTATGAAAGATTGGCAGCAGCACCTCAGGAACTTGGCATTGGATCTCTTCTTCCTGAATCTGCACAACCTGCTTCCTCTCAGTCTTCTTCAAGGAAAAGAAAGAAGATAGAATCTGAGCCTGAGATCAAGGTTCCTGGTCTTGACTGCAATAGGGCTCTCCCTGAAGGTGTTCCTTTCAGGAACAATATGGTCATTGAACAGCCTGAAAGAGGTTTGTTCTTCATTGATGAGTTTGGCGACAAAGCCTTCCAGAGGTGGAGTGATATAGATTTGTCAGGAATTAAAGCAATGCTTGGCTTTCTAATGATGGCCTCTCCACTCAAGAGTCCTGAGAATGTGAGATTTTGTCAAGACCTGAAAAGAAAAATCAATGAACATCCTGACCAACATGAGCTGCAGTCAAAGAAGCCCAAGCTTGAAGCCCTTGGAATCAAGTTGAACTGATGACCTGCCTGAATACCCACCACTATCCCTTTTGTACTTAGTTTTGTTAGGACTTGTAAATGATATTAATAAGATGATGTTTTTATTATTTCAGTGTCCTTATTTACATTCTAGTACATTCAGTATGAGCAGAAGTCTTTAGCTCACTCATATATGATCAAAACACTTAGGAATAATTTATATCCAAATAGGGGGAGATTGTTGGGTCATGTATAACCCAAGAATGCTTCAAACATGATTTGGACACAAATTAACTAAGTGATAACTTAAACCGAGAACAATTCAAGTCACTGAGAGAACAGCCTCTCAGTGAGTCATCTTCAGGATGCTTAAGGCGAATTCAAGAAGAAGGATTCACTACTCAGGAAGGCGGTACTCCCTGAGTAGGACTTAAGCCAAAGAAGAAGATGATGGATTCAGTGAGTGTTGGACAAGAACTCACTGAACCCCAGCCTCCTCAACCAACAAAGTGATTGAAGGACTGAGGAACCAACGCCTGAAGAAAAGGCGGGAACAATAGGGAAAAGATCTGAGAAGATATTAGTGTAAGCCCAACACTCTTCTCTTGTCAGATCCAACCTTTCCTATTGCGGCTAAAAGTCATGGAGTGTCAGCCAACAACTCCCAAAGTCTTCTTAGCCCTTTCCTATTGGTTCTTGGAAATAACAATTACTATTTGTAATTGTCAGACACGCAACCTCAACAACTTGTATTATATTTAATCACTTATACTTAGATTACTTGTGTATAAATAGAGCAGATGTGAGAGAAGTTAAAGTGTGCTTTGTATAATTAAAGTCTTGAACTTTTACAAAGGAACTTCTCTCCTACAAAGAGTATACAACTCACTGAGATAGCTCAGTGGGTATATTGTTACCACTCAAGCAAAACTTGAGTTTCGATAGGAGACACCCCATACCCTTGTCTATTCAATCCCAAGTGTTTGTTCCGCAAAACACTTGGGTATAGATTCTTGGAATTATTTCTAATAAGAATTTAAACGTTGAAAAATATTGTTGTTTTTATACTCACGTTTTATAACTGTTAGAATTAATCCTAAACATTGTATTAGTCATAACACGAAATAAATTAACTTTCTAGTTAACTCTAATCGTGTAAAGGGACCAACACGTGGTAAGATAGCTTTAGTAAAGGTGCGTTGGAATTCGAAGCGTGGTCCTGAGTTTACTTGGGAGCGCGAGGATCAGATGAGGTTTAAGTACCCAAATTTGTTTGCTGATGTGTTTGGTGAGACAAGTAGCTAAATCTCGGGACGAGATTTCCCTAAGTGGGGGATGATGTAACAACCGTGGTTTTAGCAGGTTAGTCTAACTGATAGTTTTGAATCATTTAAGTTTTTCTTGGTGTGACTTAGGTGTTTTGTGTGACATATGTGTGATAAACGTGTGCTTTGGCACTAAATCCCGTTGTGTGACTCTATTGGTGTGTCTTGAGTAGTGTTGTTTTGGAACAAGTTCATTTTGTTCACTTTGGTGACGTGGAAAATGACTTGTATGGTTTTGTGTTCGGGGTTTTTGCGTAATGAGTTGTCTTCAAGTTTGTGAGCGTTGGTAAATTAAGTGGTGCTCGGTTTTATGGGTTATACTAATAATGAGTGTGAAATTCTATTTTTGAAGACTTTGTTTTGAAAATGATAATTTTTCCGAGTTGTCGTAAAAACGAAAGTTTATCGCGTAAGATGTTAGGTTTTGGTATAGGCTTTTATAAAATAACGAAAACAGAAGGTTTTAAGTGTAATAATTAATATTAATAAAAAAAAATAAATAAAATATATATAAATAAAAGGGCGGCCGATTATAGGGTTTTAGGGGAAAAAGAAAACCAAATTTTAGTCTAAATACACTTACCAATTATAAAGATGATCTAAAATGTTCATTAGGGTATTATAAATACAAAACCAAGACACCCCAACCCTCCCTTTTGAGAATTTCGGCCAAACCAAGGGGAAACAAGAAGGAAAATTTTAAGGTTTTCATTATTGTGAAGAAAATGAGCTTAAGGTATGCCTAGTAATCCCTAATTCCTTTAATTATTGATTTGATTCATGTAATACAAGTTATGATGGATCTAGGGTTTATGTTTAATTCTGTAAATTAATAATATACAACATGTTAGGATCAATAATTAGTAATATTATGATGATTGGTGAAGAGATTAGGGTATAAAACATGTTAGTTATTGAGTTAGGGTTTGGATAGATTCATAGTGCTGTAAAGATACGAAGATATTTAATAGATAGAGATGAATTAATTGATGATTCTTGAGTCTAAATTGTAGTTCAGAGAAAGAGCTTTCCAAAAAGTCCGGCCATGATTGATTTCGAGGTCGGGAAGTCAGTCTAATGATTTTTGCAAGTAAAGGTGTGAAAACAGTTTAACCGGGACAGATTTAGGTTAAAAGTATTGAGGTCAAAAGTAGTTTAAAAAGAGTAATTTGGGTTAGCCCTTCTAGAGAAATTGATTTCTATATTCTCTTTGACTTCCGCGCGAAAATTAGCCGATAATAAGTTGTGCAAGTATGGTTGTTGGGTCAAAACATTTTGGTGTGCGTTCAGATCCGAATCTGGATAGTTTTCATGTTTGATTTTTCAAAGAGTACTTGTGTGTGTTTTTAGTGCATGGCCTTCTGGGAGAAGCTTGTATGCTCATGAAGGACCATGGTGAATTTTTTTTGTGAGTTGTGGAGTTTATTTTGTCATGATTTTATGTGGGTAAAAGTACCCCAAAAATCTGCATATTCTGGAAAAATATATGTAAGGGATTTAGTGAGTGTGAGTGTTTGGTAGTGGTTAGTATGGAGTCTAGGTGATCCATGGTGGTTTACATGAACCTTAGACATCCATCATATGTGTGTTACATGGACTATAGCTTTTAGCTTGGTCGCGTGTAATGTGATCTTATTTTGTGGTATAGATTTGTGATTGATAATTTGGAAGCTGCAAAGTTTGAGGTGAGTTTCATAGTCCTATTTTTACTTTGTTTTAACTTGGGATGGGAATGATGCTTGTGTTGAACTATTTTTGAGTTACTGTGATTATGTGGTCGTAAAATGCATGGACTTGTAAGTGTTATTATACGTGTACTGCATGTTATGAGATTATTGTGTAGTGATTCTGTGTGGTCCATTTGGAGGGTAGCTATGCTCCCATTATCCAATTGGAGAGTAGTAGCTCTGCTCACTATTATTCTGTGTGGTCTGATCATAGGGTAATGATTACCCATTATTGTGAACTTGGATCGTGGGCGCGTTCCGTCCCAAAATGATGTTGGATATTGATATTTGGATCGTGGGCACGTTCCGTCCCTTATGTCCCGGTTGCTGGTTAGTTGGTTGCGATTACATGCTAGTTGTATAATAACTATTTTTACTGTCCTGCTATGTTTTATAATCACAGTGAACTGGTTGCCTGAGATATATTGTGTGTCTTAAACCTATGAACCTCACCAACATTATGTTGACGTTTTTAAGCATCATTTTTAGGTGAGCATTCTAAGGCTAAGGTAGAGGGAAGCGACTAGACGAGACTTAGTTGCATTTAAAGATGATTTATCTTTATGTTTTGATTTGAATAAATTAAATTTTGATTGTGATACTTTAATGTCTTTCGACTAGTACTTTATGTTCTATTGAAGATACCTTTTGGAGAGTTGTTTTGGTTATTTTCTTTTGGGGTATCGTTACGACACTTCGTGTCTGTACTTTGCTCTATTTGTGTGCATGTAGTAATTCTATATTTAGACACCATGTGTTGTGATGATATCCATGAAGTTACACTCGCGTTTTCGCATTCGCGAGGTGTGACATCAGCACTGGCAAGTAATTCAGAGGGTATTGAAGTATTTGAAGAGAACTATGGATTATAGTCTCTCATATACTGGTTATCCTTCAGTATTAGAAGGATACACGGATGCAAGTTGGATCAGTAACACTGAAGACAATTCGTCTACCAGTGGTTGGATATTCCTACTTGGTAGAGGTGCAATTTCTTGGGCATCCAAGAAGCAAACTTGCATCACCAGTTCAACAATGGAATCTGAATTTGTGGCTTTAGCAGCTGCTGGTAAAGAGGCTGAATGGTTGAAAAACTTGCTTCTTGATATTTCATTGTGGCAAAAACCTATAGCACCTATTTCTATCCGTTGTGATAGTGTAGCTACATTGGCAAAGGCTTATAGCCAGATGTACAATGGGAAGTCTAGACACTTAGGTGTTAGGCATAGCATGATTCGTGAGCTTATCATGAATGGGGTGGTATTTATAGAGTTTGTTAGATCTCAACAAAATTTAGCTGATCACTTGACGAAGGGTTTGGCTAGGGACTTGGTCAAAAAGTCTGCTAAAGGGATGGGTTTAAGGTCCAACTTAGTCACTGAATGCTAAGACACCCAACTCCCTCCTGAGGAAACTTGGGAGCTGAGTTCAATGTGGAAAGCTGAATATTCAGTGGACTGGAGCATATGTTTTACAATCATCCCAAGGTTGTGCTCGGAACCTGCTGGAAAGGAGGATGAAGTATTTACTTCTTGTAAGATACTGTAAAAATCCATCTTAATAAATCTCACTGATTAATAATAATCTGGTATTACTGTCTGATAAAAACCCATTTTTACGGGAAAATTTAAATTTTTCCCTTAATTAGTATCATTACCACACTAAGTTTTGACAACATATCATAAATGACAACATGTACCTCGAGACTCAGTGATTCACAAAACCCCATTTACACTAAATCCATATTTCACAAATTTACAAAATCTCAACCAATTATAATTTCCACAAATCACAACTTACCTAAATATAACACACTAATTACATGTAAAATGCACTACATATATTTCACAACACAACCCAACCGGACCCTTAATTCGTCCCAGGCCCAACATCACCTCCCACGATCCAGGCACAACTCCCAAGCCACCTTTGCTTTTGTTATTCCATGTAAAAATCGACAGCCACACCACCTCAAAAAGGGCGTCTCGTTCTCTCAAATATGAAACGCAACACACGAATATTTTTGCACTATCTCATACACCACCCACTAGGTTTCATGTGTGTCGAATTTCAGATTTACAAGTCGCGATTTACTATGACTTTGAAGACCCATTTGGTTGTCCCATTTTACCCAAATCGTGTACCCAAAAATCACAAAACCCAACCATTTCGAACCACGACTTTTCCTAAGATATTCTAAGGATATTGTTAACCTAGTAAGACGTTTAGAGAAAGGATTGAACAACAGATAATCAATATGGCTCGTTAGCTTCATTTTGAAAACTCGCATGTATACAAAACGTGTATACATATAACCCAACAAACTAAAGATAAAATTTCCTACCTACCTAAGATATTTTCTAGCCAGCAAAACATGCCACCTCCCCAAATACTGGTCACGAACAGTAGATACAAATGATTGGTTTGAAGTCTTTGAAGTCAATAAGAACATGTGTAAATTCTTCTATAAAGCTATCCTAACCTACCACCTTCTTTCCTACCCTCATTCTACTCTCTTTTACCTCACAAAATACTCTTAGAAAGCCAGGAGCCTTCTGTGACAACAAGGAAGATTTGTCGAGTAAAAAGGAGCATATACGTTTAATGCATCTTAAAGGCTAGCGAAGTGGGTTGCTTGTTCCTGTGTTCCATTCGACTTTCATAGTTTCCTTCACCACCTTTCTAGAGTGAAGTAAGTATCTCATTCTATCACAGTTTCCACGTTAAGCATCTTGTTCATGCATGGGTTATATATATACTCGAACGTGTCTTTCCTTTTCTTTACATATCGTTAGCACACATAATAAGTTCACAAGAAGTGACAACTTCAACTGAGGAAAGTTAGAAATCACCCTACACACTACTTGCACGTTAAAATAGTATCTCATGCATCACGTTCTTTTATTCTCGAACACATATGTGATCACGTACAATATATATATATATATATATATATATATATATATATATATATATATATATATATATATATATATATATATATATATATATATATATATATATATATATATATATATATATATATATATATATATGATTTCTCTACGAACATTAACATGGTGTAACCCACAAGCATATGTCGAACTCACCCTCGACTCTCACGTTAGGAACTCACTTCATGCATTATACCGAACCTATAAGAACTTTAATAATACACGTACAAAAAAAATATAGGAAAAACACTTAGAATAATCTAAGTGTTTTACTACCGAAACAGTCCCAAGTAGCCTTAAAAATGACTTCATATCTCACGATATAACTTAATGACCATGCCCTTTCTTTACAGGACCTGTTAGACCACACTACTAACTACACTTTTCGTATAAACATCTTATAAAAACACTCAAGTTTCGACCCTTAAAAATAAGCAAACTAAAACGCAGAAACTGTTTGAGAACAACTAAAATTTGCGAAGTGGGTTTTATAACCCACTGAACTGTTTTGTAAGTTATGAATAAGCTGACCTTTTTGGCACTTAAATGTATGAAATGAGAGATTAAAAATGGACTTTTGACATACCCAACTCACCCCCAAACGTACGAATACAAACTTGTTAATGGGCTTAGTATCATGGCTCGATAAGGGCCCAATGTGTAGAAAATAAGCTACTAGCCGAATAAGCTATTAAAATAAGCTTCATTTATCTTAAATATAACTTATAAAAAGTCGCCTACCTTTTTCCCACATTATTTACACTTTTGGACTAAACATGTAACGCATTTCCACGTTAGAGGACTAAAACTGCCAACCTGAGAAACTTATGGACTGAAGCTGTGAAAACAATTTATAGAGGACTTAAATTGACATATTATTGAACTCCAAGCCTTATATGGACATATGGACAAATATTGGACTATTATGGACTATGGACTTAACCGAAGGACTAACGACGTAACGCACGCACAGTTTGGGTAAAAAGTATAAAATCTGAAAAGGACAAGGACCAACTATTTCCAATTGACATTCTTATTTTATTTTCTATTTTTCACCCCTCACTTCATATGCATTTTACATTCTAGTTGTGCATTATTTAAGTTTCATTATTAGAAATTTAGCGACTTCACTTTGCATATCATTTCAGCATATTTTGAGAAGGTAATATTTTGGGTCAATTGATATAAGAATCAAGATTATATTATAGATATATTATTTTTTTAACTTGAGGCATTTTAAGCATATCACACTCATATCACCGATCAAATCGTTATACGATTTCTCATTTCCACATTCGTTATTAGTAGTAAGTCAGACTTGTTGACATAAATAAATGCCTAAAAACATTATCAATATTTAGTCATATCTCTATGTTTTGATGATCACAAAATGTAAACTCATTAAAACATAAACTTATCAAATAAACAAGTATTTAGTTGTAAATATTCATTTCTACAACTTAATCACTTAAGGTATGAATAAACAAGTGCTTAATGCATTATATGATCAAAGGAACATTTTCTTAATAACTAGATTTTTTATAAAACATCAAAAACATTTTATATATTTTTGAAAAACATTTTTGGTATTAAATAAAAATGTTTAATCTTTTATAAAAATATGAATTCAAATTTTTAACCAAAATCAGTTAAAATGTTCCAGAAAAACCTTCCCCACAAAAGGAAAAAATTGGCCAACGTTCAGTAGGGGCGGCCCCCTTAATTTTACTAGGCGGCCCCCTTAATAATTAAGGAGACCGCCCCCGCTCCAGTAGGCTCCAGCTGTCCAGATTTTTCCCTATAAATACCAGCCTTCCCCTGGATTTTTTCTCAACCCTTTTGCACTAAAACTTTCTGTTGTAGATCTCATTTCATATCTTAGAAAAACCTTTGATCATGTAATCTTAAGCATTGGTTTCCAAGTGATCCAAGCTTCCACCATCCAAGTGCAAAAGAAGAATACTTCTATCAATCAAGATTAGAAGTATTACAACTTAGTATCATCATGTTACTTAAGTTGTGTGTTCAACAAAGTTTGTAAATCATTCATTCATTTGTATGTAAAGGTGTGTGTTGTAGATTAGTGTTGTGTGTAAGTAGTGAAGATGTTGTATAAGTAGTTGTGGTATAGAAGTTGTGAGGTCAAAATGTAGAAGTCGTGAAGCCGTGGTGTAGAAGTTGAGAAGCCGTAGCTTAGAAGACATGAAGTCCTTGTGTTGAAGTCATGAAGCCGTAGCATAGAAGCTGTGAAGCGGTCGTGTTAAAGTTGTGATGTCCTAGTCGTGAAGTCCTAGTGTTGAAGTCGTGAAGCCGTAGCATAGAAGTTGTGTAGCGGTCGTGTTGAAGCCGTGAAGTCCAAGTCGTGAAGTCCTAGTGTTGAAGTCGTGAAGCCGTAGCATAGAGGTTGTGTAGCGGTTATGTTGAAGCCGTGAAGTCCTAAGTCATGAAGACATAGTGTTGAAGTCATGAAGCCGCATCATAGAGGTTGTGTAGCGGTCGTGTTGAAGTCGTGAAGAAGTCGTGAAGCCGTTGTGAAGAAGTCGTGATTAAGTCGTGTAGAAGTTGTGTTGTGAAGTTGTGAGATTGGTTCTAGCTACGATTAGAACTCGACATTTAGCTTTGTGTCGTTAAACCTGTGTAAGCCAAAGTTGTGTATGGTTTTCTCCGCCATAAGGGAGCTTGTTGAAGTTGTGAAGAAAACTCTCGAGCAAGGTGTGCTCGGGGAGTGGAGTAGGGCAAGGAAGGTGTCCTTGTAGCCGAACCACTATAAATCTCTCGTGTCTCGGTTAGATCTTTCCATACCTTATTTATGTCTTTACTTGCATCGTCATTACTTTCATACACATAGGCTTATATAATTGCTAGTATTAATTAGAGGTCAACTTCACATAAAGATCAAATTGAAAATCCATTCAAGAAACCAAAACTTTTACAATCAATTTAAAAGAATACTTATGTAACTAATAATAAGATTTATGTTTTATTTTTCATAACAAACTAGAATCTAAAGTTATTAAAAGTATAAAACAAAGTTTTTATAATAAATTAAAAAGACGTAAAACTATTCAACCCCCCCTTCTAGTTTTCCACAATTGGTATCAAGAGCCACGTCAATCAAGATCTTTAAAATATACTGTATTTTAAAACTTGAATCGATCTATGGAATTCGAAAAATATCTAGAAGGGGAATCTTTGCTAAAACCACCACTATTTGAAAACTATACTTTTCTTGAATGGAAAAATAAATTTGAAACTTATGTGAAATCAATTGATCTAGATCTTTGGCATGTCATTTCGATTGGTGATTTTCAACTAACAAAAACGGATTTTGAAAGTCAAACAAAAACGGATTTTGAAACTCAAAATGATTATTTAAAAACTAAGAATAACAAAAATAATGAAGCTAAAATAATTATTTACAAAACCTTGCCGAAAGTTGAATATGAAAGAATATCTTTCTGTAAAACGGCAAACGATATTTGGAAAAATCTCTTAAACTTTCATCAAGAATAATGTCAAGCCAAAGATGAGGATTTTGATCTTGTACATGAATTAGTTATCTTAGAAAATTTAATAGATAAACATTTAGATAAAATAGATACATGTGCTACTAGTTCAAATGTTGTTAATGTAGGTATTAACGACGAAGACTACATGAATCAACTCCAAAGTGAACTCAATCCAAAATCATGGAGTGACACAGACGAAGGAGAAGATCATGTTCGGGTCAAGCCACTTCGGTTTAAATAAGTCAATCATCATCTAAGATGTTACGAAGAAAAGCTAGGACGTGAGGTAAGTTCTCTTTTTAAATTTCATAAGTAATTACTTCATGCATATAATCTTATTAATGCCTTAGGATACGCTTAGTCTGATAGGTTGCTTTGCCTTTACACTTTAGTTATATTCGTTCTGTGGCTTAATGAACTAGAAACCCTTTAGTTAGCCCCCCTAAGTATTAGTAAACCAAGCAATCTTCATATTTGGTACTCTTCGATAGGTAAATTTAGGAACTTAATTTCTTCTAAAAAAAAAAAAGAGAATGACTACTGGAGAATCTATTGACTAGAAACTCAATTTGACCTAACGGTTGAATTGCTTATATGTGAGAAGTTGGGTGTGTGTAACCCGTAAAAACGGTCGTGTTTAGCCTGAATTGAGCACCACTAGTAATAGTCTCATACTCATTCTCCAACTTGAATACATTATTCTTCCTAAATATACCTAACGATAGTTTACTGCTATGAACTTTGCTTTTCACTAGAGCTTTTCATTCCTAGATGTATGTCATCCTGCATATATAAAATTTCTAGATGTTTACTTGCTCCTATGTGATTTGACTGCATGCCTTCGTAATTATTTGTTTAGTTGAATGCATTGTCATTATAATAGCTTTTGTTTTTCTCTAACTACTCTGACATGATGTATTTTTGTATTTAGTCATAATACATGCGTAAATGTCATAGGATATGTAGAAAGAGGTAGCATGTGACAATAGACTTGAGCATGAGATCTTTTATAAACTATTATTTTTTTAAACCTATAATTAATGGGACTTATTTTTAAACTTGCAAAAACTTCACATTTTGGAAAAATAATTTCTCAAAAGATTATGACACATTTCTATTTTACATTTTTCACCATCTTACCTTTCTTCCAAACTTGTGTCCATAATTACGTGTTTATCAAAACCAAAGATTGGAAAAATATGTTTTCTTTCCTCATAAAAACATTTTGAAATAAAACCAAAACTATTTCATTAAAATATTTTTCACATACACATAAAAACCCACTTTCAAACATTGTTGAATAATGCCAAAAACATTTCTTTAAATCATGCATGGTGATCTCATATCTGTCATCTATATTTATGTATGTGACATTTATAAGTGAACTAAATTTGAAAATAACCATAATTTATTCACTAAGACCTCACTTGGTACAAGTCTAGAAGTCCATGCTATCACAACTCTACATTCCCATGCACATAGATATTCATTAGGATTATTTAACTAGCTTATTAATCTTCCTAAATATGATACTATGAATTACTTGGTGCTATGTAGTGTTTTTTTGTCTAACATATATATGTTACATGCTAAATGAGTTGTTTGCATGCTAGATAATGATGTCTAATGAATATGCTTAGCATACATAAGTTATTAAATCCTAAATTGCCTCAAAAGAAGTTGGACTTGCTTGAAACTAAACCCAAAAACACAACCCTTTCAAAATTTTCTACCAAAAACCCATTTCCAGTAACCTGGAAATCAGCAGATGGGCGGCCCCCTTAATTCATTAGGCGGCCCCCTTAATATTTAAGGGGACCGGCCCCTTAATTAAGGGGACCGGCCATCTGATGGTCGAAGGTGCTGCTCCCCTTTTCTATTTTTTAGCCCATTTTATCCTATACTTCCCAAAATTCACAAACACATTTTGTCACAAACCACTCACCAAAATTTACCTTCCACAATCACATCATCACTTCACCATAAATGCCCATTTGGAGGAGGAAGCTTGACATTTGCCATAACCCAACAAATGATGTTGTTCAAACTCAACCAACACCTAAACCTCATCCTAATGAACCCTTTCACACACATAACCAATCATCCATATGTCCACCTTCATTCACTCATAATTACCCAAGTTCACAAGTGTCTCCACCACCAAAAGTGTCACCACCACTTCCACCAAATAACAACCACTCTCCATCATCATCACCTTCCACTCAACACTTGAAGTTCATTGAAGAACTCAAGGAAGCCCATGAGCTTACTGCTCTCCTTGCTTTGCACCTTGCTCAAAGCAACTTAAACCCATCACCATCCATATCACCATCATCACCACATCACTTGAGTCAAATTGAGAAACATGTCAACAATTGTCCTTGTTGCATCTTTCTCCAAAGTCAAACCATCATTACCATCATCACCATCCATCTCACCATCATTACCATCATCACCACATCACTTGAGTCAAATTGAGAAACATGTCAACAATTGTCCTTGTTGCATCTTTCTACAAAGTCAAACCATCATTACCATCATCACCATCCATCTCACCATCATTACCATCATCACCACATCACTTGAGTCAAATTGAGAAACATGTCAACAATAGTCCTTGTTGCATCTTTCTCCAAAATCAAACCATCACCTTAAATGAGCGTCTCACTTGGATTGAGTATCTTCTCACTAGATCTAATCCAACACCACCACTTGAACAACATCAAAACCCTCATTCAACATGGTCAAGTCCAAGCTCTCCACCTCCAATTCCTCTATCAACACTCTCTCCAACATCCATACACCCAAACTTACAACCCCATTAATCCAACATTTTTTACCCCCTCTTTACCATCATCCATCCAAAATAATCCAAGTTTTCATGTCTCAAGCAAG
Source organism: Artemisia tridentata subsp. tridentata (assembly GCA_021014915.2). Taxonomy (NCBI): domain Eukaryota; kingdom Viridiplantae; phylum Streptophyta; class Magnoliopsida; order Asterales; family Asteraceae; genus Artemisia; species Artemisia tridentata. The sequence goes on along the minus strand of CP139508.1, from coordinate 115,750,473 downwards.
TCCAATGGATCTCTTAGGCAATTTAAAATTTTCTACTTATTATATCATGATATATATACATGCTTGATGATTAATAACATGCTTATTCCATAATATGTTTTAAATGTATGCATGCGTAATTAACATGTTTATGTCACTATTTAATCATTCTTGATGTACATGATTCAAATGGAGCTTGCTGCAAAAACACCCTAAAAATGACCCTTTTCTGGAAATTTTTCAAATTTGGTCGCCTGGGAAAACACCAGATGGGCGGCCCCCTTAATTCCCTAGGCGGTCCCCTTAATTTTAAGGGGGCCGGCCTACAATTAAGGGGACCGGCCATCTGGGTAGTAAAATTTACTGTTTTCTTTTGCATCTTGCGACCCCTTTTATCTCGCCCAAACCTTACCTAAATCAACCATCACCTCCATCAAACACCCATTTTCATTCACCATGCTATCACCAAAATCATCTCTAAGACACCAAAACTCCATCACCACCACCTCAATGATTAATCCCCAAGTGCACCTAATGCACCATCAAAAACACCCTTTCATCCATCAATAACCACATCAACTCACACCTTTCATCACCACCATCAAGAGCATCAACTCCACCTCCTACTCAAGAACCTCCATTCACCCAACTTGTCATTTCCATATCACCAATAACACCTTTTGATGCTCATTTCTCAACATCACCAATACCACCACATCCACAACCAAACCATCATCTTTGGTCTTAGAGATGAGATACACTACATGTTTTCATTCCTTGAACACATGCTTAACAACCAACCTCCACCACAACCTCCATCATTTTCACCCACTACACTACCACCACCTTCATTCTCACCAAATTAAGCATATGCAATGCTTAATCAAAAATAATTTTTCAAACCATTTTGTGTGCAAGCCCCATGAAAGATCATGTACTCCTAGAATGATTATGTAGATTGCATTACTTACTAGCTAATGTAGAATTGAATATAATCTTGGATGGTTGTGTATTGATACACAACATTTTTAATGAATGTCTTTATATGCATGCTTATTTTTGCTATATATATGCTTGTGCTTCTAATATTTTTCTTGCAAGTATTCCATATATCGATTCCTTGGTGCCCCAAACGAGGGGGAGTACTCATCAAGGGGGAGTTTTCGTCCCGACAAATTTCACGTTTAAATTTTGTCGGCTTAACCTTTTTGATTCTACAAAAAGGGGGAGAAGTGAATGTAAACTCACTAAATACTTGTCCAAAAATAAACTTTTTGGTTTAATGAGTTTAGGTTTTGTAATCATCAAAAAGGGGGAGATTGTTGCCATAAATAAATGCCTAAAAACATTATCAATATTTATTCATATCTCTATGTTTTGATGATCACAAAATGTAAACTCATTAAAACATAAACTTATCAAATAAACAAGTATTTAGTTGTAAATATTCATTTCTACAACTTAATCACTTAAGGTATGAATAAACAAGTGCTTAATGCATTATATGATCAAAGGAACATTTTCTTAATAACTAGATTTTTTATAAAACATCAAAAACATTTTATATATTTTTGAAAAACATTTTTGGTATTAAATAAAAATGTTTAATCTTTTATAAAAATATGAATTCAAATTTTTAACCAAAATCATTTAAAATGTTCCAAAAAAACCTTCCCCACAAAAGGAAAAAATTGGCCAACGTTCAGTAGGGGCGGCCCCCTTAATTTTACTAGGCGGCCCCCTTAATAATTAAGGGGACCGCCCCCGCTCCAGTAGGCTCCAGCTGTCCAGATTTTTCCCTATAAATACCAGTCTTCCCCTTGATTTTTTCTCAACCCTTTTGCACTAAAACTTTCTGTTGTAGATCTCATTTCATATCTTAGAAAAACCTTTGATCATGTAATCTTAAGCATTGGTTTCCAAGTGATCCAAGCTTCCACCATCCAAGTGCAAAAGAAGAATACTTCTATCAATCAAGATTAGAAGTATTACAACTTAGTATCATCATGTTACTTAAGTTGTATGTTCAACAAAGTTTGTAAATCATTCATTCATTTGTATGTAAAGGTGTGTGTTGTAGATTAGTGTTGTGTGTAAGTAGTGAAGATGTTGTATAAGTAGTTGTGGTATAGAAGTTGTGAGGTCAAAATGTAGAAGTCGTGAAGCCGTGGTGTAGAAGTTGAGAAGCCGTAGCTTAGAAGACATGAAGTCCTTGTGTTGAAGTCATGAAGCCGTAGCATAGAAGCTGTGAAGCAGTCGTGTTAAAGTTGTGATGTCCTAGTCGTGAAGTCCTAGTGTTGAAGTCGTGAAGCCGTAGCATAGAAGTTGTGTAGCGGTCGTGTTGAAGCCGTGAAGTCCTAGTCGTGAAGTCCTAGTGTTGAAGTCGTGAAGCCGTAGCATAGAGGTTGTGTAGCGGTTATGTTGAAGTCGTGAAGTCCTAAGTCATGAAGACATAGTGTTGAAGTCGTGAAGCCGCATCATAGAGGTTGTGTAGCGGTCGTGTTGAAGTCGTGAAGAAGTCGTGAAGCCGTTGTGAAGAAGTCGTGATTAAGTCGTGTAGAAGTTGTGAGATTGGTTCTAGCTACGATTAGAACTCGACATTTAGCTTTGTGTCGTTAAACCTGTGTAAGCCAAAGTTGTGTACGGTTTTCTCCGCCATAAGGGAGCTTGTTGAAGTTGTGAAGAAAACTCTCGAGCAAGGTGTGCTCGGGGAGTGGAGTAGGGCAAGGAAGGTGTCCTTGTAGCCGAACCACTATAAATCTCTCGTGTCTCGGTTAGATCTTTCCATACCTTATTTATTTCTTTACTTGCATCGTCATTACTTTCATACACATAGGCTTATATAATTGCTAGTATTAATTAGAGGTCAACTTCACATAAAGATCAAATTGAAAATCCATTCAAGAAACCAAAACTTTTACAATCAATTTAAAAGAATACTTATATAACTAATAATAAGATTTATGTTTTATTTTTCATAACAAACTAGAATCTAAAGTTATTAAAAGTATAAAACAAAGTTTTTATAATAAATTAAAAAGACGTAAAACTATTCAACCCCCCCTTCTAGTTTTCCACAGGACTCTTAGACTTCGCTTATATTCAGGTTTCGTATTGAAGAAGTTTTCGTGATCGTTTACTTGATCTTATAATTCCATCTTGTCAGATACACCCAAGGTGAGTCGTGGCCCCTCTTTTCATTGTTTGTGTTAATAACTTTTGGGGGAGATACATGCTTGAAAATATTTTACTCACTTATCAATTATATGATTTGCTTGACGTTTATACTTCTATGAGCACTTTGAAAACTCTTATGACTTACCGTGAGTCGTGGCCCCTCTTTTCATTGTTTGTGTTAATAACTTTTGGGGGAGATACATGCTTGAAAATATTTTACTCACTTATCAATTATATGATTTGCTTGACGTTTATACTTCTATGAGCACTTTGAAAACTCTTATGACTTACCATGAGTCGTGTCCCCTCTTTTCATTGTTTGTGTTAATAACTTTTGGGGAGATACATGCTTGAAAATATTTTACTCACTTATCAATTATATGATTTGCTTGACGTTTATACTTCTATGAGCACTTTGAAAACTCTTATGACTTACCGTGAGTCGTGGCCCCTACTTTTAATATTGTTTTAATAACTCTTTTGGGGGAGATACATGCTTTAACTGTTTTAAGTTACTTTTATACTTGGGAAACTCTCATGATTTACTCAAAATCATCAACTATGCTTTACGTGTTTTGAATTACCATTTGGAAAGAATATATGCTCGTTATACTTGTAACTTGCTTGCTAGCTGAAACACTATGATTGAAAGATAACATTTCAACTTCTTGTTGTAACATGATGCCGAGACTCATTATATGCATTCATATAGCAACTGAATGTACAGTTAAATTCACTATGATATTTCTACATGTCACTAGAAATAATTGCCAAGAATAAAATACGCATATTATATGAACCCTGAAACCTATATTGCCTAAGTTTACTTTATTGCCATAAAGTCCCTCGATCATGAGCCATTAATCACTGCGGTGAGCGCGAATATAGTGAACAGCTTCGAAACCTGTTAGAGGCTGACGACCTATCCCACTAAATACTTGTACGGAATGCCTATATGGTTAGTCGTATTTAGTCGTGATACACTATATTTGAGAAAAATAGGAATTGGCAAATCACCTATTACATGAGGGCAAAACTTTCGTCATTAATTTGATGAACACCTCCGTTTTATGGTACACTGTTAACGTTTTGCGTGTCATGAGGCTTAGGGCAACATAACTTTATGAATATATGAATGTTTCATATATATTAGGATACAGCTGTATTTAGTTAAACACCACTCCACACTGATAAATTTCAGACACTAGATTAATGTTATCACTATGTGTTAGAATGATGGATTCTGTATTTGAAATTTAATTGTTATCATATGTGACTTAGTTGTGACTTCTAATAAAGACAGTCCAAATTGCTTGATATATCGTTACTTTTAACCGTTGACTCAACACATCATTTCGAGCGTATATCAACGTAGCTCGTTTCATTTAAAACTTGAAACTTATGATCACTTGAGATCATACATGAATTATTTGTGGATTTTTATTCAACTCAACTTGTTATTTATTTCATGAAGATTTAGTATTTATTTCGACAATCAATGTACACCTCTTCAAATTCATTGAAAGAAAGTTATTTTCTATTAAACTTCATGAACTCACCAACCATTGTGTTGACATTTTAAGCATGTTTATCTCAGGTAATTAACGGAGCAGGACAAGACACGGAGCGGGCGTCTTATACTCTTTTAAATAAAATGGTGTAAAATCAAATATGTCATTCTTTCCAAATTACCACATTTTTGTGGGATTTTCATAACAGATATTTTTCCTTTGCACCAAAACTAATATTTTGAATGACATATAACTTTCAAAATGCCTCTTCCTGGCCGTTTTCTGAAATTTTAACTCGATCCTCACCGTAACACCCTAATTACTTTTCCGCTGCCACTAAACAAATTAGGGGGTGTTACAGATTGGTATCAGAGCCTATGGTTATAGAGAACCAAATGTTTTCAAACATTGAACTATAACCACACTTTCAAAATAAATGATTTTACACCATACCATTTTACGCCCTCCGTGTCTGCAGACTGCCGTGCTCAATACATTACCTATTAAGATTATTTTGTACTAATCTGTACATGCTTGATGTTTACTCTTCACACGCTACACACTGTATTATTTCACCACTTACCGTTACGCCCTTAACGTATGAAATACTTATAATTACTACTTTCGATTACTACAGTACCATGTCTTCCAAACCAATTGACATTACCAAAACTACCCCTCGTACTACCCACGCATCACCTACATATCAAATTGCTCCAGATACTGAAGATCCTTATATACAAATATCTCAACCCCAGCCCGATATAGAACTCACTCAGAAACCACTCCCATCATCACCTACTTACTCACCCCTACGTCAGAAACTTAGGAGAACTGCTGGACCTTATTCAAATGAAGAGTTGATTGGTTGTCCGACAACATTCGAGGTTGGACAGAATTCACACCAAGAAACTATTTGGAAAGATGTTGAGCCAAATTCTCCATTACCTACGTCACCACTCCCACCTACCCCGGTAGCCCGGCGCAGAGAAGTCAAGATTTTAGCACCTTACGAGCCCGAACCTTTTATGACAACATTTCGAAGCCACATCAATGGACCTATTAAGAAGATACACTTACGATTAGTACCAATTATACCACCATTTCCACCTTACTTCAACCCTAGACATGATCAGGATAATGTCACTATACCTTACCACCACCATTATCATCATTCCCTCCACCGTCGGTTGGACCCGACTACTCGTTAAGACTATTCACCCAGACTTACATGTTTACACCTCACCAACAGGAGCCGACTCCTAGAGAGAATTTACCCTCTCAGGTCTCCCTCATAATTACTATTTCCCACCTGCTCTCACTTTTTCAGCCCGAGTCCTCGAGACTGGAAAGAACTTCAGAACAACAGTTGCCCACACACATACTCCTCCCACCAGCATGACGCGACCGGATTGTCATAAAGAACAGATTGATACACTCCAGAACATCATTTACAAAACACCACTCACGACCAACGACACCCTACCTGATCTTTTATCCGACAAGAAGGACTTCCAGGATGGACTGACGAAGTTTCAGTTAGAGATATTGAGAAACACTCCCACATGACAGTCCTTACAAAGAGAAAGACAGAGGTTTATTAACCTGCTGCATGGAACATTAATAAGAGACCTTGTATCGTTTGCTTTGTAAAACAATCGATCAAGTTATTAATATTATGATATTTACAGTGATTATACCCAGACCTACTACAATATTACCTACGATTGTTATGATTCCTCACACCTGCCATAACTAGGCTACAACCATAGAATTCTCTAAGACAAAATCTTCGGAAGAAAACTTGATGAATGAAGAGAAAGTTGCTGAACTTCGGCCTTTTGTAGATGAAACAGTTTGTTCCTTAGCAATCCCATACCAAGAATTGAGCATTTATCTACGATATTACCCAGACACATCATGATTTATGATGCTCAATTGGTTATGATTTCGCATTGTGACCACATTATTAAGACTAGTATACAAATAACTTGTTACTTGAATTATCCTGACATGGCCATTAGGTGGATTTAAAACCGTGTTTCTTGGGATATTAATAGAATATGGCCAGCATGAGCATTACAAATACTCCACTAGCACCAATCACAACCTTGACTCCCGAAGTTATCCGAAAGTTTGTAACCAATATCGTTGCTGTGGTACTCGAGGTAACTACGGTAGCTTGTCCGAGTAGCAACAATATAGCAAGAGAAGAAAAGAAGATGGCTAAGTCTTATAAGCATATCCATGAAAGTTTGAAGGGTTGTAAACCAACGCACCTTAAAGGAACAATAAGAGTAACTAAACCTACCATCACGCTTACCCAAGAAATTCTAGACCAAGAAGTTAAAAGGGACACTACAAGAATCAATGCTCAACTCAGAATGCCACTTAGGACAAAAAGACCAGTGAAAGAAAATGGAAACTCTTTAGAATCTTAACAACGTCAAAGGATAACACCCATGTTTAAGCAGAAGATAAATTCCTATTGTGGATTAGTAAACCCTAGTTTAAAATTTTCTAAGTTGTATTTCCTTATATACTTTACCTTAGGTACGATGGATGTAACCTAAGTGTATCAACTACCTTTCTACCGTAAGAAGACTCTACCTTGTAATATTTCCGAAATAATCATAATCCACGTCAATTTCAATTTCTATTCTATTCTCCCTATTCATAGTCGTTACGTAACAATACACTGTTATCCCTTAGAAATTTGGACAACATTATTTCTGACCAAACAATAGATTATCACCACCTTGTAAGAAATTCTCACCCAAAACCTAAGTTTACACCAAGAATATCCAAATATCACTTTAGAAATTCCTGACTTATCCTCAGAATATGAACATAAACTTCTTAATTCTTTTGAAAATAATCAGAGGGTGTCCGACTTTGTGACGGAACCATTATAATTGAACCATATAAAACACTTTGAATAAGCATAAATATCGCGGTGACTAAGCCAAGCATTACATTATTTGGTCCTCAAATTATACATAGCCTGTACAACTATGTCTAATTTAGGAAGAATCATGTCATGAATGAAACAGTTATCTTTCAGATTCCCTAATAACAATTTCCATTCCAAAGAAAATCTTGAGACAAAATAAATTGCCCATAAACGTCACTTTTGACCAACCACAAATAAATACCTACACATGATAACCACCATTCTTATGATAAGAAACTGGCAAAAGTACAAGCATTAGTAACTTAAGAACTCACAAAGACTTATGAAAAACACAAATAACATAAATTTTATTGGAATACACGAAAATCAGTACATAACGATGAAACTAGCACCAATAATGCTAAAGTTACAACTATTTATTCCAACCTTCCTATTATCTATTTTCCCCACACCATATCCACGACAAGGGCTACAATCACCAGCGGGATGACAAACGCTAAAATCACGACCAAATATTGGAAGTCTTCTTCAGGAGCATACCTCAAGTAGATAACCACAAGAATGACGTACACAATCGCTAGCATAATGTTGAAGTGCGACATTTTAGAGATGTGTAATGAGAAAAAAAAATAGTTGTGGAAGAATAGAAATGAAGTAATTATAGGCTAAATCTAGCCGTTGGAACCAAAACTAGCCGTTGAGGGCACTATTCACCACCGTTGGTATACACTGTTCACTAGCCGTTAAATTCCCACAGTTCCTGACCGTTATTCTCATTTTTCACAGTCCTTAGGTTTATTAATTAACCCAACATTCGAATTTATTCCATCTAGCATGAATAAATCTAACTAGGTCTCGTTCCCTCTATTTTCGGATAGAAACCTTTCGACAAACATTTTCCATAACCTCTCACCCTTGAACACCACATTTTTCAACATCTAGCACAGACTGAACTTCAGGATGAAGTTCAAAATTTAGGGGTAGATACTGTAAGATACTGTAAAAATCCATCTTAATAAATCTCACTGATTAATAATAATCTGGTATTACTGTCTGATAAAAACCCATTTTTACGGGGAAATTTAAAATTTTCCCTTAATTAGTATCATTACCACACTACGTTTTGACAACATATCATAAATGACAACATGTACCTCGAGACTCAGTGATTCACAAAACCCCATTTACACTAAATCCATATTTCACAAATTTACAAAATCTCAACCAATTATAATTTCCACAAATCACAACTTACCTAAATATAACACACTAATTACATGTAAAATACACTACATATATTTCACAACACAACCCAACCGGACCCTTAATTCGTCCCAGGCCCAACATCACCTCCCACGATCCAGGCCCAACTCCCAAGCCACCTTTGCTTTTGTTATTCCAAGTAAAAATCGACAGCCACACCACCTCAAAAAGGGCGTCTCGTTCTCTCAAATATGAAACGCAACACACGAATATTTTTGCACTATCTCATACACCACCCACTAGGTTTCATGTGTGTCAAATTTCAGATTTACAAGTCGCGATTTACTATGACTTTGAAGACCCATTTGGTTGTCCCATTTTACCCAAATCGTGTACCCAAAAATCACAAAACCCAACCATTTCGAACCACGACTTTTCCTAAGATATTCTAAGGATATTGTTAACCTAGTAAGACGTTTAGAGAAAGGATTGAACAACAGATAATCAATATGGCTCGTTAGCTGGTATGTGCTTAAACACATACCTTTTCTTGACCAAAACCGGACCCAAATAGACCAAAAACCCGACCAAATATGCCAAATATATTGTGTTTTTGTGTTTTTACATATGCAGGCACGGATATCGAAGAAAAGGACAAAAATCAAGCAAAGACCGGGAAAACGAGCACGGGATATGGAAAAGATACTTAAAGCCGAAGCCGGGAGAGAATTTTATGCTCAAAAGTCAAAGTCAACCCTCAGAATTCCACCAAATGACAAAATAAGTCCTTGGATCAACTTTGAAAAATTAGCTAAAACAGTCCTGGAAATTTTTGAAATTACAAAATTGGTCCTTAATTATTTCACTTTACAAATCCTAAACCTTAAAACCTTTTACCCGGATTTCTATTAATAATCCAAGCCCAACCCTTTATATATTAAATCCCCAAGCCCACAAATACCCACCAGCCCATCTCCTTTTATAATAACCCGATCCATTTTCTCTTTTATTAAAACCCGATCCGCCCAAACCATCAAACCCGGTCAAACAAATACTAAGCTCAGGTCAAAAAAAATATAAAATAAACAAACACACCCGCGCCCTAAATTATTCCCACCCCGGAAAATTACTGTAGCAAGAACCCTAGGAAAATTACCCGTACGATTTTTACAGCAATTAAGGACAAATTCGTCCAATCATTGGGGTTCTAGAAGCTATCAGAAGTGTCAGGAATGGAAGAACACGCATGAATAACCACGTGGCATGCTGCTATTGGCTGAGACACCTCAGAGGGTTTGATCCAAGGGCCAAAAGTGATTGGATGATGATCAAGGATTATCAGAGGGTTGATATTGATTGAAAGAAACACACATTAGCCACGGATTGCCAGCATGGAAAAGCTAGAAGGTTCTCTCTCGGCTATAAATAGGAGGTCGATCTTCATGTTTAGAGAGTTAGTTTTTAGTGTAGAGTTACTCTGTCAAAATTTACTTTCTGTTTTATAGTTTTAAATTTCTATTGTAATCTTTAAGTTTTTATTAATGAAAATTTTATTTTAGTTTTAATTTGATTCTGTCTCAATTAATTTGTTTGTCTGAATTTAGTTTATTGAAGTTGTTATTAGTTGATTTAAATCATTTCAAGCTTATTTTTGTTTTAATCTCAAACTTTTGTTAAATCTCTTTTGAAAATCCAAAAATAATTCCAAAAATATTCCAAAAATACAAAAATAATTGAATCACCCGCTTCAATAAGCTAATTTCTAATGTTTATAAGCTCATATAAGCTTAAATAGCTTATTGTGAACTTTCATTTTGTTCAAGTCTGTGGTTTCTCTCATAAGTAAAAAAGTCAAATAAAGTCAATATTCAGGTCAAAAAGTCAACTGTGGTAATAAGCTGTTGATAAGCTGAGGGTATTAAGTTGTCCTGGGGTTATTTTATTGGCTTTTTGTTGAGCCTGGGTATTGGTTTGAGTAAGATCAGTCTTAATTCATCATTTTCTGAATTTGTAAGTTCATTTTTAGCTTAAGTTTTGCTCTAATCTGTTCTGCTTATTATGGTACTATTTGCTTATTGGTTTCTGATTATTAGATGATAAGTAGCTTATTTGGTTATAGTACTAGTGGTATTGTAGCATAGATCAGTCAATCTTAGTGTAAAATAAGCAAATGTCCATTATTAAGGAGTGTTTGGTTATAGCTTATGATGAGTGATTCAGTACTAGTTACTGTTGTATTGCCATTTTATTAGATTTGTTTGAGCTTATGGGTAAAGGTTTACAAGCAGTATGCATTAGATCTTAAGCTTTTAGACTGAGTTGAGGATTTTTGATTCAATAGGTGCATCATTAGAAGTAGACTGCTCATTTAAGTTTTCTTACAAGCTGAGCTTATATGATGAGAGATTTTAGCTTTTTCATGTTCAATTAAGTGGTCAGAGTTAGAACACAAGTTTAATTTTTAGTGTCATTAAGTTTTGCAAAAGTTAAGTGCATAGCCCATTCTCTGCTGCACCAGGGCACTTTTGTGCATGATTTTAAGTTTTTTTTTAGCTGCTGAACTGAAAGGAATTGGGGCTTATTAATCTTTGCTGAGACCCTGATTTTTTTGTTTACAAGTAATTCACAAAGTAGGATTTTAGTGCATCATCTGGTTTCAGCATTATTAGCTTATTAAGTAACTCAAATCAGGCCTGCAATAAGCCCATAAGACCTGTTGCAGACCTGATTCAGATTTGGTGTCTAAGTGTGTCTGTTCTTGGACTCAATTGAGCATCAATTGATTTACAAATTTTGGGCATTCTTGGATCTTAAGTACTCTGTCATATGAACTTTGAGGTTTTGCTTTTGGATTCTCCCAATTAGATCTGGTCTAGCTTATTATTAAGCTGCAAAGTGGGGTGTTGGGTGACTGCTATTACTCATCATTGTGACTGCTCATCTGCTTATTCTGCTTCTGCATAGTGCTAATTTGTGATTTTTCAGTTGTTCTCAGTTTCATTTAGTATAATTGTCAGTATTTGATCATTTGATAATTTTTGGATAGTTATTGCTTATTTTGTGCTTAATTCACAACTGCTTTTTGGGCTGTTCTGCTTATTAGGGTTAATTCAGTTCTTGAATTTATTTTTCCTAGATTTAGAATTAAATTTTAGAATTACTCAGAAATTTTCAGAATTTTCCAAAGTGTTTTACTATTTTTAAATCATTTAAATAGTTTTAATTAGTTTTTAATTCATAAAAAATTATTAAAAAGTCAAAAAAAATATTTTTCTTTTTCCAAAAATTTTCTTTTATCAGTTTTAATATAGGAAAATTATTTTTATATTTTTAGGTTTTAAATTTTAGAAAATCATTTTTATTTACGTTTTAAATTTCGTCGTGTAACGTTTTTTTAAAATTACGGTTTTCATGTTTAGGTTCGTATGCTTAGTGTAATTGTACTTTTAGCTTAATTAGTTGTTTTCATTTAATATTTCATTGTTCGTAGTGCAAAATCACAAATCACCACTTTTTCACACACATTCACCACACGTATTCGACAACGTCGCGACAACTCGATATTCGACCTTCGTTGGGACACGACCCGGGGAAAACGCATGCGTTGCCTTTTCCTTTGGAAAAATATATACTAAAAAAGATAAATCATTAGCTTCATTTTAAAAACTCGCATGTATACAAAACGTGTATACATATAACCCAACAAACTAAAGATAAAATTTCCTACCTACCTAAGATATTTTCTAGCCAGCAAAACATGCCACCTCCCCAAATACTGGTCACGAACAGTAGATACAAATGATTGGTTTGAAGTCTTTGAAGTCAATAAGAACGTGTGTAAATTCTTCTATAAAGCTATCCTAACCTACCACCTTCTATCCTACCCTCATTCTACTCTCTTTCACCTCACAAAATACTCTTAGAAAGCCAGGAGCCTTCTGTGACAACAAGGAAGATTTGTCGAGTAAAAAGGAGCATATACGTTTAATGCATCTTAAAGGCTAGCGAAGTGGGTTGCTTGTTCCTGTGTTCCATTCGACTTTCATAGTTTCCTTCACCACCTTTCTAGAGTGAAGTAAGTATCTCATTCTATCACAGTTTCCACGTTAAGCATCTTGTTCATGCATGGGTTATATATATACTCGAACGTGTCTTTCCTTTTCTTTACATATCGTTAGCACACATAATAAGTTCACAAGAAGTGACAACTTCAACTGAGGAAAGTTAGAAATCACCCTACACACTACTTGCACGTTAAAATAGTATCTCATGCATCACGTTCTTTTATTCTCGAACACATATGTGATCACGTACAATATATATATATATATATATATATATATATATATATATATATGATTTCTCTACGAACATTAACATGGTGTAACCCACAAGCATATGTCGAACTCACCCTCGACTCTCACGTTAGGAACTCACTTCATGCATTATACCGAACCTATAAGAACTTTAATAATACACGTACAAAAAAAATATAGGAAAAACACTTAGAATAATCTAAGTGTTTTACTACCAAAACAGTCCCAAGTAGCCTTAAAAATGACTTCATATCTCACGATATAACTTAATGACCATGCCCTTTCTTTACACGACCTGTTAGACCACACTACTAACTACACTTTTCGTATAAACATCTTATAAAAACACTCAAGTTTCGACCCTTAAAAATAAGCAAACTAAAACGCAAAAACTGTTTGAGAACAACTAAAATTAGCGAAGTGGGTTTTATAACCCACTGAACTGTTTTGTAAGTTATGAATAAGCTGACCTTTTTGGCACTTAAATATATTAAATGAGATTAAAAATGGACTTTTGACATACCCAACTCACCCCCAAACGTACGAATACAAACTTGTTAATGGGCTTAGTATCATGGCTCGATAAGGGCCCAATGTGTAGAAAATAAGCTACTAGCCGAATACGCTGTTAAAATAAGCTTCATTTATCTTAAATATAACTTATAAAAAGTCGCCTACCTTTTTCCCACATTATTTACACTTTTGGACTAAACATGTAACGCATTTCCACGTTAGAGGACTAAAACTGCCAACCTGAGAAACTTATGGACTGAAGCTGTGAAAATAGTTTATAGAGGACTTAAATTGACATATTATTGAACTCCAAGCATTATATGGACATATGGGCAAATATTGGACTACTATGGACTATGGACTTAACCGAAGGACTAACGACGTAACGCACGCACAGTTTGGGTAAAAAGTATAAAATCTGAAAAGGACAAGGACCAACTATTTCCACTTGACATTCTTATTTTATTTTCTATTTTTCACCCCTCACTTCATATGCATTTTACATTCTAGTTGTGCATTATTTAAGTTTCATTATTAGAAATTTAGCGACTTCACTTTGCATATCATTTCAGCATATTTTGAGAAGGTAATATTTTGGGTCAATTGATATAAGAATCAAGATTATATTATAGATATATTATTTTTTTAACTTGAGGCATTTTAAGCATATCACACTCATATCACCGATCAAATCGTTATACGATTTCTCATTTCCACATTCGTTATTAGTAGTAAGTCAGACTCTTAGACTTCGCTTATATTCAGGTTTCGTATTGAAGAAGTTTTCGTGATCGTTTACTTGATCTTATAATTCCATCTTGTCAGATACACCCAAGGTGAGTCGTGGCCCCTCTTTTCATTGTTTGTGTTAATAACTTTTGGGGGAGATACATGCTTGAAAATATTTTACTCACTTATCAATTATATGATTTGCTTGACGTTTATACTTCTATGAGCACTTTGAAAACTCTTATGACTTACCGTGAGTCGTGGCCCCTCTTTTCATTGTTTGTGTTAATAACTTTTGGGGAGATACATGCTTGAAAATATTTTACTCACTTATCAATTATATGATTTGCTTGACGTTTATACTTCTATGAGCACTTTGAAAACTCTTGTGACTTACCGTGAGTCGTGTCCCCTCTTTTCATTGTTTGTGTTAATAACTTTTGGGGGAGATACATGCTTGAAAATATTTTACTCACTTATCACTTATATGATTTGCTTGACGTTTATACTTCTATGAGCACTTTGAAAACTCTTATGACTTACCGTGAGTCGTGGCCCCTACTTTTAATATTGTTTTAATAACTCTTTTGGGGGAGATACATGCTTTAACTGTTTTAAGTTACTTTTATACTTGGGAAACTCTCATGATTTACTCAAAATCATCAACTATGCTTTACGTGTTTTGAATTACCATTTGGAAAGAATATATGCTCCTTATACTTGTAACTTGCTTGCTAGCTGAAACACTATGATTGAAAGATAACATTTCAACTTCTTGTTGTAACATGATGCCGAGACTCATTATATGTATTCATATAGCAACTGAATGTACAGTTAAATTCACTATGATATTTCTACATGTCACTAGAAATAATTGCCAAGAATAAAATACGCATATTATTTGAACCCTGAAACCTATATTGCCTAAGTTTACTTTATTGCCATAAAGTCCCTCGATCATGAGCCATTAATCACTGCGGTGAGCGCGAATATAGTGAACAGCGTCGAAACCTGTTAGAGGCTGACAACCTATCCCACTAAATACTTGGACGGAATGCCTATATGGTTAGTCGTATTTAGTCGTGATACACTATATTTGAGAAAAATAGGAATTGGCAAATCACCTATTACATGAGGGCAAAACTTTCATCATTAATTTGATGAACACCTCCGTTTTACGGTACACTGTTAACGTTTTGCGTGTCATGAGGCTTGGGGCAACATAACTAGGATACAGCTGTATTTAGTTAAACACCACTCCACACTGATAAATTTCAGACACTAGATTAATGTTTTCACTATGTGTTAGAATGATGGATTCTGTATTTGAAACTTAATTGTTATCATATGTGACTTAGTTGTGACTTCTAATAAAGACAGCCCAAATTGCTTGATATATCGTTACTTTTAAACGTTGACCCAACACATCATTTCGAGCGTATATCAACGTAGCTCGTTTCATTTAAAACTTGAAACTTATGATCACTTGAGATCATACATGAATTATTTGTGGATTTTTATTCAACTCAACTTGTTATTTATTTCATGAAGATTTAGTATTTATTTCGACAATCAATGTACACCTCTTCAAATTCATTGAAAGAAAGTTATTTTCTATTAAACTCCACGAACTCACCAACCATTGTGTTGACATTTTAAGCATGTTTATCTCAGGTAATTAACGGAGCAGGACAAGACACGGAGCGGGCATCTTATACTCTGATAAATAAAATGGTGTAAAATCAAATATGTCATTCTTTCCAATTTATCACATTTTTGTGGGATTTTCATAACAGATATTTTTCCTTTGCACCAAAACTATTATTTTGAATGACATATAACTTTCAAAACGCCTCTTCCAGGCCATTTTCTGAAATTTTAACTCGATCCTCACCGTAACACCCTAATTATTTTTCCGCTGCCACAAAACAAATTAGGGGGTGTTACACTTCTTAATGGTTAATTTCTTTGAAAAAGTGGTTGGCAGGAGCATGAATAAAGAGGAACCACCTATGTGAATGTTGAAGTTTTGCCGCTTCTGGGAGCTTAGGACTTTTGGTTCTTACAACATTTATGAATTGGATATAGACACATGGCTTGTAAAGTGTCAGGAGCATATAAGTGTCTGAAAACTTGTGTGTATTTTATCTTCAGGTATTCAAATGGGTTGAAGGGTTCAATTCTTAGAACACCCTGATTCTCGAATATTTGAACGTGTAATGTACTAAGATGGAAATTCAATCCTCATGATATTTTCGTTTATGCACATGTTTTGTTTAATGTCTAATTTTCATGCAAAGGAAGTGAACTAAATTTGGGGAGGATTGTTGGAAAATTTAGTGCACTTGAGGGATCAGTTCACACCAGGTAATGGGTCAGGAGGTACGGAGTGTACACCCATCAGGTCCATGACTACCCTGAATCTGATAGTGGTTGGGAGTAACTCATCAAAAGGTTTAATCATTCACAGAGTTACTACTGCTAGTACTTTGTTAGTACTGCTGGAGCAGAGTTACTATTGCTAGTACTAAGTTAGTACTGCTAGAGCAAGTTACTAAGTTAGTACTGTTGGGATAAGTATGTAACTACTTTGACCTATTCAAGTGGCAGTTAAAACTGCCTTTATGACTACGTTTAATTGGTCATGTAACCACTATTGGCTATAAAGGGGATAAATATGAGGCGATTAATTGGCCGATTAATCCTCTTAATTCCATTTGACTAGCTGTGAGTATTTTCCTATATATTAGAAATCAATCATGCATGAGGAGAGATATAACAGAGAACATAAACACTTGAAAGCAAAAGGGTTATTGATTGGTGCCTAAATCATTAACATACATTTGGTCTTATCCCAAGTAGATATTCGTGATACCCAGGCATTAGGTTCGAATAGTTTACTTTGGAAAGTGATAACACGATTTCAAGTGATATCCGGTAACCATTATTGGTACGTAGTTAGGTTATTGATTATCTTCACCCTGTCCTGGGCTTATAACCACCAACAGAGAGTAGCTAATAATGTTGTATCAGATTAGTTCTTTTTTACTGCAATATTCTATGTGGATGTTTTGGATTGCTATTAGAATATGACAGTGTGATTATGAGTTTGTAGTGTTTTGCAAGTGCCAACTTAACTATAGATATTCTATTAATTTTGTTAGACCTTAATATTTTTTAGAATCTCATTCTTATTTCTGTTGCAGATTATTATGTCAAACGAATGTAGACTTAGTGGTCCTAGAACAGAACAAGAAAAACAGAAACACGTCCGTAGGTGGCGTTCACACATGTGGGTCTCGTAGCTTTACAACAACCAGGAAAGTCGTTGTAAGATATCTCTACTTTTCCCTTTTCTAATATATTTTATATTGCTACTGATATTTATAAATTATAATAAGAGTTAATTACATAAATGGTCACTATGGTTTGACGGTTTTTTCACTTTCAGACACTAAAGTTTTTTTTTTGCTGGTTCAGTCACTGTGGTTTGCATGTGTTACGGATCCAGTTCATATCCGAATGAAATGGCCAAAAAGCCATTGTCATATTCTTTTTCAAATCTTTTGACAATTAAGTAACGGCCGTTAGTCCTTTAGACTAACGGCCGTTAGTAAATAACCGAAAATTTGGTTTTCTAACGTTTTCGTCCGTTTTTATACCTTTTCGTCCGGTCTTTATACGTTTTCGTCCGTTTTTACATGTTTTCATCCGTATTTACACGTTTTCGTCCGTATTTACACGTTTTCGTCCGTTTTTACACGTTTTCGTCCGTTTTTACACGTTTTCATCCGTATTTACATGTTTTCGTCCGTATTTACACATTTTCGTCCGTATTTACACGTTTTCGTCCATTTTTACCCGTTTTCATCCATTTTTACACGTTTTCGTTTGTATTTACACGTTTTCATCCGTATTTACACGTTTTCGTCCGTATTTACACGTTTTCGTCCATTTTTACACGTTTTCGCTCGTTTTTACACGTTTTCATCCGTAGTTACACGTTTTCATCCATTTTTACACGTTTTCGTCTGTTTTTACACGTTTTCATCCGTTTTTACACGTTTTCATCCTTATTTACACGTTTTCATCCGTATTTACACGTTTTCATCCGTATTTACACATTTTCGTTCGTATTTACACATTTTTGCACGTTTTCGTCCGTTTTTATACATTTTCGTCCATTTTTATACGTTTTCATCCGTTTTAACATGTTTTCGTCCGTATTTACACGTTTCATCCGTATTTACACATTTTGTCCATTTTTATACGTTTTCATTCGTATTTACACGTTTTCGTCCATTTTTATACATTTTTGCACGTTTTCATTTGTTTTTACACATTTTCGTCCATTTTTGCACGTTTTTGTTTGCTTTTACACATTTTCGTCCGTTTTTACACGTTTTCATTCATTTTTACACTTTTCGTTCGGTCTTTTATACGTTTTTGTCCGTATAAAAATGTGTAAATGTGGATGAAAAGGTGTAAAACGGACAAAAACGTGTGAAAACGTACGAAAATGTGTAAATACTGATGAAAACGTGTAAAAACGGATGCAAACGTGTAAATACGAAACAAAATGTGTAAATACGGACGAAGACGTGTAAAAACGGATGAAAACATGTAAATACGGAAGAAAACGTGTTAAAACGGATGAAAACGTGTAAAAATGGATGAAAACGTGTAAATACGGACGAAAACATGTAAATACGGACGAAAACTTGTAAAAACGGACGAAAACGTGTAAATACGAACGAAAACATGTAAAAACGGACAAAAATGTGTAAATACGGACGAAAACGTGTAAAAATAGATGAAAACGTGTAAATACGGACGAAAACGTGTAAAAACGGACGAAAACAAGTAAAACGGACGAAAACGTGTAAATACGGATGAAAACGTGTAAAAACGGACGGAAACGTGTAAATACGGACGAAAACGTGTAAATACGGATGAAAACTTGTAAATACTGATGAAAACGTGTAAAAACGGAGGAAAACGTCTAAAAACGGACGAAAACGGGTAAATACTGACGAAAACGTGTAAAAACGAACGAAAACGTGCAAAAACGGACGAAAAGGTGTAAAAATGGACGAAAACGTATAAAGGACTAACGACCGTTAGTATAAAGGACTAACGGTCGTTACTTAATTGTCAAAAGATTTGAAAAAGAAGATGACAAGGGCTTTTTGGTCATTTCAATTCGGATATGGACTGGATCCGTAACATATGCAAGCCAAGTGACTGAACCAGTAAAAAAAAAATTAGTGACTGAAAGTGAAAAAACCGCCAAACCATAGTGACCATTTATGTAATTAACTCTTATAATAACTTCAATAAACATGACTTATGTAGGAAAAAGTAATTAAGTGCCCTATGGGATCCACCAAGTTTTACACTTATGCCCGTACGTTCAAAGCAACAAGGCCACTGTTGGTTCAACAGTCAGGTGGGTTGGCTGACGTAGATGGTTCAGCTGGGGAAGGAGAGTCAGATGGGGTAGGTGGGTCAGATGGTAAAGACGGGTCAAATGAGGTATGCGGGTCAAATGGGGAAGGAGGGTCGACCTCAAGTGAGGTAGATGTGGTCGAGCCGGTATGGGTTAATGACAAGTCACGTGAACATATTGTGAGTGTCGTGACCTTGTTATGCTTTATAAACAAACACTACAAAACAAATGCCATTTAATGTACCCATGAAAAGACAAATTTGAACAAAATTTAAGTTTATTAGTTACTCATTTGACAAGCTTTTGAATAGCCAATTTGTTAGTACATTAAAAGATAGAATCTCAGTAAATGGTATTGTGAGGGTGCTTGTACATACATTTTTGTGGGTAACTAGAAACAAATACTATATCTATACACATGCATATTCTTTAAAAAGAGAGTTACAATGTAAAAGTACCTGCACATTGTCAACTGTGGTTGCTTCATAATTCATATGTTTAAACAATAAAAGTAAAGAAAAGAAACATAAATTCTGTGAAGTGGGTTGATTGAAATAAATGTATGAAATGTCATAACCATTTGAGTTAAGAAGTCATTCTTGTGTTCTGATTCATAACTAGTTATGTATTATCATGTAAGCGTATTTGACCATTTCCAACTGTTTATTAAAGGGTGTTTGGATTTGTATTTTAAAGCTTGATCACTTAATTCAGTTTTCTTATTTGAATAAACATATTTAGTATTTAAGACGTATTGGTCTTAAATACTAATTCAGTTTGGATTTGCATTTCCAATTGTTTATTAAGGGGTGTTTGGATCTGTAATCAAGTCTCCGTGAGTCTGTTATGTTTCGTGTCTGCCCCAGGTATTATCTTTGATCTGTATTTTTTTGTACAGTGTAGGGTGGCCTGGTGAATTGTTTTAGTGCTGTCTTTATAGATATTTTGGCTTGTGGTCCATAGTGATTGATAGGTTGTTGTATTTTTTAAGGGTGGGCTTATACGTCATTGTTTTGAAGGTCTTAGGTTTAGTCCAAAGCACATTTGTGGTTTTTTCTTCTGTTTGGGGTCTGCCTGGCTGCCTGCTATGACCCAAAACCCATTACTGACTTAAACCCCTTTTAATAATTAGATAACCTTATTTACTTATTAACAATGGTTTCTATTATAGGAGAAATATCAAGCATGTATGATTGAGACCCATGGCGAGGACGTTGAAACACACCCCCATAACCAAGAAACATGGAATAAAGTCACTCCAGTGAACAGAGGCAATACACATGGGGCAGGAAAATCATCTGATCCCATATTTGTGTTGAAAGGAATACCTTCCACTCCCAGCACCACTACGTTGTATCCGCCTAATGCGGTAAGTTTATCACTCTATGCTTATATCAGGTTTACATGAATTGGAGGTAAAGTTAATTACTTTTGTGGATAAAAAAAGTACACTATATGTTGAAATGGGTTAAAACTGATAAGTGTGTCTGGTATCATTTTTGAATAAGTTGAGTAGGGTATTTCTGCATTAAAACGAGTTATAATGGGTTTAAAAATGGTGATTTGTATGTTGAAGTATTGCAAAAGTCTTTCGAAGAGCTGAAGCAAGCGAGAACACGAGATAAAGAGCTTTTTGAGGAAGCTAAAGAAGAGAACAGAAAGCAATATGAAGAAAAACTTAAGTCTCATGTGTTGACAATGAAGGAAGAAATGGTGAAAGAAGCGAATGCAAAGATTGCTGAGATGTTTGCACAATATACACAACAACCTCTCATTCCCCCTCCATAGTAAATAATATGTGTGTTTGGTAAAGCTTTTGATACACTCTCTAACTCTAACTCGTATCAGTGAGTTGGATAGAATGTTTTTGATAACATTTATATGATATTTTGGATATTCGGATGATTACTATATTCGGTTTGATTTGCATAGTTATAGATTTGGCTTTAAATTATTGTGTATTACAGGATAAAATAGAAGGCCGGGAGGCTCAATAATGCTATTAAAAAAAAAAAAAAAAAAAAAAAAAAAAAAAAAAAAAAAAAAAAAAAACGTTTATGTTTTTGCAACGGATTTACAACTGCATTAACGAAGTTTAAATATCGATTTTGCAATAAGAAATTTCTGTTGCAAAATCTTATTGATGCAAGCATGGCTGCAAATTTTTGTTGTTGCAAAAGGTGCCATTGCAAAACCCGTAGCAAATTATAACCGTTGCAAATTATGTGTTAGATGCAAAAAGTATTCGTTGCAAATTTGTGGGAAAAAGTTTTCGTTGCAAAAAGAGAATATAGCTCCAACGAATTATCTTTCATTGCAAAATGGTTGCAAAAAAATTTCTGCTTGTTGCAATTCGGTTGCAAATTAAATTTACATGGAGCCTTTTTGCAATAGTCGGAATTTGTTGCATTTCCGTTGCAAATAACCTTTTGCAACGGATTTGCATCATATTTGGACGGTTGCATTAGGTCTGTTTTGTTGTAGTGACATATATCTTTGATTTCTTACGAAACATATCAATTGTTAATATTTGTATCATGTGTTACATACTCCTTTGTATCTATTTCGTATGAAAAAACTTCCCGCAAATGATGAACCTTAATCATCGACATTTGACCCGTTTGGTAGGAGCTTTTTTGGGAGCTGTTAGTTTTTTTTTACAAAAATAATTTCCTCTAAAATAAGTAGCTCCGTTTGGATACATTAACTTCAAGCTTTTATTTCAAACAAACAGCTCCTAAATGAAAAGCTGATTCATGAAGCCTTTTATACATCTTGGAGCTGTTAAAACTTTAAATTACTGATATACCCTTCAAACATTTGTTTACAATTATAAATATGTCCTTTTATGTCATTTTACATCTTATAATTACATTTAACAGCTAACTTACCAAACACTATTATTAAAAAAAAGATACAACTTGTAGTTCATGTTAACAACTTTGCAGTTTACAGCTTACAGCTTACAATTAACAGCTTACAACAGCTAGTTTTAACAAACATACCCCATTAGCTATATGTCAAGTATGTCACTGTCGTTTAGAAACACGATAATCAAAATTTTGATATCGGACACGACAAAAGTAATGTATGTTATTTGTAACAAAACACTATAGCTGAAAACTATGCTAATAGCTACTCCGTAAATAATAATAATGGAATCCAATGACCACAAATTGACAAATATGAAGCTTACATCATTTTCTGTGTAGTGGCGTGGAGAAACACGGATTTATATGTGTTTTTGTTGTCTCAATAGATAGTTCTTTCGTTACTTACTTTTATATGGGAATCCGGCATCGATCTAGATTAAATGTATTAATACCATTTATTTCGATAAATATATGTTGTCGTTTTTTTTCTATGAGGTTTAAGTTCACTGATATATAACTACTTAAACTGGGTAAAGCTTTTTTTTTTTTAAAGGTTGACATGTCTACTTTATGTTTGTTTACACAAAGCCCTTTTATCGGGCTCGACGACCTCTTGTGTGGTTATATTTGTTGATGTTCTAAACCGTATCAACTGATATCTCGTGAGCCTAATATGAATTGGAAATGAAGACTTTAGCCTTTTGTTTAGAAGTGGATAGAATTTGGAAAAAATCAAAACATATTAATTGTGTAATATTTTGCAGGAATTTTTTTCCTTGTTAGAAAAGATGTGGTTATTTAATATCAAACATGCTCGAGGTGAAGAGTTCATTGAGTTGTTTTCGATCGTGTTATGCAATATGATTGATGTATCAAATGTTGTTAAGATCGAGATCTTACCTAAGATCGTTTTTGTCTTTGCAAGATCGGAATCATAAGATTGGATCTAGATCGTAAGATCCCACCAAAGTGTCTTGTTTTGCTAATAGGCGTTGATGGATCATAACGTTAAACACTAATACATATCTATTTAATATCAGACACGAATTTATAAGATGGCCTAAGAAAAATTTTGTCATTCATACATCATGATAATAAAAAGGGGTTTCTAACTTGAGCCCTAGGGGCAGAGGTTAAGAAGTCAAGGACTCACGACCTACAAAAAATACACAAAAAAGACATTTTTTTTGTACCCTGAATGATTTGAGTCCTTTTTTGTTGGTTTCTGATTTCTTAACATGTGCCTCTAGGGCATAAGTTAGAAAGAAAAACCCTAATAAAAATAGTGAAATACCTTTCATTTTGTTCACTGATTTTCTGTATTGGCACTTCAAGTTGAAAGCAATGTCAAATTGCTATTTAGTAACTTGTCGAAGTGTCAAACCGCGTTCATTTAGGTACTTGCATGTTGTTAAAATCGTGGGCGTGCCACGCTTCAATATGCTTGCAATATTCAGACGATAGGTTGACCCATAAGATCGCGATTCACTGCCCGGCATCTATGTTTGAACTTAGTTTTAACACCAACAAATATTCATCAAACCAATAAATAGCATAAGTGACCCTTGATAGGAATGGTGCCTCGTAATAAAAAGAATAAAAAGACCAAGACGTAAGAATTGCATGTGAATAGAACATAATATTTTGTCCATATTTGTTAGTTTTCAACATATTGGAAAATATGTATACGCATTTAATTTAATAGTGGAAAAGGAAAATCATTGTCGGATATCTATAACTAAATCTTTGACAAAATTGTATAGATCTAAAATTGGTCGATATGCGCTCATATTTTATTTAACTTTTTTTTTCAGAAGTATATATTTATCGACGTAAAACCTTTTACGCAGAAAGTAATAATTACTTTAATACTCAATAGACAGCACAAATTACATAAAGCCAATCACACATAAGGGTGAAAATAAAATTATCCTTTGCCTAAAAAACACTAGAACATTTTAGTAGCCCTTTAATTATCTTAACAAGACAATATATATGCCATCAATTGTCAAAGTCTAATAAAACCATTCTTAATTTTGCATAAATATAAATGGTCCAGTCGTTGGATGTGACCAGAGGGAACAAGACAAAGCAACAAATATCGTAAGAACAGTCGCACCAATGGTAAATTATATGTTTTCAACGTTCACATCACTTCATAAGAAATATTCATAGAGAAAATTTAACATCAATCAATATGTCAGAAATGTATTTATAATTTTTAACCTTTAGACAGAAGGGAGTGGGGCTACCTAACTAAGGGGCGACTCGAGACACGTGGCGCTGAGTCAGCATATTGGGTAGCTTTTAAAAAAAAAGGGAGTGGGGCTACCCAGGAGGGTGGGCCGACTCGCGACACGTGGCACTTGTAATTATTTTTTTTTTTTTTTTTTTTTTTTTTTTTTTTTCAATATTAACTTATTAATAATAACTAAAAATACATTTTATATAAATAATAACTAAAAATACATATTAAAAATTATTCTTATAACTAAAAATACATATTAAATACTAATAAAACATAAATATTACATAATTGTTATACCTAATAATACTAAAAATTATTCTTCATCACTAACAAATTCGTCGACTTCTGGAGGCGCGTTTTCTTGTTCATTCGGGCCACGATTATCCCATAAATGATCCACCAAAACCGCCTTAAGAATATTGTGTGTTTCGCGGCTTCTAACGACATTTGAATTCTCAATCCGTTGCTCCATTGGAGTTTCTTGAGTCCAATACTCGGGGTTCAATGTTTGGTCGTGCTCGTTGAAATCTTGACAATATGCCTCGTCCTTATCCTCCAAAATCATGTTATGGAGAATAATACAAGTATACATGACGTCATGCATTTTCTCCTTGTCCCAATATCTTGATGGAAAACTAACAACTTTCCACCTCTTTTTCAAAACCCCGAACGCTCGCTCAATATCCTTTCGTGCCGACTCTTGTTTCTTCTTAAAGTATTTTCTTTTTTCATCAATTGGGTCGGTGAAAGTCTTCACAAAGGTAGTGTATTCCGGGTATATGCCATCACTCAAATAATACCCGGCTCTGTAATAATTACCATTTGCATAAAAAGCAGCTACAAATTGAAAATGAAAACGTGTTAGTAAAACATAAAAAGTTATAAAATACATAATTCATTTATTAAAAAATATAATAACCTGTTGGCGCCAACCCAGATATAATTTCTTCAAGTATAGGTGAAGACTCAAACACGTTGATGTCGTTGTTTGATCCTTGCTGACCAAAATAAGCGTTCCAAATCCATAAATCGGTAGACGCAACCGTCTGAAGTATCAACGACGGTTTCCCAATATCCCCTCGTGTGTGTGTGCCCCGCCATGCGGTCGGACAAATCTCCCAGGGCCAGTGCATGCAATCAATACTACCAATCATGCCCGGGAAACCATGAACCTGCTCATGCACCTCGTAAATACGTTGTAGATCTGTCCAAGTCGGTCTACGTAGATATGTCGGCCCATACATCTCAATAATACCTATTAATAGTTAAAAAGTAACAATTCAAAAAAAAAAAAAAATAATACTAACTAATAATTCTAACTAAAAATAATACTACTAATAATTCAAAAAAATACTAACTAATAATTCTAACTAAAAATAATACTACTAATAATTCAAAAAAATACTAACTAATAATTCTAAAAATAATACCTTGACAAAATTTAGTCAACGTATCCCGTGAAGTCCTCGCCGACATTTCCAGGTTCTCGTCAAATGAATCGACGCTCGATCCGTATGCTAGTTGACGAAGCGCGGAGGTACATTTTTGTATTGAGGTGAAACCTAACTTCCCACGACAATCATAATTTTGTTGAAAATACGGGTACTCTTCTTCCAAATCATTTGCTATCTTCAAAAAAAGCCGCCTACTCATACGAAAGCGTCGTCGAAATACCCGCGCATCGAATACCGGTTGATCAACAAAGTAAAAACGCATCAACCTCTCGTTTGCCTCCTCTCGACGACGATTCACATACGCCCTTCGTCTAAAAACGGGGCCATCATCTGCTACCCGCTCTTCTTTCACGACTTCAATAAATGTATTAACGGTGTTATAAATGGCACCTTCGATCGCCTCATCTAGTTCCGAAGAATCGGAACTTGATGATGAGGATGAAGAATATTCGAAATCTTCCATGAAATTTTTTTTTCTGTTATGGTGGGTTTTTTTTTATTTAGAAATAAGAGTGTTGTGTGTGCTTTTTTTTTTTTTTTGAAAATATGTGTTGAGTGTGTTTTTTTTTTGGAAAATAGAAAGTTTAAAAAAAAAGAAAAGAAGATATGCCGTTTGATAACGGCTATATTTTTATGGAAGAATGAAATGAAACCGGCGACCTAAATCTATCGCCTGAGGAGCAAATCGCCAGGGGGGCGGTGTTGGGGGCGATCCAGAGGCGATCCAGGCCTATATCGCCTTCTAGCTCGCCTCACTCCCTTCAGCCTTAGAATTGTTTTAATTGATTTATTAGCTAACAAAATCATCTACAATTCTGTATGATAAATTGTTTGATTTTAGTAAGACGTACAGTCCGTGTTATTAGACCTATGTAAGATACGGTAAAAAGCCAAAGCATTCAATACCAGGTTAGAATTGAATGACATTTAATTAGTACTAAGTTCAAATTTGAAGTTAGTGACCCAACTATGAGTTTTCATTCTGATACGAGGGAAACCGTGAGTCACCAATGTTATGTATACCCTAATTAACAGATCACCCGCAAGACCGATGAAGTTTAATTAGTACATGACTAACGTCCAGGGGCGGACCTAGGGGTACCCGGGGTTATGGGAATCCGATTGATATTTTCCGCCTAGTGTAAATTAGCATTAAAAATCCCGATTTCTCGAAATGAACTTGGTCCTGAATATTTTTGTCACATTTTTGGGTAAAAGGGTTTATTCACCCCGGTAAAATTCATTACTCCAAAAAACGTTGAGGTACAATAGGATGAGGGTGATGTCCCTCACCTCAGTCCCTAAGGACACTTACAGACTCGAATATAAGAATGACAAACCATTCTTATAACTTACAATAAAATGAAACTACCAATAATGACAAAAGTAGATAAAAATTTTACAATACTACTCAAGAAACACTTGAGCCTTCTATATCATTATGGCGCTCCATCTTAACTTCCATGAAGAATCCAAACGATCTTCAACGAACATCTATTGGTAAGAATAGTCACACGCAAGACAGCAACATCCTCACCAAAAGAAAATAATAGGGTTACGACCCTAACTTCCATCGACAAACAAGACAGCAGGTGTGCGAAACGATCCATTTGCTAGGAATAAAAACCAAGCATAAGCGTATATGATCAACAGCAGCACCATAACAATAACCCATTAGTCGAACCAATAATAGGGATTAAACCCTAACTTATCCATCATGATCGTAGTAGTTAAATGACAAAGAAACCCATAAGCAAAACTACCCAAACGATCAGCAGCATCCAAAATGATTTTTGAACAAGAATCATAGAACTTGACTTACACAAGATAACTTGACATTCACTCTCCCAAACCCACGTAACAAGGATGAACCACAACCATCTTTACAGAACTTACAAACCCTAAAACGGGCTACCATGAAGAATAACGTGCAGATAATCATCACAAACCTGATCACAAACCCAATAGAATGTCGAAACCCTAAAAAGGTTTCATAAACATGAACGAGCAGCAGTAACCCAACCGATCAGATCCATTATAAACGAAACCCTAAAAAGGAATTCGTGCTTGTAAACAAACCTAACGACCAATCAATTAAATCCAAACGCAGGACGATGGATATAAAAGATATAAGCAGTTAGGGATAGATCTCTGATCGACCAAAACCCAAAGAATGATCGTTATAAATATAACAATGAATAAAATACGATCAGCCAAGTCGATCTTTAAATAGAAGAAGCCAAACCGACTTACATACAATCATAGAATAATAGATCGACTACTAAATCCAAGAGGCGGCTAGAACCGTAAATAATACGAATCAACAGAAACAAATCTGATGAGCAACGATTAAGGGTTTTTAGGGTTATAATCGCCAAGAATGAAACCCTAACACACCAATATTCTATGAAAAACAGATCCATACGCAATCGATTGCATACCAACTAACGAATCAAAGACCAGTTAGAGGTAGAGAGGCGATTATGTAAAAGATTGTAGCAAGAACAGCAAAGGGATATTGGCAGCCATAAGAGGGACGATTTCCAAAACCCTAGAAAAACACAAACCGAATCCAAAAAAACAACCAGCAATCATTCAAAACCATCAATGAATCTGATTAGAATCAAATCATAGAAGGAAAATCATGATGAATGGACGAATATAGAGGAAAAACGATTTGAAAAAAAGTTAGGGATAAGAGGGAATCGGAAATCGCCCCTAGTGGGAGAGACTTTTTTTTTACCCACTCAACTGTAGAAATGACCTTGGTCCTGAATATTTTTGTCACATAAATACATGTCTTGTTTAGTTAGTCGACTAATATATCAAAAAGAAATAAATGCATGGTTCATTTATATATTCCTTTATGTTCGTGAAAAAAAATTGTACATCCGATGATTTAGAGTCCTGGGTCCGCCCGATGCTGACGTCCTTTCATGATTCTAGATTATAGGGCTAGTGGGTTGGCTCCAAGGAGTTGCACCTTACGAGATTCGAACAAATGAAATCTTATTAAGACTGAGATAGAAGCTCTTACTGCTAGGCTGATAAAACCTTATTACCATATAGTATATAGTATATACCAAGAACCATTTTTTGGCTATTAAAGTTTAACACGATCCTACTAAATGGTGCATAAATTCTCAATATGGTGTACGGGACCAACATGCACAAAGGACAAGAAACAATGCTATAAATATAGTACGAACAGTCACCACCAGTCCACCACCATCATCAAAACCGTCGGCCCACCACCACGAGTGGCTATGGTGATGACAGTAAGTCAGTGATTAACAATGACAAGGCCCAGCCCAATGTCATCATCCTTAGTGGACTTCCTTTGCAGTACATCACGTGTGTGGGTGGCCAGCATGTCTAAATTATGTCGCGCATGCACACGTGTGTGAGTATATATAAAAGTCATGCATTAGTTTTTATTTACTGAAAAAGACTTCCATTATCTTGTTACTACAATTGTCACCCTTCTGCCCAGCAAATAATCCATGATATGTCGCGTTCTATGCCCCAATTCCTTATTCAAAAGCCACCAACAATCGCCACTCGCGTTCTATGCCCCAATTCCTTATTCCCAATTCCTCAAGTTCTAAATTGAACTACTCACTAATCACCAACCTTAAGTTAATGCATGTATCCGACCCGAAATATATTTGGTTAATAATGAACAAAACATGATAAGTAGACGGAGTAAGTTTTGGGAAGATCGATAGAACAAAACATTATTGGATGAGAGTTTTCATAAAATGGAGCTTTGAAGAGAAAGTGATTCTCGTATATTTTCATCCTGATGAAAGATGTACAACGAATCACATACATATATGTTACTAGACTATTAAAGTTTCTGCTCTAAATAACTAATTTTTTTATTCGGTAAGAATATCGGCCTTCCAAAATTAGGTCAAGGGTTTGAATCAAACGAGGAGAAAATTAATCTTCTTGTGGCCACGAAGTTAATCTTTTGTATGTATTAGATCCCTTCGATCGAGCGACAACTTCGATCGAAGTTAATGTTTCTAACTCGGAAAGTCCGCGAAGTTAATGTTTTGTATGTATTAGATCCCTTCGATCGAGCGACAACTTCTAAGGAAGGTCTTCAAATCTTCATTCACCTTTGGAAATTATGTGGTAAAGATATGCTTATAAATGACTCAATTTTTTTACAAATCAACAAGTTTGACATGTGCTCATTATTAGATGATAAGTAAGCCCAAACCCGTTTGTGGGTTTAGAGTTTCTAGAGTTACCTCTATATATTCCCAAACCCGTATGTGAGTTTAGGGTTTATTTATCATCTAATACTCGTAGGGCTTAATGGTTATATAATTTAGTTAACATTTCATGGTTGTTACAACTTTATCATTGTTCGTCTACATAAAAAGATCATTCTTGCCGGTGTACGCAATTAACTAAACTATGTTAAATCTTGAAATTTTACTTATTCAATCCGATCATATTTATAAAAAAGAGAAACACATGAAAAATTCTGGTTTGAAATGAGTTTTTGTTTGCTCCAAGAAAATGGTTCAAATAATGAAGATTTTTAAGAAAAAACCTTCACTATCTCTTAAATGCAATTGCCACCCCTCGACCATACATATATCCTATGACATGTCATCATCTGTATATGGACCAACTTCGTCCCATCTACACTAACATTAAGTAGGGACAAAAGACAAGTATAGCAAAAAAAAAAGCATGTAATTTATAAAAAAAAATAAAAATAATTCATCTCATATGTAACACCTTTTTCACCAACCAATAAACAAAATTAGCAAAAATCATGTAGTCCAATTTGACATAAACCTACACCAAAATCTAAGAAATCCAAACTTATCGCCATTATGCCCTTATATAACTAAAACCATATTTTCTATAGTTTCTTTTAAATTCTAAAGACAAAAGTGATTGACAAAATTAAAAATAGACAAGAGAGATAATAGTGTACAAATGTCAATGTTTAGTGGCTAGAAAGATGAAGTAGAAACGAGTTTTAGATAAGTATAGCATCACTCTCCATGAGTCCATGTTAAATCTCATATCAAGACATCATTAAAATACAAAAAAATAATTTTGTGAAAGTGAAATAAAGCAAGATTAGAACAAAGAACAAAAAAAAACAGAAAACAAAGTGGAGAAATTGCAGCTTTGAAAAAGTAAAAGGGTATATATGTTAGTGAAAAAAGAGAAATGTTGTTGATCCCAAGAGTATTGTTTTTGTTTTTTTAATGAAAATATTGCAATTTTAAGTGGAGCGTGCGGGTGCTAAATAAAGTTGGCGATGTTTGATGTTTCATATCCTCGATCAAAAATTATGTAACACGATTCGATTCACTTTTTTTTATTACTTTTCTTCTGTTTCATGTGAAAATTATTGAATTTTTTGTTTTTGGAAATGTAAGATGTGGACCACATTAGTAGACAGTAAAGCTATGGTAACTTATTGGTTAAATATCGACATCGAATCTCTTTATTGTGTAACCTTTAAAAATGATGTATACACCAAAATGTAAGAGTTTGTGAAAAGCTATACATTAGAATTTTTATATAAGTACTTAACTAAGGTTATCACACAATAACTATTTTTTCTTTCTTTATTTCTCTGAATGATCTTAGTGAGTGTTTAAAAGAATTAAAGTATTAACGAATTACTATCTATCACAAACACGTAAAGAAAACTATATAAATTATGTACGAATAAGATTGTTTACGCAACTATTATAAAAGAAGCAATATTATGGGTAAAGCTAGTCGCATTTGGGTTTCTCATTGATGCGATCGAAATCCTGATGAAATAATGAACCTTCCAAACCCGGGTAATGCTCACTCGCTCAGGTAGACTATAAATGTGTGTAAACATTAAATCTGTGAAGTGATCAAGTCGACTTCATGCATCGATGCATGACATCCCGTCTATTTACATGAGGCTAGTAGGGTTTTGGACAAACCTATATGGGAGGATCAACGGTTATCATTCATCAGGTAGACAAACCACTTGTCGACAGATACTTTAGTCTGGTACAAGTATGATAAAATCTTGTGGGTATACTGTGGTGCACGCTCTGCATTCGTTGCGTTTCATCTGCACCACTCTTGCATGAAAGGTGGTGAAACAGTAACGATTGAAATAACAATGATCTCATTAATGTATGCCCGAAATGTTGGAATTTAATAACATGACTACTCATAATTAAACACATAAACATCAAAGTATTGCGGAAGCGTATAGATCATATAACATGTAAGTAATTAACTGAATATAAAAGTATGCGTACCTTTTAGCAATTCTTCAATCAATCAACTTTATGAACCCTAATTAGGGTTTATGTGGACTATAAGAATTACTCCTCACAGTTTTGTAATTCAATCCAAGATACTAACAATAGTGTGTTAGTATCGCGTTCTTGTACACACGTACTAATACCAAGTTAATGTAATGCTAGTTAATAAGAACACAAAACAATTTGTTTATTAAAAACAACCGATCGAATCCCTAAGAGGGGTTTAGTTCGATCGGCACTCAACCAAAAGAAAGGAGAAGAAACTTTAGGATTTGGTATTGTGTGTGCACAAAAGGTACCAAAACAATGACCCTATGTTTGTATATATAGTGTAGAAAACTTGGAAGACAAGTTGGTGTAGGATTGGGTTTCCCCAATCCCCCACCGATCGGTTATGTGCCCAAAGAGTGGATCCGGAACCTTCTTGACCTTAATTTCTATCTATAGTCCTTTCCTTTTATTAGTTAACGGTCGTTAGTCAATTATCGTTAATTACTTAACGTCCGTTAGTCGTTTTGTGTATTTAATAATTAAATATAACCTTTTATATTAAATTATTAATCATTAACTCTTCATACGTAAAGTGTGCAATCCCGTGATCTCGAGTTCGATCCTAGCATACATCTATTAATTTATGTCCATAAACTAACAGCTCCCACTTGGACATATCTTAATAGTGTAATCACATCGGTTAGCGTCTAGCAACACGCCGATGCCTCTAGTACAACTCGAGTAAGGTCTCCTGGAAAAACCTTTTAATGATTCATCATTATTATTATCCTTTTGTCACTAATACCATGTTAAATAAAGATATGGATCTAAGTCATTCTTTATTCAACTATTCTGTTTCTCGTTGTTTGTGATTGAGCAAGATTACCAAATCTTCTGAACGTATTCCAGAAAATCTTGGGCGTGGCCACGCAAACATCTTGTCAACCCTACGAGGGGCCCAGCAGTATTAAACTCCAAAACGAATTTGAAGGGCCTCATGAACTTTGTAACACTTCTGAAAACAATCCTTATGACCACCAGTTACGTATAGCGTTAAATTATTCCACAGAAATGCACTACATTCATGACAGTTATCTGGTATCTCAAGTCTGAGGATAACTATTCATGATTTACTTAATAACAATATCCATAAAGTAAAATCATGTAGTTTGGGATAAGTCCTATATTCAATTCATTGAATATCATGCGAATTTGGTATGTCAACGCATCAATATACTTTCAAGTATATTATACCAAAACTCAGATTTGTCTTAGTTTAATGATATTCCAATATCATTAATTGACAACGGACGATTTAGAATAACTAATTTTATTCACGGATTTAAACATGCCAATATAGGACACAATATATTATAAATGAAAACAAACGTACCAAGTACTTAAATTTATTACAAATAGTAAATGCTTAACATCCTTTATCCAAATACTAAATAGATCAATGCATGATAATTCTAATTGATGAATTATGCCTCAAGTCATGATAATCATACTTGTTAGCAAGTTATAAATCAATCAACTTTGATCTATCATAATTGTGTGAATACTTATTTCCAAAATTCAACTAGTGAAGTTCTTGTATATCTGCATTCAAATAATTGCCACATAATATTCCATAAAGTGTGTGACAACCTCAACCACCAATTTATGATAATCAAACTTTCAAACATTTGTAAAGTTCAAAGTATTCTAATTCTTTAATGTATAATGCAAATATGCTCTTAGTGAGCAAAACTAGTTTACATAGCCAAGGATGAAATCCTACCATGACTAGTATTGAGTATCATCTCAATTAAACCAGCATCATTGTATACAAACAACACTATGCTCATTAAAACTCCATAAACTTTAATATCTATTGTGTAATGTTTGATGCCTTCTAAACTTTCAAGTTTGTAGGCGATGAAAATTTGCACAACAATTGACATATTGTTCATCCATAGAATCTAGGAGCAACTCCAGGCTGAGAATGTAATTCTATATCCAAACATATTCTATTAGAATATTCATTACACTAGTTATCTAATAACTTTCAATTAGATATCAATGTTGTCAAATCATCTTGCAATCAAGCATGATCCAACAATAACATGATGTTCATAAAAAATCCTTGAGTCAGACTTAGATTTTGTTCATGTTCTACATATCCATTTAGACTTTCTAAATGATATATCATATTCTATTAGATTCATTTACCGCACATGTTTAATAATAATAAACATTTGTTCCAAGGTTGTATGTCTTATTTTCTAAATCTTTCAAGTGAAGTTTCATTCCAAACTAAGACTTAACATTTTACTTATATGGAATGTTACTTCCTATATGTTATACAAAATATATGATTTAGGAAACTAAACATAATATACTCCCACTAGCTTTCAGGAATATTTAGGAGTTATCTTATTTTAATTATAAATCAAAACATGGATTTAATAATTAAACATAAGCTTTATCAATAAAAAAAATTTTGACTAATAAATTAACAATTAATTCCTATAGACAATAATTCCATGACAAAACATGCACGTTCCATCATGAATTTTCATAACAATTATAACACGTTGTCACAAGATCGCATACAATTAACACGTAATTATATCATGCTATCCTAGGGTTTCTAATCCAATTAATAAACAAAACAAAATTTTTTTATTAAATAGGGCAATTGCCCCCCCCCCCTAAATTTAGGGTTTCGAATTATATAAACCCTAAAATTCGACATATATAATTAAACACAATTCAAGATTCCTTTTTTTTTTACGTGTTTCGGTAATTAATTACACATTAACCTGGCTCTGATACCACTGTTGAAATTTAATAACATGACTACTAATAATTAAACACATAAACATCAAAGTATTGCGGAAGCGTATAGATCAAATAACATGTAAGTAATTAACCGAATATAAAAGTATGCGTACCTTTTAGCAATTCTTCAATCAATCAACTTTATGAACCCTAATTAGGGTTTATGTGGACTATAAGAATTACTCATTACCGTTTTGTAATTCAATCCAAGATACTAACAATAGTGTGTTAGTATCACATTCTTGTACACACGTACTAATACCAAGTTAATGTAATGCTAGTTAATAAGAACACAAAACAATTTTTTTATTAAAAACAACCAATCGAATCCCTAAGAGGGGTTTAGTTCGATCGACACTCAACCAAAAGAAAGGAGAAGAAACTTTAGGGTTTGGTATTGTGTGTGCACAAAAGGTACCAAAACAATGACCCTAGGTTTGTATATATAGTGTAGAAAACCTGGAAGACAAGTTTGTGGGTGTATTTCTGTTTGGTTAAATCTTATACAAAATTATGGGTTGGGCTTGTTTGTTGAAGAATTGTAATAGGTCTCGTATTTGATCTCTATATCCTTTATATAGTAAGAAAAAAAGGATAGAGAAAATTAAAAATAATTTGAAATATTGTCTTATTTTAGTGAAAAATATATACCGTAAAAAATTGTTTATATATTAAATTCATATGAATAATTAAATAATAATAAAAGAAAGAGAATATCGTATGTCAGATTTGTATGTGTGATGCAAGTTTAGAAAGAGAATATGTTATGTCAGATTTGTCAGGAAACTGATGCAAAAGTCACCGATTTATTTTGGAATGAAAATTTGGGTTTAGATTGATTGATTGTAATCAATACAAGATACCAAACAATGCTTTTTATTATTCATTCTACACCAATAGTGCCATACCAAACACCACCTAATTGTCATCAATCTTACTTCTAAGTGCATCACTCATCCGGTTTAAGCCTCGTAGCCAATTTGTAAGATCTTCATAATGAGTGCATCACTACTCATCGGCTCATCCGGTCTTGACATTGGGCTAAGTCCAAAATCCAGTCCTCTGACATTGGGCTAATAAAGATTCTTCTAAAAAATAGACCGGACAAGTCTATTAATTTTTGAAATGCAACTTTAGTTCAACATTTTAACTTTTGGATTTATACTTACAAAAATTGCGTTTTCAATTTCGTAGATATCCATGTATATCAGAATGTTTTAATTGAATATCTAAACTTCTGGTTGATAAGTCATTTAGGTACCCACAAACTGCAACTAAACAAATTAAAGCCTCATTTTCATAATAGTGAGAGGCCGTTACACAAGTTTTTATGACATAATATAAACTTAAAAAGTCTTAAAAGCTGCTTATGATATAAAGGTACGTAATACAAAGCTTGGTTATTGCATCTGACTTACTGGACACATTTGTTGTTTTTTACAATATTTTCTTATCATTTCGATTGTTTTTTGAAGCCACTTGCGTAAAACACCAATCAAAAGGTGGATGTGGGAAGTCAACAAACAAAATACAAATTTTCTCGAGTTTTAAAATATATTAGATAAATTTAATTGATTAACTAATATAAAGTGGGTTTGTTATCATTAATAAATAACCAACAAAGGAACGAAGATCCTAATGACCTAACTTAATCACGTTCACAATAATTATGATCCTTAATTATGATTAGCCTTTTTAAATTGTTTTAATATATCTATCATGTTATGGGATCCTCCATTATGTATACTTCTATATTAAATATACACAGATGTCAGTAACTCTGTGGCTACTTCCGTTTTAAAATTATTGTTAGAAAACAAAAAATAATAAGTTTAATAAAACTGGATTCATTGCACACTTCAACAGTTCAACTAATCAAATATAACTCTACCCACTAAAATCATTTTTTATTGGTTAACATAAAAAGTGAACAATTATTTTAACACATCTCAAAATTATAGCCACATCTCCAAATAAAAGTGTAGACTATAATTTTGAGATGTAGAGATATACTAATTATATATAAAAAAACTTTCCTTTTGGTGTTAATTTTTTTTAGAGTAAATTGCAGAAATGGTCCCTGTGGTTTGCTCAGATTGCATATTTAGTCCCTGGTCTTTCGAAATTGCAGGCAGCCTCCCTGTGGGGAGTTTTTTTGTTTTGTTTTGGTCCCTGGTCAGGG
This sequence comes from Artemisia tridentata subsp. tridentata, assembly GCA_021014915.2. Taxonomy (NCBI): domain Eukaryota; kingdom Viridiplantae; phylum Streptophyta; class Magnoliopsida; order Asterales; family Asteraceae; genus Artemisia; species Artemisia tridentata. Next base: position 115,712,812 of record CP139508.1, on the reverse strand, counting down.
ACTAAACGTGCAATTATGAGCAAACCACAAGGACCATTTCTGCAATGGCCAGGGACCAAAACGGAACCAAAAACTATCCATAAGGAGGCCGCCTGCAATTTCGATAGACCAGGGACTAAACATGCAATCTGAGCAAACCATAGGGACCATTTCTGCATTTTACTCTTTTTTTATTGCAAAGCATGGAACAAATGAAAATGATCAAATACGTTGTACGTTGTGAATATGGTTAGTGTGACATCAACCAATCTTTGGGCCGTTTGGTTTGTAGATTGGTTTTTGATTAGGATTTAGATTTAAAATTGGTTTAGGGGCCCGTTTTGTTGGGTACTTTTGGATTCAAGGAATCATTTCAAACCCTGTAACAATTGTTTGGTACAAAGGCTATATTTGGCGCGGAACATTTTGGAACTTTTTGGGCTGATGAGCGGTGAACAACGAGCTTTTTTATTTTTATTGTTCGTTTGGCAAAGTAATTGTGAGCTTTGCTATTTTTTAGGAAAACTCATTTTTTCAATGCTTCTTTAAGAAGCTCTGAGCGGTGAGTTGTGAGCTGTGGCTACTGCTCACAGCTCACTGCTACTTTTGCCAAACACACCCAAATTATGAATGGATTTATGTGGGCCATGCTTGCAAAATATGATTCCACACTAATATTGTCTCTTTTAGTCAATCCATACCTAAGATGGGTCCCACTTTTATTTATTTTCTTACAACATTTTCAATAAATTAATAAAAAATTATCACTATCATTAATTTTTTGTAATATTTTATTAACTAACTTTTATAATATTATTTTTTTTAATTACATATTATATTTTTTTCTCTGTCCAAATCCAAATCTTAATTCAAATCCAAATCCAAATCCAAATCGGAATCCGAATCCTAAACCTCCAAGAAACCAAACGTGTCCTAGAATTTGAATTTGGATTTGAAGTATGAGAAAGAAAATTATATTTAAAAATATATTAAATATTAAAATATAAATTAAAAATTATTTATAATAATATTGAGGGGATAAAAATAAAAATATGAGGATGAGAAAACTTGTGGTCCCACCATTAACATAAATCCACATAACCCCCAACTTTTACACAAACCCTTATATTTGGTTTACAAATCCAAACCCGAATTTGAAAAAAAACAACCAAACAACTTAATTTCAATTTTTAATCCAAAACCCGATGAAATCCCCCTACCAAACTGGCCTTTCGTGTAAATACTAGGAAACATTTTTGACTTTAATTAGACGATGTAATATTAACCGATGACTTAATAATGAAATCCTTTTCAGCAAATAGCAAACAAATTTCTCCGTTACTTTACGTATTAAGGTTTTTTTATTTTAACTTTTCATACCGAAAAGGCTGAACATTTTACTGATAATATGTTAAAGAAATGAAAGAAATTGAAGTAACCTTATTTAGACAAAACGCAATAATAATAATAAGGGATAATAACTTTAAAAAGCATCATATTTGTTCAAAAATTCTTTTTTGTGTATCGAACAAAATTGTTTGCTTATATGGGTACTGAACTTTCAATTTCGGTTTTTTTCAGGTACTTTGTGACATTTTGCCTATCAAATTATTAAAAATTCAGGGGTAAAAATGTCACAAAAGTAACTCAAAAGTCTGAAATTGAAAGTTCAGTACCCGTATAAGCAAAAAGTTTTTTTCGATACCCAAAAGAGTATTATTGAACAAGTATGATGATTTTAAAAGTTATTACCCCTAATAATAACGAGAAGCAATTAAACCAAGATACAACTAATTTAACATGCTTCAACCAATCACCACGAAATCGAACTTCACTATAAGGTAATTTGTTGCCTTCTCTAAAAAATGAATTCTAAAAGAAAATTTGCAAAACTCATATTAAAGATGACATTTATTTTCAACTTTAATCAACTTTGAGGCATTTTATTAAAACAAGTACATTGAATCACGTTTTGTCGAGTTTACCCGTGCACCCAACACACACCTATTTTTTACCTGTTTATCAATTTATTTAATAGTATACTATTCCCCCAACATATCATAATAGGTCATATCTCCTCGCACGCACCTCCATTCTTCCTGTAAATTACACCGTCTTCACCGCCGTATCATTTCGATCATGATGACACTCGTCTCGTCCGTTTTCATGCCCACCAGATTCCTACATGAACGAAATCGGAGATGTTGCAGTCCAGTTGCGAAGTGAGAGCCGCATGATAAAGAAACAGGATACCGTTCACACCCAACAGATTCTAGTCTGTGACATCCTGCTAAGCGATTATGATTGTCTCAACAAAGCAGCGTGGGCCCCGTGGCATTTGACAAGGCTGGACTTACCTTTCTTATAAAAACATCTAATGAAAATTTGAATTCATGCTTTTGTTCCTATAAATACTTTTTTATTTGCTGAAAAACAAAATAATCATCTTCATTTACATACGAGTTTATATCACTTCAAATTTTCCCACATTACTTCATCATGTGTTTCAAGACATTCGTAAACGCCACTCAATATTATCTAGAAACACAAACCCAATAGTTTCAAAGTACAAGGCAGAGTTCAGAAGAACCACAAAGCTCAACGACAGAGTTCATTTATGCCCTTGAATTTCTTGATGGTTCCCGGGCGGTAATCCTAGGTCATAAAGTTAGACGGCCATCTGAACCTTTAGCATGTTTTTTTCTTTTTTTCTTTTTTTTTCATCATTTTATAATGATTTTTCTGAATAAGATCACGTTGTTCTAGTTTTAAAACTGGATGATATAAATATTGAAGGATACCTACTCCCCTCGAATCATTTACAATGATCATGTTTATCACAACCCGCAAATTTACAGGTCAATACTACTCAACGAACTCGAATTTACTTTCTTGACATTTATTTGAAAACAATTTACATATAATCTTTTACTTGAACCGACGTGAAAACCTAGAATATATTCCAAGTACACCAGGACTTAGGCTATATTTAGTCCACAACACTCCAGTATCTTGCTCCTACTCCAGTTCACAATTTTAAACTCCAAAACAATTTCCTTTTCTTTATTTACTTACGGTTGTCAATTCAACAAACTATATTCGGAATTTAAAAATTTAACACCCGATATATCCAATTCTCCCAACGATTATTTCTAACATATTTTTATACTTTCAAAAGGATTACAAAATTTCCAAAAATATTTCCTTACACCCAAGGTAAATTCTTTACATCTTACGTTTAATTACGTATAACTTTCGTTAATCACCGAAACAACAACCAATACCTATTTTTAATACCCAATACACACAACATATACACTTTTGTATCAAAACTACTCATCTAATCTAAATTTTATACCATTGCCGCCCCCCCCCTTGTCTTGTAAATAATTGTTAGAAAAAAATAACACATGCTCATTTGTTAGCCAACACATTAGCATGAAACATGGAGTCAAATGTCAAATTGGTGGCTTGACCACCAATTTGCCCCCTAGCCACCCTAATCGGCCTCCCCCCCCCCATGTAGCCAAATTATAATTTTTGACTCTACTATTGAACATTTGACAAACTTCAAGTATAAATGTGACCTAAGTATCTTCATTTTGCACCATTAGTTTAAGTGACAAAAAAATATGTAGATATATATAAACACTTCCCATATATACATACAAATCGACCCACTCTTGGAGCAAGGAGAGGAGAAGTCTTGTTGTGGTTAAGGTCCAGTATACTTAGGGCATTCTAGCAAGGATTTGGAACACAAATCTTTGGGTTAATCAAGAATCTTACACTCTTATCTCACTAATCACTTTTGTAAGTAATCTTACATTTCAAAACTTCATGTTTTTATTCATGTCATAATGCTTGTCAAGTATCTATACTTAGTTATCACTTAGTATATGTTGATAAGTTTTTCATTTACAATGATCCTTTAACAAAAGAATATACATTGAACAAGTTTTGATTACAAGTAAATTAGCTAGTAAAAATCTCCACAAGAAAGTGATGAAAACTTTATGTATACATGTATGTTAGTAAACTTGTAGATTTAAACATTCTTGATTATTATTACATGGATCTTTGAATATTGTTAAGTTTGTAGTTAGCTCACTATGGTTATGTTGAGAAATTGATGGATGAACTAGGACTAGATTTGAAGTGGTGGTTAAGTGGTTGAAATAACTAGAAGATTTGAAAAAATAGTTTGGCATTCTTAAAAGAGATTATGTTCCGTTTTGGTTAATATAGCAAACTCAGTAACTTGGCAACAATTTTAGGCTAGAAATATAGAAAATAGACTCAATAACGAAAACATAGCCGCTTGAATGAGTTAAAACGGGCTTATAACGAAAAAGATACGCTAGTTTCAATTTTTACGGCGAAAACTACATTTTCAGAAAATTATCAAAGCTGTTAGAAAATTTGAGTAATGAAAACTGAGGTTAAATGGTATCTAGACTAGCCGAGACCTTAGAAATCCGATAGTACACTTAAATACCTTCGCGGGGATAGGTAAAACTTAAGAAAACGAACTACGACGCAAAAGTTATGGCCTAACAAAGATTTACGTCAACATATGCGTTGATAGCCTATATTTTTGGCTATTAGAAAACTGTTAGGATTATTTAGATTGGATTTTGGACCTTTTGGAGTACACTTTGGCTAAAATGAAGTAAACAGAAATGGTAGAACATTATATACACTTATTAGGCGCGTTAGAGATTTTTGAAATAGCCATTAACATGACGACTAAAATTTGGTCGCAAGATTTACAAGTTACGTTTTCTAAAGTGGTAATTTTCTAAATAAAGGATCAAATTGACGCAACTATCTTTTGACAACAAATATTACAACAACATGTACAAGTGATAAAGTAAAGTATGAATTTGCGTGCATGGCCTTGTTTTCGAACCTAAGACATATGTATCATTTAGGTCGCGATTAGAGTTATCGGACTTAATTTTCCATTTACAAATTTACGAATCGGGAATTGCTTTTGCTAAGGTGAGTTTCACGATGCAATTTGGGTGATCATTGATCGTCTCACCAAATCAGCTCATTTCTTGCCCATTAAAGAAACCTACAAGATGGAAAAGTTAACCAGAATCTATATCCAAGAAATTGTCTCGAAACATGGTATACCAGTTTCAATCATTTCGGATCGAGATAGTCGATTCACTTCAAGATTTTGGGAATCGCTTAATGATGCCTTTGGAACCTGTGGAAACCGTAGAGGGGGGGAGGGTTGAATACGTTTCCATTTAAAAACTTAAAAACTTTTTGTATCAAACACCCGATCAAGTGTGACATAATATGAAAAGTGTCAACTATGGTCATATAACATCTAGAGATGAATATAGTAAACTACAACACAAGCACAATCAAACCATGACACATACTTAATCAACATAACATAAGTAACTAGCCACACAAACATAAACGCAATATAAATATAAATATAAAGAGACAAACAGTGAAATGAAAGTAAATAGATAAGTAAGAAGGCGCAAACTGGACACGGTGATTTATAGTGGTTCGGTCACGAATCTCCTCTTCGCCCTACTCCACTCCCTGAGTACCCAACTCGAGAGTTACTTCACTAATCAACAAGCTCCCTTCAGGCGGAGAAAACCGTACACGTCGCTTATCCTATTTCCGACACTAAGCTAGATGTCGAGTGCTAATCTTAGCTAGCACCAATCTACCACGATCTACCCGATCTACCCTTGATCCACATGATCAATACACAAGCCCAATGGCTTCAAGAGATCTCCAAGATCTCAAAAAGATCACAATGATCTACTCCCACTTGACTCGATCTACCCAATCTACCTTTGATCTTCTTGATCAATCACACAAGCCCACAAGCTTCAAGAGATCTCCAAGATCTCGACAAGATCACAATGATCAACCCTCACTTGACTAAATCTACCCTATCTACCTTTGATCAACTTGATCAACACACTAGCCTAATGGCTACTATAGATATTCAATATCTCTAAAAGATCACAATGATCTTCCCTCACAAACTCTCAAAAGAAAAATAATCTTGATGTATGCTATGATACAATCAAGAGTGTAACAAATGTTACAAGTGCTTCTACCTACAACTACAACACTTTGTATCTACTTGGATACCTTGTGTTCTTCTCTTGCACTTGAAGAGGAATGACAACACTTTGTATCTACTTGGATACCTTGTGTTCTTCTCTTGCACTTGAAGAGGAATGAAGAGGATCTCTTGGTGGGATGAAAGGATCACTCTTAAACAAACTAAGACTCTCTAAATGATCAAAGAAAGTGTTCTAAGTGAGGAGGGATTAGACCAGAGAAAACTGACTGGAAAAATCAAGTTGGAAGTGTAAAATGGTCCACTATTTATAGGCAAAGGGAAAAACTAGCCGTTACAGAGGCACGACTCCACTAATTGTCACACGGCTCCACTAAATTTAGTGGAGCCGTCGATACTTTAGTGGTACCGTGGACGCTCCTCCGTTTGTTTTTAGTGGGGAAGGTTTTATTTGGGAATGTTTGGAGCTGTTTGGGGGGAAAATGACTGTTGGGAGTTTTTAAACTTATTTTTCAAAATAAAACATTTCTTTTTAATTCAAAAATAATTTGTAAAATATATTTTTGAAAGAAATGTTTTGTCACATTAAAAATGTGAAGTTTAGAGAAAAATATAATCCTTTGATCATTTGTCAAGTAGTAGATTTGTTTGTCCATACCTTGAGTGATTTACGTCGGGATGGAAATCTACGACTTTGTTGAAGCATACTTGAGACGTCGGGAGGTGTTGATGTAAGTATGCATTGATGATTTGTGTTTACAAGTAACTTTCACATATCAAAATATTTGCACTAACAATCTCCCCCTTTTTGATGATGACAAATATGTAAACCGTAACACACAGTAAAATGTAAAAGTTACCTGTTTACACTCCCCTTCTCCCCCTTTTGTCGAAGCAAAAAGGTAGTTGCCTCGAGCTCTCCCTTGAATTCACTCCCTACTCCCCCTTATTGCACTACTATCCTTTCTCCCCAGAAAGGCGAGCTTGCATCATCCCAGTGAAGTCTTCTATCACCACCATTAGAAAGACTCCATGCTATGTATTCAAATACTCCCAAGCTCCCTGATTGAACAAATATTTGCCAACCAAGCCTTCGATGGTGATCAAAGGAATAATGGGGTGTTGAGATTGCGCCAAGCTTGTTATTAACCTGAAAATAATAAATACAAAGACACTACGTTAAGTGATTGCGCAGGGGTTGGACCCTGCGAACCACCTCCGGCGTGCGAGTAAGTATGTGTAATGGTAATGTAGGTCGTAAATTTAGAGAGTGAAGTTAACTTACTTAGTTTTTGGCCCGACTATGCTATTTATAGGGGAGAAATAGGGCATAGTGGGCGGTTGCACATAGTTCGGAGATCATGGGGGCGTCCCATGGAAAGTGGTAACCGCTAGGGCTTTGTTAGCCCACGATCTCTGTTTTGGCGGGAAAGCCAAGGGATAGAGGAGACGTGGGTTTGACCAGGTCAGGATGGTCCTTCGTGCTAGTCCCTTCGTCAGGAATACCCCGAAGGGCTTAGGGCTTCGATTGGCGGATTTCCACATGGTAACCAGTTCGCAGGCGAATGGTTTTACGCCAATGAAACGTGTTAGAAGATTAACCTGGGCCTCCGAAGGGAGGGCTTTCTACAGGCTCGAAGGGGAGTCCTTCGACCCGTTAGGAGGGTACATCATCAAGCCCCCCAGTCGAAAGTGATATATACGTACGAGTATAAATTGCATTCGACTCTAAAAAGAAATATGTACTCTATCCTTCTTATTTCAAAAATAAAAGGGAAAGCATCTAACTGAATTCCGCATTAAATGTAAACCATCATTATCCGTCCACTTGCAAACCCTTAATTGCCATTTCTTCGGTAATCGTAAAACGTCATTTCAAATTTAGCATCCATTTGAAATCCGCTTAGATAGTAAAGAAAATGTACACGTGTTCGGTTATGATGAAAAATATCATGAGTATTTAATCTTCGATACGGTAAACCCTAGAACACTTTTACCTCCGCCCAAAATATACACAACTCTGTGTCATTGTGCTTCCATTGGAATCTAAAAGGTAAAATTATGCCATTTTTCTTTGCTCTCCTTACTTTATTTATGAGTATGGCTGCAAAACGAATAATTAAAGAACAAACTTGCACCTTGTCGAAACAAGCATTGTCTGATTTTCTGAATGATTACCCCATACCCTCGGAACATAAAATCATGCTTCCCAGTAAAAAGCAAAGTATTTTTGATGCTCCAAAAGGGTTTGTAGGTTTGCATGTGCATGCGTTTACGCAATCAAACTTTAGGATTCCCATCCACCCTCTTATTTTGGAATTTTTGCAATATTACAAGGTGCACATTTCAAGGTTTAATCCATTCGGTTTAGCCAAGTTGACAACCTATATTGTAACGTGCAAAGCGTATGGTTTTGAGCCCTTATTGACTGTGCTTAGAGGCTTTGTTAATCTCTACCCTGGTGGAGATTGGGTAACTATTGCAAAAAGGAGTGAGTATGATGTCCCACACCTATTGACTAAACCTTTTTCGAATATTCGAAATTGGAAAGGTCAATTTTTTTATATTGAGAGCACCATCATACCCTCCGAGTACCCTGAGTTGTTGGCCGAAGGGAATAGGTTTGATGAGAAACGATACAATGACCCGTTACCTTATGAGGTGAGAAGTGACCTTATGTACCAAGGTCTTGCACGTCATCCAGTGGACGTACAAACGTTTCCTGAGCCCATCTTATTCATGGCTGGCATTGCTAAGAGTTGGGAAGAGTCTCCATTGCTTCCTGAAATAATTTGTGAAGGAAAAAGTATGTATAATTTCTTATTTCATAAGTAAATAACTTACCTGCTGATATTCATCTCTTCTCCTTTGTCTGTGCAGAAATGGCTTTTCGTAATTTTGTTGTGGCTGGAGGTGCCAAGTAAGTTAGCTTTATGCCAAGGGATCCTCAGGATACGAGTTACGGAGTGGGATCTCCTTCCATCTCTGTCAATAATAATGATGTTGATGTCTCTCCACCCAAGCCTCTTGCTGTGCTCCCCCCAATCAAACCCCTTGGTACTGAGGAAGCCCCCCAGCTAGTGGAGGATGTTGGTGACTCTGATAATACCCCTTCCGGAAGTGATCAGCTCAGGATCGTAGGGTCCTCCGGTATTGCTGATAGAGTGAGAACAAGGAAAGGTACCAGTGCCAAAGTTGCCAAGACTGCTCCAAAAAGAAAACCCAATGTTCCTACACCCTCATCGAGGAATATCAAACAAAAGACAGAAAAAGCTCGTGGGAAAGCCATTATGTATGCACCAGATACAATGGTTGATGAAGATGACATCCCGGGTAAGTGAAAAATTCTTCAAGTCTCCCTCCCTTTCCGAAATACTGCGTATTTGGCTTATATCGCTTTTCTTTTCTTATTATTATTATTATTATTATTATTATTATTATTATTATTATTATTATTATTATTATTATTATTATTATTATTATTATTATTTTTTATTATTATTTTTTTTTTTTAGGTTTGCCAGATACGAAGGAACTACCCAACGCTCTCTCCTGCCGCTTGCTTGTTGAGAATGTCACTCCTGCCTCATGGAGGAGTAAAATGAATGAGATGTCCATTGAGAAACTTTGCGATCTCAACGACAAGAGTTATATCAGGCAAGCGATGCTGGACAGCCATCTTAGCTTTCGCACCAGGGGGTTGCTTAACAAAGTCAAGGAAGCGAAGGAGGAGGTTGCTGCTGTTGTTGCCAGAGAGAAAGAAAGGGAGAAAAATTATGCTGAGTTGGAGAAGAGGTGTGACGAAGCCATGGAGAACTTTGAGAAACATCCAAGGTATGAGGCTTTTCAAGACAAGATTGATGGTCTTGAGAAACAGCTTAAAGAATCGCAGGCTGAGTGTGGTAGGCTAAAACTGGAGGAAGCTAAGGTTGTTGGTTATGAAAACCAGGTGAGTGCCCTAGAGTCTAAGTGTACTGGGTTGGAGACTGAGAGGGCCAGACTAGTGGAGCAGGATGCTAAGCGTTGTCAAGAGGTTGATAAGTTGAAACTCGAATGCCAAAGTTTGAGAAAAGATAGGGCTGAGGTTGTATCGAAGGTTGTTCCCTACGTTGCTATGGAATTATATCATAGCGATGAGGTGGGGGAGGTTGTGGGTAAGCTAGTGAATGCAGCCATATTTCATGGCAAATGCACAACTTTGGAGGAGATTGCCGAAACCAAGAAACCAGTTGTGCTGTCGGAGGTGCCATACTATCGTCCGAATTCCGTTCGGGAGTATGATGAAGCTGGTAACGCATTCACCACGGCCGTGTACCCCTTTCTTGCCGAAGCAACCAAAGATCCTTCAGCCTCCATCGAAGATCTCCTTTCTAAAAAACCCAAGAGCATACAGCCTCCGTCTCCAACTAAAAGAACCTTGTCTGAGAAACCCAAGTTTGCGACTCATCTGGAAGACCCAAACTCTTCTATCAACAAGTGAAGGCTGCTATGTTGGCAGTAATTTAGTCTGTAAGGGTGGCGTGTACCCTTTAAAACAATTTGGTTATGTTTAAAGGCTGGTGCCTTTGTTTAAGACAATTTATCATGCTTTTCTCAGACGTGTGCCTGTTGGAATAGTTTGTCTGGGCTTCGTCCCATAACTTTAAACAATTATCTCTTTTGATGATAGCTACGCCTGTGCGTAGTCTTTATGAATCTTAATTTGTAGGAATACTCTCCTTTTTTGATGCCATGCTTATCTTCTCTTACGCTCATTACAAGAACGTAAACATACAACCTAAGGTTATAACCTTATTGTGTGTATTTTGGACCAAGATTTTATGCAATCGTATAATTTGACTGTGACAGAGGGTCGCGACCCACTTCGTCTTTATCCTTAAGTTACAGAGGGCTTTTAATACCCTAAGACTTCATAGGAAAGTTAATGTGAATTGTAATGGATGTTAATGTTATACAAGATATGTGCCTTGCTTCATCCTTTGACATTGAAACTTGTAAAGTACTTGGCTGAACAAATCTATATTGTATAAAACGAAACAAGAGATTTTGAGGGAAACATGTTATATCATTAAGTGGGTAGGGAGGATTACATCATTTGAAGAAATGAACACTAGACACCTACCATTAATGCTTCTTTCCCATGTGAGAAGACTGCGTTACATGAAATTGAAAACAACTAAGTGCTTTTTAAAGAAAGGTAAGTTCTTATATGTAAGACTTACGAGAGTTGGCGTCATGTCCAAACTTGTTCACGACATTTTTTGCTTCTGCCCTTCGAGCTTCTATGTCTTTTTGCCACATTAATTCTTTTTTGACGTTGGGCTCTTTCACTTGGTTTTGTTAGCTTTTATTCGAAGGACAACTTCCTATATGCCCTCAAGGCTTTGGGAAGTTTGTCTGCCCACTTATGCTGATATCGCCCTAGCTTCATCTCGATTTCGGTGACAATATCCTTGTCAACACAAACGAACCTTTGCTTCACATTCAGGCTTTTGCAGAAAGAAGGGAACACTCCTTCGGCAAAATGTGGCCCTTCGTAAGAGGTGATAACTTGTGGGATTCCAAATCTGAAAATTATGTGCTCCCACATGAACTCTTCCTCATCTTTTCCTTTTGTTGATGCCAACGGCTTGGCCTCGACCCACTTGGTGAAATGATCGATGGCTATGACCAAGAATTGTACCCTTCCGGGAGCTAATGGTAGGGGTCCGATTATGCTGACTCCCCATTGACCGAAAGGCCTTACTGTCATGTTAGACGTCGCATCATACTCTAATGGTTTTCGGGCTTTGGAGTGCGTCTGACATACCATGCATGTTCTGATTGCTTCCCTTGCGTCTTCTAGTACGGATGGCCAGTAATAACCCCATTTTGTTACCTTCGAGGCGATGGCTCTAGGGCTTGTGTGTCTTCCACAAAATTCTTCATGAGCATTATAGAGAATGTTCGAAGCCTGTTTTAATTCGACACAACGAAGCCAAGGAGATGAAAGACGCCTTTTGTAGAGATTATTGCCTATGAGCCTGTACTGGGGACTTTTGACTATGATTCTTCGTGCCGACTTTGAATTATCGGGCAAAATGCCGCTTATCAAGTACGTTTCTATTGGTGCTATCCAGCTGGAGCCTTCATCAAATGTTTCACTTCGTGCAATTAATCTGGTGGCCAATACTTCCACTAAAACCTCGCTGGGCAGATGAGCGAAAGCAGTCGATGCTAATTTGATTAGGGCCTCCGCCTTTTTGTTTTGGCTCATGTGGACATTTGTCACTTTTTGTCGTTCGAAACCCTGAAGGAGCTTTCTAACTTCGTTCAAGTATTCCTTGATTATTGGCTGCCTTGTTCTGTAAGAACCCTTGATTTGACTAGTGACTGAAAGTGAGCCTACGAGGATGGAGAGGTCATGAACCTTCATGCCCTTCGCGAGTCGAAGGCCAGCCAGCAAGGCTTCGTACTCTGCTTCATTCTTTGTGGCCTTGAATTCAAAACGTAGTGCATAACTGTACTCCTTTCCCTCCGGATTAATTAGGATTAAACCTGTTCCGAAACCATCAGAGCTTGAGGCTCCGTCAGTGTATAATTTCCATCCCTCCGTTGCTGTTGGGGGAGTTTCTCCATTTTGGCTGTGTTCGGAAGGTGTTTCGTTGAGGACTTCTGCGGATGTCTGACTCTTGATGGAGCTTGGACTATCACGTCTTTTCAATGATCTTGGAGCTGGTAGGTCAATAACTGCTTTGAACTTCGAAGGGTTGGCTTTGACTCCTTGCTTCGTTGACTTAATGGGTTTGAACCCCTTGAGTCGATATTCCTTGTCGTAGAGCTTGTCATCAGCCATCGGTGCCTGAGGAGTTCTGGAGTTCCTAGAATGTGTCCCTTCGAGGACCTTCCCCTCGGCTTTGTGTGGCTTCTTCAAGTCTGTTGTGGAACTATTTGGAGATCGCTTTTCGCCTACCACTCTTCGTTTTTCATGATGCTTTTTTGTGACGATATCTTCTTCGACATCCGCACTCCTAATAATATCATTCGGAGGTTTTTTAGAACCTTCCCTTTCTTTCTTGCTATCCTTCGGGCTGTGCTCAGAAAATACCGTCCCTATTCCGTTGGGTGTGTGAAATTTTACCGCTGCATGTATAGTGGAGACTACTATACCCATCTTTTGCATGGCGGTCCTCCCTATCAACAAGTTGTAAGGAGAGTTGGACCTTACGATAGTAAACATGAGGGTTTCTGTCCTTGCAATCCTGCCTTCTCCGATTGTTATTTCCAGCGGAACTTCTCCTAGAGGCCACGAGTGTTCGCTAGAAAACCCTACTAAAGGCATCTTTGAGTCAACCCTTTGAGACCTGACCGCAGGCGAAAGCTTTCGAAAGCAATGCTCATATATGACTTCGCAAGGGCTTCCGCAGTCCATGTAAGCTCCCCTTATTTCTTGGCTAAAGATTAGGACTTTGATAACCACCGGATCATTCGAAGGGATCCTGCCTGCGATAGGGGAAAACGTTATTTCCCTTACCTCGTTTGCTCCCGGCTCTGGTACCTTCCTTTTCGAAGTGGTTTCATTTCGATGTATCATTAGTATGGGGGCTTCGGTAGGGTTAGTATCTTTGGCCATTTGAGTGTCAGTCATCTTTTCTTTGCCTTTCTTGATTCCTTTTACCAGGTGTGCCAATTGCCCAGATCTTACGGCCTCTTCAATTTGTTTCTTTAGTTCCCTGCAACTGTTCGTATCATGGCCATTGTCTTCGTGGAAGTGACAGTATTTGCTGGTATCCCTGTTTTTGCCCTTACTTGTTATACGGGGAGGCGCCTCGAAGGTTTTGGCTACCTTCTCCGTAGCCAGTATTTCCTTTGGAGACTTCGATAGACTGCTTAACAAACCATGGTTGGGGCCTTTGTTGTACGGAGAAAACCTATCTCTGTTCTTGTTCTTGTTCTTGGACCCCTCCCACGAAGAATGCTTCGAAAACTTGTTGTTGCTATCTTTATCTATCGGGGCCCCATTAGTGGACACCTCTTTTGCTTCGATCCAAGTATACGTCTTTTCGGTCAACCCCTTGTAAGTTGTCGGAAGGTCAGTGGACAAGAATTCCACCAAACTCCGATTCCGAAGGCCATGTACGAAACCAGAGATACGCTGCTCTTCATGAAGACCCAAAATTTGCAAAGTCTCATCGGTGTACCTAGTAACGAAGGCCCTGGTGCTTTCGTTATCTTTTTGTTTGATGTTGTGCACCGTTAAATGAGTTCTTGTGAACTTCTTTTGCTGACTGAAGTGTGACCGGAACTTGGCTTTGAGATCATCAAGGTTGACGATGCTACCGGGCTTTTGCCCATTCCACCAAATACGAGCAGAATCCCGTAGGGTGTATGTAAACATATGACAGGCCACCGGCATAACCCACTTTTGCATCTTGATAGCCCCTTCGAACAAGTGTAAGAAATTGTCCGGATCCCCCTTCCCATCATAAGTCCCGACATGTGAAGGCATTTTTAACCCATCAGGCAATGGGTAATCTTCTATCCATCTAACAAAAGGTGTAGCTGAACCCATAGGGTCTGAATATAGACAATTATAAGGTGGTGCATACATGGGGACAGTATTGTATGGATTGCTGTTTGGGGGCATTCCCATAGGAGTCTGGCCTGGGTAGGACTGATAAGGTGTATTCATGGCAAACGGGTAACTGTTTCCCATGGCGTACGGAGGGTACGCCATAGGATGGCCGAAGGGCATGCTCCCATAATTTTGGGGGAAGCTTGGGTTATTAGGCTGCCCATTTACTGGAGGATATAAATTTTGAGGATAAGACTGAGTTTGGAACGAGGGGTACATACCATTGGGAGGAAGATTTCCTCCCATATTAATTGTAGACGGATTGCCTTCTACGCCTGATGCGTGAGAAGGCTGCAACGGAACCCCAGCTTCAGTCCTTCCAAGATGAGCTGCTAGCAAGGGAGGCAAAGTCACCCCCCTTTCTTCCCTAAACTGGCTCCTACCGTTAGAGCCTTCGGTAACCGCCCCTTCTCTTCTTGTCGGAGCCCTCTCGGGGACTCCTTCGAAACCAACAGACCTTTTGCTTAGCCTTCGACCAATTGGAGACCCAATTCTTAAGGCCGATAGGGTTGGCCCTTGGGTCGGAGGCCTAGGTTCCATCTCCATTTCTTCATCATGCTCATCACTCGAGTATTCCAACTCCCTTCGCACCTCAGCATTCCTGACTTGTCTGTTACGAGCCCTTAAAAGGGTTTCCAACACTTCGTGGTTGGCTTCGACAAAGGCTGGGCTAATGACAGGTTCTGGGTTGGCTGATGTCGAAGCATGATTGTTGGTTGTGATTTCTGGGTGAGAACGTGTTGTGAAGGTGGAGGCGGTTATTGGGGGAAGGTTGTTAGGGTCGTCGGTTGGTATTGGTGTTAAGGTAGAGAAACCCGGTGGGGGAGTATCTTCTCTTCCTTGATCCATGCCGGAATAATAGTGAGATTAGTTAGTAGGTTATAAGCTCGGAATTAACGTGACCAATTGTAGCGGTCCCACGGATGGCGCCACTGATTGAACAAATATTTGCCAACCAAGCCTTCGATGGTGATCAAAGGAATAATGGGGTGTTGAGATTGCGCCAAGCTTGTTCTTAACCTGAAAATAAGAAATACAAAGACACTACGTTAAGTGATTGCGCAGGGGTTGGACCCTGCGAACCACCTCCGGCGTGCGAGTAAGTATGTGTAATGGTAATGTAGGTCGTAAATTTAGAGAGTGAAGTTAACTTACTTAGTTTTTGGCCCGACTATGCTATTTATAGGGGAGAAATAGGGCATAGTGGGCGGTTGCACATAGTTCGGAGATCATGGGGGCGTCCCATGGAAAGTGGTAACCGCTAGGGCTTTGTTAGCCCACGATCTCTGTTTTGGCGGGAAAGCCAAGGGATAGAGGAGACGTGGGTTTGACCAGGTCAGGATGGTCCTTCGTGCAAGTCCCTTCGTCAGGAATACCCCGAAGGGCTTAGGGCTTCGATTGGCGGATTCCCACATGGTAACCAGTTCGCAGGCGAATGGTTTTACGCCAATGAAACGTGTTAGAAGATTAACCTGGGCCTCCGAAGGGAGGGCTTTCTACAGGCTCGAAGGGGAGTCCTTCGACCCGTTAGGAGGGTACATCATCACTCCCCCTAGCTCAATGGTCCCCTATGGTGACTTAATCCCCTTGTTTATTTACCTTAGTATCTAGCGGATCCATGGATCAAATTTTACAAAGGCTTTTCCTACATCAAGGGTTAGCTTCGTGTAACATAATATATAAAGGAATAGGAGCAGCATTATAGGGATAGAATACACATAGCAAGACGTACAAGGGTTAAACTATGTTAACACGTAAGTGTCACAATCCGACCGACAACCTAAGGTGTAATTGTTCAATCAATCACACTAACAAGAACGAGATTCGTTCGTTGACTGATACACAAAATGACTTCTTCCAAGTTGTCATTAGGAAGACAAGTTCTAACAAACCTTTTGAACAACATAATCATCTACCTAAGATGATTGGTGTTGGGATGGTTTAGATTAATATATCGTTTGCACTGACAATGAGATGCATGATATATTTCATAAGAAAAAAAATTGTGCACGTGATCCTAACAGGATTGGGGGTGGATATCTCTAACGGGGTTGAGGTAACGAAGTTCTAGATTTCTAGTTTGGATGATCCTAGGTGTGTGTTAGAGATAATTTGGTGTATGAAGGGTTTCGTGTGATTGTGAGGATTGAAGGTTGGTGGACTAACTATCACTTATCCAAAGTGAGGACTAGTTGTAAGGTTTGAGTGTGATAATCGATGGGTTGAAGGTTCTTTAGACTAACTATCACTGTCAAGAGTGAAGTGTAGCTAAAAGTTTTGAGTGGGATTGATATAAGGGTTGAAGGTTTTTAGACTAACTATCACTGTCAAGAGTGAAGTTTAGTTATAAGGGTTGAGTGTGATGAGGAATGATGTTAATGTGAGGTTTGAAGATGAGATGCAAGGTAAGCTTGCAATGGTGATGCCTTATATAGGCAAGAGTTGTGGGATTCGAATTAAAGTTGGTGGTAGAGTCCTATGGTGTAGTGAGGGAATCCTATGGTGTATGTGAGTTTGCAAAATTTTGCAGGTTTGAGGTTAGGGATGCAGGGATCTGGAGGGAACAGTGAAAATTTGTCAAACATAGGCACGGTACCACTAAATACCACACGGTACTGTTAAATTTAACGGTACCGTGGCCTATTTAACGGTACCGTGACCTGGATGTCACGAATTTTCCTGTGCAGCCTAGTTCTGGGCAGCTAAAGGGAAGTTTTCTAGGGAATAAGAACCACATTTGTGTGTTCTTGAGAGTGTTTGTTGAAAGACTATGATTGTGTTTTCGCTCCCCCTTAATCTATGACCATCCGGACAAGATGTGAAAAAAAAATAAAGAGGAAAAAAAACGTTGACGGAAGCGATGAGCTTACTAACGTCATGACAAGTGGTGGGTAGCATACAATAAACTTCACCTTTGAAGTTACGTAGCTCTTCTCAATCATTGTGAATATTCATAGAACATTCATATGATGAGGCATATGATCATGTGGAGATATCCTAAGGGTTAAGAAGATAAAATCTTCAGGATTGTGAGGTTAGTGATAAGGTTCTAGTGGGGTTATCTCAACTTATCCTAGCGGTTCTTCGCTTGAAGTGTGTGGAAGGTGAGTGGGATATGGAAGCATTGGTAGTGTAGAACTAAGGTTGAAAGGTGTAGGTAAGTTGGGAAGATAATGGATATGGAAGTAACCATACATATGGTGTGTTCAGTACCATGCGGAAGTGAAAGGGGAAAAATCTAAGGAATCAGAAGATAGACATAATCTATTTTGATAGGAGACGGTTCTGGTTCAAGACTACATCGAGTGGGTTTTGGTAGTGTTGGTGAGAATTGAAAACAAGATAAACTGTCTAAGCAGACAACGGTCCGACGGTACCGTTAAATTTAGCGGTACCGTCCCCTATTTAAGGGTACCGTGACCGGCTGAGGTCAGTTTTGACCCAGAATTAGATTTTTGACAAAGAAATTTCACATATGTTGTGATTTTTCTGGACCTTAGATTAAAGGAATTTATACCGAATAAATTCTTTTATGAATGAATCCAACGGGATTCAATGAACGTTAATCGAGAATGAGAAATGACATTTAATTGCATTTCGCAAATTAAATATACTTTAAATATTTCGGATGAAATATTTAAGTTGTCATTGGAGTTTAAGAGGATTTTACGAATAAATCTCGCTGATTTAGTGAGATTTTTTGACACGAGGAGAGAATTTATACCTAATAAATTCTTTGAACGGTACTGGACGAGAAGAGATGACTTTTGCATTTCCGAGGAAATACATAGGTAGTCATTAGAGCGATGTGAATGACGACTTAATATTTTCAGTGAAATATTTAAAAAGTCATTAGACGAGACACAAGATATGACTTGACATTTCCAGTGAAATATCTAAAAGTCATGACACAAAATAGAAGAGATGATCTCAATATTTCCAATGAAATATTTAAGTGATCATGCGAGGAACGTGAGGGATGACTTAATATTTCCAGTGAAATATTTAGATAGTCATGAGAGGGATTTAAAGAATGACTCAATATTTCCAGTGAAATATTTAAAGAGTCATGAGACGAGACACACGAGATGACTACAATATTTCCAGTGAAATATTCAGGTAGTCATGAGAGGGGTACGAGGGATGACTTTAATATTTCCAGTGAAATATTTAAATAGTCATAAGATTTATGGAATATGTTCCATCATTCCTAGACCTAGACGAAGATGGTTAGGGGATTCTCGGTTGAGATGTTTAGTTGATTTACGGATTTCAATGTGCTTCGCACGTGAGTGTTTCACGGGGTTTTGAAAGACGTAAAGCTAGGCCTATGGTGCTGATTCGCAGCAGGGTTTGGGATCTTAAGAAGTGTATAATCACACGAGGATGAAAGGAAACTACTAATCACTTATATAGTAATTCGTGAGTCCTTTGTCACCCGAGGGTTGATGTTAGCTTTTAGCTTTTGGATGAGCGTTTTAACATATGTTGTTAAAAGGCTTAAATATGATGTTTCGGATATGACATTTAACAATTGCGATTGCAAGTTAAACTTACTTGAATATTTCAGATGAAATATTTAAGTTGTCAACCCTACTCCGAGTTCTATCTAACCTTCCCATGACAAAAGGGTGTATTACTTGGAAGAAGGCGAAGTGATGACTAGGGAATTAGGATAACTTCGCGACTACTTTGACTTATAGGTTTTGACACAAGTGTATGACTCTATGACTTCTAAGGGTTCATAGTGATAGGCATACCTAATTCCTAATATGTCAAAGAGACATAGTGTGGGTGCAAACTTTACAAGCAAATCATGTAAAATGCACATAAGGAATAAATGCAAACATCATGCAAAACATGATAATCATTTAGCATTTAAGATCATGAAGACATTTAATCATATCTTATGAGAACATGTTATCATTTTGAAACACGTATGTGGAATGCAAGCCATCTAGGTTTGCTAAGTCAGATCCTAATTACTACTTGTTTAAAATGAAATTCTAACGGGAGATAAAGTTCACCGATGTAAACTATCTCTAGTCAAATGTAGGAATGAAAATTTTTTCAAGTTAGAGAATGAGTATGAGACTATCACTAGCGGTGCTCAATTCAGGCTAAACACGACCATTTTTACGGGTTATACCATGAACCCAACATCTCTCCTAGAAGCAATTCAACCGTTAGGTCAAATTGAATTTCTAGTGCGATAGGTTCTCCAGTAGTCATTCTCATGTTAGAAAAATTCAAATTCCTATATTTGCCTATTGAAGTGTAGCAAAGATGATATTAGCTTATTTTGCTAATACATGGCCTAATATGACTCAACTAACCATACTTTGAAAGTCGGTTAAGAGAATGACCTGTCTTACACAACTCATAACAAAGGTAAGCGAAATGTTTTAATTTCGTGTTTGAGATTTAGAGGTTATTTTATGGAGATGGTGCATTTTATGATCTCTTGGACAACATCTTTGTTTGTTGAGTTGTTACATGTTATTTTAACATTATTTGGTTTCCTAGAACCAAGAGACACTCTAATGTGATACAATATAGAATCTACTACATCGTGTGTGTTTCAAGAATGCTCCTTTGCATATCTTGAGAAAAGAATCTAGTAAAGGTTATTTACCTCAATAGATCTTGTGAGTATTATATTTGAAATGAGACATATTGTATATTTCAACAAATATGCTTTTCTAAGAGGAAACTTATCACTCTTACGAATGCTTAGTGAAACAAGTATTTTAGTGTATGACCAATTTTACTTGTTTATGCAATGACACATGTTGTATTAGGTTATTATTCAACTCTAATATCCTATATTTGTTAACAGGATGCAATGTATTCTCTTGTAACATAACCATTCATGTTACAAAGAAAATAAGATGCATGGGATATAAGTTATCCTTTTTCAATCTTTTGATAAGAGAAATACATGTGATATTTTCAAAGATTGATGACTTACATAATAGTTAATAACATATTATGTGTGACATTTTTACTAGACATGTGACTTTGAGTGTTGAGTCGTTCATGAGCAAAGTTTACATATATTGTTTGTTTGCTCGTGTTTGGTTTTTCGAAAATGACGCATTTACTAATTGCATTGCAATGTAAATTACTTGTATATTTCGGATGAAACATCCAAGTTGTCAATCCTACTTAGTTGTGTATTTTATGCATCTTTTAAACATATCAGTTTAATATTTGGAACACAACCATTGGACAAGAAGACTCAATATGGTATCTTCAACACAAGTGTGAGTTATGATCCGATACATATTATATTCCTCTTGAGAGGACGTCATTATTTTCATAACAATCGAGTGTGATTGAGTATGTAGATTCAAGAAAATATATTTCATCATATTTTGATGTTATCTTGAAGCTAGACAAATAATGACTTCAATTTCATGTCCACACTCGAAAACTTGTCAATTAGATTCGATAATGATATCAATCATAATTTGAATAATGAATTGATATGTACTCGAAATCTTTCTTGACCCTCACAATCACTCCTTTTAAAAAGAAAATAAAAATTTAAGGAATGTGTTCCATTTATTCTAATACTAGTTGTATGTGTGAGGTTAATGACATATTAAGTTACTACTTTGGTATTGTCATTTATTTTTATTTGAGAAAAACTATTTATATTATTAAGTATAATATTCTTAGTTTTTCGACACCTCATTAGTATAAAAATAATTATCTTAACTATTTTTATACAACATGCATAAAATACTAAAAGTTTAAAACATTTTGTATGTGTGTTAGATCGATGCAAGTTTAATACATTTTCTTTTACTTAAATACTAATGTATTAATATGATCTTTTATCTTGTTTAGACAACCCATGGTCAAGCAAGACAAAATGATGTAATGATTTAGAGATCATGTTACGGATTTTATGAAAGTGTTAAGTATTTTGGGGTGATATACTTTGTACACTTAAACCTTTGGAAAAATAATTGCATAAGACAATATTTTTCGACACACATGATCTACCAACTTAGTTTCTATTCCTAAGAAGGTTACTAAACCATTTTAAAAACTTGCAACAAATGCAAGAAAAATGGTCTATGCATATATGCAATGCAAACTAATTACTTAATATAGTGCAAGTAATTTAGCATGAGCCTTATAAACGCATAAACCGGAAAACTATAATAAACAAATAGCAACAAGGCATGAAAGACACTTATGCTTATAGATAAAATTAGCTTAACTAAAGATAACAATAAGCATACAAAAATATTAAATAACAATACTAAGATACAAATAAAAACAAATAGCCATTTAGGTTAACACACAAAAATACTTATCGTCATTTTGTGTATTAAGTATAACAATGTATACTTAGCTTGATTTTATTTGACAATGAATTGGTTTCCTCCCCATTTCAAAGATTTTTACCAAATCACTTTGTGAACACGTCAAGGTTCAAAAGTTGAAACGCCCTTTTTCAGTTTAACCAAAAATTTATGCAAACGGCATAACCAAAAAGACCTTTAGTTGAAAATCAAGGACTTTAACATACTTTCATTTAGAACTAATTCATAAAAGTATTTTTCAAATGAAAGTAGACTCAACATTGTTTAAAATGATGGGTGACACGACTCCTACGGACTTATGGTTGATTTTATAAGAATTTCTGAAAATGACCCAATACTGAAAACTGACAGACAGAGGCACGGTACCATTAAATACCCCACGGTACCGTTAAATATAACGGTACCGTCCAATATTTAGTGGTACCGTGTTCTGTATTCTTTTCAAAACTTCATGACCTAATGACTCGTTCTGAAAACATGACCGGACACTTAAAATTCTATTCTTTTAGTGATTTAAGAAAACCTTCAAGCTAATATGACAAAGTATATGTAACAACAAAACTTGTAAGTATTAAGCAACTAAATACTTTTCATATTTTATCACCTTCATAGGTAATTTGATACATGGATCGTACTCAATTTTGAAAACCATTTGTTTTAAAAATTTGAGCGACGTGGCTCTGGTACCAATTGTGGAAACCGTAGAGGGGGGGGGGGTGAATACGTTTCCATTTAAAAACTTAAAAAGTTTTTGTATCAAACACCCGATCAAGTGTGACATAATATGAAAAGTGTCAACTATGGTCATATAATATCTAGAGATGAATATAGTAAACTACAACACAAGCACAATCAAACCATGACACATACTTAATCAACATAACATAAGCAACTAGCCACACATACACAAACGCAATGCAAATATAAATACAAAGCGATAAAGAATGAAATGAAAGTAAAGAGATAAGTAAGAAGGCGCAAACCGGACACGGTGATTTATAGTGGTTCGGTCACGAAGCTCCTCTTTGCCCTACCCCACTCCCCGAGTACCCAACTCGAGAGTTACTTCACTAATCAACAAGCTCCCTTCATCAATACCATTTAATTAGTTAAAGACTCAAAAATTACAGGAGTATCAAGATTATTTTGAAGATCATATTCAGTTTTTATAAGCAAATCTTAAAGAAAATCAATAATAATTGATCAAAACCCCTTTAAATCAAAACAACTCTTGCATCTACTAACCAAATCAAACCTAACCACTTATCTAAATCTTATATTCTTATGAAAACTTGAATCAAGATCTTCCAAACATACATGCAAGAGTTGTTTAGCTTAGATCTAGAAAAATCTATAAAACCATAAGAATTAGATGAAAATGAGTTAGGGAAACTTACTAGGAATGAGGACTAGTTAAAAGGAATTATGATCTTCAACTTATGATTAATAAAAATGGTAAAAACTTGATGAATTTTGGTGTTGAGAACTGATTTGGGTCGTTCATAGGGAGGAGAGGAGCAAAAAAGTTGGATGGTTAGCTAGATTTGCATGTAAGGTGAAGTAATGATGTTTCTTGGTATAGAAAAGGACTAATGAGTGTGTAAGTAGATAAAGGGAAGGGGGGGGGGCGATTTTTGTGGGTCTCAAGATTCATTTTATTTTATCATTTTGTAAAAACTAGACGAGTACCCGTGCATAACAACGGGATTTTATAGCGACAGATCGTTTTGTGTTAAAAAAAAGTTTATGGGTTATAAACGAAAAATAATAAAAGTTTGAAGATTTGATGATTAAACATAATATTTTGAAACCCGGTTCGACCCGGTTGAACCGTTCCGGTCGAAAAACGGGTCGATTTAAACCGAGTCAACCTGACGGGTTGGGTCCAAAACGGGTCAAATTAAACCGGGTCAACCCGGTTTTCGATATGTATTAATAGTTTCCTCTTGAAATATATGTTTTCAATATTTCATTTTTTAGTTTTAACTTTTCACTTTTTACTTTTTGGTTTTTCCTTTATATATAGGCGCGGGTACCCTTTGACGATTAACCGGAGAAATAGATCTTGATGAGACCTGATTCACTAGTTTGTATCGGTTTCAACGGGTCCTCTCTGGTTCGTTTTCGGATGGCTTTTATTGGTTAGCCGAACCAGTGGCGACACCGGTTCCCAGTTGAACCCGTTGGTTCGGTCCGGTTTTCAAAACTATATGTACCATCATCTTGTTAGCTTGTATGAAGCTTTGTGTGTTTTATTAATTTGTATAATGTATATAATAACATGTACTTTTCATTTTAGGGTGTTTTAAAAATAATATTAATTAGTGTGTTTAATTATTTTATATTTTGGATTATGTTGTAGCTTGTTTAAATTGTACATTGTGAAAATTTTATTGTAGTTTTTAGTAAGGGGTGTTTTAATTGGTTGTGTTTAATTTGGTAGATATGATTTTAATTGGTTGTACAATGTGAATAAATTATTGTACTTTTAAGTAATGGGGTGTTTTAATAAGAGTATTAATTACACTATATATTTCTCCCACCTTTGACTTTCAACATTTCACTTTTAAGGATTTGACCCTTTTTCTTTTATATGTAGTATAGATACATAATATACACGATTTGTACAAGTATCATAAGTCACGGAGTGAGTTTGAAGGCCAACGGGGCTAAACCGGTAACGTTTTATGCATAGTTTGTGAAAATAAATGTCATGAAGATACTATTTTCATAAAAATGTTAAATTTAACTTAAAATGAGCTAATTTGATGTTTCATATATTTCCCGAGCCTTCCGGAGTGTCATAACGTCTTTAAAGCTTAAACCGCGAGCCGAAAACGCGTAAAACGTAAAATGGGCACACTTCGCGTAGAAATGGAAAATTAAATTATTCCATATGAAAACAAGTACGTGGGGGAAAATAAATCATATTAATGGGTAGACTGGGCATAGTCTGAGTCAAATTACGTATTTAGGTGTACGTGTCAGAACGTGCACGGGCAACTTTCCCGGTAAAAGTTAATTTACTTAAAATAGAAAAATTAAACAAATAAAATTAGTAAAAATAATGACTTGAAATTTCTCGGTTGTTACAATTAGATAGTATTGTTTAGTGTTCATATTGGTTGATTGATTTCAAAAAAGAATCAAATCAAAGTTTTTCACAAGTAAAGTTTTAAAACTAATTAAAAACCGGGAAAACTATTCAACCCCCCCTTCTAGTTTTCCACAGTATTGTTTTTCAAACTTGTAATTCATGCACTGCTTGTATTTGAAAGATGATTCGAATGCAATCTGATTTTATTTTGATTAGTTGTTATATTGTTTAATTGTATGGAATTATCCTTTTCGCTTTTGTTTCTTCTTTGAGTAGTAGTTTTGTTATATTTCGCAAGACAAATACTCGCAATTAGCCATCTATCCTTAGTTTGCACTTACGAGGGAAAAAATTGTATTTGTAGTTGTTATGACGGGTTGATAACATTCATTTCGTATATATTTTAGTCGCGTTATTTGTATGTTTGTGCTTAGTATTTGGTTGTGTTTGTGAGCATTTTATGCTTAAAAGGCATAAAAGATATATTAAGGTTAAGCTACAACCAAGTCCAAGGAAACAACGAGAAAGATGAAGAGAAGTCGTTGAATCAAGAGTTTATGCACAACGGAAGATTCCATCCATAATAAAGACACCGGGAAGACCATCGAAGATAAAGAATCAAGTTATAAAGGTTCCCGAGCATGAAGAAAAGATCAAGTGTTCATGAAAAGAAAAAGAAGTTAAACACAAAGTTTATCATGAATTATGGCTTACTTCTTCAACCCAAGGTTCAAATATGTCATTCCAACTTTCTTCCCAACCTTGGGCTAGAACTCCAACCTCGGGTTGAGACCCTCAAACTTGGGTTGCTGCACTTCTGGCACTTTTAACTACCGCCTTTAATGATCTAACCCTTCATATGGACGACCATTACTCCTCATTTACTACAAGCTCAGATGTTTAATGACCCTTAGTGCTCAAGAAACTTGCTTGGTGGCTAAGGGTTGTCAATCTATTAATAAGGAGCTTTGGTTAAGAGAGAAAACACCAATCATACATAATTCTTAGAGCACCCGGTGTGGATCTACTCGCCCCTCGTTGTGCCAACGTGGAAGGCTCGTCTTCCCTTGCCATGGTACCCTCCTCCCTCACCATGGCTCGCCGTTCTTGCCTTGCTCGTCTGCACGGTGAGGTTTTGGAATGCACTTTATATCAGAAACCATGTAGTCACTTTACATTTCTTCTCCACCTAACACTTGTTTCACCCTATCCGCCATTATCAATGGTAAAAGCTTCAACTTTTTACTTTCAATTCAAAAATTGATCTTGCACTATATCTACTTAACCTGAGGTAATTGATAAGGGTTTTGGTGTTGATGTTAGTGAATCGTGATTGATGATATTCTTTAGATCGAGCGTTATGTGTGGGTTTGGTGTGAGTTTTTGTTTAGATCGAGATATGTATTCATGTTTTTGTAGATCCGTGATTTTTTTGTTAGATCGAGAGTGATGGTTTTTGTGTGACGGTTTTTTTTGTGATTATGATAAATCTGTGAAGGTTTTGTTTAAATTTGACGTATTTGGATATGTGAATAAAAAAATAGATAGTGGTGGGGCCCAAATGAGTAAGTTGTGGTATGTTATGGGAATGAGGGTTGTAAAGGTAGGTATGTCATGGTGACGTTGATGCGTGGTTTTGCAACCTTACAACAGGTTTTACCTCTCGAGGGATCTCAAGAGGCTTACAACCCCACCAGGCAGTGTACCTGACCGATGTAGTATAGTGTAGTGGTAAGTACGGGGGATTGATCGTTCTCCACAGGGAATAGTGTTCGTTAGGTATGAA
Organism: Artemisia tridentata subsp. tridentata; assembly: GCA_021014915.2. Classification (NCBI taxonomy): domain Eukaryota; kingdom Viridiplantae; phylum Streptophyta; class Magnoliopsida; order Asterales; family Asteraceae; genus Artemisia; species Artemisia tridentata. The sequence continues at coordinate 115,685,926 of CP139508.1, read as the reverse complement.
AGACTACTCTAATAGGTCTAAGGGTTGAGGAAGATTCTTTTTTTATGTTTTTATATTTTTTATGAAAGCAAGTAAAATCTCGGGTTTGAAAGAGTGGGCGGAATTAGTTGCTAGTCAACTAACCCAAATTACTACGAATGCAATTAAAATAAATAACTGAAAATAAAAAGTTGGTGAAAACTTATGTGTAGAGAAATGTGTTTACTTAGATTTCCTTACTCCCTAACTATCTTTTACCGGTTGATTAGTGTGTATTAGTCGCATGGATGACGGGTGTATTCCTTAATACCAATCGTGGGGTGGCGTACGTACTTCCCCAACTCTACAAGCTCCTACTTCACTCCTATGTCGAGCCGGCTAGGAAGCTCCTAACATGGGATCACTAGAATTCGCTTGTGCATTAAATACAACCATAAAAACCTTTAGTACGCATTTGGTTCATGTTTCTTAAGACGTTCAAGCAAGTTACCGAATAGGAAGTTAGCCAGTTTTCTTAAGCCTAACATAGATAAACAATCATCCAATACAACTAATAACACACTAATAACCAATAATCAATAGCTAGGTTTCATTAGATCTAAGCAAACACAAGATAAATCTAGCCTAACATATTAATCAAAAGACAAGAACAAGATAGAATCAAACAACACATAGACATATTGAATGATTAATTGATAACTTATCTTCAATGTAACATGGAAGATCTCAAGGCAAAAAGCCTTGAAAAAGATGCTAAAATCGTCTTAGGGTTTTCTCCCAAAAATTCCACACTAAGTTCCACACTAATGACAAAGAATTGCAAAACTATATATAGATTTTTACATCTGACGGCGTCACGTTATGGAGTGTGACGCCGTCACCTCGCCGCTTTTAGGGTTCTCGGGTGACCTTCTTGACGCCGTCCCTCTTTAGCTCTCCAAAATCCGTTCTGGCTTATCAAGGCTTGACGCCGTCAGACCTTGAACGTGACGCCGTCCCTCTTTGAATTAAGCCGTGACGCCCTTGATCAGGTTAAAACGTGACGCCGTCAGAATTCACATGCAATTTTCACTGGCTTATCATGAGTAAATTTCACATCCACCTTTTCTTGCCAAGCCATGACGCCGTCTGGAGTAAATCCTGACGCCGTCAAAGGTAACTTTCAGCCGATTTTTGAGACTTTGTCGTTTTCTTCACTTTTATGCTCCAAAAACGTCCAAAATGCCTCTTTTTCCAGATTTCTCCTCAAAAGTACCTAAAATGACAAAAGGAACGATTTAGGGCGATATTTGATCAAATAAATACGATTTAGGGCTTAAATGACCCCTTAAAAGCGGTACACTTTTCGCTTCATCAGACGTGCACCCCGTGGGGCCCGAATGAGGAGATTTGGTATGCCATGATGCCTTGTGGTCTTACAACAATATTCACAACTCTTTAAAGAACTCTCTCTCAAAAAGGCTCTCAAGGAAGAAAAACGCAAGAAAGAAGTGAAGCTAGCATTCATAATTCATCATTGTAATCATCAAGGAATCATCACTAATCATCTAGGCATTGTTTCTAACTCTTTTAATCATCATTACAACCTTTGTAAGACTCTTTAATTTGTTTTCAAGTGATAACTTTTCTGTGGTTATTACTTTGATTGCCATGAGTGGCTAATTGCCTTTGTGCACTTGCTTGGATGATGTTTGTAACATGATAATTGTTTGATTATGACTTAATGGTTCTATTCCTATTTCAAGCTAATGCTAAGATTGAATTATGCTTTTAAGTTTTCATGTGACAAAATGTTTATCAAGTTAGATTGACTGTTGATAGTGTAATAGGTCAAAAGAGACATTCTTAATCAATCAATAGTTGCCCTTTGTCTATGGAGGTGCCACCTTTTGCATTGACCATTTCATAAGTAACTTGAATAAACAAGAAACTAAAAGGTGTAGTTGTCGATTACTTGTGAAACTATCGCAAATCAAGTGGTTGAATTGTTTTAGTCTTGTGTGATCAAACTTAATATTGTTTTTGTGATCTTAAAATCTTGACGAGGATTGAAAGTGTTAGAAACAAGAGGATTAGAACACCATCTAATCAAATTAGAACATCATATAATTTATTGATAAAAAATGTTGGAACCATTGTCATAATCATACTAAGTGAATTGTTCGAACTAGTCTAGGCAAGTGTAGCTTTTATATATTGAATTACCATCATTATTATTTGCTTGCTATTTGCGTAATCATTGTTAAGCTCGATAATCTCAAACTCACGTTTCAAAAACTAAACAAATCCTTGTGAACGACCTCGGCTTACCGAATCTTTTCTTGCTACACACGGACGAGTATACTTGCTCGTATGTGTTTCGTTTGAATCATTGGTAGATCGTGTTTATAAATTTAAAACTTGCACACTGAGACACATCAAGTTTTTGGCGCCATTTTCGGGGATTTGATCTTGTTTTTGTGAGTTTTGATAATTTTTCGTGCCTTACTTTCATTCCCAATCTTGTGGCCTAGTTTGTAAAAATAAAATAAAAAGAGATTTTTGTGCAGCAACCACCAGATCAGACTCCAGCCGCTGCGGTTCAAAGGTTCTGTGAACCAAAAGTCATCCCAACCGCCGACTCGCTATCATAACCGCCGCGGTTTGTCCCTTCTGTGCACCATTTCCCAGTCAGCCGCCGGATTGCCTTCCAAGCCGCCACGACTGATACAATCTGAACAAAAAAAAATTCCCTTTTTTTTTTTTTTTTTTTTTTTTAATATCTTTTTCCGATTGGCTCGTTCTTAACTTGTATGACCACTCGCTCTTCAGGCGAAGAACTAAGTACACCATTATCTAATCCCGAAAGTTTATTCCGAAAATGAAGATAATAACTACAAGTATATAAAAAAAACAACCTTTTTTTTTCTAATGCCTATGATGCAATTGGAGCTTATCAGTAAAAACGCATCAATTTAGGTAGTCCCTGTTCGTTCCAAAAGAGAGAAGAAAACCAAGAGTCGTTAACCCACCTTTTGATAACCTTTCAGAAGTTCATATTATCGTTGACCTTTTTCAAGAATTACCCTTTCTAACGGCCGACGATCGACCTATGTGGGCCACCAATAGGGTTGTAGCCCCTACACCCGCGGCCGCTATTGTTCCCGTTAATCTCGGACATAACTTTACTATCATAGGTCATCATCTTTCGATGGTCAAACACAATCAATTTGATGGTCGAGTTCGATCCGATCCACACAAACATATCGCCGATTTCCTTGAAATTTGTGACATGTTTCGTTATGGAAATACCGAAGCAAATGCAATCCGTCTCAAACTCTTTCCATCGTCTCTGACCGGAGAAGCGAAAATTTGGTATAACGAATTAAACCCCAGAGTGATTACAACTTGGGACCAAATGGGAGAAGCCTTTGTTGGATGTTTCTTTCCACCGGCCATGTTTGATCGTCTCCTAGGTGAAATTCGTAGTTTCACTCAAAAGGAAGGAGAAAATGTTGTCGAAGCTTGGCTTCAAATGAAAAACATGCTCCGAAGTTGTCATGGATATGGTTTGTCGCGTAGTAACATCATCCAAATCTTTTACGATGGTCTAGATGACTCAACTCAAGGAATCCTTGTCACCGAAGGAATTTTCCTCTACAAGACCCCTAACGAAGCTTATAACTTACTCAAAGACCGAGTACTTTAAAAGCTCGATTGGTCTAAGGATGCCAAAACTAAAGCTCAACGAAAAACCGTTGCATTCGCCGAAGGAACGAATGAAAATTCCAAAATCATGGACATGATGAAAGATCTCACATCCAAAATCGATTCGAAATTCCAAAGTATTCAAAAAGAGATCAAAGATATGCGCGATGAATTCAATTATTGTGGAGGAAACCATTCATCATCCGAATGTGATAATAAACCCATGGGAGGTCCCGTAGCGGAAGCTAATTACGTTTATGGAGGATATCGAGGAGGAGTGTTAGGAATTAAATGTTGAAGACTTAGTACTACTGAAGATAACACTAACAGTACAAACTGCTAGTATAAGTTGAAGACTGCTGATATAGCTAACATTACAAACTACTAAGTTAGTACTGCTAGTATTGATGAAGATACTGCTAGATGATACTGCTTTAGAAGACATGTAGAAGATAAGTATGGAATGGATTGTATGTATATCTTGTTTAGTTAGAATTATACAGGTAGATACCTTTCTTGTAAAGGACTCCTTGTGTTATAAAAGGAGGTTCTAGGTTAGATCAGTAATATATGTTTTTATTAAGATTCAAGATCTTGTAACCCTAGTGATATCAGCGATCACTCGTATTATTATCTAATAATATTGAATTGTTTGGAGTTATATTCTGTGTTCATTGTTCATACAAACATTGCATTACTGTTACATCAATTCAACCTTCTAAGTATCATCAAGTAGATTCCGCATACTTGTTGATATAAACTCAAAGTATACTGATGCGTGGTTTTGCGACCTTACAACAGGTTTTACCTCTCGAGGGATCTCAAGAGGCTTACAACCCCACCAGGCAGTGTACCTGACCGATGTAGTATAGTGTAGTGGTAAGTACGGGGGATTGATCGTTCTCCACAGGGAATAGTGTCGTTAGGATTGAAAAACTACTCTAATTAGGTCTAAGGGTTGAGGAAGATTCTTTTTATGTTTTTTTATAATTTTTTATGAAAGCAAGTAAAATCTCGGGTTTGAAAGAGTGGGCGGAATTAGTTGCTAGTCAACTAACCCAAATTTACTACGGATGCAAATAAAATAAAATAACAAAAATGAAAATGTGGTGAGAAACTTATGTGTAGAGAAATGTGTTTACTTAGATTTCCTTACTCCCTAACTATCTTTTACCGGTTAATTAGTGTGTATTAGTCGCGTGGATGACGGGTGTATTCCTTAATACCATTCGTGGGGTGGCGTACTTACTTCCCCAACTCTACAAGCTCCTACTTCACTCCTATGTCGAGCCGGCTAGAAAGCTCCTAACATGGGATCACTAGAATTCGCTTGTGCATTAAATACAACCATAAAAACCTTTAGTACGCATTTGGTTCATGTTTCTTAAGACGTTCAAGCAAGTTACCGAATATGAAGTTAGCCAGTTTTCTTAAGCCTAACATAGATAAACAATCATCCAATACAACTAATAACACACTAATAACTAATAATCAATAGCTAGGTTTCATTAGATCTAAGCAAACACAAGATAAATCTAGCCTAACATGTTAAACAAAAGACAAGAATAAGATAAAATCAAACAACACATAGACATATTGAATGATTAATTGATAACTTATCTTCAATGTAACATGGAAGATCTCAAGGCAAAAAGCCTTGAAAAAGAAGCTAAATTCGTCTTAGGGTTTTCTCCCAAAATTCCACACACTAAGCTCTTCCCTAATGACAAAAAATTAGAAAACTATATATAGATTTTTGGATCTGACGGCGTCACGTTATGGAGTGTGACGCCGTCACCTCGCCGCTTCTAGGGTTCCCGGATGACCTTCTTGACGCCGTCCCTCATTAGCTCTCTAAAATCCATTCTGGCTTATCAAGGCTTGACGCCGTCGAACCTTGAACGTGACGCCGTCCCCTTTTGATTTAAGCCGTGACGCCCTTGATCAAGTTAAAGCGTGACGCCGTCAGAATTCACATGCTATTTTCACTGGCTTATCATGAGTAAATTTCACGTCCAACTTTTCTTGCCAAGGCATGACGCCGTCTGGGGTTAAATGTGACGCTGTCAAAGGTAACTTTTAGCCGATTTTTGAGACTTTGCCGTTTTCTTCACTTTTATGCTCCAAAAACGTCCAAAATGCCTCCTTTTCCAGATTTCTCCTCAAAAGTACCTAAAATGACAAAAGGAACGATTTAGGGCAATATTTGATCAAATAAATACGATTTAGGGCTTAAATGACCCCTTAAAAGCGGTACACTTTTCGCTTCATCAAATACCCTTACACTTGAGATTTGCTTGTCCTCAAGCAAATGCGCTTTTATTCTAATCAAAATACAAGTTAGGGGTCATTTAATGCTAACATAAAAGTAATTACAACAAATAATCGTTCCACTTCAATCATAATAAGCACGGAGATTACAAACTAGCACCTCACAAGTAGTGTTTAGATACTCACATCTCTCAAGTGTCATCAAAATAAATCTCATAAATGAAAACGGATAATATCTCTCACTACCTGTCATAGCAAATAGATTACCATAGGCTTGGGAAAGGATCGAAAACCTCCTCCACTAGGCGTAAGCACCTAAGATAAACTATCAAAGAGGGCTTTTAAATGGGTTATAACGTTAGGTGTAGGGAAAAGGAAAACACGGTTTTGTTGGATAAAGGATATTTTACTGGTGGCGAGTTAAAGATCTTGATTAATTACATGTATTATACAATGTTGCTAAGCCAAGACTCGACTCAATCTTAAGCTAAAAACAAAATAACAAAAACATAAAACAAACATAAAATGAAACGGGATGGTAGTCCGTATGTTTTTTTCTATTTTTCTTTTTCTCATTTTTGTGTTTTTCTTGATTTTTTTTTTTTTTTTTTTTTTTTTTTTTTTTTTTTTTTTTTTTTTTTTTTTGCATACACTTTTGCCCTACCATCCAAAATAATACATCATAGGGGCATTGCATCCCCCTTACACTTGAACTTTTACATAACTTTACAAATTACTATTCTAATGACTCGAATTAAGATAATCAAAACACTTGGAGTACTTTTAAAATATTTAGCACATATGGGGGTAATAAATGATGTTCTTCCCCATTACTCCATTACACTAGTACTTTACCCATGAGTCCCAATCGTCCCAAAACAATATGTACAAGGATATGACTCGACTTAGCAACCATGTAATCAATTAGATAATTAACTTGGGTTTAAAACAAATGTTGTCACAATAATGCACTAAAAATGAGTGCATACAAGGTAGGCTAAGGCGATTTGGGTGTACATTTAAGTGGGGTGTAACAAATTCTTCCTTTAAGTAAAATGCTTAAAGGTCGAAACGAAAAGATAGGCTCTGAGGGGTGTACTAGGGGTATCGTGTACTAAAAATGAGTACAACGCAAAGGGTGTGGGAGAATTACTTGACCAATGTAGCCAATGTAATTATAACAAAAACACAGGTGTAAAACAACTGGTTAATCCTAATGCCTCTTATCATGTAGTAAATCTAACTACACGAATGTAGTCTCACTTGTGGCCTCGGAATGGTCCTAACGCAAGTTCTAGAATCTAAGTGCTACCGGTACACACATCATAGCATAAATGCTTTTCCTACCAATTCTAGGGGCGAACCTCACATATTTGGGGTGGAAAATTTTTTAGTGGTACGGTTTTTGTGCTAGTCATATAACTCCTATCCGTGAGACGCTCATTAAGATCAAAGTTTCACTCCTATATGTTGTAAAAAATTTTAAATTTGGCACTAAAATTACCTTAACAAGTATTTCTCTCAGTTTTATTACACATCTACTATCAAACAAACAAAAGTCAAGCGTAATTGTATTCTCTAAAATCGTACTTTTACCCCCCCTTACACTTAAGATGAACATTGTCCCCAATGTTCAAATAACAAGATGTAAAAGCAAAAAGTAAAAGAATGAAATCAAATACTCCCCTGATTCGCTCGGTGGATAATGAAATTACACGGTTAAATCTTCCTCCAAGGAGAATGTTGAAGCTCCATGACTAATGCATCGCCATAAGCTTGATTCCATAAACATCTCCTTGTCCAAAATAACCTGTTAAACCTGAGAAAACAAACACGAAAACCTGCATAACATCGGCGGGAAAAATCTATATATAAGGATATAATGCTTGTGGAATGATAATTTTGCAGATTCCTGGAGATTATAAGTTGGAGATTTTAATAAAAACTTTTTAAAAACAAAACTTTCAAAAATTTCTGAAAATTAAATCTGACGCCGTCAGGTTATAAACCCTGACGCCGTCAGAAATGTCCTGACAAAAATTTTCATTTTAAGTTTCCGGAAAATTTCTGGAAAAACCTTTACCTTACTTCCTGGAAATCCTGCAAAACATCATTATGACTCGATACAAGCATTTGACTCAAACAAACACTAATATGTATGTTAATTTAATATTATTATGATTCATGTTCATTTGTTCTAATAAACCGATTTGACTTTCCCTTACACTTATCTTTTGCAAAATACCTTTATATGTAGTTAAGACGAAGTTAAAAACAAAATAAAGCATTTTCACAATTTTAGTTTTGAACATGAATCAATAATAATAAAAATTAAACATACATACGGAAGCAAATAAAATCAAACAAACAAATAAATAAACACACAAAGCAAATAAAGCTTGGGTTGCCTCCCAAGAAGCGCTTTTCTTTATTAACGAGTCTTGTAGCTAGACTCAAAGTCACTCTACCTAGTATCGCTTATGCTCACGTATCCGAGTGTGAGCCATCTAATTGTTGCCTCATCTTTCTTGTATTCATCATTTAGCTCCAAACATCCATGATAGTATCTCTTATTTTTCTCATGTGGATATTTGAGCCCCTTCCTCTTATCATTCTCACTTAACAAGTCGATAGGCATAATTCTATTGCAAGATTCAATGGGGTAGTTCTTAAACCTAGGATGTGCTCGGGGCATTTGATAGACAAAATCTTCATCCCCATCCGAGAATGTAATTAACCCGTCCAAAAGTTTTTCGTCAAGGTTGGTCAACCTTTTGAAGGGTTCTCCAAAAATGACTTGGGTTAATTTGTTATCAATGAATTCTCCTAAGTTCTCCATAACCATAAAATCCACCAAATACACAAAACTTCCAACGAATACGTGTAGTGGCTTAGTCCTAGCAACGATGTTATCACCTTGATATTCTAGCTCATCTACCATGATTTTATTATAATTAGCGCGAGAGATAATGTTCATAGGCAAAGATGAGTTAAGATAAGCATAAAAATCATGATAACCAATCTTACACGGAAATTGCATGTTAAAGAGGCTATCCTTTTCGATCTTAGTCTTAGGGTCAACATACTTAAAGGGATCAATTTCCTCTTTTCCCCATTCCTCGTTAACTACTTCTCCATCATCAGCATCCTCATCGGAGTCTGAATAGTAAAATGGACTAACATAGTCATTCTCATGGTCAGACTCCTCCATCTCAGAATTATTACCAAAGTGGTGGTCGGGTGAAAGGTTGTTGTTTGCTACTATGGGGGCGGGAACGGGTAGTTGAAAATTTGCACGGCGAAAAACACGAATAACAGGGATCAAATGACCAATGTTACTCATGAGGTAAGTGGAAGGTATCACAAACAAAAGTACAAAGAAATAAGATAGACTAAAGAAAACCTAGAAAAATAAAATAAAAATCTCACTAGAAAGGAATCTAGTGAGTAGACCTAATAGAAATAAAAATTCAACCTAAACAATAACTATTCCCCGGCAACGGCGCCAAAAACTTGATGCGTGGTTTTGTAACCTTACAACAGGTTTTACCTCTCGAGGGATCTCAAGAGGCTTACAACCCCACCAGGCAGTGTACCTGACCGATGTAGTATAGTGTAGTGGTAAGTACGGGGGATTGATCGTTCTCCACAGGGAATAGTGTTCGTTAGGTGTGAAAGACTACTCTAATTAGGTCTAAGGGTTGAGGAAGATTCTTTTTATGTTTTTTTATAATTTTTTATGAAAGCAAGTAAAATCTCGGGTTTGAAAGAGTGGGCGGAATTAGTTGCTAGTCAACTAACCCAAATTTACTACGGATGCAAATAAATAAAATAACAAAAATGAAAATGTGGTGAGAAACTTATGTGTAGAGAAATGTGTTTACTTAGATTTCCTTACTCCCTAACTATCTTTTACCGGTTAATTAGTGTGTATTAGTCGCGTGGATGACGGGTGTATTCCTTAATACCATTCGTGGGGTGGCGTACTTACTTCCCCAACTCTACAAGCTCCTACTTCACTCCTATGTCGAGCCGGCTAGGAAGCTCCTAACATGGGATCACTAGAATTCGCTTGTGCATTAAATACAACCATAAAAACCTTTAGTACGCATTTGGTTCATGTTTCTTAAGACGTTCAAGCAAGTTACCGAATATGAAGTTATGCAGTTTTCTTAAGCCTAACATAGATAAACAATCATCCAATACAACTAATAACACACTAATAACCAATAATCAATAGCTAGGTTTCATTAGATCTAAGCAAACACAAGATAAATCTAGCCTAACATGTTAAACAAAAGACAAGAATAAGATAAAATCAAACAACACATAGACATATTGAATGATTAATTGATAACTTATCTTCAATGTAACATGGAAGATCTCAAGGCAAAAAGCCTTGAAAAAGAAGCTAAATTCGTCTTAGGGTTTTCTCCCAAAATTCCACACACTAAGCTCTTCCCTAATGACAAAAAATTAGAAAACTATATATAGATTTTTGGATCTGACGGCGTCACGTTATGGAGTGTGACGCCGTCACCTCGCCGCTTCTAGGGTTCTCGGATGACCTTCTTGACGCCGTCCCTCTTTAGCTCTCTAAAATCCATTCTGGCTTATCAAGGCTTGACGCCGTCGAACCTTGAACGTGACGCCGTCCCCTTTTGATTTAAGCCGTGACGCCCTTGATCAATTTAAAGCGTGACGCCGTCAGAATTCACATGCTATTTTCACTGGCTTATCATGAGTAAATTTCACGTCCAACTTTTCTTGCCAAGGCATGACGCCGTCTGGGGTTAAATGTGACGCCGTCAAAGGTAACTTTTAGCCGATTTTTGAGACTTTGCCGTTTTCTTCACTTTTATGCTCCAAAAACGTCCAAAATGCCTCCTTTTCCAGATTTCTCCTCAAAAGTACCTAAAATGACAAAAGGAACGATTTAGGGCAATATTTGATCAAATAAATACGATTTAGGGCTTAAATGACCCCTTAAAAGCGGTACACTTTTTGCTTCATCATATACTCAAACACATTCTAAGTGTGTTAGATCCTCTCAAGCGGTATCAGAGCCAGGCTGATACTTTGATTTAGAAGAAGAACTCAAAAAGACAATGGACATGGAAACCACACAGACCAACATGGCTGCAAAGTTGCCTATGCTGAAGCAGAACGATTTTGAGATGTGGAGGCTTCGAATAGAACAGTACTTCCAAGTGCAGGACTATGCACTCTAGGAGATCATTGAAGATGAAAACTCTTTTAAACCATCAACAACTGTCACAACAGTTGATGGTGAGGAAAAGACTACCGTGAATACCTCTCCAGTTACTGCAGAAGAGAAGCTGCAAAAGAAGAATGATGTCAAAGCTAGGAGTTTGTTGATGATGACCATCCCCAATGATCAGCTCCTAAACTTCAGCAAATACAAAGATGCAAAATCCTTGTTTGAAGCAATTACTACTCGGTATGGTGGTAATGAAGCCACCAAGAAGACCCAAAAGACCCTGCTAAAGCAAAACTTTGAAAACTTTAGTGCTTCAAGTAATGAGTCTTTAGATCACATGTTTAGTAGACTGCAGAAGATTGTCAGCCAACTGGTTGTGCTTGGAGTTGAAATCCCTCAGGAAGACCTAAACTCCAAGTTTTTAAGGAGTTTATCTGCTGAATGGTATACTCATGTGGTGGTATGGAAGAATAAGCTAGAAATAGACACCATGAGCCTCAATGATCTATACAACAATTTCAAGATTGTTGAACAGGAAGTGAAGAAATCTAGAGGTTCAAGTTCAAACTCAAGCTCTGGGAATATGGCTTTTGTGTCATCTCCCAGTAATTCAAGTCCAGATGAGGTGAAAGTGGCTGCAAGAGTTAGTACTGCTAACCCTAGTGTTAGTACTGCTAGCCCATCAACTAGTACTGCTGGTATTAGTGATACTACCTTTTATGCATTCCTGACCAGCCAAAACAATGGGTCTATGCTGTCACATGAAGATCTAGAGCAAATTAATGATGATGATTTGGAAGAGATGGACCTAAAGTGACAAATTTCACTTCTTAGCATGAGGGCTAAGAAGTTCTTTCAAAGAACTGGGAAAAAGATCAACATCAGTAGTAATGATACTGCTGGTTTTGACAAGTCTAAAGTGGAGTGCTTTAACTGTCACAAGTTGGGGCATTTTGCCAGAGAGTGTAGAAGACCCAGGCAACAGGATAGCAAGAGTAAGGGGTATGGAAGCAAGCCAAAGGCATTGAAAGAGGCAGAGACATCTTCAAAGGCTATGGTTGCAATTGATGGTTTGGGTTATGACTGAAGCTTCATGGCAGATGAAGAGGAAGCACCAGCTGAGATGGCACTTATGGCTTTCTCTGACTCAGAGGTACACTCAGCTAAAAATTGTTCTAAAACTTGTTCTGCTCTTAAAGAATTTGAAACTTTAAAGAAACATTATGATGAGCAGAGAATTGAGCTAAACCAAACAAACTACAATTTGTCTAATCATAAAAGAGGTTTAGCAGTCTTAGAGGAACACATTTTGCATTATAAGAAGAATGAGTCTGTCTTTACAGAAGATATAGTTGTTTTTAAGAGAGATTTGACTCTTAAAAATGCTGAGATTAGTATGCTAAGAGCTGAGTTAGATAAAATCAAAAAGGCAAAAGATAATATTCAATTAAGTGTAGACACTTTAGAGTTTGCATCTAAGGGAGTAAATAAAATCATAGAGTGTCAATTGATTAATAAGGCTAAGTCTGGGTTAGGCTACAACACATGTCCACCTCTTCATAGAGGACTGCCTGCACCCCCAGGAATAGACTTAGAACATACAGGATTAACTGTGTTTCAAGAGCCAAAATTAGAATATGGTTGTAAGGATAAAGAGAATGTTAATGTCAATAAACCTGTAGAAGCTAATGAGCCTTTTGAGAGTGCTAGTGACACCTCTCTTGCTGAGGACAAGGTGTCAGCTGATAGGAACTCAGATGCTCCCATTATTGAAGATTGGGAATCTGATGATGAAGATCAGGTTGTGACTAAACCTGATGTAGTAAAGCTAGAAGGAACTGATGTTCCAAAGGTGGTTAAAACTGAAACTGTTAAACCTAGAACCAATGTAAAATAAGCTATGAAAAGAGTTAGATACTCTGAGATGTATAGGTCCACATACAAGCCTAGAGGTAACCAGAGGAACTAGAATGACCTCAAGTCCCATCAACTAGGTAGTGACATTGTCATGTACAACAAGGCTTGTTTTTCTTGTGGTAGCTTTGACCACCTACAAGCTTTTTGTCATAACCATCAAGGGAAAAAGATGGTTACATGGAATAATAGGGTACTTGGGAACACAATTGAAAGGGTGAACACAAACAGGTTTCCATCTCACCCTAATTCTAATAAAATGACTCCCACGGCAATTTTAATGAAGTCAGGCCTCAAACCAATTAGTACTGCTCAACCAGCAGTTAGTACTGCCAGACCATTTAAGACTGTTTACCCTAAACCAACAGTTTCAAGTGCAAAACCAACTTTTAAATATGCACAACAAACTATTAACAGCCTTTTCACAAGAAAGCAGTGTTTCAAAATAAATTTTGGAACTCAAAAGTTAAAACTGCCAGGCCATCAGTTCATACTGCTAGACCAGTAGTTAGTACTGGTAAGCCTAAAAACATTGCTAGGGATAAGAGGGAAAATGATGTTAAGGCCTCAGCATGTTGGGTATGGAGACCAATCAAACCCAATGGTGCATCAATTGTATTAAAGAGATTTGACTATATTGATGCACGAGGCAAACCCAAGTCAGTAATGGCTTGGGTACCCCAAGGAAACTAATTTCCTTCTTTTATATGCAGGGACATCCACAAGATGATGAAGAAGATCAAGGTTATGCAGATAGTGGATGCTCTAGGCACATGACAGGGAACATGTCATATCTTTCTGACTTTACACCAATTGATGGAGGATATGTTACCTTTGGGGGAGGAATAGGTGGAAAGATTACTGGTAAAGGTACATTGAAAGCCGGTAAACTTGACTTTGAAGATGTGTATTTTGTGCAAGAGCTCAAGTATAATCTCTTTAGTGTCTCACAGATGTGTGACAAAAAGAACAAAGTTCTTTTTACTGACACTGAATGTCTTGTGCTTTCCCCAGACTTTAAGTTACCTGATGAAAGTCAAGTACTACTTAAAGTTCCAAGAAAGGGCAATATGTACGGTGTTGATATGAAGAAAATTGTTCCTAAAGAGGCTCTCACTTGTCTTGTTGCAAAAGCCACATTGGATGAGTCAATGCTATGGCATAGAAGACTTGGTCATGTCAACTCTAAAACCATAAATAAAATTATTAAAGATGGTTTGTTAAGAGGCTTGCCTTAAAAACGTTTTGAAAATGACCAAACTTGTGTTGCCTGTCACAAAGGAAAACAACACAAGGCTTCTTGTAAGCCCAAGACCCAGAACTCTATTACTCAACCTTTGTTTATGTTGCGTATGGACTTGTTTGGTCCTACATCTGTGAGTAGTATTATGCATAAGAAGTATTGTCTTGTAGTTACTAATGACTATAGTAGATACACATGGGTTTTCTTTCTAGGATCTAAGGATGAGACACTTAGCATTCTTAAGACATTTATAACTAAAATAAAAAACTTAGTGGATAAGAAAGTGAAAGTCATCAGGTGTGACAATGGGACAAAGTTTAAGAATAGAGTTATGGATGATTTATGTATGGAAAAAGGTATTAAGAGAGAGTTTAGTGTAGCTAGAACTCCTCAGCAGAATGGGGTTGCTGAAAGGAGGAATAGGACACTAATAGAAGCTGCTAGGACCATGTTAGCTGACTCCAAGCTGCCCATCACTTTTTGGGCTGAAGTAGTTAATACTGCTTGTTATGTGTAAAACAGGGTTTTAGTAGTTAAATCTCACAACAAGACACCATATGAACTGTTTAGAGGTAGAACACCTGCTTTAGGTTTTCTAAGACCATTTGGGTGTCATGTCACTATTCTCAATACCTTAGACCATCCAGGCAAATTTGATGGTAAATCATATGAGGGTTTCTTGGTTGGGTACTCATTAAATAGCAAAGCCTTTAGGGTATACAACACAAGAACCAGGAGAGTAGAGGAAAAATTGCATGTTGAATTTCTAGAGAATAAGTCTAATGTTGCAGGTGAAGGTCCAATATGGCTATTTGATCTTGATACTCTAACCCAATCTATGAACTATGTACCAGTTGTTGCAGGAACATTTTCTAATGATTTTGCAGGTTCAGAAGACGGTGTTGCAACAGATGAACTAAGCTTGGAAAAGGAGAAAGATCAAGATCACATACTGATGCCTATTCGGAATAGTGTGGATTCATCTTCAAAAGATGCTGGACCTTCTACCGATGCAGACAAAGAAGGTTTTGAAGATGGAAACTATGAAGATGGAGTTCAAGAACCAGAGAATCATGAAAATAGTACAAATGAAAATTGTACTGCTGAGCCTCATGTTAGTACTGCTGGGCAAGATGTTTATACTGCTGGCCCATCAGGTCCTACTACTGATGATTTCTCAGAAGATGAAGTGGATATCAACAACACGCCACTCACCTATCAAGTTCCCACAACTCCACACACAAGAATTCACAAAGATCACTCCCTGGAGAATGTGATTAGAGACATACAGTCTGGTGTGAAGACAAGAAGGCAGAGCATGACTTCAGAACAACAAGGCTTTCTTAGTACTGTTTATGAAGAAAAGAAACATGAAGCTGCCAACACATGTCTCTTTGTATGTTTTCTTTCACAAGAAGAACCAAAAAAACATACTTAAGGCCTTACAAGATTCAAGCTGGGTAGAAGCTATGCAAGAGGAGCTTCTCCAATTCAAGATTCAAAAGGTCTGGGTGCTAGTTGACTTACCCAAGGGTATGAGTTTTATTGGTACTAAATGGATATTCAGAAACAAAAAGGATGAAAGGGGGATAGTGATCAGGAATAAGGCTAGACTTGTAGCCTAAGGGTATACACAAGAAGAAAGAGTAGACTATGAAGAGGTTTTTGCACCTGTAGCTAGGATTGAAGTTATAAGATTGTTCTTAGCTTATGCTTCTTTCATGGGCTTTACTGTTTACCAGATGGATGTCAAGAGTGCCTTTCTCTATGGTACTATTAAAGAGGAGGTATATGTCTCTCAACCTCCAGGTTTTGAAGATCTTGAACATCCAGACAAGGTGTACAAGGTGGTGAAAGCTCTCTATGGATTGCATCAAACTCCAAGGGCCTGGTATGGGACATTGGCTACTTATTTATTAGAGAATGGGTTCCAAAGAGGCAAGATTGATCAGACTCTATTTATCAAGAAGAACAAGGGAGATATATTGCTGGTACAGGTCTATGTGGATGATATCATATTTGGATCCACAAAGAAGGAGATGTGCTTAGAATTTGAGAAATTTATGCATGATAAGTTTCAAATGAGTTCCATGAGTGAACTTACCTTCTTTTTAGGGTTGCAAGTGAAGCAATCAGTTGAAGGCATATTTATCAGTCAAGATAAATATGTGACAGAGATACTAAGGAAGTTTCAATTTACTAAAGCAAAAGTGGCAAGCACAGCTGTTGATCCAGAGAAACCTTTGCTTAAAGATGCAGATGGAGAAAGTGTTGATGTACACACATACAGGTCTATGATAGGGTCCTTGATGTATCTTACTTCATCAAGACCAGATATTATATTTAATGTGTGTGCCTGTGCAAGGTTTCAAGTCAATCCCAAGGCTTCCCATTTAGTTGATGTAAAGAAGATCTTTAGGTACCTTAAGTGACAACCTAAGTTGGGTCTATGGTATCCTAGGGAATCTCCCTTTGATCTGGTGGCATACTCAGACAGTGACTATGCTGGTGCAAGTCTTGATAGGAAATCAACAACTGGTGGTTTTCAGTTCCTAGGTTGCAGACTTATATCATGGAAATGCAAGAAGCAGACAATTGTGGCAACTTCTACAACTGAAGCTGAGTATGTAGCTGCTACAAGTTGCTGTGGTCAAGTGCTATAGATTCAGAAGCAGCTGCTTGACTATGGGTATAATTTTATGAATACCATGATATATATTGACAATAGTAGTACAATATGCATTATTAAAAATCCAGTGCAACATTCTAAAACAAAACACATGGAAATTAGACATCATTTTATAAGAGACTGCAATGAGAAAAAGTTAGTTCAGGTTGTTAAAATTCATACTGATCAAAATTTTGCAGATCTTCTCACTAAAGCTTTTGATGTTGGAAGGTTTCAATACTTGGTAGCAAGTATTGGAATGCTTAATCCTTAAAGTTTTTAATCTGTGTGTTTTTGTACATGAAATTGGATTTGTACTGCTAGTTATGTCAATTAGTACTGCTTTATATAGTTTGTACTACTAGTACAAATGCATACTGCTATGTTTAAACTATTAGTCATAAGTTTATACTGCTATGAAACAAATGCTTTGCATTTTGTTTTCTTGGTTTTGGACTAACATTTGCAGGTATGGAGTTTAAGCACAAAGGATTTACTAGTGCATTGTGTGAGCAGCAAATGGTGGATTGTTTGCTGACATAATTGATTGATGATGGACAGAATTTGGGGGTCCCTTAACAAAGGTTTTATACCTAAGTTGAGAGATTCTTTAAAATATCTTTCTTGAAATCTAATTATGATGTTTTTGCATATGAATTGATGGCATAGTTAGTCAGATAGTAACTGATCTAACTCACTCTCTACCATTTTATACTTTTATTAGTATAATGTGTTAGTCCAAGGACATCTGGTAGAGAGAACAGCGAGCAAAAGTGAATCTAACACATTTGTGTTAGAGGCAACACCTGCCACGAGCTGGAAACCCTGTCAAGAAAGCTCTTTGAATGAGTTTATCTGATCACAGGCAGTTATTCATAACTGAAATTATTGGTTCTCACACAACCAGAGGTTGCATTAAACCGAAAATTGATTAAGTGTCTGTCTTTACACTTAATCCCTTCAAAATAATAGTATGTAGTATTGTTTTAAATCAAAATTGAGTTCATACTGCTAAGTCAAAATTTTTCCAAAAAGTTAGTACTGCTAGGCCAAAGTTAGTACTGGTAGGCTTAAGTTTGTACTGCTGGATAGCCGTTAGTACTGGTGCGAAATAACAGCTTTTTGAAAATAGCCGTTGAGAAGTTGTTGAGATTTTTTACTGATCAAATCTTTACTTAAGGGTTTCCTTTTTGGATATTTTCACTTTTAATCTATTATATTCACTTTTCTTCAATCGAAAGTTATCTTTTAATTGAAGTCGGTCCACTAGAAACCCTAATAAGTCTTATAAAATATCTCAATTCACTTTCCTCAACCTACTTTCTAACCTAATTACTCAAATCCCAGCAGTCAAATCATAATTTTACTAACAATAATGGCTTCTTTAACTTTTGTCGACAAACATAATATGGTGGCCTTTTTGGAGAAAACAGAGGAGGGGTCACAATTTCATCAGATAGTGGATTTCTTGAATGCTTCTCACATAAGGTATACTTTGACTCTCAATCCTACTATCTATATCTCCCAAATCAAAGAGTTTTGGCAGACTGTTATTGTCAGAACTATTGAAACTGGAGACAAAGAACTTAATGCAACAGTAGATGGCAAAACCATCACTATTACTGAATCCTCAGTTAGGAGGCATCTCCACCTAGCTGATGACAATGGTATTAGTGCCTTGCCCAATACTGAAAATTTTCAAACCTTAACCAGAATGGGGTACAACATACAATCTCAATCTTTAACTTTTCAAAAAGGTTGTTTTGCCCTACAATGGAGATTTTTAATTCATACCATCCTTCATTGTTTAAGTCCTAAGCAAACTTCATGGGAACAGTTCAGTAGCAATATTGCAACTGCTCTCATTTGCTTATCAACAAATAGGACTTTCAATTTTTCAAAACTTTTTTTGAAGGAATGGTAAAGAATGTGGACAGTAAGTCAAAATTTTTGATGTATCCAAGGTTCATTCAAACAATTTTGAGCATGAGGAAAAATCAGCTTCTACCTCATCAAACTATTTATCAAACACCCAAACTTACCCAAAAACTATTTAGCAACATGAGGATGGCCTCAAAAGGTATAGTGGGGTAGAACTACCTTTGTTTGATTCCATGATACAGGTAAAGGGTGAAGGGTCAACAACCCCAGTTGATTCCCAACACACACCTACAAGCTCAGAACAATTAGCCTCACAACCCACATCATCACCTACTAGGAGTTTATCTAGAGAGTGCTCTGTTGTTCCTCAGCACATAGTTCCTACCCATTCCCATGATGCAGATGAGGCTGACAATGTCAGTGTAGGAAGGGCTACACCTACTGCCACAGGCTTAGAAGCTGGGCAGGACAGGGGTAACATGAGTAAGACACAACCTATGGCAACACCTATAGTACCTAGTTCTTTTGAACCAAGTACTAGTGGTGGAATCCCAAGCCAACTGGAACAATCGGGTGGATCAGATGCTCACCTTGTGGTGGAGTCTGAGTCTATGCCCCATGATGCACCTCTCCCTGAAGGTAACACATCAGGAAGTGCTGAGGGCAGTAAGAAACTTCATGAATTGATGGCTTCATGTACAAAATTGTCAGATAAGGTTTCTACCTTGGAGACTGAGCTCACAACACACAAACAGGTCTTTGGAAGAGTCTACACCAAATTAGTCTTGAAGGTGAAGAAATTGGAGAAGAAAGTCAAGACTCTTCAACAAAAAAGATCAGCTCACTTGGTGGAATCTTCTACATCTTCCAGTTCAGGTGATGGTTCACATGAAGACATGGGTGAGGAATCTTCCAAACAGGGGAGGAAGATAGCTGAGCTAGATGAAGACCCTAATGTCTCATTGGTGCAAGAGGAATCTGACACTCAGGGGAGGCCAGATGTTATTATGGAAGAAACTGCTCAAGGTCAAAAAGGTACTTCTAGTGAAGATAAAGGTACTGCTGGTGTTTCTCAAGGTACTGCTTTTGCAGTTTACACAAGAAGACCAAGAACAGACAAGGGAAAAGGCATAATGATTGAAGGTGAACCATCTGAGAAGACAAGCAAGAAAAGTCAAGCTCAAATTGCTCATGATGAAGAACTTGCTCAAAGAATTCATGCTGAAGAAATAGCAATAGCAGCTGATGAAGAAAGAGTGGCTAAGTTTATGGTTGAACATAAGCTTCTCACTGAAGAACAAGAAAGGGTTGCTCAAGTATTAGCTGATAGAGAATTAGTTGCTAAGCTGCAAGAGAAGGAAAGGTCACAGTTTACAACTGAAGAACAAGAACAAGCAATTAGTGACTTAGTGAAGCAGATCAGAAAAAGTCAAAGCAAGAAGCAAGTTCTGAAGAAATCCTCTACTAGAAAGGAACAACTGAGTTACATGAAGACTTATCTGAAACATCAAGACAACAGGAAGGAAAAACACTTCAAAGGAAGATCTTATGAAGAAATAGAAAAGTTGTACTTCAATGCTCATGGAAGAATTCATATGTTCTTAAGAGGTGAAACAGAAACAGTTGAGACTGAGACAAGAAGAGGTGAGAAAAGAGCGGGTGAGCTATTAGAATTCGAGGAGTCCAAGAAGCAAAGGACTGAGGAAGGAAAAGAAGAAAAAGCAGTAGAAGAAGAAGAAGTGTTGACTAATGAACAACTTCATGGTATGATGGTAGTAGTTCCAAAAACACTCAATGTGGATCCTATTTCTGCTAAGCATCTCATCATTGACTGGGAGGTTTATTCAGATGGAGTTATTAAAGGCTGAAAAAGTATCAGGGTAGGAGGTCAATCAGAGGTGTATAAATTCTTTGAAGACTTGATCAAAGTATTTGATAGAGAAGACTTGGATAAACTTTGGAGTTTAGTTCAAGAGAAGTTCAAGACCACTGATCCTACTGATGATAAAGACAAGGAGTTATGGGTGGAGCTAAAAAGGCTATATAAGCCTGACTCAGATGATGCTCTATAGAGATTTCAAGCTCATCACTTGCCTACTACATGGAGACTGTTTGAGAACTGTGGAGTTCATAAGGTATCTACTAAAACAGGAGTGGAAGTCTATATGTTAGTTGAGAAGGATTATCCACGGAGAGCAGATATACTACTTGTCATGCTAGCTGCCAGAATCAAAGTTAATGAAGAGTCAGAACTGAATTGATAAGAAAAATATTTCAGTTAGCAGAAGATATGAAGGCTAGAAGACTAAGATTGACATTGTAGTGTTTGGAAGAATCCTCACAATCCTCATAATGCACTCACTTAATTCAGAAACTTGTTGATTTTTGGTAAATCACAAGTTTAGGGGAGGATTGTTAGGAATTAAATGTTGAAGACTTAATACTGCTGAAGATAACACTAACAGTACAAACTGCCAGTGTAAGTTGAAGACTGCTGATATAGCTAACAGTATAAACTTCTAAGTTAGTACTGCTAGTATTGATGATGATACTGCTACATGATGCTGCTTTAGAAGACGTGTAGAAGGATAAGTATGGAATGGATTGTATGTATATCTTGTTTAGTTAGATTTATACAGGTAGATACTTATCTTGTAAAGGACTCCATGTGCTATAAAAGGAGGTCCTAGGTTAGATCAGCAATAAACATTTTTATTAAGATTCAAGGTCTTGTAACCCTAGTGATATCAGAGATCACTCGTATTATTATCTAATAATATTGAATCGTTTGGATTTATATTCTGTGTTCATTGTTCATACAAACATTGCATTACTGTTACATCAATTCAACCTTCTAAGTATCATCAAGTAGATTCCGCATACTTGTTGATATAAACTCAAAGTATACTCAAACACATTCTAAGCATATTAGATCCTCTCAAGAAGGATACCGTGGAAACTACTACGGTAGAAATTCTAGAGATTGGCAAGATCGTCCACCGAGGGATGAAAATCATAGTTCACTAACACGTGACAAAAATCGTCTGTTATCTCGTGATGATAACCGTTCATCATCACAAACACCCGAAAGGAAACTTGAAGAATCCGATTTCGAAAAACAATGCATGAATTCGTAAATGCTTAAAAGTCAACGAATGACTTTATCAAGAATCAATTCTTCAACCTCAAAACCAAAGTGGAGCAAGGTTAAAAGAACCATCAGGCTTCTATCCAAGACCTAGAAACCAAATTCGATCGTCTTTTTGACCAATTTGCTGCTAGACCATCGGGTACGCTTCCAAGCAATACTCAATCAAACCCGAAACCATCATCATCTGGATCTTATCGTCCACCTCAAATGAGAAATGAGCATGTAAATGTTGTGTTCACACGTAGTAGCCTATCATATGATCCACCACCAAATCCGAACCAAGCAACCACTGTCATTCATGATGATAGTGAGGATGAAGCAAAGGAGGAACCCAAGGAAAATGAACCAATTGCTTCTCCGGTTGTTAAGCCTACGCCACCACTCAAAGCGTTAAACCAAGAATTCCATATCCTCAACGTTTGAGGAAAGAAAAGATGGAAGAACAATATGGCAAGTTCATCGACATGATCAAAGAAGTTAGGATCAACGTCCCTCTCGTTGATGTCCTAGCTGGCGTGCCTAATTATGGGAAGTTTTTGAAAGAACTTGTGAGCAACAAAAGTAAAATGGAAAACATTTCTGCTACCTTCTTAAATGAAGATTGTTCAGCCATTGTTGAAAACAAACTCCCGAAAAAACTCAGTGATCCTGGAAGTTTCTCATCCCGTGTACTTTGGGAAATTCAATCACATGTGATGCTTTAGCCGATCTCGGTGCAAGTATTAATCTTATGCCATACTCATTGTAGCGAAGCTTTCAATAGATACTTTGAAACCCACACGAATGAGTATACGTCTAGCAAATCAAACTATCCAATATCCTCTTGGAGTAGCTGAAAATATGCTTGTTCAAGTTGGGCAATTCGTTTTTCTCGTTAATTTTGTAATCCTCGAAATGGAGGAAGATATCAAAGTTCCATTGATATTAGGAAGACCTTTCCTAAACACCACTAATGCTATTATTCGAGTCAAGAATAAAGAACTCAATCTCGGAGTTGGAGATGAAAGAATCTCCTTTCAAATCAATCAAGCAATGAAATATTCTCACGCGAATGACGACACCTGTTTCAGCATTGATGTTATCGATGAAATAACAGAAGAAACATTCGATGAGTTGCTTGATGAAAAGATTGATTCTCACGAAATATCTGGACAAATAAGCGATGAAGATCTCGACAGAGAATTCGCTGAATTTATGGAGATAAAAACTGAAGAAGTTTCTGAGGAAGAAATTACCAACTACGAAGTGTTGGAATTCAATGAACAACTGAGAATCAAAACCTCTATCGAAGATCCGCTGGTTGATCTCGTCTTGAAACCTCTTCCCGATCATCTCGAATATGCCTTTTTGAAAGAAAATTCTCTTCTTCCGGTTGTCATATCTTCATCACTCAAACCCGATGAAAAAGAACATCTTGTTTCTGTGCTTAAAAATCATAAAGAAGCTTTCACTTGGAAAACTTCTGAAATTCTAGGCATAAGTCCAAATTTTAGCAAGCACAAAATCAATTTCGAAAACGATGCCAAATCTGTTGTTCAAAGACAACGAAGACTCAACCCAAATATGAAAGAAGTTGTTAAGAAATAAACAATAAAACTTCTTGATGCCAGTATTATTTACCTCATTGAGGATAGTTCATGGGTGAGTCCCGTTCACTGCGTTCCTAAGAAAGGAGGAACAACTGTTGTAACTAACGAATGAAACGAACTTGTTCCTACTAGAACCATAACTAGTTGGCATGTATGTATTGATTATCGGAAATTAAACGACGCCACTAAAAAGGATCATTTTCCTTTACCGTTCATGGATCAAATGTTGGAAAGACTTGCGAGGAACAAATTCTTTTGTTTTCTCGATGGATTTTTCGGATATTTCCAAATTCCAATTGATCCAACTAATCAAGAAAAGATCACACTCACGTGTCCTTTTGGCACCTATGCTTATAGACGTATGCCTTTTAGTCTTTGCAACGCACCCGCAACCTTTCAAAGGTGTATGATTGCTATTTTTCAAGATATGCTCGAAACCTCCATGGAAGTTTTCATGAATGATTTCTCGGTTTTTGGAGACTCATTCGAGTCATGCCTTTCAAATATTAATAAAATGCTTGAAAGATGCAAAACCGATCATCTCGTGCTAAAGTGGGAAAAATATCATTTTATGGTGACAGAAGGCGTTGTGCTTGGTCACAAGATCTCCAGCAAAGGAATCGAAGTTGATAAAGCAAAGATATATCCTATTGCCAAATTACCACCCCCGACTAACGTCAAAGGTGTTAGGAGTTTCTTAGGGCATGCGGGATTCTACCGCAGATTCATCAAAGACTTTTCAAAAATCTCTCGTCCCATGACGAAACTTCTTGAGAAGGATTCAGTCTTTTATTTCAATGAAGAATGCATCAAGGCATTCGAAACGCTCAAAAATAAGTTAACGAATGCACCGATTATGGTTTCACCAAATTGGTCGCTGTCGTTTGAACTTATGTGTGATGCAAGTGATTTTGACGTTGGAGCAGTATTAGGACAACGAGATGGAAAACATTTTCGTCCTATTTATTTCTCTAGCATGACATTGAATAGCGCTCAACAAAACTACACGGTCACTGAAAAAGAACTGTTGGCTGTAGTGTTTGTGTTTGACAAATTTCGTTCTTATCTCGTTTTGTCAAAAATAATCGAATTCACCGATCAATCAGCTCTAAAATATCTGTTTGCCAAACAAGATACCAAACCACGTCTTATCCGATGGATTTTATTACTTCAAGAATCTGACATTGAAACCCAGAATAAGAAAGGCACGGAAAATGTTGCAGCAGATCATTTGTCTCGATTAGAAAATCCTAATTTAGATGAATTCGGTGACGATGAGATTGACGATAATTTTCCCGATGAAACTCTTATGGGAATTGAAAACGAAGAAGACATTCCATGGTTTGCAAATTTTGCAAATTATTTAGTCGAAGGAGTCTTACAAAGAGGTCTAACTCATACTCAGCGTAGTAAATTTTTCACAGACCTAAAACACTATTTCTGGGATGAACCGTATCTATTTAAAATGTATCCCGATGGGATAATTAGACGATGTGTTTACGGTTCAAAAACATGGAAAATTATCGACGAATGCCACCACGGCCCAACTGGAGGACATTATGGTCCGTCCACTACCGCGAAAAAAGTATTTGAAGCCGGTTTTTATTGGCCGACGATTTTCAAAGAAGCTCATACGCTCGTGCAGAATTGTGATGCTTGCCAAAAATCTGGTTGTCTTTCTCGTTGTAGTCTTTCTCGTAGAGGCAAAATGCCACAAAAGAGCATCCAAGTTTCTGAAATCTTTGATATATGGGGAATTGACTTCATGGGTCCTTTTCCTAAATCTCATAAGTTCGAATACATCCTCGTTGCTATTGACTATGTTTCCAAATGGACCGAAGCAGAAGCTTTACCCACAAACGATGGACGAGTGGTTGTAAATTTTCTGAAAAAGCTTTTCTCTCGATTCGGAATTCTAAAAGCTTTGATAAGCGACAGAGGTACCCACTTATGTAACCATCAAATGGAGAAAGCCATGAAACGATATGGTTTCCATCATTGTTTTGCCACCGCATATTATCCTCAAACCAGTGGCCAAGTTGAAAACACCAACAGAGCTTTAAAGAGGATACTTTAAAAAACGGTTAAAGATAATCCTTCTATTTGGTTAAGGAAACTCGATGATGCTCTGTAGGCATTAGAACGGCATACAAAACTCCAATTGGCACAACTCCATATAGACTCATATATGGTAAAACTTGTCATTTGCCATTCGAAATCGAACATCGTGCATACTGGGCCTTGAGGAGATGTAATCCCGTTCTTAAAATTGCTGGAGAAAAACAATTTTTGCAATTACACGAACTCGATGAGTTGAGACTCCAAGTGTATGAAAATTCCAAATTGTACAAAGCTCGAACAAAGGCGTACCATGATAAAAAAAAACTCAGAATCCGGAAAGAATTCAAAGCCGGAGACAAGTTACTTTTGTTCAATTCTAAGTACAAATTCAAAGCTCCTAAGCTAAGAACCAAATGGTATGGTCTATTCGTGGTAAAGCATGGTTTTCCATCCGGATATGTCAAATTATACGACAAGCATGGTGGAAGTTTCATTGTTAATGGACACCGTATCAAGACTTTCCATGATGAGGGGCAATTGATGAATTGTTAATTGAAGAAATTCCACTTGAACTTCTCAATAAAAATAAATATATTGCTATTCCATTTATGGCACCTTTTCCAGCGGATTACAAGAAAAACATGCCATGGAACTTAGAATCAGGATTCATCTATGATGTCCTTCTAAGAGTTTGCGATACTGCAAAATTATATGACATTGATGAGACATAAAAAGGAATAGTGAAGGGAAATGTGGTTTATATTCCCAAGCATTCGGGAAAGAAATTCAAACATAAACCACGAAAATGAGGAGGATCGAGTTCGGCTGACGACTCATTAATAAAATAAGCACTTCTCGGGAGGCAACCCGTTTGTTTTTAATTGTTTGTTTACTTTTCTGCCCCATTGGTTAAACCATAAGTTTGGGGGCATCGCATTATAAAACCAAAAATCCAAAAATATTTTGTACTTTGTGTGTTTATTTTTCTGTATATGAAGATTACTGCAGGATATGATGCTTGAACACGAAGATGTGGAATCGGTCGATCTGACAATCTTATCATTCGAAGCTCGATCACTATTCCAAGGCTCAGGCAGTTTCATTTATCTTATGTTTAATTTACCTATTTTTCATGATTCATCGTTCTTTACATTGAGGACAATGTCAAACTTAAGTGTGGGGGGAGGAAATAGAAAAATGAAACCAGTTTTTAAAATTTTCTATATTTTTTAGCCTAATCTTTAATTGTTTGCCCTTGTGATCTAGTTGTTTTCTCACATATAGGTTAATATATTAGAATAACTAGTTCAATCCACTGATAAAACCTGTAATTTTGAAAATTCAAGATGTGTCCCGATTGACATTGCAATCCATTTTTGGGATCCATAACATTGCTAGCGCATTTATAGCCTATTCCACCAAAATGTGTGAGGATTTGAGCCTATTTCTTATAAGCATATATCTTTTATGCTTGATCCTTTGCTATGAGTGTGCCGGTGATTTTATGTATTCTAGAACTTGTACTTGTAAATCATTACCAGACCACAGTGAGATCACATTCGTGTGATAAAAGTGTATTCGCGTGATCAGAGGTAACCTAAGGATTTTACCAAATGGCCATCCGTTTACATATGTTTGATATATTAGCTAATCGCTCCGGCTAGTTAAAATTCCCAGTATGGACTCATTTGTTAGCACTCATTTTTAGTGCTAGATACCATTAGTACACCCTTTGAGCCATTCTTTTTCTTTTGTTACATCCAAAAAAATACAAAAATATTTTACACTTTTGGCCTTAGCCTTACCCATAGTCAAGTCTTGGTTGGTTACTAGCTACTTGGAAAGATGGTTATTATGTGAGAAATCCTTGAATTTTGGAGAAAGTTGCAAACTCCATGATAATCTCATGGAAGATATATTGAAATTATGATCGATGGCCGAAATATGTGGCTGGTAAAAAAAAGAGAAAAGAAAAAAAAAAGTAATAAGTCATCGCAACTATAAGGTGACAAAGATAGCCAATGAGCTACGAAAGAATGATATCAATCGATCAAGTATGGAATTCCTAAATTCATGTGATAGTCGTTAACGTAGCTAGTGACAATTGGTTTATAGACTTTGACTATTTGTAAAGTTTCTTTTACACCTCTCATATATACATCCCATGCCTTATCCATACCCTTATAAACCCGAACCCTAACGTTACAACCCGAATAGAACTCCTCTTAGATATTTAGACTCGGTGCTTACGCCATGTCGGTGGAGTTTTGTTTCTTGTACAAGCCTATGGTAATATTTAGATCATTACTGAGCAATGAGTGTGATTTTATTATATGCTCCACCGCTAAATAATCGAGTGTTGAGTGAATATACTTCATTCCTTTTTCGTGAAGTGCTTAAACATGTTATCAAGCGAGATAATCATTAAGGTATTGTCAAACATCTCGACTTTTCTCCTATTTAAAAGATGGATCTTATCTCGTACTTGTACTTGATGGATTTGCATCTCATTTTTATAAATCATTTTTCTTTGTATCATGTGGATTTAATTTTTAATCTAGATTTGCTTGAGGGCAAGCAAAACATAAGTGTGGGGGGATTTAAACGCTCATTTCGTATATATTTTAGTCGCGTTATTTGTATGTTTGTGCATAGTATTTGGTTATATTTGTGAACATTATATGCTTAAAAGGTACAAAAGATATATTAAGGTTCAGGTACAACCAAGTCCAAGGAAACAACGAGAAAGATGAAGAAAAGTCGTTGAATCAAGAGCTTATGCACAACGGAAGATTCCATCCATAATAAAGACATCGGGAAGACCATCGAAGATAAAGAATCAAGTTATAAAGGTTCCCGATCATGAAGAAAAGATCAAGTGTTCATGAAAAGAAAGAGAAGTTACACACAAAGTTTATCATGAATTATGGCTTACTTCTTTAACCCAAGGTTCAAATCTGTCATTCCAACCTTCTTCCCAACCTTGGGCTGGAACTCCAACCTCTGGTTGAGACCCTCAACCTTGGGTTGCTGCACTTCTAGCACTTTTAATTACCACCTTTAATGATCTAAGCCTTCATATGGACGACCATTACTCCTCATTTACCTCAAGCTCAGATGTTTACTGACCCTTAGTGCTCAAGAAACTTGCTTGGTGGCTAAGGGTTTTCAATCTATTAATAAGGAGCTTTGGTTAAGAGAGAAGACACCAATCATACACAATTCTCACAACAATATTCACAACTCTTTAAAGAACTCTCTCTCAAGAAAGCTCTCAAGGAAGAAAAACGCAAGAAAGAAGTGAAGCTAGCATTCATAATTCATTATTGTAATCATCAAGGAATCATCACTAATCATCTGGGCATTGTTCCTAACTCTTGTAATCATCATTACAACCTTTGTAAGACTCTTTAATTATGTTTTCAAGTGATAAATTTTCTGTGATTATTACTTTGTTTGCCATGAGTGGCTAAGTGCCTTTGTACTCTTTTCCTAGATGATGTTTGTAACATGATAATTGGTTGATTATGACTTAATGATTCTATTCCTATTCCAAGCTAATGCTAAGATCGAATTATGCTTTTAAGTTTTCATGTGACAAAATGTTTATCAAGTTAGATTGATTGTTGATGGTGTAATAGGTCGAAAGAGACACTCTTAATCAATAAATAGTTGCCCTTTGTCTATGGAGGTGCCACCTTATGTATTGACCATTTCATAAGTAACTTGAATAAACAAGAAACTAAAAGGTGTAGTTGTCGATTACTTGTGAAATTATCGTGAATCAAGTGGTTGCATTGTTTTAGTCTTGTGTGATCAAACTTAATATTGTTTTTGTCATCTTAAAATCTTGACGAGGATTGAAAGTGTTAGAAACAAGAGGATTAGAACACCATCTAATCAAATTAGAACACCATCTAATTTATTGATCAAAAATGTTGGAACCATTGTCATAAGCATACTAAGTGAATTGTTCGAACTAGTCTAGGCAAGTGTAGTTTTAATATATTGAATTACCATCATTATTATTTGCTTGCTATTTGCGTAATCATTGTTAAGCTCGATAATCTCAAACTCACGTTTCAAAAACTAAACAAATCCTTGTGAACGACCTCGGCTTACCGAATCTTTTCTTGCTACACACGGACGAGTATACTTGCTCGTATATGTTTCGTTTGAATCATTGGTAGATCGTGTTTATAAATTTAATACTTGCACTCGTGAGACACATCACGGGTGCATGGGCTTTTGCTATGCTATGACACATTTAAATAAGTAAGACCACTTAAGGATAAAGGCGGTGCAACTTGCCACATTTAGGAATATGTTGCTTGTTTAAGAAGTGATTACGTACACGTTGCGAATATATAATGCGGTTTGGTAACTCATTATACGTTTCTTGTATTCCCAATAAATTTTAACTAGTTTCACGTGTCATGCATGTGATAGTCGTCCTGTATGTAGAAACGTATAATAAATTACCACACCGCATTCAATATTCGAAGCCTGTTCGTAATCACTTCGTAGACACACAACATATCCCAATAAATTGTACGCGGTATCACGCGTCATGCATGTGATAGTTGTCCTATATAAACCATTCATGCATCCCATACTTTCTATCACAAAACTTCAAAACAACCAATATACTATAGAATCATAGTTTCTAGATATGGCTAGCTACCACACTCTATTTTTTTGTACGGATGGTTTCACAAAACCTCATATATAGGTGATGACTTTACTGTTGCAGCCAATGGGTATACTTCAAAGGTCAACGTCGCATAATGAATCCACAAAGGTGAACGACAGAGTTCACGTTCGTCACTACAAAGACAGTTTGTGGATTCGACCAATGGTAGCTTATCGATTGATGATGTTTTTTTCCACTACTCAGTCTTGACTAATGTCATTCCTCATTAGCTCTTGTGAAGGACTTCGTATCCAGATCTAAGGGGGGAAAACATACATCGTCCTCGTCACTTTATTACTCTTTGATAGGAAATGATGATTTACAAAGCATATTGGTTTTGGGCGTACTAAAAGTTGGTGGCAGTATAGTGATAAAGATGAATTACAAAATGTTGTGAATGTACCGTCTTAATAACTTGTAATTTTTGCAATGGTCGTATTTTGAAGATGTTGTGAATGTGTTGTTTTACAAAATTGCAATTTATGCAATATTTGTAGGACGAATATATTGCGAATGCATTGTCATTTTTTACTAGTTTTTTAATGCTTAATCGCATTTTCCTTGTTATTTTATCCTCTTTTTTTATATTTTGGGCTTTTATGGTTTCTAGATAGTTTATTTCCTTCTCCAAGATCTATTTAAATCAACGCAAGTATCATTTACAAAAACTAAATCCATACAATAAAAAGATGTCCTCTAACGATTCTCGGTCAACCCCTACTAAGCGTCTTAAATACGACGATGAACCACTTTCAAACATAGAGGTTGCAACTAAAATAGTTGCTTTATTCACGCTCTCGATCTTATAAGGAAAGGCTTGTTGTCGTTTTTAACAAATTGCTAAAATAGTTGGTTGGTATTTTTTGGTTTTATGTTCATTGAATGATCTTGATCTTATAATTAACCCAATCAGATTGTTTGGATAGAGATGTTTATTTGTGAATTGGGAATGTGCCCATTTTTTTTTGCATTATGTTTTTGTGGTTTTAATGATTTGTTGATCGACAATTTGCCAAAAAGTTAAAACAAAGAAGAATATCACATACAACACAAAAGATTGTTAAATAAAATTAATAGTTGTATTAAGAATTAATTGTTACAATCGTTTACATTGAAATTTGGGGCATAAATAGTTTTGTAACGATTTAACTGATATAGCCGTCTACAGTTGAAGCAATTTAACCACAATTGTTTGCAGTGAAATTCACAAAATTCTATTAAAATTCATCTATCAAGCTTGTTAATTGTTACAATTGTTTACATTGAAATTTGGAGCATAAACAGTTCTAAACAGTTGAAGCAATTTAACCACAATTGTTTGCAGTGAAATTCATGAAATTATATTAAAATTCATCTATCAAGCTTGTTCAATCTTTCACATTGATCGATTTTGCATCTCGTTTCTTCCATTCCTTCAAGCTTGTTGAATCGATCTTGTTTTAAATCTTTAGCAACGGAAGCACGGTTGAAGCAATTAAAAGATCATGAAGTAAGCAACATAAACTATGGAGACTTGTACGGTTTCTTGGAAGTCATCCGATGAAACAGATAGTGAATGAGAACCAAGAACCGTAACACTCCTTATGTTGTCAAAGAAGTATGAGGCCTTTAAAGCTACATGTAATGACCAAAGCTTCACTTGTAATCTACAGTAATGAGCAAGGCCTACCATGTAATCGATTGACTTGGCCAAAGAGGGTGCAAATTTTAAACTTTACTTTAAAATTTTGAAAAATATCTTCAAAAATAATTTGGGTGAAGAAGGGCGGTTGTAACTTGGGAGAGAATGTGGAATAAAAATGTGTCCATGTTATTTAGGGTAATAATTAGATTGGATTATATGGTGTATTAAAATTTTACAAGCATACTGTGATGCATGAAATGGTGTGATCAATTCCCCATGAATGGTTGCATCATTTCGCTGTCCTATGCTTGTGCTTCGCAATTATTACCCCTTTAGATATGTGCAAAAGGTTTTGGCGGCAAAGCAAACTAATCAACTATGATAACCAGTCACATTGCTTCACATAACTCCGTGCTAATATGTTATAAACTAGCAAACCGTCCGTCAGTTCTCACTTTTAAATATCATCATCCTCCTCCTCCTCCTCCTCCTTCTCCTCCCTCTCTTGTTCCAACAAATTAAAGTGAAACACCAATGGGGTCCTCCACTTCCTTTTCTTCCAACAAAAATATAAACACCACAAAAAAAAAAGTCCGTCACCACGACTTTCAACGTCAATGGTGCCCTCATCATCCACACAAGCACCAAATCTTTGCCCATACGGGGGTGTGTCCCAAAAAAATTAGGAGAAGTGCGACAAAGGCTATAATGCCACAGAATTGCTTTTGATTGAGTTGTGTGGCAAATTGATCAAACGTTCAAAACTAAAAAACATAAAAGATGAAGATGCTATACAAGCGTTGATCGAAGCAAGAGACGGCCGGGAAGATGCTATACAAGACTCGATCGAAAAAATAGAGAGACGGAACAAGAAAATTGCAACGTGAGTGGATCAAATAACGGCACAAACAAAGAGTATTTATGATCGTTACTCTTAGATCTCCAACCGTCTTTTGTAATCTTCATGAATACATTTATGTAATATATCAATGGATGTTTGTTTTGTGTCTTTAATATTTGAATGATTTTGTGTCTTAAATATTTGCATGAAAATTTTCTAATATTTGGATGTTTATACGCTTCGCAATAGTATCGCAATTAAAGTGGATTTTGGGTTAGGCACATATTCTGTTTAGGTAGTAAGAAAAAGAGGGATTCATTTCGCAATCTTTCCGTAACAGTTCGTAACCATTTTGGTGTAGAAAAAGTATATTTTTTGTAATGTTTTGCTAGTGTGCAGAGGCTAATATAGTAGTTGTGGTTTTTGTTGGTCCTTTATCATATATTAAATAGGGATAATTATTGACTGCCCCAGTTGCCCAATGCGTTTGCTTATCTGACCCGATCTCACAAAATTCTTATACTAGACCAGGGAAACTTGGTTAGCCAACTACGGAATGTCACATGTCCGACCAAAGTACGGCATCAACTGTTGGTACGATGTACATGGAAGGTATTGTTTTTTAGGCAACTTGTCATTTTTGGGCAACCAATACATGAGCAACTGGATATTTTGGTCATTTTACACCTTACTCTCACAACATTCAACTAAACCAACTCACAACCCTCTCCTCCAAATAAACCATCACAACTCACACCACCACAACCACCCAACAACCCGACGCCACCACCATCCGACACCACCACCACCTGACGCCACCTCCACCGGACTCCACGAACACATAACAACTGATAAAAATCCCTGATGAGAACAAGGTAAATCTCGTTTCTATACACTTATATGACATGGCTTTGAAGTGGCATAAGCAGCTTCACAGCATAATTCGTGGAAATCTGCCTTGGGTGAATTACAAAGAGGTGATTTTGAAAATATTTGATGAAAAATATTATAATGCACAAAAGGTGTTTGAGGAAATGCCAGTTAATAAAAATCTCAAACAAGAAGGTACTATTCTAGAATATTCCGATGCATTCAAGTCTTTGTTCAGTATCGTAAGTTTTGTGAGTGATATGGGTTCGGATGAAATACATTTTCTTTAAGGTTTCTCATTTAGCTATAGAAGGTTGCTCTCTTATCTACAAGACACAGGTATATACACCTTAAATTGGTTCTATATTTATTCATCTGTTCATTCTATGTTTTAGCGCATCATAACCTCTTGTAAACTTTCATAATTTCAATGTCAGATTCTTCGAATTTTGAGATAGTTGACACCAAATTTCCTGAAAAAAATTTGAAGTTGGGTGATAACGCTCCCAATATGGTTGCCCATGGAGAGCAGGAGATCAGTGCCGTATCTATTGGTATCAATTTGACAGATGAGTCATCTAAAAGTGCTAGTGAAGAACATTATTCAAACAAGGTGAATCCTGAAGCAAGTAGGAATGTTGAGAGTTCTGATGTGGTGCAGAAAAGCTATGACGATGTTCTAAATGACACATTAGAAGAGTGTGAGCAGATGACACCACCAGATGCAGACATCTTTAGTAAACCTAAGACTGATATAATGTTGGATGTGGTTGTAAAGCCAAAACCTAAGCCGGTAACGCTCACCCTCTTTTGCTTCTACATCCTAATTTGGTAGTTGCAAGTAGCGTTATTTTTAAAGTTGGATTTCAAGTTTTCGACACTGAAATAGCTTTACTTTTATGTACTGTTGATGGCTAACTTTATATTTGGTTTGTTTATTCTTCGTCAGGTACTTACGCCATGCTCTAGGATGAATTTACTTCAAACTCCTACCTCGTATACACATAGAAGATTGCTTTCATTTCTAATGAGTGTTGCTGAAGATGGTTTAGGTAACATATATTTACTTTGTTTCTGTAATTAAGAACTTCAATATTTTTTTTAGCTAAATGCTTGTCTGTGCTTTATGACAGGTACTTTAAAAGGCAATCAATCTTCAAAAGCTATGAAGGGCCAGCAGCCACCTACGCTATCTTTGTCGCATCAAAATCTTGGTATGGATGAACCTAAGAGTATTAGTAACCCTGAACAACAAGATTCCGGAAATGAGATATCAGATTCTCCCACATCTACATTAATTCCAGCTGACACATCACTTGATAGAAAAAAATCGTCACTTAGTGTCAAGTGAAAATCTCTTGGATACTCAGGGATCAGATATGGAATGCAGTGGATCAACTACACAATCCATAGCTGTTGAATTTGACAATTCGATAAAGTAAGAACTATCACCGCTCAAAGATAATCTGAAACGTGTTGAAGAAGCAACTGTTAAAGCTATTGAAATTGTGTCCAACATATGTACCGAGCAAATTACTGATGCTGATAATGACTTCACGGGCTTAAGGAGCAGTTGCAGAGAAGATAATCAGGAATTAGTTAATGAAAGTGCACATCAAACGTTGCAGATTACACCGCTAATGAATCCTGGCATCGATGGGGAAAATTTGTTCTTGTTAATAATATTAAACATCTATCTAGAGTCGTTGAATTTTTTAATAACCATGATATTGCACCCGGCCGACCCCTGGGGTTAAATCTCGACAATATTTTAAAATCTCTTTACTTTCTATTAAAATCATTTGAGTAGCTATATATCATTTGAGTTTCTATTAAAATCCTTGGTTGCTCGTTATTTGATTTTGGAAATTCATGAGTATATTTGCCACTAGATAATGTCCCCAGGTCTTTGTGAGATCCTGGACGTGTAAATCTGAAGAAGTTATGCCAAGAAGTTTAGTTCAAGGTGCTTTGACGGCTAGTAACTTTTACACCTTATAGTTGACACAAGCATCAAGCTCCATTGATACTCAAAAATTAAGTAAAATCTGACATGTAGCAATAATGATTAGTGAACATAGGCCCTTTATACTCTACTACCCCTCTAACTTTACCAAACCACAAATACAGTTTCTACAATTTCCTGGAAAGGTATTAGCCAAAACTGGACCAATTAGGATGATTCAATCAGCGCCTTGTGGACCGCTCTCTTACCCATTCTTTCATTTACTGCACACACGGAAAAAAGAAATATATAGATATGTAAAACTCAGAAGTCAAAACTGGACCAATTAGTTTGAAATGGTATCAAACTGGACCAATTATATGATGATCCATACCATTATTAGCTGACACATTACTTACAGACTCAAGAAGGTCTGTTCCGTCAACTGTTATGGGAGTCAAAGGTTAACATCTGTTGAAAGTCGAAGGTTATGCGAGGGATAAAGAAGGTGGTCTAAGGTTACTGTTATGGGAGTAGACCTATACATGTAACAACTAACTTTACTAGTATAATGAATGTCTTTACTGTTTAAAGCTGCTAGTCTCCTTCGTTAATGCTGCTTCATATAGATACTACTGCTTGATATGATTTTTCTGCTACTAGCGTTATTTGATACTACTGCTTTCGAGTTTTACTACTGCTCGAGTTCTTAGTTTCTGCTGCTAGCTTCAAATTACTACTGCTCGTGGTCTAGGATAATGCTGCTCGTTCTAGTTTATACTGCTTCTTGAAGTGCTGCTAGTTGGCGAATACTACTGCTACGATCTTGTAAATTCTGTGGCCAACAAAAAGATTACAAAAAAATCAGGTTCTTCAATGAGCCAAGGCATAAATCTCTTTAGTGAAGAGTTATGAATGCAAAGAAGACATAAAACATGTAGTAACAATGGTACAATGTTCATTAACATTTTAATATAAAGGTAACTGATAGAACTGGTATAACCATCATGTATAGTTATGACAGTCATTTAATATTCAACGTATAAACATAGCATTGACAACCACTTATTAGTCTTTTACATAATTCACTAGAAGACATAGATAATTTAGAACTCTAAGCAAGGAGTACAAATACAACTGATATCATGATCGCTAATATGTAGATGATACAGTAATACACAGCATATTATCATATATAACTGACCCAGGAACCCCATTATTTTATCAATCATTCTCAGCTAAACATAGAAGATATTTCCACATATAGAGAAGCATTGACATCAGTAGTCACAACAATCCAAAGAGGACACGTCGTCTCAGTTTAGAACATCTTCATGGCTTTTCTGCACCACATCAGAGCTCTCAACATTCCTACTTACTTCAGGATTCACCTTGTTTTGATATTCATCTTCACAACACTTTTAGATGTCTCATCTGTCAAATTGATACCGACAGATATTGCACGGATCTCCTCGTCTTTATGGGCAACCATGTTGGAAGTGTTATTACTCAACTTCAGATTTTTTTCAGGCAATTTGGCGTCAATTATCTCAAAATTCGAAGAATCTGACATTGAAATTATGTAAGTTAATGAGAGGTGATGCGCTAAAACATAGAATGAAGAGATGAATAAATATAGAACTGATTTAAGCGTGTGTATACCTATGTCCTGTAGATAAGGGAGCAACCTTCTATAGCTGAATGAGCTAGGACTTTTGAAAACCTTCCTTCGACCACGCAAACTTGTTACCTGTCATTTATGCCAGAAAGTAAGTCATTAAGATGAGGAACTACACAATGTGAATCCCATCACGCTCTTAGGAAATTACTTTTATAATTCCATATCATTAGTGTCATTCAGTATAGAATATTGCAATTATATTCAGAAGCTTTAGAATATATATTTTCATACTTGAATCACTCGTTTCCATTGTTTCCGTTGCTATAGAATATTAAGAGCCTTGGCTACTGCTATCACCGGAAATTCTTACTCCGAGGCTGTCCATTTATCAAGTTCTCCATAAACAGCTTCCTTTTCATTTGGCAATCCACAGACCTGTAATTTAGCAATTCCATGTAACTTCAAATGTCAATTTGCTCTAATCCCCAAAAGAAATATATGTAGAAGTACAAGAATATATTAGTATTGATTAATCATTCGATTGATTAAACCTGCTAAAAGTCCCTAAAAAGGTTTGGGAACTAATTAAGAGGCTCACTTACAATTCGAACAAGATTCAGTGCCTTTTGCCCAGATGCAGCAAAATCTCTCTTATTCCATAAGTGATGTTCTGTCTTGCTTGGCTTTTTCGCAATTTTCCTGCAAAGTTTGATGTTAAAACTCTAATTCGTAAACCATGAAAGGAAGGACATCAGTAATATTACTCAGTTTTTACTCCCTGTAATCTAAACCTATTGAGCCATAATTGTGGTTATGTATCAATATTATTAGGCCTGTTAGTCTTGCCATTTTTTTACGAGTAACAGATATCATTATTTCTTTGTGCTTCTTTTTCATACTATAAAAACACGGTAAAACCACAACTATAGCTTTTAAAATGAATAGTTTATGTGTAAATAACATAACATTTGAAAGGCGTTGGTGTTGGACTACTAATAAATAGCATAACAGGAATGACTTCTAGTTTATTATCTATAAGAATTGTCAAAATATTTCCTGGACTGTGGAATTTTGACCAAAAAGATTACTTATCATGGGATGGAAAGACTGTTTCACCCTATTTGATAACTGACATATCAACATCTGAAACGGATTGTGAAAAATTGTTACATTTATACAATTCAAGATGTTACTTTAAATTTCATGAATGTAGCAGGATTCACATATACAAAGTATATGCATCTCTAGGGTTGTCGCCATACCTACACAGGGTCCGTGTAGTGACATATTTGGCTCGCCACTCTTGTTCACTCTTGGATCATTCGTAAAGTAATAATTTCACGCTTACCTCGACAATTGCCTATCCAATACTTGTTAAAAATAATTTGGCCAAAATAACAACAAGAAGCATAACGCATATAATTGATGGTACAACTCTAATTAATAAAATGAGTGTTTAAATATCACCAACTGGCCTAGTGGTAAGGCACCTGATGTCCTCATAGGAGGTCTACGGTTCAAACCTTTACCTCACTAGGTACACATTTGGCAAAGGGTCGAAAACGGTCATCCATTTTAATCAATGGAAACTATGGGAATGAAGCGGGATTTCAGGCATATACTAAGGTCATAAATTTAACTCTAAATAAGGTAAAAAGGGGATCATTAAAAGCAATATCGCTTACCACTCCACAGCATTTAACTTGATTAGTTGTCTACCAGAACTTTGATTATTGGAACACTTAACAACGTGCCAAATCGCCTGCGCAAAGTAAGTCACAAACATTTATGTACTAGAAAACCAACCCAGCAACCTTTTCTATATACACTTTCGCAGGC
Source organism: Artemisia tridentata subsp. tridentata (assembly GCA_021014915.2). Taxonomy (NCBI): domain Eukaryota; kingdom Viridiplantae; phylum Streptophyta; class Magnoliopsida; order Asterales; family Asteraceae; genus Artemisia; species Artemisia tridentata. The sequence goes on along the minus strand of CP139508.1, from coordinate 115,646,828 downwards.
GAAACACAGTATAATTCAGTAGTAAGTTATGTTTGCTTGCCTTTTTTGTACAACCTATAACAGGAGGTTGAGTAACCAAAAAGAGGTTATTGATTCCATCAATAATGCCTATCTAACAACAACAAACAAATTAAATATATAAAGATAAAAAATGAAACATATAATAGAAGATAATTATTTTGAACTGGTTTTTAGCAGTTGTCACCATTTTATCATGAAGCTTCTTTTGCAATTATTATCAAGTGGAAAGAACAACAATTATTATCAACTGGAATGGGTAGTAATTGCCACCAAACACTTCCAGAATTGGAGGAATGGTATGCCCTTTGATAGCAGTTGGAATGGGTAGTACTATGTGATTCCAAGGGAGTTCTATGAAATCAACATCATAACAAATGACATATAATGTGCATTGCATATAAAGGTAAATAAAAAAATATCGAGATAAAAACAATGGTAAGTTACAGATCAAATGTGGTGGAACTTACTTTCTTCCATAAGAATCAGACACGACACCCCATGAGTACGCTCCAACGAGCATCTCGCCAAAAGCCACAGTTGATATCAAACTCTCTTCGCTCGAAGACAATCCCCACTCAGGCTGTATCGCTGTGGTGGAGGGTTACGGCGGCGGTGGAGGGTTACGACGATGGTGGGGATTCGGTGGTGATGGGGTTTCGGCTATGAAGGGATTCCGGTGGGGAGGGAGTTGTAGTGGTGCTGTCAGATTGAATTGGTGATGGTAGTGTTAGATGTGAAATGTGTTTGTGCTAGATCTGTTATAAAGATATGTTATAGAGAGAGAGAGGTATAGATAAATTGAGTATAATATGTAAAATGACCAAAAAACCATCTGCCCAATATACGGTTGCCCAACAACTAATAGTTGCCCAAAAAACACTACGTGACACATGTCACCCTCCGATGCAAGCTGCCGTATTGTACGAGTTGCCCTGGTCTAGTATAAGAATTTTATGAGATCGGGTCGGATGAGCAAACGCATTGGGCAACTGGGGCAGTCTAATAATTATCCCTATTAAATATTTTAAAATACACAATATTAGAGGTAATTTTGAAATATAAAAAAAGATATCCTAATCTATACTACATATAAAAGAAAAACGGTCAAATTTTGAAAAGTGAAATGTTGAAATTCAAATGTGAGAGAAATATATAGTGTAATTAATACTCTTATTAAAACACCCCATTACTTAAAAGTACAATAATTTATTCACATTGTACAACCAATTAAAAGCATATCTACCAAATTAAAAACAATCAATTAAAACACCCTTACTAAAAAGTACAGTAAAATTTACACAATGTACAATTTAAACAAGTAACAACATAATCCAAAATATAAAATAATTAAACATACTAATTAATGTTATTTTTAAAACACCCTAAAATGAAAAGTACATGTTATTATACACATTATACAAATTAATAAAACACACAAAGCTTCATACAAGCTAACAAGTTGATGGTACATATAGTTTTGAAAACCGGATTGGACCAACGGGTTCAACCGGGAACCGGTGTCGCCACCGGTTCAGCTAACCAATAAAAGCCATCCGAAAACGAACCAGAGAGGACCCGTTGAAACCGATACAAACTGGTGAATCATGTCTCATCGAGATCTATTTCTCTGGTTAATCGTCACAGGGTACCCGCCGCCGCAACGCCCGGGTACCCTGCTATACTATATATAAAGGAAAAACCAAAAAGTAAGAAGTGAAAAGTTGAAATTAAAAAAGGAAATGTTGAAAGCATATATTTCAAAAGGAAACTATAAATACATATCGAAAATCGGTTTAACCCGGGACGCTTCAAACCCGGCGGGTTGACCCGGTTTAATTTGACCCATTTTCGACCCAACCCGTCGGGTTGACTCGGTTTAAATCGACCCATTTTTTGACCGGAACGGTTAAACCGGTTGAACCACCCGGGTCGAACCGGGTTTCAAAACATTATGTTTAATTCCCAAATCTTCAAACTTTTATTATTTTTCGTTTATAACCCATAAACTTTTTTTTAACACAAAACGATCTGTCACTATAAAATCCCGTTGCTATGTACGGGTACTCGTCTAGTTTTAATAATAACTCAAAAAATTGAATTAAGTCTCATGTAAGATATCAGTTTTGAAAAGGCATGGATTATCCTGACCCCCCCCCCTCCCTTAGGGGGGGGGGTATCCAATGGATTGGGTGCCGCCGCCGCCTGTACTGTATGCTTTAAAAGTTGTACATTTTGATCAAAATAGGAGGGACCCACATGGTTGGGGAGATCGCTCGCTATCTGGCTGAAAAAGGTGGTCCGGATCGGGAGTAACCACTAGTGATAGGGCTCAAATCCTTCGGGGGGAAGGACAAAAGTAAAGAGCGATGCCTACATTAAATCAATTGATTCTTCATGGTAGAGAAGAAAAACGGCGCACGGACCGTACTCGAGCTTCGGATCGGGAGTAACCAGGCAAAAATAAATCGTAAGGAAAATTTTCAATGCATTCTCCAATACTAAGAAGGTGTCTCGGTACAGTGGTAACAATTTCTTTTTGGCATTTTCTAGGGGCAGAGGGGCTCACTCAAGGTTCAACCCCTTCTTTGATTTTCTTTTGGGTTGCTTTAATCACTTTAATCCTTATTTATCGAATAAGGATTTCAAAGGGTAAAAATTGTTATATTATTTTATTCTTTATTTATTTTTTGAAAATTTCCCATTCTAAACTATCTAAGTAACTTTGTCAGTAAGTTGTTTAGAAATCAAAAAAAGTAAATTTTTAGGTAATGGAATAAGTTGGCGTTTGAATACTCTTTGTTCGTACAACTTTTTGGAGTCACCTTTGCGTTTATAGCATCCAAGCCCGTAAATTTAATATTTTTAGGTTTCGTGTATTAACGTATTACATTACGAATATTTTTAGGATTCGACGAATGGCAGGAGGTGTCGAGGAGAGGCTATAAGAAAGGTTCTATGGCATTCAGATCTAAGGAAGATGTCGTTTCTAAGATTTCCACATCTATTTTCGTTACCAATTTCCCTGATTCATGTAAGGCCAAGGATCTGTTCCATTCATGTAAACAATATGGACATGTTGTGGATTCCTTCATTCCTCTGAAAAAAACAAAAGAAGGTAAGAGATTTGGATTTGTCCGCTTCATTAACGTTTTCAATGTTGAACGTCTGGTGAATAACATTTGTACGATATGGATCGATCGTCTCAAATTACATGCCAATATTGCTCGTTACCAACGTGCGTCCACGAAGGGTAACTGTCCAAGTAACAAAGATACGGCGACTAAGAATGCTAATGATGATGCTTCAACGGCGACTAAGAAATTCACTGTTGGCAAATCTTTTGCTAATGTTTTGAAAGTCTTCCCCAATTCGTCTGAGAATAATGTAGAGCCTGCCATGGTCCTTGGAGATGAGTGCCTATTTAAACAGGACCTGTCTAATGCTTTGGTAGGGAGAGTTAAAGTTTTTGATTCTCTTGCTAACATTAAAAATGCTCTTGCTAATGAGGGCTTTCCTGATCTTCATATACGTTACATGGGAGAATTGTGGATCATGGTGGAATTCGATTCTGTTAAAACTAAAGACTCTTTCTTTGTTAGCGTGGGGTCAATTCTTGGTTCTCTGTGATTCGTCAAGCATCGAATGATTTTCATATTGATAATAGAATTGTTTGGGTGGAGGTTGAAGGAGTTCCTCTTATATTATGGTCGGATAATACATTCAAGAAGATTGCTTCTAAATGGGGTGATTTACTTGATGTTGATGATCAAGATAATGCGTGCTTTCATTCTAAAAGACTGTGTATCTCCACTAAGAATATCTCTAACATTTATGAGAAACTGAAAATCATATTTCGTGGTAAAGTATATTGGATTCGAGCTAAAGAGGTTCCTGGTTGGGTGCCCGAGTTCATGGAAGACTCTAATGATGATGAGTCACTGGATGATGATTTTACTTTTGGAGAAGAAGGAAACAATGGCGAGGGTATTGGTCATGTTACTAGTGATGTGGAAGATGAGGTGGAAGCTTTGCAACAGCAGGTGACGCATTCAGAGGATCCCTTCAATATCTATTCATTATTGGATAGGAATCTCAACAAAGAGAAAGGTAATGTTACGGGTGAAGATAGTCCTAAATACCCTCCGGGCTTCACTCCTGTGGATTCTTATGATATTAACTCTGATGGGGTTAATCTTAATGTTGCAACTGAGGCTTTACCTCAGACAGGCGAGACTGACAAGGAAGGTCCTGGTGAGCAAGTTTCTGAGTCGTCCACTTCTGGTCGATTTAAAAGTTCGGAAATTCCTCGTTCAGGGGGTTCTATTTTAAATGTTTTGGAGGAAGTGGTCAAAATGGGCCATACTATGGGGTATAATATGGAGGGTTGCATAAACGATATCACAGGGATTATTGAATCTCAAGGAGCCAATGAGGTTCTTAAATGAATATTTTGTCTCTTAATGTTCAAGGTCTCGCCCAGAGGGCCAAAAAAAACTGGGTTAGGGAGTTATGTATCAGCAATAAAATCAATGTGTTAGCTCTTCAAGAGACGAAGATGGAGAGCATGGAGCTTTTTTGTGTTAAATCCTGTTGGGGTAACTATGCGTTCGACTTTGTTCATAGTGACTCAGTAGGTAACTCAGGTGGTATTCTATGTACATGGGATCCCAATTCTTTTCGTAAAATTAATCACACAATGTCAGACTTCTTTGTTATTGTCCGAGGTGAATGGCTTAAACCCAAGATGAAAACTCTTCTGGTTGCGGTGTATGCTCCTCATGATTTGCGTGATAAAAAACAGCTTTGGGATTACTTAGCTGCTGTTCTTAATTCTTGGGATGGAGGAGTTATAATGATGGGAGACTTTAATGAGGTTAGAAATAAGAATGATAGATTTGGTTCTGTTTTTAATACGCACGGTGCAGATTTGTTTAATTCCTTCATTACTAACGCGGGTGTGGAGGAAGTGCCGTTAGGAGGTAGTGCGTTTACATGGTGCCATAAATTGGCTTCTAAAATGAGCAAATTAGACCGATTTTTTGTTTCTGTAAACATTGTGAACTCTTTTCCTTGTATCAGCGCCATTACTTTGGACAGATATTTATCGGACCATCGCCCTATTTTGCTCCGCGAATCTTCTCATGATTATGGTCCAACTCCTTTTCGTTTCTTTAATCACTGGGTGGAAGCTACTGATTTTAATCAAATGGTTGAAGAAGTTTGGAGATCAGCCCCTGTTGACAATGCAAACGGTATGCGAAATCTTATGATGAAATTAAGATTCTTGAAATCCAAAATTAGAGTTTGGAATTTGGGGAACAAAAGCAATTTGAAATCAGACCTTGCTAGGTTTAACGCGGAGCTTAAGTTAATTGATGTTGAGATTGATTCTGGTAACGGTACTGAGGAGAATGTTTCTAAGCGTTTGGATATTGTTAACTCTCTTCAAAGAGTCAACAATTCTCTTGCCAGCGAGCTCGCTCAAAAGGCCAAAATTAAATGGTCTATAGAAGGTGATGAGAACACCCGCTTCTTTCATGGTATGCTCAACAAAAGGAGGAGTCAATCTAATATTCATGGTGTGTTGTCGGATGGTATCTGGATCGACTCTCCCGAGTTGGTCAAGGCTGAATTCCTTAATCACTTTAAACATAGATTTGATAAACCTTCTGCTCATCGTGCTCGTATCGACTTTAATTTTCCGACCTTTCTTACTCCTGATCAAGTGGACTGTTTGGAGTGTAATGTTTCCAAGACCGAATTAAAACGTGCGGTTTGGGATTGTGGGATTGATAAATCTCCTGGTCCCGATGGTTTCTCGTTTAAATTTTATCGTCACTTCTGGTCTACTATTCAGGATGATGTGTATGGGGCTGTGAATCACTTCTTTTCTTACGGTGACATTCCTAAAGGTTGTAACTCTTCATTTATCGCTTTGATTCCTAAATTTCCGGATGCGCATTTGGTTAAAGACTTCAGACCTATCAGCCTCATCGGAAGCCTTTATAAGATCATAGCCAAGATTTTGGCTAATCATCTTGTCAATGTATTGGGGGATCTTGTTAATGAAGTTCAATCGGCATTCATTGCGGATAGACAAATTCTTGATGGCCCTTTGATCATTAATGAGATTATGCAATGGTGTTCTTCGAAGAAAAAGCAAGCGGTCATCTTTAAAGTAGACTTCGAGAAAGCTTTTGACTCCGTGAGATGGGATTTCTTAGACGACATCATGTCTAAGTTTGGTTTTGGTAATAAGTGGCGTAACTGGATTCAATGTTGCCTCAGATCTTCGAGAGTATCTATTCTTATTAATGGCAGTCCTACTGAGGAATTCCAGTTTCATAAAGGTCTTAAGCAAGGTGATCCTTTATCTCCATTTTTGTTTATTCTTGTCATGGAGAGCCTTCATTTATCTTTTCAAAGAGTTGTGGATGCTGGTCTATTTACGGGTATTAAGATAAATAATGTGGTTAGTCTGTCGCATTTGTTCTTCGCGGACGATGCTGTTTTTGTCGGCAGCTGGAGTGAGGCTAACATTAACACTCTTGTTAATGTTTTGGATTGCTTTCGTCGTGCTTCGGGGCTCAAAATTAACATGTGCAAAAGCAAGATCATGGGTGTTCTTGTGGATAGTGTTAAGGTGAATCAAGCAGCTTCTAAGCTTGGTTGTCTTACTCTTCAAACTCCTTTTAAATACTTAGGCACTCTAGTAGGTGGTGTTATGTCTCGGGTTAACGCTTGGAAGGAAGTTATTAATTCTGTTAAAGCTCGTTTATCCAAGTGGAAGATGAAAACTCTCTCCATTGGGGGGCGTTTCACGTTGCTTAAATCAGTTCTGGGTTCACTTCCAATTTATCATATGTCTATTTACCGTGTTCCTATAGGTGTGCTTCAAGAACTTGAATCTATCCGTAGTCGTTTTTTCAATGGTAATGATATTTCTGGTAGAAAGGCTTCGTGGGTTCGATGGAGTAACGTCTTGACGGCTAAAGCTAAAGGGGGCCTAGGTGTTGCTAGTCTCTATGCCCTTAATAGGGGCTTAATGCTTAAATGGATGTGGAGATTTTATACCGAAAAGAACTCTCTTTGGGTTAGGGTCATTAAAGCTATCCACGGTAATGATGGTGGTGTGGGCAGAAACATTGTTACAGGCACCCGATCTTGTTGGCTTACTATTGTTAAAGAAGCTCGTCTCCTCAAAGAGCAAGGCATTGATTTTTTTGAATTCTGTAAGCTTCGAGTGGGAGATGGATCTGCTACTGTTTTTTGGGATGATTGTTGGAAGGACGACCGGCCATTAAAAGCCGTCTTCCCGAGACTTTATGCTTTGGAGCTGCGTAAGGATATTTGTGTTAAAGATAAATTATCAGACCCTAGTATTGATTTTTGTTTTCGTCGTCGAACCAGGGGTGGAGAGGAACAAACACAGCTCGACAACCTATTGGAATCCATAGGAGAAGTTACTCTTCTTCCTCAACCAGACAGGTTTGTTTGGTCCCTTAATAACTCTCAGGTTTATTCCGTTGCGTCTATGAGGAGTGCTATTGATGATACTAGGTCCTCTTCTATCTCTACCGTGACTCGTTGGGTTAAGATTATGCCTATCAAAATTAATATCTTTGCATGGAAGGTTAAGATGAATGCTCTTCCCTCTCGTTTTAATATTTCCAGGCGTGGTATTGATATTGCATCTTTGTCGTGTCCTCTGTGCGATAATGGGATCGAGACTACAAATCACTTGTTCTTTAACTGTTGCTTGGCTAGAGAGTTGATTGATAAGATTGTGTGTTGGTGGAATATCTCTTATGGCAACGTCTCTTCGTATGATGACTGGCTCGCTTGGGTTTCTGCTTTGATTCTTCCTTCTAATCTTAAGCCGATCTTAGAAGGTGTGTTTTATGTCATGTGGTGGTTCATTTGGTCGTTTCGTAATAGGACGCTCTTCGACACTAAGGTTCCTCTTAAGGCGACTTTGTTTGATGATATTGTTTCTTGTTCTTTCAATTGGTGTAAATTTAGATGTAAAGCCTCATTCAGTTGGAATGACTGGCTCAAAACTCCTTACCTTATTGTAGTTTAATCTAGCTTCTTGTTAGTTTTTTAATAAAATCGCCGTTCAAAAAAAAAATAAGTGTCCAGTTTGACTTTTCAGAGTCAAACTGGTTCAACTTTGACTTTATCTATTTTTGCGAGCGTTATATAATACTTGATACAAAATATATGAATGAATTGTTTTTTAAGTGTATTTTTCATTAGTATAATTTTTTATCAAATATTATATAACACAAAATATATATATATATATATATATATATATATATATATATATATATATATATATATATATATATATATATATATATATATATATATATATATATATATATATATATATTTAAGGTAAAAGTTGAACAAGTTTGACTCTGAAAAATTAAATTGTACACTTATTTTGAGACGCAGGGAGTATTATTTAAGAAGTCATACCACCTACTAACTTTATGATTAAACAAACGCTAAAAAGAAACTTTAAGAACATTAATTTATGTGTTTTGGAGTGGCTGTCTATACAACTGTCATACATAAACTTTTTAATCACACAACAAATTTTATGTTAAAGACTTTTTCATACATTAACAAAGTATATAAACTAGGCGAGTATCTGTGCATAACATCGAGATTTTATAACGGCAAATAATTATAGTTACAATATTTGTGGTTAAGTGTTTTGTGCAATGTTGCAAAAATCGGTCGTGGCGGCCGATTAATCGCCGATATATCGGTAATCGGCCGCCGACCTTGTCGAATTATGAAAATCGGACAAAAAATCGGTTTGGGGAAAAAAACGGCCAAAAATCGGCCGTATCGGCCAGAAATCGGCCATATCGGCCGATTAATCGGCCGTATCGGCCATATCGGCCATATCGGCCGTATCGGCCAGGTTTAAAAAAAATTAAAAATTTAGGCATTCTACTTAATTTGGGGATCGTTTATTTCACTTATAACACACAATGAGCCTCATAATCAGAATTGGAGCCTTTTATTGAGGTTTGAAAACATAGTAGGCTTGGAATCAGTTACGATCTTTAGTTTGGTCTCCAGAAATACCCAAAACATGCAAAAAATGCAAATCCGATTAATCACCGATTAATCCCGCCTTGGCCGATTAATCGCTGCAGGGTGGTCGACCGCCACGCTACCGATTCACGATTTTTGCAACATTGGTTTTGTGTAACATTTATATATACAATATAAAATAATTAAAATGTAAGTAAATGAATAACACAATCAACTCACACGATAATATGGTGTGTTATATGGTAGAGGGTATGGATGTAATTTTTAGAAACTAATTATGTTGTCATTAGTATATAAACAAAGTCTACTCTTTTAAAAAAAAATTACATTCATAAAAAGTTGGTATGCATTACATAATTTTTAAGAAATAATGTTTAGGTTGCCGAATATAATTCAAGCCACCATTAAATGAGATTTTACAAAGGTGTCATACTTATATATATACTTCAAACCATAATAATACATAATACTAGTTGAGATTTCAGGATGTAATATTGATTTTACTTTTTTTTATTATAAAAGTTTCAAGTCTAATTAAAAGCACTTGTAAATAGAAAGTCAACAGAACATGTTTAAATATTAAAAAAAATTGATATTTTAAGACCAATGTATAAAAACTAATGTTGAATATTTTTTTTTTGAACATTCAAAATTTTCCTTCTATTTTGATTTGTTCCAAAATAAATGACTATTTTGTGTTTCAATCAATTAAAAAAAAATTAGTGAAAAAATATTATATTTGATTATTAGAAAACATAGTTAGTTAGAAATTTTAAAACTTTATGCAAAATGAAAATGAGTATTTAATTTAAGACGGAAGGAGTAAGAACTTATATTAAAATCATTTTAAATTCAATTATGTAATGTTATTTGATTAGCATCAAAAGGCTTATGAGACCATCCGTAATGGTAAGGGTCGGTCTCCCCTTTTGACGCATTAAGGCCACTACTGCCACCCGTCATTATGCGTGCTCCCTTACTTTTGCCACCCGTTTGGTGGTGTAGAATACCAGGCTTTTTTCTATGCGTGTTTATGTTTGGTTTGGAGGTCATATCTACGGCTATCTGATGGTTGATTTGATGAAGAAAGAGTAAATGTTGAGGTAACGGTGGTAGGTATATTGATGACCATTGTATCCGGTCTAAATTGAGTTTACTAGGATTCAAATGACTTATAAATTGAGTATAATTTTAATTCGTGAGGCGAAGATTCATACTTTTTGGTTTTGTTTAAATTATTAGTCTCCTCTACACAACTATTAGGTCTTACATTAACCAGTGATCCAGACTCTAAAAGCCAAAGTTTAACATTATTTCACACAGTCAAATCTTTTAATCTAAACTAGATTAATACTCATGCTAAACGACGGTGTATAGCGGCAAATAATTATATTTACGAAATCATTATTCTGGTTCAACCCTTGATGCAAAGCGTGTGTGTTTTGAAATATAAAGCGTGTGTTTTATAAAATTAATATAGTATGTGATTTTAAAAAGTTGTCAAGTTTAGAAGCGTGTGTGTTTTGAAATATAAAACGTGTGTTTTTTAAAATTAATATAGTATGTGATTTTAAAAATTTGTCAAGTTTAGAAGTGATCAAGAAAAAAACATAATTTAAGTTGTAGTTTTTAAAAAGTTGTCAAGTTTAAAAGATACTTAAAGTTAAGTTAGACAAATGGCATTAATTTAAGTTTTTAATATTAAAGGTTTCAAAAATCAAGATTGATCATTTATAAGTAGTATAGATGTTTACTAGAAGTTAATTCGAGAATGAACTACTATCTAAAAGACTTATAAACCATGTATAATTAAGATTCCATTGATTACTTTAGAGTGGTAAATATCTTTAAGGGTGGTGGCAGTCATGCCTTTCAAAAAATTCATACCTCCCAAACCCACAAATAATATCATTCCACCTCATTCATACTTTTTTCATACCTCCCAACCATTTTTTAGTGGCAACCATGCCTTTTTCATACCTCCCAACTAATATATTAAACAATTTAATACACCATGCATTATTACTTGTACATCAAACATGACTTTGGCCAAACCGCTGCAGCAAACAATGCCGCTCAACCATGACTTTGGCCAAACCGCTGGGGGTGGCAGCGGTGTTCACCGGCGGTTTGGCCATACCGCTGGGTGAAACCGCTGCCATTGCCACCACCCTAAACAAACAAGACAATGGTAAATAAGTTTTTAAAAAACAATTAGTTTGTAAAAAACTCTAATTAACTTGTTGCTGTTGTGGATTCTATACCTCATTAAATCTTAATTGAACATCTAACAACAACTACCCCCACTCAAAACACCCTACAAAACCATTGTCCCTTCTCTCTTTGTTCCTCCCCCCTTCCCTCTCTTTCAAAACTCTACATTCTTCACTTGGTTTGCTTCATATTTTGAATTCAACTTCACGATCAAAGTTGCAAGAGTCAAGATATTGGAGCTACAATTACGAATATACGATTTGTCCGAATAATGTCTTTCGGAATTTTACTCCTGTTTCCTTGCAAATCCAAGCTTCAAGATGGAGAGTGGAACAAAGAGAGATAATTGTCAACAGTCTTTATCAAATTTCATCTAAAATTCACGAACTGAATCAAAGTTTTGAGCTTCATTTACTTCTTTTGCAGGTAATCTAGTTTATGGTTTTTGTAATAGAATACTAGTTCAATTATAGAAGCACCAACAAACTAAATCATTTTGGAGTGTTCACCTTTTTTGTTATTAGCCTTTACAAACCAACTTTTATAATTTTAGGACGCGTACATCTGAATGAAATATTTGTCCTCGGATAACCTGAACACGAAAAACGTCACCCGTTTAATCACTAAAACTTTTGTTATAGTTACAATCTTTTGTCTCTTGATAGTAAAAATTATTTTAGAAACGAGGTACAAAAAGTTAAGGAGAAAAACTACTAAAAAAAAAAAAAAAAGTTTACCCGCCAAAATCGAAAGTCAAGGTTTTTATCATTATGGGTAACTAATGATTTTATTGTTCTCTTGGTAGACATGTCGACGACAGTGATGAGTGATGCAATAGTGATCCCAGCAACAGAATCACAACAGCTAGCAACAAAACTAATAGCCGAAACGAAAGTTGAATTTGTGATGTGTGAATGTTGCAGCTTAACTGAAGAGTGTACACCTGAGTACATAAACAGGATACGCGAAAGATATCAAGGAAAATGGATATGTGGACTATGTGGTGAAGCAGTTAAATATGAGATCATTAGAAGCAAAAGGCTGATCACCACTGACGAGGCCATGACGCGCCATATGGCGTTTTGTAAAAAGTCAATATTGTCGGGTCAGAAGACAGACCCGACAGTTGATTTGATTGATGCTATGAAACAGATTCTAAGACGAAGTTTGGATTCACCGAGGCGTGTTAGGTCTATGCCGTGTAGTCCAATAAGGACGAGGGATGATAGTGTTGGAGTTGGACTTGCTCGATCTGAGAGCTGTATACCGGAATTGGGTATTTCAGGGGATGGTGAGTCATCTAAGGGATTTGGCATTTGAACAAGAACATTTGAGCATTTCCAATCGATATGAGTTTGATTTATGAGTCCAAATGAGCTTGTGAAAATAGTAACTCGTTTTTCCGCTCTGGTCCCGTGAAATAAGTCAGACTTCAAAAGTCCAATGGAAATAGAAATAGGTGCCGGATGTTACGTATGCTGTTGAATTGGAAGAAATGATGAACGATCAAAATGGTGAGTGAAAATATGTTTTTTTGATCGAGATATGTAAAGTATGTATCAAATTTTATTAGGAAGTACAGTATTATAAACATGACTACTGGATATCATATGTTCATAGTTATTATGAATATCAAATAAACTGATGACAAAAGTTAGTAATTTTGCATGGGTTGATTGATGGAAATGTAACATTCAAGGGTGGAGCTAGTAGGATAATTAGTGGGTGATAAGCCACCCCTAATCAGTCTACTTTATAAATTAGTTTTTTCAGTAGCTAGTTTGCAATCAGCCCTCCTTAATCATATAGTTATCTAGATTGAAGTTAAAAACTAACAACTTAGACAATCAAATACAATACTAAAATGAATTTACTTGTCAAACTATACTTGTAAAATCATGGTTTAAAAAAACCATAGACATCATTGAGCATATTTCAGGATAAATTTTTACATTAAGTTCGGCCGTCTTTAACATAAAATCATCTTTATATCATTGAAGCAAAATGAATGGTGCTAGTTATTTTGATAATTGTTACTTGTTAGCATCTATTGTTCTAACGCGAGTCACAAATAATTGAGGATGTATAAAAAAGATTGATAGTTTAGCACATATATATATGAGTGATCGAATTGCATTGACGGGCAAAAAACAAAGCTCTTCTCTTTAGAGCATCCTCCTCGATGGTTGATGTACCTTCAACCCATTTAATAATTAAACTTCAATATTTGAACACTCAACTCATATTCTCTAATGCAAAAAGTCATCTTAAACTTTTTGAAATTTTAACCTAAGTCACATGATCAAAAATTTCTAATGCTTGGTGAGTGATCTCACTCGCCAAGCTTAACAGTCTATTTGCTTACTCCGCAAGTCACTCCCTCTTCGGTTTCAAAATTAAAGTACAACATTAACCTTAAATGTGGGCATTGATTTTTCGTAAAGTACAACAAATTAAAATAACTGGTCTAGTAACGAGTGACGGACCCATGGATATTTAAAAAAATATAGATTTTTCCTAACTGCACCTTAAATGCATATGGCATAACGAAATGCACATTCATTCATTTATCGTTTTAATGACATATTCATTTTAGTTTAATTTTTATTTCTCTTATACTAAGGTATAAATTTTTTGTGCACAGTGTCATTTTTTGTCCTGGTTCCCACCTTGCCTATAACACCAAACTGTTTCTTTTTCTGGTAGGTATTCATGAATGTAGAAGTTAATATTACTAAATGTGGGATTGGGCATTGGATGATCAACGATATTATTACTACTTTTTACACTTTTTTGCAAAATTATAGTTTTGCTTCACATCTTCGTGAAACCAAAACTAATACTATAATTAAACACGTAAGATACATACATTGAAATAAAACTAACCACGTCTTTAAATAAAATCGAGCTAACAAACCACGTTTCCGGTAAGAGTTAAGTAAATTCTTCATAGTACGTCATGACCACATGACAAATTCATGCTTCTTCCAGTTTTGTTGTAGGGCTGAACACAGTGACAGGAACCAGGTTTTAAAGTGTTACAAAAAATAAAAATAAATAAAAAATTCAACTGTAATATAATGGAATACATATATATACTGCATGCGTTAGAATAAATCGGAGTTTTTTTTTACATAATTTGGTCGAGGCCCCGTGACACCAAGGGGTACACCCCTAGTTTCATCCGTGTCTGAACATCATATTTTTCGGCAGGGGAGGCCTAGAGGGGGGGCAAACCCAATTCCCGGCCGGGGCACTATTTTGAAGGGGGCACAAATTTTTGAAATTATATATATATATATATATATATATATATAATGTATAATGTGCTAATAGGTACCAATAAAGAAGTGACATGTGGATTTAAAGAATTAAACTAAATCAAAACTTTAAATAAACTAATAAGGTTATCATGATTGGCATCATGCTACCACTAGAGTCAATTTTGTTTATATATTTGAATTCGCTAGGAGTTAGGGGCATTTTTTTCTCGGTTCGTCCTGGGTATTTAAATTCTCAGGGCCGCCACTGTTTTTCGGTTTGTGAAAGATGTATTAGTCTACTATAGTGTAACAATTCAGTTGGTTGATGGTAGTGTATGTGCCAAACATATCATATCATCTTATATTATACGAGATTGGCGCTGGTCGCCGCGATGCGGGCGAGCGCGTTTAAAAGTACAGTATTTTGGCGGTTAAAAAAACAGTATCTTTAAGTTTGTTGATGGTTTGATGATACTTTTATTTCTATTAACCGTAAATTTTTTTACTTAATTACGACGCATTGTTGCGGACCAGATATTTGTTTAGTTTTAGCTAAATATGTGTCGTTTTTATAGAATTATTTTAGTTATGTACGGTTTTATAATACACTTTATATTTATCTGTTTATTTTCTTTTGTCCATACAAATTTTTTTTAAATGTGTAAATAATTTTAGTAAATATTTAGGTTTAATAAATTTTTTTAATGTCTTACATTTGTTTTTTTTTTTTTTTTTTTTTTTTGGCACGTTTTTCTGTGAACATGTGCTATGCGCCCCGTGTTTTTCCCCCTTTTCACTTTAACTTAAACCCTAATCAGTTTCTTTTACATCTGCCTAATTCTTTGCTTCCATAATGGCTACACCACCAACAACATCTGCCTATGCCCTTGCCCGTACCCCTAATTTCCAAAGGCTAAAGTTTGCTGCTGGTTCCAATGAAGTTGATGACTGTTTGCATGCAGCATTTAGCCAGGATTACATTGAAAATGATCAGCTGTTAATGGTGCTTGGTGAGCAGCGCGATCAGTTATCTGCAAAGGTCAAGTGGTTAGAGGATTTGGTGGAAGAAGGGGAAGGTTTCTTACCGTTACATGAGGAGGGTCACATTGGTTTGGACCGTTTGAAGGAGACTCTGAAGAGAGAGAGGAAGGTGCTTGCTGGATTGACCAAGGCGATGGATTTGGCGCGTAAAGGAAGAGAAGAGAAGAAGATCAATCTTTTCTGGTTCGGATGATGGGCTGGCCACTTTGTGTGGTATATTTTGGTTGTCTTTTGTCTTTTTATTAGAAGTATGTATGCTGGTTACGACTGAATGTAGATGTTGTTTTTTTTTGGGATGCTAAGTAGAATGTATGAAGTTTAATGGCTGTGAATATAATATTAAGGGTATGCTTGTTAATATCTCCTTTTGTGTTGCAAAATGATTGGATTTTTTTTTGTCATATGCATTAGTGTTTCTATCGTTGTAATTTATGGTATAATAAACATATAATTGATAAGATACCTAGTAGTTGCACCAAAAAGCAAAGGCAGTAGTTATTTAGCGTTAAAGTTATGCCTGTAGAGGCCATCTACAAAATACAGGTCGATGTGACTACCTGAAAATAGGGTGTTGCTTACATGTTTGGTGCTAAGTAGTTGCTACAAATACTTATAGAAGTAAGTGTCTTGAAGGAACAGTTTAATACATAGATAGTCTGGGATTTTGTTTTTCCAGCTGGCATCTGGAAGTTAGGTCTGATCATTCTTCTTTTTTTGTTTTTTTCAACCCTGATGCTGTGCTCCCATCATCGTCGCCTGTGAAAAGGGGTTTCTTGGCAGTTTTTCTAGCTGGTCGTTTGATGGGTTTTGATGTTTCGGACAAAGATTCTTGTTCTGCTGATGTTTTTGCCGGTGTGTGTATTGGTGTTGTGGCCTGAATTTCTTTTAGGTCAAGCGGTCCGGGTGTTTTTGTTTCTGCTGGTACAGTTATTGGTTTTGGTTGTTCGGTTGCTGGGGTCATGTGAGATTGTTTTATGTCAAGCGATCCAGTTGTCTCGGCTTCTGAGATGGTAATGTTTGCTTTTGTGTCCATTTTCGTTGGAGATTCTGTGCTTTCAAGTGTTTCACTTTGGCTTGCATTTGTTGCGGAAGACTCCATGGCGCTTTCAGTGGTGATAAGATTGGCTGATGGCAATAAGGGTGTGTCATCCCAGCATGTGTCGAGAATGAAAAGCTGATGTTCTTTTGTGCTGTCTGGATGAAAGTTGATGCGTGGTTTTGCGACCTTACAACAGGTTTTACCTCTCGAGGGATCTCAAGAGGCTTACAACCCCACCAGGCAGTGTACCTGACCGATGTAGTATAATGTAGTGGTAAGTACGGGGGATTGATCGTTCTCCACAGGGAATAGTGTCGTTAGGATTGAAAAACTACTCTAATTAGGTCTAGGGGTGAGAGAAGATTCTTTTTGTATTTTTATATTTTTTATGAAAGCAAGTAAAATCTCGGGTTTGAAGGAGTGGGCGGAATTAGTTGCTAGTCAACTAACCCAAATAACTACAAATGCAAATAAAATAAAATAACTGAAAATGAAAAGGGTTGTGAAACTTATGTGGAGAGAAATGTGTTTACTTAGATTTCCTTACTCCCTAACTATCTTTTACCGGTTGATTAGTGTGTATTAATCGCGTGGATGATGGGTGTATTCCTTAATACCAATCGTGGGGTGGCGTACGTACTTCCCCAACTCTATAAGCTCCTACTTCACTCCTATGTCGAGCCGGCTAGGAAGCTCCTAACATGGGATCACTAGAATTCGCTCATGCATTAAATACAACCATAAAAACCTTAGTACGCATTGGTTCATGTTTCTTAAGACGTTCAAGCAAGTTACCGAATAGGAAGTTAGCCAGTTTTCTTAAGCCTAACATCGATAAACAATCATCCAATACAATTAATAACACACTAATAACCAATAATCAATAGCTAGGTTTCATTAGATCTAAGCAAACACAAGATAAATCTAGCCTAGCATGTTAATCAAAAGACAAGAACAAGATATAATCAAACAACACATAGACATATTGAATGATTAAACGATTACTTATCTTCAATTAAACATGGGAGATCCAAGGGTATGAAAACCCTTAAAAATGGCAGAAATTCGTCTTAGGGTTTCTCCTCACAAAGTTGTACACTAATGACAAAAAAATTGCAAAACTATATATAGAGTTTAAGGGCTGACGGCGTCACGTTGTAGATCCTGACGCCGTCACCTCGCCGTGTCTAGGGTTCCCGGATGGCCTTCCTGACGCCGTCCCTCTTTAGTGCTCCAAAATCCGCTCTGGCCTATCAAGGGTAACGCCGTCAGAATTGAGCTTGACGCCGTCCCTCTTTAGCTTAAACCGTGATGGCCTTGATCACATTAAAGGGTGACGCTGTCAGACTTTCCCTTGTAAAATTCTCTGGCTTATCATGAGTAATTTTCATATCCACCTCTTTTGCCAAGCCATGACGCCGTCAAGAGCAATACTTGACGCCGTCAAAGGTACTTTTCCAGCCGATTTTGAGACTTTGTCGTTTTCTTCACTTTTATGCTCCAAAAACGTCCAAAATGCTTCCTTTTCCAGATTTCTTCTCCAAAGTACCTAAAATGACAAAAGGAACGATTTAGGGCAATATTTGATCAAATAAATACGATTTAGGGCTTAAATGACCCCCTAAAAGCGGTACACTTTTCGCTTCATCAAATACCCTTACACTTGAGATTTGTTTGTCCTCAAGCAAATGCGCTTTTATTCTAATCAAAATACAAGTTAGGGGTCATTTAATGCTAATATAAAAGTAATTACAACAAATAATCGTTCCACTTTAATCATAATAAGCACGGAGATTACAAACTAGCACCTCACAAGTAGTGTTTAGATACTCACATCTCTCAGGTGTCATCAAAATAAATCTCATAAATGAAAACGGATAATATCTCTCACTACCTGTCATAGCAAATACATTACCATAGGCTTGGGAAAGGATCGAAAACCTTCTCCACTAGGCGTAAGCACCTAAGATAAACTATCAAAGAGGGCTTTTAAATGGGTTATAACATGAGGTGTAGGGATATGATAAACACGGTTTGGTTGGATAAGGGATATTTTACTGGTGGCGAGTTAAAGATCTTGATTAATTACATGTACAATATGGCGTTGCTAAGCCAAGACTAGACTCGACTTAAGCTAAAAACAAAATAACAAAAACATAAAATAAACATGAAATGAAACGGGATGGTAGTCCGTATGTTTTTTCTACTTTTCTTTTTCTCTTTTTTTTTTTTTTATTTTTCTTGATTATTATTATTTTTTTTCTTCATACACTCTTGCCCTACCATCCAAAATAATACATCAAAGGGGCATTGCATTCCCCTTACACTTGAACTTTTACATAACTTTACAAATAACTATCCTAATGACTCGAATTAAGATAATCGAAACACTTGGAGTACTTTTAAAAATATTTAGCACATATGGGGGTAATAAATGATGTTCTTCCCCATTACTCCATTACACTAGTACTTTACCCACGAGTCCCAATCATCCCAAAACAATATGTACAAGGATATGACTCGACTTAGCAACCATGTAATCAATTAGATAATTAACTTGGGTTTTAAACAAATGTTGTCACAATAATGCACTAAAAATGAGTGCATACAAGGTAGGCTAAGGCGATTTGGGTGTACATTTTAGTGGGGTGTAAACAAATTCTTCCTTTAAGTAAAATGCTTAAAGGTCGAAATGAAAAGATAGGCTCTGAGGGGTGTACTAGGGGTATCGTGTACTAAAAATGAGTACAACGCAAAGGGTGTGGGAGAATTACTTGACCAATGTAGCCAATGTAGTTATAACAAAAACACAGGTGTAAAACAATGGGTTAATCCTAATGCCTCTTATCATGTAGTAAATCTAACTACACGAATGTAGTCTCACTTGTGGCCTCGGAATGGTCCTAACGCAAGTTCTAGAATCTAAGTGCTACCGGTACACACATCATAGCATAAATGCTTTTCCTACCAATTCTAGGGGCGAACCTCACATATTTGGGGGTGGAAAATTTTTTAGTGGTACGGTTTTTGTGCTAGTCATATAACTCCTATCCATGAGACGCTCATTAAGATCAAAGTTTCACTCCTAAATGTTGTAAAAAAAAATTTAATTTGGCACTAAAATTGCCCTAACAAGTATTTATCTCAGTTTTATTACACATCTACCATCAAACAAACAAAAACCAAGCGTAATAGCATTCTCTAAAGTATCGTACTTTTACCCCCCCCCCCTTACACTTAAGATGAACATTGTCCCCAATGTTCAAATAACAAGATGTAAAAGTAACAAGGTAAAAGAATGAAATCAAATACTCCCCTGATTCGCTCGGTGGATAAAAAAGTAACACGGTTAGATCTTCTTCCAAGTGAATGTAGAAGCTCCAAGACTAAAGCATCGCCAAAAGCTTGACTCCATATACATTTCCTTGTCCAAAATAACCTGTTAAACCTGAGAAAACAAACACGAAAACCTGCATAACATCGGCGGGATAAATCTATATATAAGGATATAATGCTTGTGGAATGATAATTTTGCAGATTCCTGGAGATTATAAGTTAGAGATTTAATAAAAACTTTTTATGAAAACAAAACTTTCAAAAATTTCAGAAAATTAAAACCTGACGCCGTCAGAAATGATCTGACAGAATTCTCATGTTAAGTTTCCGGAAAATTTCTGGAAAAACCTATACCTTACTTCCTGGAATTCCTGCAAAACATCATTATGACTCGATACAAGCATTTGACTCAAACAAATACTAATATGTATGTTAATTTAATATTATTATGATTCATGTTCATTTGTTCTAATAAACCGATTTGGATTTCCCTTACACTTAACTTTTGCAAAATACCTTTATATGTAGTTAAGACGAAGTTAAAAACAAGATAAAGCATTTTCACAATTTACTTTTGAACATGAATCAATAATAATAAAAATTAAACACACATACGGAAACAAATAAAATCAAACAAACAAATAAATAAACACACAAAGCAAATAAAGCTTGGGTTGCCTCCCAAGAAGCGCTTTTCTTTATTAACGAGTCTTGTAGCTAGACTCAAAGTCACGTACATTACGTGATTCCATCGTTGGTTACGGTTTCTAGGCCATTCTCCTTTGATTCTCTATCAGAATCACTTTCATAGTAAAGGTATTTCGGGTCCTCGAGATCAAAAGGATTGTTTTGGTATTTAGAACTAAGCTCCTTAACTTGCTTAAAGAATCCACTTGACAGGTCAAAAATATCCTTACATCCTCTTCTCACATCATCATCACATAACACGAGTTGGGAACTTAACCCATCGAGCCCTCCATAATCAATCTCCTTGAATTCTCTCATCTTGTAAGGCGTTTGGTATAAGATTTCCCTAATCCCATCGGTGAAAGTAATGATCCCATTGAGCTCGTCCACAACCAAGCTTGTGGCTTTGCAAAAAGGTGCCCCAAAAACAACTTGTGATAACCTGGGATCGATGTACTTTTCGATATTATCGATGATTGCGAAGCTCATAGTGAATGTCACATTTCCTACAAACACCTGTACATCATCATATATGCCAATGTCATCCTTCCCTTTATGAATCATTCCCCATCTGCAAATGTTGTTATAATGAAACAAGGACATCACATTTTTGGGTAAACATGTGTCAATGTAAACATTATAAAAATGCTTGTGACCAATCATGCAAGGTATTTTGAGATTATTCGGATCACGTTGCTTAATAAGGCCAGGCCTTCTACCGTGTAGCCCCCATGTGTTGCAAATTGCTGATGGTTGATACTCATACACTTCTTCACTGCCATCCTAAAAAATCACTTTCCTGACACCATCTGTAAATAATTACTACTATCATCCTCATTGAGTATCACTGATGCGTGGTTTTGCAACCTTACAACAGGTTTTACCTCTCGAGGGATCTCAAGAGGCTTACAACCCCACCAGGCAGTGTACCTGACCGATGTAGTATAGTGTAGTGGTAAGTACGGGGGATTGATCGTTCTCCAATGGGAATAGTGTCGTTAGGATTGAAAAACTATTCTAATAGGTCTAAGGGTGAGGGAAGATTCTTTTTGTATTTTTATAATTTTATGAAAGCAAGTAAAAATCTCGGGTTTGAAAGAGTGGGCGGAATTAGTTGCTAGTCAACTAACCCCAGTAACTACGAATGCAAATAAAATAAAATAATGAAAATGAAAAGGTTGTGAAACTTATGTGGAGAGAAATGTGTTTAGTTAGATTTCCTTACTCCCTAACTATCTTTTACCGGTTGATTAGTGTGCATTAATTGCGTGGATGACGGGTGTATTCCTTAATACCAATCGTGGGGTGGCGTACGTACTTCCCCAACTCTACAAGCTCCTACTTCACTCCTATGTCGAGCCGGCTAGGAAGCTCCTAACATGGGATCACTAGAATTCGCTCGTGCATTAAATACAACCATAAAAACCTTAGTACGCATTGGTTCATGTTTCTTAAGACGTTCAAGCAAGTTACCGAATAGGAGGTTAGCCAGTTTTCTTAAGCCTAACATAGATAAACAATCATCCAATACAATTAATAACACACTAATAACCAATAATCAATAGCTAGGTTTCATTAGATCTAAGCAAACACAAGATAAATCTAGCCTAGCATGTTAATCAAAAGACAAGAACGAGATATAATCAAACAACACATAGACATATTGAATGATTAAACGATTACTTATCTTCAATTAAACATGGGAGATCCAAGGGTATGAAAACCCTTAAAAATGGTAGAAATTCGTCTTAGGGTTTCTCCTCCAAAGTTACACACAATAAGTTCCACCCTAATGACAAAAAATTGCAAAACTATATATCGAGTTTAAGGGCTGACGGCGTCACGTTGTAGATCCTGAAGCCGTCACCTCGCCGCTTTTAGGGTTCCCGGATGGCCTTCCTGACGCCGTCCCTCTTTAGACCTCCAAAATCCGTTTTGGCTTATCAAAGCTTGACGCCGTCAGAAATGAGCTTGACGCCGTCCCTCTTTAATTTAAACCGTGACGACCTTGATCACTTCAAAGGGTGACACCGTCAGATTTTTCATGCAAAATTCTCTGGCTTATCATGAGTAATTTTCATATCCACCTTTTTTGCCAAGCCGTGACGCCGTCAAGGGCAATCCCTGACGCCGTCAAAGGTACTTTCCAGCATAATTTGAGACTTTGTCGTTTTCTTCACTTTTATGCTCCAAAAACGTCCAAAATGCTTCCTTTTCCAGATTTCTTCTCCAAAGTACCTAAAATGACAAAAGGAACGATTTAGGGCAATATTTGATCAAATAAATATGATTTAGGGCTTAAATGACCCCCTAAAAGCGGTACACTTTTCGCTTCATCAAATACCCTTACACTTGAGATTTGCTTGTCCTCAAGCAAATGCGCTTTTATTCTAATCAAAATACAAGTTTGGGGTCATTTAATGCTTATATAAAAGTAATTACAACAAATAGTCGTTCCACTTTAATCATAATAAGCACGGAGATTACAAACTAGCACCTCACAAGTAGTGTTTGGATACTCACATCTCTCAGGTGTCATCAAAATAAATCTCATAAATGAAAACGGATAATATCTCTCACTACCTGTCATAGCAAATAGATTACCATAGGCTTGGGAAATGATCAAAAACCTCCTCCACTAGGCGTAAGCACCTAAGATAAACTATCAAAGAGGGCTTTTAAACGGGTTATAACGTTAGGTGTAGGGATATGATAAACACGGTTTTGTTGGATAAGGGATATTTTACTGGTGGCGAGTTAAAGATCTCGATTAATTACATGTACTATACAATGTTGCTAAAGCCAAGACTAGACTCAATCTTAAGCTAAAAACAAAATAACAAAAACATAAAACAAACATAAAATGAAACGGGATGGTAGTCCGTATGTTTTTTCTACTTTTCTTTTTCTCATTTTTTTGTATTTTTCTTTTTTTTTTTTTTTTTTTTTTTTTTTTGTGCATACACTTTTGCCCTACCATCCAAAATAATACATCATAGGGGCGTTGCATTCCCCTTACACTTAAACTTTTACATAACTTTACAAATAACTATTCTAATGACTCGAATTAAGATAATCGAAACACTTGGAGTACTTTTAAAATATTTAGCACATATGGGGGTAATAAATGATGTTCTTCCCCATTACTCCATTACACTAGTACTTTACCCATGAGTCCCAATCGTCCCAAAACAATATGTACAAGGATATGACTCGACTTAGCAACCATGTAATCAATTAGATAATTAACTTGGGTTTAAACAAATGTTGTCACAATAATGCACTAAAAATGAGTGCATACAAGGTAGGCTAAGGCGATTTGGGTGTACATTTAAGTGGGGTGTAACAAATTCTTCCTTTAAGTAAAATGCTTAAAGGTCGAAACGAAAAGATAGGCTCTGAGGGGTGTACTAGGGGTATCGTGTACTAAAAATGAGTACAACGCAAAGGGTGTGGGAGAATTACTGGACCAATGTAGCCAATGTAATTATAACAAAAACACAGGTGTAAAACAATGGGTTAATCCTAATGCCTCTTATCATGTAGTAAATCTAACTACACGAATGTAGTCTCACTTGTGGCCTCGGAATGGTCCTAACGCAAGTTCTAGAATCTAAGTTCTACCGGTACACACATCATAGCATAAATGCTTTTCCTACCAATTCTAGGGGCGAACCTCACATATTTGGGGGTGGAAAATTTTTTAGTGGTACGGTTTTTGTGCTAGTCATATAACTCCTATCCGTGAGACGCTTATTAGAACTAAAGTTTCATTCCTAAATGTTGTAAAAAATTTAAATTTGGCACTAAAATTGCCCTAACAAGTATTTCTCTCAGTTTTATTACACATCTACCATCAAACAAACAAAAATCAAGTGAAATTGTATTCTCTAAAGTATCGTATTTTTACCCCCCCCCCCCCCTTACACTTAAGATGAACATTGTCCCCAATGTTCAAATAACAAGATGTAAAAGTACTAAGGTAAAAGAATGAAATCAAATACTCCCCTGATTCGTTTGGTGGATAAAGAAGTAACATGGTTAGATCTTCTTCCAAGAGAATGTAGAAGCTTTACGACTAATGCATCGCCAAAAGCTTGATCCAACAAACATTTCCTTGTCCAAAATAACCTGTTAAACCTGAGAAAACAAACACGAAAACCTGCATAACATCGGCGGGATAAATTCTATATATAAGGATATAATGCTTGTGGAATGATAATTTTGCAGATTCCTGGAGATTATAAGTTAGAGATTTAATAAAAACTTTTTATGAAAACAAAACTTTCAAAAATTTCAGAAAATTAAAACCTGACGCCGTCAGAAATGATCTGACAGAATTCTCATGTTAAGTTTCCGGAAAATTTTTGGAAAAACCTATACCTTACTTCCTGGAATTCCTGCAAAACATCATTATGACTCGATACAAGCATTTGACTCAAACAAATACTAATATGTATGTTAATTTAATATTATTATGATTCATGTTCATTTGTTCTAATAAACCGATTTGGATTTCCCTTACACTTAACTTTTGCAAAATACCTTTATATGTAGTTAAGACGAAGTTAAAAACAAAATAAAGCATTTTCACAATTTAGTTTTGAACATGAATCAATAATAATAAAAATTAAACATACACACGGAAACAAATAAAATCAAACAAACAAATAATTAAACACACAAAGCAAATAAAGCTTGGGTTGCCTCCCAAGAAGCGCTTTTCTTTATTAACGAGTCTTGTAGCTAGACTCAAAGTCACGGATTCTACGTTTTTCCGTTTTGCTTCTCAATTGCCCCTCTAATCATCCGAACAACCTCCATATCAATTTTGTATTTAGGTCCTAGGTTCAAGCAATCTTTATAATAAAGGCTTCTCTTATTCCAAACATAGTCCATGCCTTTTTCTTTATCCTCATCATTGATGTCCTCAATCGCACCAATGTTGTCCTTGTCAAATCGAGGTACGAAACGAAATTCATTTACCCGATAAGGCATCCTATATGTGATCCTATCTATGTGATTAGAAAACTGAACCGTGCCTCTTAAACGATCATACTTTAAATTGGATGCTTCAACAAACGGCTTTCCTAACACCACGCGAGATAGGCGGCAGTCAACAACACTTGCCAAATCTTCTAAGATCATGAAGTTGGTGACAAAGGTAAAATTCCCAACAAGGATATGCATGTCCTTAATCCTTCCAACGAAGTTGCAAACTCCACCGGGGCACTTGGGGTCTTTCCTAGGCTCAAGTGGTGTGTTTATGATTTGTCTATAAAGGCCTGATGACATCACGTTGGTTGGGGATTCACAGTCAATGTAAGCATGCTCAACGTATTGGTACCCAATCATACATGGTATCTTCACATTCCCGGGATCACCCCTCTTAATCTTTGGGTCAATTCTAACAAAAGGTGGTCGAGGGTTATCAACTAGGTTGTTATAGTAAGCAATTTCCTCCTTAGTGGGGTATTCATTGAAATAATCATTCAACCTAGGATCTACCTTTACTTCATCAATTCTCTCAATCAACTCCTCAACCGTAAGATTATTACGTTCTAAGTAATTATCAGAGCATATGGCGGTCTCTAAGTTGTTCAAGGCATAATCAAGCTCTATATCAATCATTCTATTGAGCTCTCTGAGCTCACTAATCTCATTCTCAATTTGGCTACGCAACAAAGCTACTGCGCCAGGTGTAAGGGGTGGATTCGCGTTTTCCATAATGGCAAACTGAATAGTCAATGAAAATCTTATACGAACAAAAACACGAAGAAAAAAGATAGACTAAAGAAAACCTAGAAAAATAAAATAAAAATCTCACTAGAAAGGAATCTAGTGAGTAGACCTACTAAAATAAAAAAATTCAACCTAAACAATAACTATTCCCCGGCAGCGGCGCCAAAAACTTGATGCGTGGTTTTGCGACCTTACAACAGGTTTTACCTCTCGAGGGATCTCAAGAGGCTTACAACCCCACCAGGCAGTGTACCTGACCGATGTAGTATAGTATAGTGGTAAGTACGGGGGATTGATCGTTCTCCACAGGGAATAGTGTCGTTAGGATTGAAAAACTACTCTAATAGGTCTAAGGGTGAGAGAAGATTCTTTTTGTATTTTTATAATTTTATGAAAGCAAGTAAAAATCTCGGGTTTGAAAGATGGGCGAATTAGTTGCTAGTCAACTAACCCAAATAACTACGAATGCAAATAAAATAAAATAATGAAAATGAAAAGGTTGTGAAACTTATGTGGAGAGAAATGTGTTTACTTAGATTTCCTTACTCCCTAACTATCTTTTACCGGTTGATTAGTGTGTATTAATTGCGTGGATGACGGGTGTATTCCTTAATACCAATCGTGGGGTGGCGTACGTACTTCCCCAACTCTACAAGCTCCTACTTCACTCCTATGTCGAGCCGGCTAGGAAGCTCCTAACATGGGATCACTAGAATTCGCTCATGCATTAAATACAACCATAAAAACCTTAGTACGCATTGGTTCATGTTTCTTAAGACGTTCAAGCAAGTTACCGAATAGGAGGTTAGCCAGTTTTCTTAAGCCTAACATAGATAAACAATCATCCAATACAACTAATAACACACTAATAACCAATAATCAATAGCTAGGTTTCATTAGATCTAAGCAAACACAAGATAAATCTAGCCTAGCATGTTAATCAAAAGACAAGAACGAGATATAATCAAACAACACATAGACATATTGAATGATTAAACGATTACTTATCTTCAATTAAACATGGGAGATCCAAGGGTATGAAAACCCTTAAAAATGGCAGAAATTCGTCTTAGGGTTTCTCCTCCAAAGTTACACACAATAAGTTCCACCCTAATGACAAAAAATTGCAAAAATATATATAGAGTTTAAGGGCTGACGGCGTCACGTTGTAGATCCTGACGCCGTCACCTCGCCGCTTTTAGGGTTCCCGGATGGCCTTCTGACGCCGTCCCTCTTTAGACCTCCAAAATCCGTTCTGGCTTATCAAAGCTTGACGCCGTCAGAAATGAGCTTGACGCCGTCCCTCTTTAATTTAAACCGTGACGACCTTGATCACTTCAAAGGGTGACGCCGTCAGATTTTTCATGCAAAATTCTCTGGCTTATCATGAGTAATTTTCATATCCACCTTTTTAGCCAAGCCGTGACGCCGTCAAGGGCAATCCCTGACGCCGTCAAAGGTACTTTCCAGCATAATTTTGAGACTTTGTCATTTTCTTCACTTTTATGCTCCAAAAACGTCCAAAATGCTTCCTTTTCCAGATTTCTTCTCCAAAGTACCTAAAATGAGAAAAGGATCGATTTAGGGCAATATTTGATCAAATAAATATGATTTAGGGCTTAAATGACCCCCTAAAAGCGGTACACTTTTCGCTTCATCAATCACTCCCGTTGCTTTTATGAATGGTTTGCTTAGAACAAGGCTAGTTAAGGATGGGCTGGTGATAGAGTTCATGTTATTAAATACAGTTAGCTCGATATGAAAGAGGAACTTTTCTATCACAATTGGTACCCTTCTTATTACCCCGATGATATTAGACCCTTCATATTTGACCTGTTCGGTGAAGGCTTCGTTATATAGAGAAAGGGATATTGCATTCATAGAAGAGTTGGGGTTTATGTCGGCATCTTTAATAAACTTTTTCCTAGTGGTGCAAGATATCTTACAGACCCTGGGAGCGCCATCCTCTATCCTCTCTCCAAACCCCATAGGCAACTTTGCTGTGCCCCTCTCAAGTTCCTCCACCAGGGGCGGTCTAGCAGTCCTGGTAGCCCATGAGGCATTTCGGATTTCTCTCCGAGCCCTCCTCGTCACTCACCTCTCTTGTATTCGAGTTCTTTGGTGAGTCTAGATAGTCGTCCGGGCGCCTCGGGGTTCTTTTCGGGAACTTCACCCTCCATTTCATTGCCCACATTCTCGGTTGATTGTTGGTCCAGGTGGGGTTTAGGAGTAGGCATTGTTGTGATGGTGTTCACGAAGTGGAGTGGTTTTGAAGGGGTATGAGTATCTCTAGTTTCTTTTCCGTTTTGTGATATGTGTTTGAAAAGTTTACTAGGGTGCTTGATTTTTAAAGGAGGGGGTGTTTGGGGAGTCACCGTGACAGATTTTATCTCATTGACTCGTGCCAACTCACACGTTGACCTGCCAACAATGCGATCATGGATAACCTTTAACAGGTTATCAACCTTGTTGTTCATATCAACCTGTTGTTGTCTAAATTGATTCTCAAGTTTGGAGAACTGTGTTTCTTGAGAGAGAATGAATTTTTGCAGTGATTCCTCGCGATTTTGTTGTTTATGCGTATGCTGATGAGGATAATATTCAGACCAGGTGAGTGGGGGAGAGTCATTGAAGGATACGCTTCGAGTTTGGTTCCAACTAAAATTTGGCTTACTCTTCCATGCCTCATACCTATCTTCGGAATTCATGGGTCTATAATTAGTGGTGAGCCACTTATCTCCTGCCTTATCGATTCGCGAGGATGCGAATTCTTTGAAAGCCTGTTTGGGGAGTTCCATGCAATCATGAGTGTCGTGGGGACCACTACATAATTTACACGAAGAAGTGATTTTGTTCACTTGGCTTGAAGGTTTAGGAGCCTCGTAGGATTTCATAAGAAACTTGACTTGGTCTTCAAGTTCTATGATCCTACGGTCGGAAGTGCTTGAATTGTTCGAAGGCAAAGATATTGCCTTGACCGTTTTATTCAAATCACGGGGATCACTCCAACTTTCGTTGTCATAAAGAGCAAGATCTTCTAGGAGAGCCCATGATTGTTCCGCACTTAGATCACGTAGCTTACCACCGGCCGATTGGTCAATGGTTTGCCTCGTGGAGAGATTGATATGGTCATAGAAGATTTGGACTTGGAGCCAAAGTTCTATGCCATGGTGAGGGACTTTTTGGAGTAAGTCCTTGAATCGAGTCCATGCCTCGTAGAGGGTTTCGCCTTGACGTTGTTGGAACATCAAGATATCATTCCTTAGCTTGGTAGTTCTTCCCGGTGGGAAAAACTGAGCAAGGAAAACAAGTGGTGAGATCATCCCAAGAGGTAATGGATCCTGCGGGTAGACGCTCTAGCCATTGACTAGCTTGGTCCCGCAGAGAGAATTGAAAGAGACGCAGTCGGGTCGTCTCTCGAGTGGCAACATCAAGGTCTATAGAATCAACAATTTTGAGAAAGTCCTTGAGATGTTGATTAGGATCTTCGGAACGAAGTCCATGGAATGCGCATCCGCTTTGCACCAACCGGATGGTGTCGGATCGCAAGGGAGTGACATTGGCTCCTTGAGTGAGCTCAATGGTGTTTCGATAGCCATGGTGGCTAGGACGGGAGTAGTCTCCTAAGGTACGGGCTCTAGGAGGTGGGTGTTGTTGTGGTGGTGGGTTGTTGGGATCAAGGATATTACCACCTTCCATGATGTCGGATGGTAATGGTTACGAACACAGAAACGAAGAAAAAAGATAGACTAAAGAAAACCTAGAAAAAGAAAATAAAAATCTCACTAGAAAGGAATCTAGTGAGTAGACCTAATAAAATAAAAATTCAACCTAAACAATAACTATTCCCCGGCAGCGGCGCCAAAAACTTGATGCGTGGTTTTGCGACCTTACAACAGGTTTTACCTCTCGAGGGATCTCAAGAGGCTTACAACCCCACAAGGCAGTGTACCTGACCGATGTAGTATAGTGTAGTGGTAAGTACGGGGGATTGATCGTTCTCCACAGGGAATAGTGTCGTTAGGATTGAAAAAATACTCTAATTAGGTCTAGGGGTGAGAGAAGATTCTTTTTGTATTTTTATATTTTTTATGAAAGCAAGTAAAATCTCGGGTTTGAAGGAGTAGGGGGAATTAGTTGCTAGTCAACTAACCCAAATAACTACAAATGCAAATAAAATAAAATAACTAAAAATGAAAAGGGTTGTGAAACTTATGTGGAGAGAAATGTGTTTACTTAGATTTCCTTACTCCCTAACTATCTTTTACCGGTTGTTTAGTGTGTATTAATCGCGTGGATGACGGGTGTATTCCTTAATACCAATCGTGGGGTGGCGTACGTACTTCCCCAACTCTATAAGCTCCTACTTCACTCCTATGTCGAGCCGGCTAGGAAGCTCCTAACATGGGATCACTAGAATTCGCTCATGCATTAAATACAACCATAAAAACCTTAGTACGCATTGGTTCATGTTTTTAAGACGTTCAAGAAGTTACCGAATAGGAAGTTAGCCAGTTTTCTTAAGCCTAACATCGATAAACAATCATCCAATACAATTAATAACACACTAATAACCAATAATCAATAGCTAGGTTTCATTAGATCTAAGTAAACACAAGATAAATCTAGCCTAGCATGTTAATCAAAAGACAAGAACAAGATATAATCAAACAACACATAGACATATTGAATGATTAAACGATTACTTATCTTCAATTAAACATGGGAGATCCAAGGGTATGAAAACCCTTAAAAATGGCAGAAATTCGTCTTAGGGTTTCTCCTCACAAAGTTGCACACTAATGACAAAAAAATTGCAAAACTATATATAGAGTTTAAGGGCTGACGGCGTCACGTTGTAGATCCTGACGCCGTCACCTCGCCGTGTCTAGGGTTCCCGGATGGCCTTCCTGACGCCGTCCCTCTTTAGTGCTCCAAAATCCGCTCTGGCCTATCAAGGGGTGACGCCGTCAGAATTGAGCTTGACGCCGTCCCTCTTTAGCTTAAACCGTGATGGCCTTGATCAATTAAAGGGTGAGCTGTCAGACTTTCCCTTGTAAAATTCTCTGGCTTATCATGAGTAATTTTCATATCCACTCTTTTGCCAAGCCATGACGCCGTCAAGAGCAATATTTGACGCCGTCAAAGGTACTTTTCCAGCCGATTTTGAGACTTTGTCGTTTTCTTCACTTTTATGCTCCAAAAACGTCCAAAATGCTTCCTTTTCCAGATTTCTTCTCCAAAGTACCTAAAATGACAAAAGGAACGATTTAGGGCAATATTTGATCAAATAAATACGATTTAGGGCTTAAATGACCCCCTAAAAGCGGTACACTTTTCGCTTCATCAAAAGTGCAGCTGAAAGATTTTTTTCTTTCCTTGCAGAGAAAGTAGGTCTGGTGGGTAATCATAGGAGTCTTGCTTTGGCATTGTTCGCAGCAGTTCATTACAATCTTTTACCATTGAATTCGCTTCATTACTGAAACATATCATTGTCACATTGGCAGTGCCATCGGATAATTCGACTATGAAGCAATAGCTGTATAAAAAACATAGAAACTGTTGTTTACCATAGATACATTGGTATAAAAGTTGGCGTGTATATAGTGATATAGCAATTTGCTAATATTCTAGTTTACCTGTAAAGTGATTCGTCTTCGGATGCTGGTTGCTTGCAATGGGTATGCGACCAGCGTTCAGAAATTTTTTGCTTACAGTCTGAGCATTTCTTGAAAAACCATGGCCTTTTTGTAATGATTTTGTCAATTGTTGCGTCGACAGTAAACCGGACATTCTGGTTCATTAGAACTGTAAGTGTTAAGTAGGTTTCTATTTGGTAAGTGTTGCACTTAAGTTGTTCATTACCTGTTGGTTTTGTGGATTTTCTTTTGCTAAATCTGCCAGAGTGACGCGGTTTCTGAATTTTTCTTGGTGTGGGTCTGCACATCTTTCGTACTGGACATTCAGTATTGCGGGTGGATCAAAGAATTCGTCATACCTGCATAGTTAACGTATATGGTTTTAGTGGCTTTCTAATTTTAGATTGTATTTCTGTATTTTGAGTCTGTTAACTTACACACTGCAAATTTCATGGTATTCTGGTATGTCTGGGTTGAAGTAGTATTCTGTTGCATTTGTTGCTGAAAGCTGAAGTCCTGTATTGTTATAAATATATGTTAAAAGATAAAGTTAATAGTTCAAACGATTAGTATAAAGTATTAAATTTACCTCCATAGTCTTTCACCAAGCACGGACTCACTGCAATGATTGTTGGTTTTTTTCCTTTTTCATATTCTTGTTTCCTGAAATTGTGAGCATCTTGATTCCATAGAGTGAAGCGTACCGTTTGGCCACTGTCAGAATTCCGGAATATTTATGAGAGCAGATATTAAAATTAGGTTTTACAGATAAATGTTCGATGCTTACTCTAAGTTCTGCACACCAATGTCTCTCCAAACAGTTGAGTTTGTTGTTGCTTTAACTGATTTTTGTATTTCAGTTACATACTGGACACGCCCAATGTAATCTGCAAATACGATAAGTAAGGTCTGTGTATATTATTTGTGGCTGTTTTATATATGCATGTATTATATACCTGTTAGTAACCCATCTTTATTATCTATTTTTGAATACAGTTCTCGATGGGTGGCAAACTTGAAATAGTGGCTTGGGAAACCTGTATCAGGTATGTCCTGAATTTGTGTGCATGTTCCAAATGCCAACCAAAGTGGGTGGGGGACAACTTGCATCCACGGTTTTGCAGGCTGGAATCCAAATCCGGATATCTTGTAAGTTTTATTGAGCTGAAGCAGGGCGTCGAATTTGCTCTTTTCTCGTAAGTTGATATTCGCCTGTATAGCCCCTCCCTGTAAGTGAAATAGGAACTTATAAATTTAATATGTTTTTTTTTTCTTTTTTTTTTTTCCTTTTTTTTTGAGAATATAAGAAAGGTTAACTGTTTAGATCAATCATTGAATAGTATTCTGTACCTACTTATCAATTAGCAGCACACAAAACACGACCGGTTTCCCTTGTTTGTTTGTTGGTACCCATTTCCGGTAGACCTTAGCATTTATAACTTGAGCATGATCTGTTTCTTTTAGATCAGCTAGGCTAATTTCTTCTGATTGGGCAACAATTTCTTTGCCTTTAGAACTGGATGATGGTACAATGCTAGAGGTCTGTTCCATCTGGCTGTATGTCAGAATAATAAAAGTAAGGTTAGATGTATATTAATGTATTCAAAATGTTTACAATGCAAGTATGGTTATTCTAAATTGGAAAGATAAGCAAACATACAACTGGTAGAACATTGTCTAATATAGGATAGGAATAATAATGAGACATTTGTCGTAACAGGCTAAAGGGTATTCGTATAAGCTATTTCGCAGTTTGGGGAAGGTATATTGAAAATGTAAAGATGAGCATGTGGAACCTGTGCAGATGAAACCATTGCTAAAAAATCTTTGTACACAACATTTTTAGTCATGTTTTTATCCTTGCCTAGTTGCTGTTTGATCAGCATTTTCAAACCTTTAGGAGATGTTGCTCTTGACAGTGCAACATACAGTTGACCATGGCCAAAGACAGGTTCAGGTAGGTATACGCCAATTTTATTCAATGACTGGCCTTGGCTTTTATTGATTGTCATTGCATAGCAGAGTTTTACGGGGAATTGTTTTCTTTTAAAAACAAATGGAAGGGTTTCATCCTTATTTATAAGCAAAATCCGCGGTAGGTAAACTTTCTCGGACATTCTTGTACCAGTTATAATCTTTGCTTGAATAAGCCTGCTATATATCTGCGTAACAATCATACGTGTTCCGTTACACAGGCCACCACCTAGGTTTAGGTTCCTTAGCAGCATTATAGGTGCACCGATTTTGATTATAAGTTCATGGGGAGGCATTCCTGAAAAGGAAAGACTGTTTAAGTATTCCTGAGGATATAACAGTTCTGTCGCTCCCCCATCATTTGTTTTTGGCACAACCTCGTCAACACTTGTAAAAGTGTGAGTATCCCCTTCTAGCATATCTAGCACAACAGAGTTTATCTGGTCTGCAGTGCTGTTTTTCGGACATACAATAGCTTTTTCCTGTAATAATGCTGCGTTTGGTGATTGCAAAGTTTCTTGATCATATATAAAATTAATAAGTTCTTGAACATCTGTTTCACTGTCGGGAATACAGTATCTCTCTGGTATTTGTATCCATCTTGAATCCGTCGGATCATTTTCGTCTCCTTGGCCAATAGCACCGTTCCCAACTTCAAGTAACCATTTAGAAAAAGTGTCAGTTGCTTCATAATCTTCTGCTGACAGGCCTGTTCGTTGCAGTCGCATGTTTTGTTTAAGTCGAATGACTTTGAAAGCTGGCCACAGGTATGACAGTGTGATAGAAGAGGCGATAATTTCTTGCTTTGGAGCTTTTTTCTTCACAGGAAGTGTCTGCCTGAAATCCCCACCAAAAACAACTGTTTTGTTCCCAAACAGGTTGTATGGTGTATTCATTATATCCCTTAACGTGCGATCCAGTGCTTCAAAGCATCTGCGATCATTCATCGGAGCTTCGTCCCATATGATAAGGTCGGTTTGTTTTAGCAATTCTGCTACCTGTGTATTTTTTTTTTGATACTGCATACCGACTCTTCTGTTAAATCAAGAGGTATTTTGAATCTTGAATGTGCTGTCTGTCCTGCCGGGAGTAACAAAGCGGCGATACCTGAGGAAGCAACTGCCAGAACAATTTTTCCTTCCGATCTTAGTGTAGAAATTATAGTTTTTCCAAACAAAAGTTTTTCCTGTTCCTCCGTGACCATAAACAAAAATTAGCTTCTGTTGACGGTTGTGAACACCATTGATTACTTGGTCAAAGATTATCCGTTGTTCAGTGTTTAGTTGAACAACCAGTCTTTGACTTTCACTTCTTAAAAGATGACGGTTGTAAGATCTTTCTTGCATGACTGCCCTGTTATTCAAGATTTGCAATAAGTGGGGTGGAGGAAGATCAAACCCAAAATCTTTGACAGATTTTCCATAGAAGTTCAATATTCCTTGCAGTTCAAACATAAGACCACCTTCCAAGTCATCTTGATTGACATGAAGGTTTGGTATATGTAATGATTCTGCAAGTATTAATGGAATGTCTTCTGACATGGAATCCACATGTGACTGTAGCAGCGCAACCGGGTTGGAAACATCACAAAAGATGAGGATTTGGCAATAAAGATTCCTCATTTCAGCTGGAGTGGCTGAGAAAGAAGCTTCTTGCAAAGCGATGTTCCATTCTTGATCGCCGCCTAATAGACCCATTGCTTCACATGCTACTCTATATGTAGGATAAGTGGTTCCATCAACTGTGCGGATATGGCGGAACGACATGCTGCCTTTTTGGTGACAGAGTAAGAGGCGTAAGTAAAATGCATCGCCAGAGCTAGGATGTATATACGCCAACCGACCAATCGCCAAGATAGAAGAACATTTTCTACGCTGCCAATACTTGCCGTCTTTATACCACACAAACTCCTTTGGAAAGCTCAAATAGGTCAGATGCCGGCCATCTGTATTGTAAGTATTGTATTTGAACCATTCAGTGAGCGTCGTTCTCTTGTTGTGCTCGTTATCAACAATCGCCTGCAGTTGCTCTTGGCTTCTAAAAGTAACTAGCTGCATATTTTCAAGGTGAACTGCAAGGATCTGGACCGTGGTTCTCTGCTATGTATGTGGAATCCAAGGATTCTCCAGCATGCTTCGTGCGGTCCGATGTATCTTGCATCTGAAAATTTGATGAAGCGAAAAGTGTACCGCTTTTAGGGGGTCATTTAAGCCCTAAATAGTATTTATTTGATCAAATATTGCCCTAAATCGTTCCTTTTGTCATTTTAGGTACTTTGGGGAAGAAATCTGGAAAAGGAAGCATTTTGGACGTTTTTGGAGCATAAAAGTGAAAAAAACGACAAAGTCTCAAAATTATGCTGGAAAGTACCTTTGACGGCGTCAGGGATTGGTCCAGACGGCGTCATGGCTTGGCAAAAGATGTAGATATGAAAATTACTCATGATAAGCCAGAGAATTTTGCATGAAAAATCTGACGGCGTCACCCTTTGAAGTGATCAAGGTCGTCACGGCTTAACTTAAAGAGGGACGGCGTCAAGCACATTTCTGACGGCGTCAAGCTTTGATAAGCCAGAACGGATTTTGGAGGTCTAAAGAGGGACGGCGTCAGGAAGGCCATCCGGGAACCCTAAAAGCGGCGAGGTGACGGCGTCAGGATCTATAACGTGACGCCGTCAGCCCTTAAACTCTATATATAGTTTTGCAATTTTTTGTCATTAGTGTGGAACTTTTGTGTGTAATTTTGGAGGAGAAACCCTAAGACGAATTTCTGCCATTTTTAAGGGTTTTCATACCCTTGGATCTCCAATGTTTAATTGAAGATAAGTAATCGTTTAATCATTCAATATGTCTATGTGTTGTTTGATTACATCTTGTTCTTGTCTTTTGATTAACATGCTAGGCTAGATTTATCTTGTGTTTGCTTAGATCTAATGAAACCTAACTATTGATTATTGGTTATTAGTGTATTATTAATTGTATTGGATGATTGTTCATCGATGTTAGGCTTAAGAAAACTGGCTAACTTCCTATTCGGTAACTTGCTTGAACGTCTTAAGAAACATGAACCAATGCGTACTAAGGTTTTTATGGTTGTATTTAATGCATGAGCGAATTCTAGTGATCCCATGTTAGGAGCTTCTTAGCCGGCTCGACATAGGAGTGAAGTAGGAGCTTATAGAGTTGGGGAAGTACGTAAGCCACCCCACGATTGGTATTAAGGAATACACCCGTCATCCACGCGATTAATACACACTAATCAACCGGTAAAAGATAGTTAGGGAGTAAGGAAATCTAAGTAAACACATTTCTCTCCACATAAGTTTCACAACCTTTTCATTTTCATTATTTTATTTTATTTGCATTCGTAGTTATTTGGGTTAGTTGACTAGCAACTAATTCCGCCCACTCCTTCAAACCCGAGATTTTACTTGCTTTCATAAAAAAAATATAAAAATACAAAAAAAATCTTCTTTCACCCTTAGACCTATTAGAATAGTTTTTTCAATCCTAACGACACTATTCCCTGTGGAGAACGATCAATCCCCCGTACTTACCACTACACTATACTACATCGGTCAGGTACACTGCCTGGTGGGGTTGTAAGCCTCTTGAGATCCCTCGAGAGGTAAAACCTGTTCTAAGGTCGCAAAACCACGCATCAAGTTTTTGGCGCCGCTGCCGGGGAATAGTTATTGTTTAGGTTGAATTTTTTATTTTATAGGTCTACTCACTAGATTCCTTTCTAGTGAGATTTTTATTTTATTTTTCTAGATTTTCTTTAGTCTATTTTTTTTCTTAGTTTCTTTGTTCGTAACCATTACCATTCGACATCATGGAAGATGGTAATATCCTCGATCCCAACAACCCACCACAACAACCACCACAACCTCCTAGAGCCCGTACCTTAGGAGACTACTCCCGTCCTAGCCACCATGGCTATCGAAACACCATTGAGCTCACTCAAGGAGCCAATGTCACTCCCTTGCGATCCGACACCATCCGGTTGGTGCAAAGCGGATGCGCATTCCATGGACTTCGTTCCGAAGATCCTAATCAACATCTCAAGGACTTTCTCAAAATTGTTGATTCCATAGACCTTGATGTTGCCACGCGAGAGACGACCCGACTACGTCTTTTTCAATTCTCTCTACGGGACCAAGCTAGTCAGTGGCTAGAGCGTCTACCCGCAGGATCCATCACCTATTGGGATGATCTCACCACTCGTTTTCTTGCTCAGTTTTTCCCACCGGGAAGAACTACCAAGCTAAGGAATGATATCTTGATGTTCCAACAACGTCAAGGCGAAACCCTCTACGAGGCATGGACTCGATTCAAGGACTTACTCCAAAAAGTTCCTCACCACGGCTTAGAACTTTGGCTCCAAGTCCAAATCTTCTATGACCATATCAATCTCTCCACGAGGCAAACCATTGACCAAGCGGCCGGTGGTAAGCTACGTGATCTAAGTGCGGAACAATCATGGGCTCTCCTAGAAGATCTTGCTCTTTATGACAACGAAAGTTGGAGTGATCCCCGTGATTTGAATAAAACGGTCAAGGCAATATCTTTGCCTTCGAACAATTCAAGCACTTCCGACCGTAGGATCATAGAACTTAAAGACCAAGTCAAGTTTCTTATGAAATCCTACGAGGCTCCTAAACCTTCAAGCCAAGTGAACAAAATCACTTCTTCATGTGAATTATGTAGTGGTCCCCACGACACTCGTGATTGCATGGAACTCCCCGAACAAGCTTTTGCGGACTACGCATCCTCACGTACCGACGGAGCGGGAGACAAGTGGTACACTTTCAAACCCGAGCCAAACCCCTATGGTGATTCATACAACCCCTCATGGAGAAATCACCCGAACCTCAGGTGGAAACAAAACCAAAACGCACAACAAACCAATTCTTCCAACCCACCTAATCGTTTCCAATCAAGCGGTTCCAACTCGAACCGCACTTTCAATAACAATCCTTCCAACAATCATGGTAGTACCAATAACTTTGAAGGATTGATGTCCCAATTTATGGCATCTCAAGAAGTTCGTTTGGCCAAGTTTGAATCCGATTTCAAACAAAAACAAAGCGAGATGACCAATAAAATTGACACTTTGTTGAAAGCCCTCAATGACCGAGAAATGGGAGCACTCCCTAGCAACACGGTCAAGAACCCGAAACTAAACGTCAACTCCGTTTCATCGGTTTCGTCCCCTAGTTCTTGTCCACAATATTATTCGGTCAATTCCATGAGCACATGTTTCAAACAAACCCAAGTCGTTCAAAATGACCAAGAAGTTATGACATCCAAATTGGTCAACAACATAGTTGAGACACCTCCCACTCAAAACCTTGACAATGAATTCAAGGAGCTCCACCTTGAAAGTCCGGTTATTGATATGTTGGATGAGAAGAAGCTCAAGTTAGGCGAAAAAGGGACCGCCTTCGTTCAAAACAAGCTACCTAAGAAGTTAGATGATCCGGGCTTATTTGTTCTACCTTGCAAGATCGGTAATTCGGAGGCTTATGACACATTAGCCGATCTTGGATCAAGCCTTAACCTACTTCCGTTACCTCTCTACACCTCTCTAAAACTAGGAAAACTTGAAGAAACCGAGGTGATAATAGGCTTAGCGGATGGGAGTGTTGCTTACCCGGTTGGAGTAGTCAAGGACATGTTAGTACACATAGGAAAACTAACCATTTTAGCCGATTTCCACGTCCTTGATATGGTTAGCGACCCTACATGCCCCTTGTTGATAGGTAGAGGATTTTTAGCAACCGCTAGTGCTATGATTGATTGTAAGGAATCTAAGATAGCGGTAGGAGAAGGTGATACTTGGTCAGTCTATGATGTGAAGAAGCACGCCTATGATACTAGTGAGGAACCAACACCCAATTTGTTAGAATTAAATAGGAGACCATCTAGATATGGACCTTGGATCGATAGAGACTTCATAGGACCCCAACGCCCATTTTACCTAGAAGAGGACTTTGTTAACCGAACACATACGGTAGAGCAACTCTTGGCTAGGGACACCGAATTGGATCCGTTTGAAGACCCTCTAGTTTTTAGGAGGATGATTGATTTCCTAGGAGTTTTGCCAATTAACCTAGGGATGAATAAGTGGAATTGTGAGGACGATGATTATAAGTGGGATTGGGACAAACCACCCAAAGATGGAGATGGGTCATGGCATATTAAGATGACATTGTATGACCCGGATGGAGAGAAGTTTGAAAGGATATATTGTACTAAGCGGACCAATAGGAAACTTCAATCCAAGCTTAACCCTAAAGACGTCCTCAATGACGAACTCACTTAAAAGGGTAGAAGGACTTTGAGTCTAGCTACAAGACTCGTTAATAAAGAAAAGCGCTTCTTGGGAGGCAACCCAAGCTTTATTTGCTTTGTGTGTTTATTTATTTGTTTGTTTGATTTTATTTGCTTCCGTATGTATGTTTAATTTTTATTTTTATTGATTCATGTTCAAAACTAAATTGTGAAAATGCTTTATTTTGTTTTTAACTTCGTCTTAACTACATATAAAGGTATTTTGCAAAAGTTAAGTGTAAGGGAAATCTAAATCGGTTTATTAGAACACAAATGGACATGAATCGTAATAATAATAAATTAACATACATATTAGTATTTGTTTGAGTCAAATGCTTGTATCGAGTCATGATGATGTTTTGCAGGAATTCCAGGAAGTAAGGTATAGGTTTTTCCAAAATTTTTCCGGAAACTTAACATGAGAATTCTGTCAGATCATTTCTGACGGCGTCAGGCTTTACAACCTGACGGCGTCAGGTTTTAATTTTCTGAAAATTTTGAAAGTTTTGTTTTCATAAAAAGTTTTTATTAAATCTCTAACTTATAATCTCCAGGAATCTGAAAAATTATCATTCCACAAGCATTATATCCTTATATATATAGAATTTATCCCGCCGACGTTATGCAGGTTTTCGTGTTTGTTTTCTCAGGTTTAACAGGTTATTTTGGACAAGGAGATGTATTTGGAATCAAGCTTATGGCGATGCATTAGTCACGGAGCTTCAACATTACCTTGGAAGAAGATCTAACCGTGTTACCACATTATCCACCGAGCGAATCAGGGGAGTATTTGATTTCATTCTTTTACTTTATGCTTTTACATCTTGTTATTTGAACATTGGGGACAATGTTCATCTTAAGTGTAAGGGGGGGTAAAAGTACGATACTTTAGAGAATACAATTGCACTTGATTTTTGTTTGTTTAATAGTAGATGTGTAATAAAACTGAGAGAAATACCTGTTAGGGCAATTTTAGTGCCAAATTTAAATTTTTTTACAACATTTAGGAGTGAAACTTTGATCTTAATGAGCGTCTCACGGATAGGAGTTATATGACTAGCACAAAACTGTACCACTAAAAAAAATTTTCACCCCAAATATGTGAGGTTCGCCCCTAGAATTGGTAGGAAAAGCATTTATGCTATGATGTGTGTACCGGTAGCACTTAGATTCTAGAACTTGCGTTAGGACCATTCTGAGGCCACAAGTGAGACTACATTCGTGTAGTTAGATTTACTACATGATAAGAGGCATTAGGATTAACCCATTGTTTTACACCTGTGTTTTTTATAATTACATTGGCTACATTGGTCAAGTAATTCTCCCACACCCTTTGCGTTGTACTCATTTTTAGTACACGATACCCCTAGTACACCCCTCAGAGCCTATCTTTTCGTTTCAACCTTTAAGCATTTTACTTAAAGGAAGAATTTGTTACACCCCACTAAAA
Source organism: Artemisia tridentata subsp. tridentata (assembly GCA_021014915.2). Taxonomy (NCBI): domain Eukaryota; kingdom Viridiplantae; phylum Streptophyta; class Magnoliopsida; order Asterales; family Asteraceae; genus Artemisia; species Artemisia tridentata. The sequence continues at coordinate 115,605,009 of CP139508.1, read as the reverse complement.
TGTACACCCAAATCGCCTTAGCCTACCTTGTATGCACTCATTTTTAGTGCATTATTGTGACAACATTTGTTAAAACCCAAGTTAATTATCTAATTGATTACATGGTTGCTAAGTCGAGTCATATCCTTGTACATATTGTTTTGGGACGATTGGGACTCATGGGTAAAGTACTAGTGTAATGGAGTAATGGGAAGAACATCATTTATTACCCCCATATGTGCTAAATATTTTTAAAAAGTACTCCAAGTGTTTCGATTATCTTAATTCGAGTCATTAGAATAGTTATTTGTAAAGTTATGTAAAAGTTCAAGTGTAAGGGGAATGCAACGCCCCTATGATGTATTATCTTGGATGGTAGGAAAAAAGTGTATGCAAAAAAAAAAAAAAAAAAAAAAAAAAAAAAAAAAAAAAAAAAAAAAGTTGAAAAAACATACGGACTACCATCCCGTTTCATTTTATGTTTATTTTATGTTTTTGTTATTTTGTTTTTAGCTTAAGATCGAGTCTAGTCTTGGCTCAGCAACATTGTATAGTACATGTAATTAATCAAGATCTTTAACTCGCCACCAGTAAAATATCCCTTATCCAACAAAACCGTGTTTATCATATCCCTACACCTAACGTTATAACCCGTTTAAAAGCCCTCTTTGATAGTTTATCTTAGGTGCTTACGCCTAATGGAGGAGGTTTTTGATCCTTGCCCAAGCCAATGGTAATCTATTTGCTATGACAGGTAGTGAGAGATATTATCCGTTTTCATTTATGAGATTTATTTTGATGACACTTGAGAGATGTGAGTATCTAAACACTACTTGTGAGGTGCTAGTATGTAATCTCCGTGCTTATTATGATTAAAGTGGAACGATTATTTGTTGTAATTACTTTTATATTAGCATTAAATGACCCCTAACTTGTATTTTGATTAGAATAAAAGCACATTTGCTTGAGGACAAGCAAATCTCAAGTGTAAGGGTATTTGATGAAGCGAAAAGTGTACCGCTTTTAGGGGGTCATTTAAGCCCTCAATCGTATTTATTTGATCAAATATTGCCCTAAATCGTTCCTTTTGTCATTTTAGGTACTTTGGAGAAGAAATCTGGAAAAGGAAGCATTTTGGACGTTTTTGGAGCATAAAAGTGAAGAAAACGACAAAGTCTCAAAATTATGCTGGAAAGTACCTTTGACGGCGTCAGGGATTGGTCCAGACGGCGTCATGGCTTGGCAAAAGATGTGGATATGAAAATTACTCATGATAAGCCAGAGAATTTTGCATGAAAAATCTGACGGCGTCACCCTTTGAAGTGATCAAGGTCGTCACGGCTTAACTTAAAGAGGGACGGCGTCAAGCTTTGATAAGCCAGAGCGGATTTTGGAGGTCTAAAGAGGGACGGCGTCAGGAAGGCCATCCGGGAACCCTAAAAGCGGCGAGGTGACGGCGTCAGGATCTACAACGTGACGCCGTCAGCCCTTAAACTCTATATATAGTTTTGCAATTTTTTGTCATTAGTGTGGAACTTATTGTGTGTAACTTTGGAGGAGAAACCCTAAGACGAATTTCTGCCATTTTTAAGGGTTTTCATACCCTTGGATCTCCCATGTTTAATTGAAGATAAGTGATCATTTAATCATTCAATATGTCTATGTGTTGTTTGATTACATCTTGTTCTTGTCTTTTGATTAACATGCTAGGCTAGATTTATCTTGTGTTTGCTTAGATCTAATGAAACCTAACTATTGATTATTGGTTATTAGTGTGTTATTAATTGTATTGGATGATTGTTCATCGATGTTAGGCTTAAGAAAACTGGCTAACTTCCTATTCGGTAACTTGCTTGAACGTCTTAAGAAACATGAACCAATGCGTACTAAGGTTTTTATGGTTGTATTTAATGCATGAGCGAATTCTAGTGATCCCATGTTAGGAGCTTCTTAGCCGGCTCGACATAGGAGTGAAGTAGGAGCTTATAGAGTTGGGGAAGTACGTACGCCACCCCACGATTGGTATTAAGGAATACACCCGTCATCCACGCGATTAATACACACTAATCAACCGGTAAAAGATAGTTAGGGAGTAAGGAAATCTAAGTAAACACATTTTTCTCCACATAAGTTTCACAACCTTTTCATTTTCATTATTTTATTTTATTTGCATTCGTAGTTATTTGGGTTAGTTGACTAGCAACTAATTCCGCCCACTCCTTCAAACCCGAGATTTTACTTGCTTTCATAAAAAAATATAAAAATACAAAAAGAATCTTCTTTCACCCTTAGACCTATTAGAATAGTTTTTTCAATCCTAACGACACTATTCCCTGTGGAGAATGATCAATCCCCCGTACTTACCACTACACTATACTACATCGGTCAGGTACACTGCCTGATGGGGTTGTAAGCCTCTTGAGATCCCTCGAGAGGTAAAACCTGTTGTAAGGTCGCAAAACCACGCATCAAAATTCTTTATTTCATCAATGTGCAATGAAGAGCGGCTTGTGCTTGCTCCTGAATCTCCTAGCGACCTTGAAATGCGAGGGAATATCCTATCAGTGCCTTTCGAAATGTACTTGAACAGATATTTTATAAGCATCGACCATTCGCAATATTCAACATTGATATGCGCGTAGAACCGCATTAGCAGAGATCGATTATATGGAACAACATACCCATTATCAAGGCTAATATCTTGCTTCACTGTTGTTATCCCTGAATCTCTTCTACGATAATGCACATATCCTTTTGGATCAATGTACGTTGCAGGACAAAAAGGCTTAGGAAAGTCCTTAGTACACTTATCACCACCACGCATACATGGTGCAGATGTATTTACCGGGCCACATGGGCCGTGAATCATGAACTCTGTCACTATTCTATAGCTTTCAGGGTCAGTTAATGGGTCTGGTAGTTCTGCGGATACATATACGTCTACATCCTCATGTGCCTGTATACGTTCACTTTCTTTCACCCACAGTAGTAAATGACAATGTGGCAGGCCTCGTTTTTGAAACTCTACCGTATATAAGACTGCAAGAGAAAAGTGGAAAGAATATATTAGGTATTTAAGTAACAGATGCATTTACTTAGTATGAGATACCAGCAGATGCACTCTAAATAATACCTGCTTCAACGTAGCCGAATGGTTTTGAATCTCGCAAGAAGCCTACAAAATCATGTATCTTCCTTTCAAAGACACGGTCAACAATATCGGGCCTGTCTGCAACTGTTACATGCGAGAACTCTTGCATATATTCTTTGATTTCAGGCCAGCCAACATTGCACGTGAACGTGATGAAGAATGATGGATTCCCATGCACACGGCATATAGCCAAAGCGTCCAAATAGTGGCTATACATGTACCTTGGGCCTCCTGTAAAAGATGAAGGAAGGATTGTCCTCGCACCTACATCCGATCCATCTTGATCGCCACGCGATAAAGCATCGTATAACCCAGCCATGTAGTCATTCCGTATATCGTTCTGGTGTTCTCTTATGTAGTCAATCCGTGACTGTTCTATGCTGCAGTAGGCTGTGACAACATATTGTTGGAATAGTCTGCCACTCCGTGTCAGTAGGACATATTCATTGACCCGATCGTGCACCTGGTATGAATAGTATCTTAGCATTGTCATCTTCTTTGGTAGACTCACCACCAAACGAATCTAACTGCACTGCTACGGCATCTACATTAGGTTGCAGGCTATTCTTCCTTAGACCTATATCATTAGTTGGTACTCTACGTATGGCCTTTTTTTTTTGTCTTCATATATTTTGCAAAGGTAACCCTAATTGATTTTGGACACATATAAGCAAAGAAAGGCATGGAAAAGCACTAAAGAAAGCCACAGGCACACATATATTAGGTTCATATATACACACATCACAATCTAAGTATCATATTGTATAGATCAGATCTGTAAACAATGAGCAAAAGGCAAAAAAAGAAAAAAAAAACAGGAAAAAAGTTGCACCAGTGTAAACATGCAAAGCAAGCAAGAGAAAAGTAAAACAAAACTTGTAATACGCATGGCAAACAAACAAAAAACCTAGGGAGACCTGGTAGAAAACTTGTAGTGTTCTTATTGCAACTGAAATCCGTGTGTTTTTTTGTGGTTTTTGTTTTTTTTTTCAGGTAGAGATTTGGGTGGAAGAAGGAACTGAGAGTTTAGCCATGCAAAGTATGAGGGTATAGAATGTTTAGAGTGTCATTCTTTTCATTAAATGAAGCATGGCATGTATGTAAGAAAAGCATGGCTGTATCTAAGAAAAGCATGGCACTAAATTATTTTATGGAAACTCCCTGTATGATCAGCACCTAACCAAAGAAAACACATTGTATTTGCATTCGTATACCGTATATACTTTTGCATAAAACGGTAAAACATGTATATCTATCTAAACGTAAAAGGGTTGCTTCTTAAATGGACCACGATGGGCTGGACACAGAAAATGGGCTAACTCATCGCCCGGGCTTTTGGCGGGAAAAATGAACAGTGTGTAAACGGCGTCGTATTTTTTGTGGTTTAATTAAACTGATAATGTAACGTGTTACGTATATCATGTTTGTTTATAGACATTTTTGGTTATGTGTTCTATGTTGAATTGACTGTTTTAGTCTATCTTTCTACATTTATGAAACGTTACTAATATTAGTATAGTAAACACGAGTCTTGAATCATGGGGCTTTGTGGTCTAGTGGTAGATGCTTAAGCAATTAAGCGTGTTCAAGTGAGAGTAGTACCGGGTTGGGTGACCGACCGGGAAGTCCTCACTTAGGGACCATAAGCTCTAATGATATCAACCAGCTGTCTTAGAAGCCTGGGCCCAGCCATGTGATGTCTTGACCAAACAAAGGACGCGAGTTCGAATCCGATCCGCAGCATGGTTGGGTATTGGGTGGAGGTATTTCACAGGCATCAAACCTTTGCTGGGTAGGGTTGATGGGTACCATTATGGTACACAGGGTTGAGGTGTCCCTGACAATCTACACTTTTTTTTTTTTTACCAAACACGAGTCTTGATCAATACCAAATATGATAAGGATGACATTTCACGAGACACTTGGTCCCTCCTAATCTGAATATATATCAACGAATATATGATCACTTTTATACTACTGATAATAATATAATACTAATAAAACATGTACCACCACTTTAATGGACTTGTAACAAGTTGGGATGAATCCAAAAATAGCGACTAAAAATGGATAATATTCGTGGTCATAGATGGATATAAATTTGTTTATATATGTGCATGTGCAAGAAAACCAACTCACATGCATGGTACCACACTACTACTACTATCTAGAAAAAAGATTGATATAGAAATGGGACAAATTTACTAGAACAGCATACAGATTTTTAATAGTTGTTTGACAATTAACGTATATTCATGGCAGACTGAGAGGGTTTTGGAGTTTCCGTAAACCACATGGAGTTTTTTACGCGCAGTAGAAAATGTTGTGAAAAATATCGATTTTTCGTAAATGCACTTCGTCTCAATTTTTTGTGTCATTAAGACTTTTTAATATTAGTGAAATGAAATAAATTAACTTTTTCGTTGAGTTGGTCTCGGCCTATTGCATAGTTTTTTTGTTTTTTCTTTACCTTTTCTTTTTATCTTAATTTTGAGATTTGACATACTATTAAGCATGAGAATTACTTCTGTTTTTATATTTCAAAATATATTCTTGGATTCTTGGAAATGATTGGGAAATATACAAGTAGGTAGGGATTAGGAGAGTGCATGAATCAAGCCTAGGGTTCAAATTCTACTTGATTAGGTAAACAACCCAATAATTGAGGTTTATTTTCTAGATAAAATGTCATTAATATTCTCCATGTGCTATGTTGGTGGGTCAACAGTCTCAACTTCAATATTCAGTCGAATAATTACGATTTTAAAATCTTGGTACGCATTATAATCTTTGAATTTATTAGTTTATGACATTTTTTTAATGGTTGTTTTGATGCTTTCCGACTCATAAATTTCATATGCCCATTGTTTTTGGAACAAACAAATGACCGTGTCCATGGTTCCACATCGTCATCAACAATACTTTGCAAATTTTATAAATAAATGCGCTACTACTCTTGTTCACAAATTTTTTGAAGCTATATGCTCAAATAAATCGTTCTTTAGATGTGATCTCTAAAAAATAAAAAATTACAGTAATACAAATAGATTGTGTCATCAAAAGGCTTTTGATCTACCTGTATATCATTGAATTGTTGTCTATATGTACTACGAGTCTTATTTGAGACATTTGTGAGTTGTGTGAGATAGTAAATAGTTTATGTGTGTAAATAATTTGTTGTCCCAGACAAACCAATTATGTTTTATGTGTACAGTTTCTCGCATGGTATTTAACACTAGCAAACATAGTGAAAGAACAAGTACTAAAAGTCATCGGGTGAGCGGATGCACAAATATTTTTGAATGTATTACAAGGGAAATGAAAAATGAAGTAAAGAAGGATCACAAACAAATTTATTTAATCTGGAGTACTTAAAAAAGTTAAGATTTTTTACCACTGCGAAACAATATTCTACTACCGTTCATAATCTTGTCCCTAAGACCATCCGTAATGGATGTTCGTGTGACATGGCCACCCCACAAAAAGAACGCGTCTTCCCCGGTATACCCCATCCACCCAACGCATCTAACATGGTACAAGTATTTTGCAAGGACTCGGTCGTATTCTCGATCGAGTTGTGTGGGGTTGTTGTGTGTGTGGGTGTTTTTATTAAATGATTTTTTTGGGGTATATTTATGTTTAAGTGTGGTATGTTTTTTGTGGTTACTACGGTCGCTTTATTACACTAAGGGGCTGTTTCTTTTTTTCTATATGGGGAGAGAAGGTGGGTCTCAATGTGGCTCCATGTCTGTTAATGGGTCTGGATGGGGAGGATGTTAATTTTTTTGCCTTGTGGAGTAAGATGAAATAAGAGAAATATGTGGGCCCAAGCACAAAATAAATATTACTATATACCTTGGACCCACCTTCTCTCCCCATATAGAAAAAAAGAAACAGGCCCTAAGTTGGTCATGAAAAATGTTGTAGAGAGAGATAGCTAAATTGACATTGATATAACAATGATGATTGCAGTCATGCGTGCTCACCATCACACTTAACCTAACTACAAGTGCTATAACTTTGTATACTTGAGGCTGGTTTAAGCTTCTTCTTTTTATTTATTTTTTATTTTTATTTTTTTATTATTATTATTTTTTTTAAGTTTGAGATCTATTCCAATTTGTTACTTCAAACATTATATATATCAACCATAAAAACTACTAGTATCAAAGTTTCAAAACTGTTCCATTCTTATGTAATTTTTATGTTAGAGTGACATAAATGGAACACTTCTCAAACTTGGTTATTATTTTGTGGTTATTGTTTATCTTTAGTCGTGCATTAACGGATTTTACATAAAGTTGGTTGGAATTAGTTAAATTCAGGAGGTGGGTGTTTAAAATTAATGTACAACATGTTAATGCATAGATGGATACTTTAAGCACGCTAATTTTAGAAATTACATAACAATGAAACAGTTTTGAAACTTTGATGGTTTTTATGTTCTCCCCCCCCCCCCCCCCCCCCCCCCCCCCCCACCCAACCCCCCCTTTTTTTTTTTTTTTTTTTTGTATGGAGCGTTTTTAATGTACGAGTTCAAAAATTCATAAGGATATTAGTCATTTTACAATATTACTTTTGACAAACATATATGTCAAAGCTTAATATCATATAGTGCCAATATGGAAACAAACATAATTTCACATTACAGTAAGAAGTCACCAAAGTTTCTTGTTTAAGATTGTCTAAAACGCCTAATTTCATTTTAAACTAATCTTCTACATAATATGAAGGAGACAAATGTTTTGTAACAATACATCATTTAACCAATGGAGAGCTCAATTGCAAAATCGAATACTCTTATTGGCTAATAAAAGTCAAAATTGAATTGGTTTGATCAAACTTTTGATAAATTCGATAGATAAATTTGGTGGAGAAAAAAAATGAAAATACGCATTGCCTTGTTGCAAATGCTTCCGGTGTCAAAAGAATCGGATTACAAATGTAGTTTATAATTATCAAAAAGTGCCATCCAAATCAATACCGGTATGTAAAATAATCACTCCAAGGAGAAACTTAATATGAGAAAAACTTTGGCGCGACTGACATCAAGTTAACAATCACTTAGAGCACTTCCAGTGGTAACCCGGAGTTAAACTTTAACACATTGCTACGTCAGCTTTAACCCTTTCACCTTTAACTAAAAAAAACACCCACAATCATAACTCACCCTTAACTCACCTTTAACTCACCTTAACACCAAGGCGCAATGGATAACACACCGTGTTAAACCTTAACACACCTTAACATACCAAAACATACCTTAACACACCAAAAATGCATACCTTAACGCGACATTAAGGGGTTAACGCAGGTGCGTTAACGCACCCTTAACGCACACACTCACAATGGTTAACGCACACACTCACAATGGTTAAGGGGTTAACGCAGGTGCGCTAACGCACCCTTAAATGCATACCTTAACGCGGCGTTAAGGGGTTAACGCAGGTGCGTTAACGCACCCTTAACGTACACACTCACAATGGTTAACGTACCTTAACGCAATGAAAGTTAAGGTTTAATGCACCTGGTGTGTTAACCATTGGAAGTGCTCTTAGAGCACAAGGTGCAGTGAGGATGTGAACCTCCTCATTTGGGATCCACGGGGTGCCACATCACTTTAACAAACATCCGCAACTAACCCCCCTCACTAGCAACTAACCTCAACTTACTCATTTGGGGCCCACCACTTACAACTTTATTTTTTTTATTCAAATTTCCAAATAAACTAAATTCATTCTATTAAAAAATATATATATATATTACAACATATTAAAAAACATATGAAACAACGATACAGAAAAAAAAAAAAAAAAAAAAAAAAAAAAAAAAAAAAAACGAAACTTAATCCTCGTCCTCGTCGTTGAGTTGATATTTTCTCATGATTTGTTCTTGTCTCCGGCGTTGAGTTGATACTTCCTTCTGTCTCCTCGCCTCGTACGCGGTCATTTGAACGTCGGCTTTTTGCGAATATTTTTCGGATAAGTGTCCCGAAAAAGTACTCGTTTGACTCCCACCAGAGCTCGCCGCGCTCGACATATCCGTCGACTTTTGTTTCTTTGCAGCTCGACTCTTTCTGGCGCCGTCTCTTTCGGGACGAGGTCGTTTGTCAGGGCCGAATATATCCTCGAGACATGTAATGTCTATCGGGTCCTCGGCATCCCATTTCGGGTAATTTTTCAAGACCTCCCAAACGTGAATATACATGAAACTCTTCGAACCAAAGCGTTGTTCAAAGTTCGTCTTCGCATTTTCGAGATGATCAGCCTCATTTTCACCACTTCTACGCTGCAAATGTTTATAAAGCAGCGTTGAATTTTTTACAATCACCATTAATCCTCGTCCATTTACCCGTGATCATATTTTTGGTACGAGGGTCACGATCAGTCTGAAGGTTGAACACCTCCAAAATTTGGTTCCAAAAGTACTCTTCGGAACGGTCATTTCCCATTTCTTTGTCTTGAAAAATTTCTATCCAAATTTTCGCAAGTAATTTTTCTTCATCCTTGGACCACTTCCTATTCACACGCGTACCAACTGCTTCCACGTCGTCGTCAACGTCCGTGTCCAAATCCACGGCTTTTTTTTATTTTTTTTGCCCTCGTTTTTTTTCCTCTGGATTTGGCCGATTCATGTGCTTGTGGTACTTTGAATTGTGAACCTGATGGTTGTGATTCAAATTGTGGTTGCGGTTGAGATTGAGGAAACGTTGAAGGTTGTGACGGGTTAAAAAACTGTGGTGCCAGAAATCGTTGGGGTTGATTTACGAATCCTTGTTGAAACGCATATTGTTGATTAAGGTAAATTGCCTCCGGGGTCAATTGCGTACCATATGGCGACGATGAGTTAGAATTTTGCGACGAGGAGGTAGACGGGTTTGATGAACCCCCGTATTGTTGTGGGTTTGACGTGAGAAGGTTCGTGAAATAGCCGCCTTCATTCGGGTTTTGAGACATTGTTTTTTCTTTTGGAGTTGAGATATAGAGAGTAATGTTATTTTTTGGTTGATTTGTATGTGAGAAAAATATATGTAATGGTTTGGTATTTATAGGGTGTTTAAGTTTTTTCTTGAAAAAAAAAAAAAAAAAAAAAAAAACTTTTGAATTTAAACGGTAATATATCTGTTTTTCTTCGTCCTATTCCCAAGCAAACGTACCAATTGTCAGAGATTTTGCCTCGTCGTGCAGACGACGAGGCTTGAGGTGGCCAAAAAAAGGGGGACCTCCGGTGTGGTGGCGAGCTGTGGCGAAGTGCCACCGTAGACGGCGAAGAGGAGTGGCGAGCTGCACCTTGTGCTCTTAGTTGAAAACCACATATAATTCAGTCCATGCATCACATTCATACCTTACAAAACTTACACCTATTCTATATAGAGATACTCAAAGTTTAAAAGTACGGAAACGAGCCTCGAGGCGTTTTCCCTTTGCCTCAAGAGGCGTAAGCCTCGAGGTGAACCGAGGCGTAAGGTCGAGGCGAAATTAATTTTATATTTTTTATATATAAGTTTAAGACTTAAATGTAAACTATTAAAGATAGAGGGGGTCAAATGTTTAAATACTTAAACTTATTTTAAACTTTTTGAGTAAAATTTATAAGGTTTAGAGACTAAATGTAAAATAGTGAAAGATAGAGGGGTTAAATGTTAAAAAGTCTAAACTTATTTAAACCCTAAAACCCTAAAACACTAAAACAAAGTTCCAGCCGTATAGCTTTCTTCCCTGTTTCCTCTCTTCCTCCTTGGGTTTCTGGCAGAAGTTGCAGCGCCGCCGCCGTCGGAATTAGTCGCCGGAAACGGATTCAAGGTACAAAATCAATACTATTGACTGATTTGGCTATAAAAAAAAAGAAAAATCCGCCTCGGCCGTGAGGCGCCGACTCATACGCTTCACCACCGCCTCAGGTACATGAGGCGTACGTTCCAAAACACCCCCCTGAGGCGCCGCCTCATAAGCATTTTATGGTTGTTTCGCCTCGAGGCGCCGCCTCAGACCACTTTTTTAAACCATGGAGATACTTAGTATTTATCGCTGAATTATGTCAGTCAAAATTGAAGGTTATAAAGCACCGCCAAGATAACACTGAGAGGACAGAGGGCTAATGCATAAATTATGTACATCTGTTCTTAAACTTCATTGATGTTCTAACATAAAGAAAGCGAAAACGGGTCCTGTTTAATGAGGTATCTACAAGCCAAAAGGATTGTTCAAACCTCGATGCTTTTCCTGAAGCCCAGAATTATATAAAATAAGCAATTACAATAGAAGACATAAGGGTGGGAGGAGTCATGATTCCGAGAATTCCAACCCTCCCAAATTTGACCAATAAAATTATGCCAACTGTTGAAGTAATTTTCTGTAACCACTTCAGACAAGCAAATGAGGCCTTTCGGATGAACCAGGTAAGCGTTCCTCCGAAAGGTTTGGGTGCTGATCCCTTCGGCTTTGGAGGGTCTTCCGGATATCTG